>OY856409.1:176682573-177903823 GCA_963693085.1 Alisma plantago-aquatica
TAAGCGATTAAGGTTCATCCCTTAATTGGCACTAATCACTTAGGTACTATTAGGGTTTCAACCTTTGTACCTTCATTGGTTATCATCACTAACCATCATAGGATTATTGGAACTATCATTACCTTCAATTACCAAGTGATTAAATCACCAACAACCTTCAATCGGTTTTTGAGGTTTCATCACCAAACGATTTTGAAACCGAATGGTCTTTGGTCTTCAAATGGTTTGGGACCGTTTGGTCTCAAATGGTCTTGAGACCGTTTGGCCCCAAACAGTCTTGAGACCATTTGGACTCAAACGGTCTTGAGACCGTTTGGTCCAAACCTCCTCAAAACCGCATGGACCAGATATGGTCTCAACCAATCAAATTGGATTAAGGTTTCCAATGTTGATTCCTTCAATCATTGAATTCATGGAACCAATCACCAATTGGACCTATCCTCATACTTCAATTGAGTTAAATAGGTCAACCTTCACCTGATTTTACCCTTAATTAACCCTCAATTAGTCATCAATTAGGGTTTGAATCAATTGAATTAGGGTTTGGAATCGATGATCCTTCAACACTAATCAATTGCAAGATTAGTTACTTTGAAACCATTGAACCATCAACCAAATTGGGTATGACCTGACCCCAAATGTTCTTGAGGTCGTTTTTATGACCTCCAAACGGTCTTGAGACCGTTTGCCCAACATATAACTCAAATCCAAGCCATCCAATTAAGGTTTCGATCATTGAATTGATCACCAAATCAGCAATTGATTACACTTCAACTTAGTGACATTGGATCTTCAATTGCTTAACCATACTCAACCCTAGACCTCCAAACAGTCTTGGGTGACCCCCAAACGGTATTGAGACCGTTTGGATGAGCTCCAAACGGTCTTGAGACCGTTTGGCTCATCCAACCTTTGTATTCTAGTGAATTTCATCAAGGTTTGGTCTATCGAGTTGATCAACAAATCAGCACTTAATTGCAATATGATTTGGTACCTTTAGACCTTCAATTGGTCAACTATACTTGACCCCAGACCTCCAAACGGTCTTGGGGTGACCCCCAAACGGTCTTGAGACCGTTTGGGTGATCCCCAAACGGTCTTGAAACCATTTGGGCAAATCAACCCAAAATCTCCAATTAACTCATTGGAATTTCAGCACTATTTTCAATTAGGGTTTTCCCAATTGAATAGCCTTCAACTCACGATTCCTTGGGAGTTAATCCCTAAAATTTGGTGAGTCATTATACCACATCATTAGTAACAGTAATCCCAAACGGTCAACCCTTGGTCAACGCACTCAAACGGTCTTGAGACTGTTTGCCCAAAACGTTCAATTAAATCAGATTGATAATCAGCACTTAATCCAATTAGGTTTCCCTAATTGATTAGCCTTCAACTCACGATTCCTTGGGAGTTAATCCCTCAAATTTGGAGGGTAATCAAACAACATAATTATGAACAGTAATACCAAGCGATCAACTCTTGGTCAACTCACTCAAATGGTCTTGAAACCGTTTTCCCAAACAGGTCAAGTTAATCAGGTTGAAAATCAGCATTTAATTCAATTCGATTTTCCTAGTAGATTGGCCTTCAACCTACGATTCCTTTGGAGTTAACCCCTAAAATTTGGTGGGTTATCAGCCTACATAATTAGGAACAAAATTACCAAACGTTCAATGCTTGGTCAACCATATCAAACGGTTTTGAAACCGTTTGCTCCCAAATGGTTTCAAACCGTTTGCCCTTAAACGGTTTGCTGAAACCGCATAACCAATCAAATTAAAACGATTTGGAGTAGCTACCAAAACCGTTTGTCTTGGTACTTTTCTTTGTATAAGCATATAGGATGATGTCATCATCCCCTTCCTTCGAACAACCAAGAACAACAACCGTTCTTGATGGAAATTGCAGCAAATAAACAAGAGTGTATCAAATTAAAGAAATCAATCAACAAAGCATAGAGAATTGATGCAATAGCAATGTTTAATGGTTTAAGTTATAAAACCCGCCTCCAATTGAGCTCCAAATCTCCAAGATCACACCATTAATGGTGGATGAAGCTCTTGAAACTCCCCCTAGGCTCGTCCTCAAGCTTTTGATTGTAAAAGTTGGCTAGGGTTGAAGAGGAGATCAAAATAAGAAGGAATCCATAATTTATTTTCGATTTCCACCATGGAATCAAGGCGAAATGAATCAAGAACCTTACCAACAGGTTGGGAGTCGTCCTCCTGCTCCTCCCTAGCTCCTTGGTCTGTTTTTCAAGCAAGGGAAAGAAAGAAAACCGAAAAGGCCTTGGTTTGGGCTTGGAAATGGCACTTTTATAAGGAAATTGATGAGAGAGAAAATGCCTTATTAAAATGCATTTAATCCCAAAAATAGTACCACATCTTCCTCCTTGGTTTGCTTGTATGCAAAGGCAACTCAAAGCCACCGAAATCCCTTCCATTATCGATGGATTAAGGGAAAAGAAAATACGCACCTTAATCCATTATAATACTAATATATCTTTCTGAGTGGGAATTCTTTAACTTATAATAAGGTGAGTGGAATTTCACTTCCTTTAGATATTTTCGTTCCTTATCTTGGAAAAGGAACGTCCATCCTTATCCAAAATCAACCAATAACATTTTGGTTGAAGGCCCTTTAATTAATACATTCATTTTTGCCCTAAATTGAATTAGGGTTTCACTTATGATTAAATCTTGATTATTTTAATATCAAGATTCTCTCTCCTCCAACTTAATTCAAATGAGATTCCCCTCTCATTTTCTTTACTCTACATGATGCCAAGAAACATTAAGGACCTAATTGAAGTGGTAATTTTCATATTGAACCCCAGGTTTTGGGTAAATTGCACATTACTCCAAAACTAGGTTTTAATGCACACACATTGCTTTATCAGCTATTTCTTGGTATTCAGGATTCCATAAGCCATACCTCAACATAATATTCACTCTCATGATGCTTCAACACATGAGGAACATATTATCATGCACAATTTGTACATAAACCCCTCAACTTGGGTAATTTGCACATTAGTCCAAAATAAGCAAACATTGCTTCAACATTGTCCAAACAGGACCAAAATTGAAACATAAGTTTCTCATGGGCCCTAATTACTTTTCCCAAGATAAGATTAAGCATATACTCAACCTTATTAGACAAAACATCTAGGGTTAACACATAACCCAGGTCAGGGATGTTACACATATGGTAGGCAATGGTAGAGTCATAGTCCTTGAGGTACTCGAACCATCACCTTTGTCATAGATTGAGGTCCTTCTATGTCAGGATGAACTTCAGACTCTTATGTTCAGTGAGGATGTCGAAGGTGGCATCATACAACTATTGTCGCCATATCTTCAGTGCATATGTGATGGCGGAAAGCTCAAGGTCATGAGTTAGGTAGTTGACCTCATTTGGATTTAGTTATCTAGAGGCATAAGCAACTACCTTTTTTCTTGTAGAGGAGACAACCTAGACCGAACCTCAATCCATTGGTGAAGATGAACAAACCATCATTTCCTAATGAAAGCCACAAAATAGTTGTGATTGTCAGCTTCATCTTCAGCTCCTGTAAACCAGACTCACACTCTTTTGACCGGACGGACTGCTTTCCTTTCTTGGTGAGATTTGTGAGGAGCATGGCGGTTTTTAAGAAATTGGGTATCAAGTTTCAATAATAACCACCAAAACCTATAAAACTTTGAATTTTAGAAACATTATTGGGGCTTTCAATCAAGAACATCTGAGATATTGGCGGGGCCAACATATTTTCCCACTAAAAATTATGTGGCCCAAAACATGACTTCAGAAATCCAAAACTCACATCTAGAATTTTTTTGTATAATTTCTGAGTTTGAAGGGTGTCACAAACTTTGCAAAGTTGGGTACAATGGGACTCAATGTCATTATAATATATGAGGATATCATCAATGAAGACCACTACAAACTCAAGGAAAGGTTGGAAGACACTATTCATCAAGTTCATAAACACACTAGGGGAATTGGTCAACCCAAATGGCATGACTAGAAATTCATAATGCCCATGCAAACTTTAAGGTGGTTTTAGGGATATCTTTGTACTTACTTTGAGTTGGTGGTGAACGAACCGAAGTTCAATTTTAGAGAAGACATGAGCAGAACAAAGTTGATCAAAAAGGTCATAAGTTCTAGTTAGTCAATATTTATTTTCCAAAGTATCTTGGTTTATAATACAATAGTCAATGCACATGTGAAGAGATTCATCCTTTTTCTTAACAAAGAGAATGAGTGATGGAAAAGGAGATGTACTAGGGTAGATGAAACCCCTGTGTAGCAATTCCTGCAACTGATTTTTGAATTTGGTCAATTCAACAGGAGCCATCTGATAGGGTTCCCAAGAAATAGGTGAGGAGCGTAGTGCTAAGTCAATAAAGAATTTAATATCATGATCAGGTGGTGGCCCATGGATCTCCATAGGAAATATACTTAGGTACTCACACATTATGTCAATATTTTCTAGGGTACTCGTATCAGGATTGACTATAGTTATAGTTGCTAGGTATGCTTTACACCCTTTGGATATCAAGGTTTGGACTTTAATTAAGAAAATGACAATATTTTGATTTCAATCTTTTTTTCAGGAATTACAAGAATAGGGAGGTCAGGTTTAGAAATGATGCTTTCTTGTCATGGAAATTAATCAAATCATGATTTTTAAAAGCCAATACATCTCCAAAATAAGGTCAAAGTCATCCATGTCTATGAGTATAAAATCTGACTGTAGACTACGACGAACATAAGATAGATGGTTGTTTTCAACAATATAATAAAGGTTTTTATTTTCCCACTGGGTGTAGTTACACCAAGTATATATTCTATGTTTATGTTTCTAGATTGAGCATATAGGCAAGACTCTTAGACATGAAGGTGTGTGTTGATTCAAAGTCAAATAGAGTGACGATAGAATGATCGCCAATTTGCATCATACCTATATATACACATATTCAATGTAAGGTGTTTGTACAAGTTAATCATGATAAGGAATTATGTAAATAATTTCAAATTGAAAGAATACCTTCTATGAGCTTGTTCCCATTTACATTTTCCTCATCCACATTCAATGAAAAGGCATAGGCTGGCCTGTGGTCTCCCTATTTGGCCTATGCTGGAGGAGAGTCAGGGAAATTCTCCCTGAAGTGTCCCTCTTCTTTACAAAAGTGGAAAATTGAAGATGTGTATTTGCACTGGATAGAGTGGAGATTACCATAGTTGCGACACCAGTGAACATTGGGATTCTAACCTTGTCCTCTATTTGAGCCAGGATTCTGATTCTGTGCCAAGCCTCGATTGTAGTTCTGGTTCTGGACTTGGTTGTTGTGATGGGTGGGAGGATTTATGGGATTCTTATGTTAGTTTTTGTTCTTGTTGCCATTATTATGGGGTTTCCCTTTTTTCTCAGGCTTTGTGGGAAAAACATTAGTAAGCCCTGGGTTTGCTAGGGTAGGTGTGGGTTTTTTCTGTCCCATCCCCAGAGTTCTCTTTATGGACAAGTCATGGTCACAGGCTTCCTAAAAAGTGGTAGGTTTGTATGATGATACAAAGGCTTGTAGGGTTAGGACTGACCTAAAAGAGAAATAAAAAAATGCATGATATGTAAAAAGAATTAACACTCTATTTTATTGAATGAACCATAAAGGTTTATGCAACTGGGCCCGCATGGAACATGGAAAATAAATAACAAGAAGAGAAAGTCTAAAAGAGAAATCACAAACACATGATATGTAAAAAGAATTAACATTCGTTTTTACTATAGTGGCAAATTGAAGATGTGTGCTTGCACTGGCCAGAGTGGAGATTACCACATTTCCATTACCATGGAACATTGGGATTCTGACCTTGTCCTCTATTTGAGCTAGGATTCTATTTCGGACTTGGTTATGGTGTTAGGTAGGAGGATTTTTGGGATTTGTATGTCAATTTTTGTTCTTATCGCCATTATTATGGGGTTTCCTTTTTTGCTCAGGCTTTTCAGGCACAACACTAGTAAGCCATAGGTATGCTAGGGTAGGTGTGGGTTTTTGTTGTCCCATCCCCAAAGTTCTCTTCATGGACAAGGCATGGTCATAGGCTTCCTAAAAAGTGGTAGGTTTGTATGAGGATACAAAGACCTTTAGGGTTAGGAACAACCTAAAAGAGAAATCACAAACACATTATATGCAAAAAGAATTAACATTCTATTTTATTGAATGAACCATAAAGGTTTATACAACTGGGCCCGTAGGAAACATGGAAGACCTTTAGGGTTAGGAACAACCTAAAAGAGAAATCACAAACACATTATATGCAAAAAGAATTAACATTCTATTTTATTGAATGAACCATAAAGGTTTATACAACTGGGCCCGTAGGAAACATGGAAAAGAAATAATAAGAAGAGAAAATATAAAACTAACAACTACATCCCATTTAATGTTCAGATTGATGTAGTAGTCTTTATTTTTAGTAGATATAATGGATGAAACAACATATTGGAAGGTGCATATTCTTGTGTTCTTTGCATGGCCTAAAATCAATAAATTCAATACACAATCAATGCAATTGCATGGTATAAAATTAAGAATAGTTAAAATAATATGATAACAAAACAATATACTTGGCATGACTTATATTCAAATAATCAACAAGTGATTGCAAAACATTATTTATTCTACAAGATTTTCATGTTTATCCATTATGTTGATATTAACAAAATACATATATGGTTTCGTTGCCCCATTGAGATAGGGTAGGTAACCTAGATCCATCTCTTCATTCAAAGGAGGTGGTCACTGCAATCTACATGTTCCACCCTCTAAAGTGAGGAGGTCACTTGTACTCAATATCAACGTCATTATTCTAGGCAGTCATAATGGGTTTCAGATTTCAGATTTCTGCAAGTTATAATATAGAAATTTAGAAGACTGATAAGTAGGGAATGAGGTAGATCAATCAAAAGAGATAGACACATATATATTTCCAAGAAGTACACAATAGATATCTTCAATACCACCCAGATGTTCAAAGAGGAAGCATAATAGCATACCTTTTAGGTGATTTTTAGAGTAATAGATCCCAAGAAATAATAGTTCAACGTCTCAAGTCAGATCCTAGATCAACAAGATTTGGATCAAGGGTCAATATCATGATATTCAAAGATCTTGCTTCATTATTCAAAATTAGGGTTCTTTATTCCTGTTGAAACCTTAGGGAAGATCCTTCATTGATGTGTGCATTTTATGTATATCTTTTGATCACTTACACACACAAATTCAATTCATTTTGCCCTCCATTTGTCCTCTAATTATACTTGATTTGCCATATTTTTAGCTATTTTACTTGCTGCATGACTTTGATCACAGTTGACAATGGAAATGACAAAATGGGGCTAATCCAACCCAAACCCGATCTCTGTTGGATCACTTAGGAGTTTGCATGTTTAATAGAGATGATATTGAAGATTTTGAGGAGTAAATGACGTATGGTAGTTACCACACACCGTGCAAGTTTCCAGATAATTACATCTATAATCGAAAATCATAGATATGCCATGTTGCTAATCATACATGTCATGTCTGCACTATCAAAAGCTACATCTCCAAGTTTTGCTAGCTTATACGTCATGTGTTAATTATCACACTATGTGTCCAACCTGATCAACACTAACTCAAGCCTTCTTCAAGTCTCAGTAATACATCATGTGTCTCGAACATGATGATGTGTCCCACTTCAGATGGGAAACTGATCGCCAATTATACAAAGCAACACACCGTGTTGAGTCTCAAACACATTGTGTTACATTCAGTTTCCACAAATTTTAGAAACAAACACCCCTCATTTCAAATACAAATACATTGGGATGGGGTGGTTATTTCTCATTATTTGAAATATTTTATGGCTAGAGGAAGTTGCAGAGTAAGAAGAGGGCAAGTTTGGGGAGGAAGAAGAGGCTTATTGGAAAAGAACCTTCATTCTTCATCATTTCTTCTCCTTTTCTTCTCCAAGGGTGCAATAGAGTTACTGTACTCCAGCCAAGCTTCTCTGAAGGAAAGACAAAATGAGTTGGAGCAGCTACAAGGGTGGAATTCCATCCTCAAGATGAAGTTTTACTCCTTCCACTTTACTCTTTGGTTTCTCTTAGCTTTCTCTCTCTAATCATGGAAAACTCTGAAAATTATGACTTGTTCTTGTATTTCTACATAATGTGCCAGTCGAACTCTTTTTCTTGGTCTTAGGAGACTGGATCCTATGCCATTACTCATGCAAACTCATAATTTTGATCTAAAGTTAGTCAATCTTGCTTTTCTAAGAGTTTCTATGGTTCTATATTGGTTGAATGTTTTTTTGGCCATCAAACTTACTTGTTTTATACTTCTTTATGCAATTCGGGAGAATGTGTACATAAGTAGGGAATAAATCTCTTGGAAAAGCACCCTTGACCACATGAGTGGCTTGGGCACATTGAAGATTCAAGGTTGTAGTTAGAATTTTGATATAATCATGAGAGTGTTATGTCAAATCAAAACTATCTAATCTCACCAAGAAGTGTATGATGATGACAACCTCCTTTGCATGATAAGTGACATATTAATTTTTTGTTGCATATGAGAAATAGTAGGGAAGTGAAATCTCATGACCCGGCTCTTCTAAAATCTGATCTTAATCCTTTTAGTTTAAATCTTGTTCTTTTAATTATGATTTGGCTAATCATAAATATACTCAACTATAGCAACCCGACTTAGATTGTTGAAAGTTAGCTCATTTGAGTTAAGCTATCCTAGCCCTATGTGGTTTGACCTTGACAATAATTGATCTTGTATACTTGTGAGTGATTGATGAGTTGAGATAAGAAATATTTAAAACTATCTTGCCTTTGGCAATCAACAAGGTTTTGTCACCTTTGTCCAAGAGCTATGATATTTTTCAGTTAGAGTAAAAGCATTAACCAGTATTCAAGATTAAGTCATCATTTTCCATTTGTCATATTGTGATACCTTTTAGTCTTGTGATTCTAATTTAACTATTGCTTTTGTAGGTTGCATGTGTCGTTCTAAGAGGGGTCTTGAGACATCCATCTTCCTAGATCTGGAAAATGAGCTAATGTGTTGCAGCTGAAAGAGAGCAAAGAAGGGTGATAACTCTTCAACCTTAGAGGGATCACAATTGCCACTTCAACACCTTCACCATTGCCATTACCTGATCATCATCAAGAATAAGAGATGGAGTACAATCGTGTACTTAAGGAATTTTTTATGCCAACTTCTATCAACATTGTGGAGCCATTGATCATCTAGCTATTGAGGAAAAGAATTTCTATCCTATGGAAGATCTGGATCTTCACATAGCTGATTTTCTATAGTACATGAACACCTTAAGTATTAACAGTGTTACAACTAAGGGAGTATATCTACTCTTATTCCCATTTATCCTGTAAGACCGAGCCAAGGTGTGGCTTTCCTCTTTGCCCAAACGATCTATCAAGAGTTGGAATGAGCTGATGAATGCTTTTCTTACCAAGTACTTCCTCCAAGAAAGACAACTCAACTAAGGAGCCATCTCACTAACTTCAAGAAACAAGAAGGTGAATACTTTATGATACATTGTAGAGATTTATGAATCTACAACACCTTTTTCCTCACCAAGGTTTGACCAATTGGTTGTTGTTACAAGCCTTCTACAGTGGGTTATTCTACAACACCTGTATGTCGGTGGATGCCTCTACAAATGGAGCACTAATGAACAAATCCTACAGAGAGGCATATGACATCATAGAGGATATGAAACTCAATCATTGCTAGTGGAGTTCAGAAAGAACCATCCAGCCCTACTCATCAAGTGGAGCAACTGAAAAGTCAAGTGGGAAACATACTGTTGAAGCAATTGATCTAAATGTAGGCAACTTAGATGCATTGTTGTCGAAGTTTGAAAAGTTGACTACACATTCTGTCTATGCAAATAAGCAAGTATATAAAGAATGTGGAGCCCCCAGTCATGACTCTTCTTCTTGTTTTACTCCATAGCATATTGTTAGAGAAGCACTACAACAAGCCAATGCACTAGGGAGTTTTCCTAACAAGTATCTATACAATCCCTACTCCAACACGTGTAAACCCAGATGGAGAGGCCACCCAAATTTCTCTTACAAAACAACAATCCTCAGAACCAATAATAAAATCAACATCAATAGAACCAAGGTTAGAATCATAAAACAACAAATGGGAAATTGCCATCACATGAACAATAACCAATTGTCGTGATTCAACAATAAAAGAAACTACAATAGCTTCAACCTAAGTCAACTTTGAAAACCATACTTGAGACTTTTGTATCAACAAAAATTCATCAAAATGATGAGTTCCGTACACATGGGTTACTCTTGAAGGATGCTATCACTCAACTCTCTTTTAAGGTAGATGAAATTGCTACTCACGCGAAGGTGCTAAAAAATCAGATTGCCCATTAAGATTTAGAAAATCAAAGAGCCTTTCCATTGCATTAGCAAGTCAATCGGAGATGAACCCCCATGAATGTAATTCCATCACCTTGCAGAGTGGGGACATTATTAACAGACCCTCACTAGTAGATGTGAAGATAGTTGAAGATGATCAAGAAGTTGATGCTGAGAAAAGTCAAAAGAACAAAGGTACAACTAAAGAGAAACTGCCTTACAAGCCTACTGTCCCTTCTCATCAAAGGTTTGCATGCCAGAAAGAAGAAGGAAAAATCATAGGTTCGTGGACATTCTTAACAAATTGTATATCAACCTTCCATTAGTAGAAGTTATTATCGAAATGCCTACCTATGCAAAGTTCCTGAAGGACCTCTTAACCAAGAGGAAAAGGATAGATCAAGTGGAAACTATCATTCTATCTCAAAGGATGAGTTCCATCATTCAAAATATATGAACGAAGAAACTTGATGATCAAGGTTACTTCACATTGCCATGTAAGATTGGTGACACAACATTTGATAAAGGTTCAGCTGACCTAGGAGCCAACATAAGCCTTATTCCATTTACATTGTGGGAGCAGATTCATATTGGATACTTGAAGCCAACAAAAATGCACATTCAATTAGCAGATGATACCATTAAGTATCTGACAGGGTATATTGAATATGTGTCTATTAAAATAGTCAAGTTCTTTATCCCTTATGGTTTTGTTGTGATTGATATGAATGTGGTTCCATCCAATCCTATTCTCCTCAAAAAACCCTTCCTCCACACAGTCGATTGCATAGTCTACATATAGGAAGGTAAGATCACTCTTAGAGTAGGAGGGAAGATAACGGAGTTCTCTATTCTAGATGTAATGAAAGCCCCAAGAAATATGGAGAATATCTACTTTGTAGATTATATTGACAAATTTTTGGAGGAAGATGAAGTTTCTTCTGATTTCCTTGTTGACTTTTGTGATGAAAGCGAATTGGACACCTCCATGGACATAGAAAAATTGGATGTTATTTCCAGTACCACACCATCTCCAACTCATGAAGATACTTAACAATTGAATGATGACTCTAGCAAACCCACCAAGGAGAACAAGGTAGAACTCAAAACCTTTCCACTGGGGCTAAGGTATGCTTTTCTTGACCCAAACTCTACTTCTCCTATCATCATAAATGTTGCTTTGACCTATGAACAAGAAATAAAACTACTAAATGAATTGTGTTTGCACAAGGAAGTAATCAGTTATCCAATCGACGATTTGAAAGACATCAACCCCTCCATTTGCATGCACATACTTAATTTAGAGGAGTATGCCAAACATTGTATAGAACCTCCTAGACGTATAAATCAAAACATGCTTGAGGTTGTTAAAAAGGAATTTTTCAAGTTGAAAGATGTAGGGATCATTCATCCTATTAGTAACAGTCCTAGTGAGTGTTATTCATATAGTACCCAAAAAGAGGGGGCACAACTTTCATGAAAGGGGACAATGATTAACTGATTCAGACTTGTGTAGCCACAAGATGGAGCAAGTGTATAGACCCATAAAGACCACTTTCCATTTGCTCATTGAATTAATGTTTTAGAGATTATTCAATCATTCTTATTTTTGCTATCTTGATGGTTATTCAGGATTTTTCCATACTAGTCTATCCACCAGACTGGATACAAATGACTTTTACATGCACCTATGGCACATACACCTATAGATGAATGCCATTTGTCTTTTCAATGCATGAGCAACTTTTCAACATTGTATAATGGATATCTTCTCAGATTTTATTGAGAAAGCAATGGAAGTTTTTATGGATGATTTTAGCGTATACATGAATTTTTTTGATGATTGCATGTCTAATTTATCTTAAGTCCTCGAGTGACTTAAAAAGGTTAACCTAGTACTAAATTGGGAAAATTTCCATTTATGGTACAATCTGGAGTAGTACTAGGCCATGTAATTTCTAATAAGGGTATTGAAGTTGATAGGGAAAAATTGGAAGCATTGAGAAAATGTCAATTCTATCTAATGTCAAGGACGTTAGAAGTTTTCTTGGGCATGAAAGTTTATACAAACAGTTCATCAAAGATTTTTCCAAAATAGCCAAACGTATCTGTTCATTGCTTGCCAAAGATGTTGAATTTGTTTTTGATGAATAATGTCACGATGCTTTTAGAAAACTCAAGGATGCACTCATCTCAGTTTCCATAATTCAACCACTGGAATGGGATGCACGGTTCAAATTGATATTTGAATGCCAATGACTACACCAATCGATGTAGTCCTTAGCCAAAGAAAAGACAACAAGTTGCATGCTATCTACTATTCCAGTAAGACATTTGATGAGGCCCAAATAAATTATGCCACAGCTGAAAAGGAGATGCTAGACATAGTATACACCTTCAACAATTTTTTTTAGTATCTAGTGGGCTCTAAGGTTGTGGTATACACCAACCAAGAAACCATAAAGTACTTGCTAAACAAGAAGGATGCCAAACCACGTCCAATTTTCTTGATATTGCTTCTCCAAGAATTAGATCTTGAGATAAAGGATAAGAAAGGAACTAAGAACAATGTCACTAATCATCTATCTAGACTGACCACAGATGCAAAGGACACAATGCCAATTGATGATTACCTTCCCGTTAAAAGAGTCTATGTCGTTGAAGCAATGCAAGCACCCTGGTTTTTTGACATGGCAATTTTTTTTGCCACAAGACACCTTCCACCTGATCTTATTTACCAGCAAAGGAAGAAATTTTTACATGATGTCAAATTTTATTGGGATGACCCAATGTTGTTCAAACAAGGAGTTGATGGACTGATCTGGAGGTGTGTAGATGAAGAAAAGATACTAAGCATCATTTCTGACTGCCATTCTTCTTCCTACATAGGTCACTTTGAGGGAGAGAAGACAGCTACCAAGATCCTTCAAGATGGATTCTTTTGGCCTACCTTGTTTCGAGATGTTCATGCTTATGTCAAAGCATGTGACAAATGTCAAAGAAAAAGTTGGATATCAAAGTGAGATGAGATGCCTCTCAACTCCATCTTTGAGATTGAAGTGTTCAATGAATAGGGTGTCAACTACATGGGCCCCTTCCCATCCTAATGTGGTTACAAATACATATTGGTTGCCTATGATTATGTCTCAAAAAGGGTAGAGGTGGCTCCTACCCAAGCCCCAGATGTAAAGTCTATGCTCAAGTTGTTCTAGAAAATTATCATCCCTCGCTTTGGAGTTCCAAGGGCCATTATATCAGATGGAGGGACACATTTCCATGAGAAATAGTTCAATAATCTTCTCTCTAAGTATGGGGGGACACATAAAATCCCTACCCCTACCACCCCAAATAGCTAGACAGGTTGAAATGTCAAATAGACAGCTGAAGAACATTTTAGAGAAGACGGTTTCAAGATCAAGGAAAGATTGGGCACTCATTCTAGATGATTCTCTTTGGGAATTTTGTATAACCTGTAAGACTGGCATTAGGACCAAACCATTCCAACTCATCTATGGAAAGTCTTCCATCTTCCCTTGGAATTGGAGCATAAAAATTTGTTGAAAATCAAATTCTATATTTTGACATGAAGAAAGTAGGTGAGATATGGCTGTCGCAACTCCAAGAGCTTGAGGAGCTCAGGCTAGACACATATAGAATGCAAAGATCTATAAAAAGAGGAAAAATGCATGGAATGATAAGAAGATTAGGAGGAGAGATTCTATTGAAGGATATCATGTGCTATTACATCCAAGTGGTCTGGGACCTTCCTAGTCTTGAATGTTTTTCCATATGGAGCAATAGAGTTGCAAGGCAAGAAATCCACTTTCAAAGTTAATGAACTACGATCCAAGCTATACACTGATGGAGAGAACACTAATCAGGGAGCCTCTTGCTCCCTCTCAGATGCATTATTTTAGAAGTCGAAGAGTCCCACTTTAAACTCTAACAGAGGACCTTGTGGGAGTTGACCTCACATTTAGGATAGATTTCATTTCATTCACTATCTCAAGAACTTTCTCTTTTAATTATTTCTACTGTCGATGAATGTAATAATCTAGACCCTCATTACGTATATATTATCATCATTGAAGGTGCTACAGATAGATCAAGAAAAGAACTTGCTTTCAGGATGAATTCAATTAAATAAAACATGTCCTTCATGACAACACCGTGCAACATCAGTCAAAATGACTTCGACAAGAGATATCATCAGCGACATGGCATACTCTCTTGAGTACATGACGTGTAAAATCCAGACTCAATTCACCCAATCAGCTAGAATCATGTACGACATGCACACAGTCAAATATGATGTGTAAGGCTTTAGTTTCTTACCCTCAATATTCTAGAAACTTGCACAGCATGTGCTAAATAGCACACATCATGTTCCTATTCTTATTGAAGGCAAGAAATGATCCATGGAAAGCTACACAGTATGCACAAAGTAGCACACGACGTGTTGTCATCAACCTGAAGCTAAGTGAAAATAATTAAAATGAACACGTAGACACCACGTCTTATGTTTTGATCATGGCTTGTTTGTATAAGTTCAAACTAGTATTTAACCCTGGATTTGAACTCACCCTCTCCACCCAAAATATTTTTTTGAGCAAGAGAGACTCCAAATATCGTGCACTACTCTATCATGTGACCTCCACGCCATGCATCCACTTGAAATTGACGCTCAACCGTTGTGCGACCCCAACGCCACTCATCCTTGCCAGCTCTACAAGCAGGACCAGTCAGTAGGTACCTCACAGTTTGTCTCTGAGCTTGACAAGCAACAGTGCCACCACTCTTATCCAAGCCACAAACCTTACCACTGGTGGCATTTAATAGTGATGAAATTTGGAAATATATCACTGATGATCATATTCATGAGGTTACCAAGTCAATGACAATATACGTTCAAAACCCTACATTACACTATACTCAAAGGACCCTTAGCACTTGTGTGTTTTCCAGAAAAGAAAAATAGTGGGTATGTAGGTTACATGATTATTTCTTCTTGGGGGACTAACTACCCACATATCACACAAAGTCAATGTCGAGCTGACAAGTTTATAAGCTTCCCCAAGGAGGAATTTGATTGATCTCAAGCTACTTATTTCATCTGGCCTAATTTCTAGAGATCCTATAGATGAAGAAAAATTCATAAATTATTGTGCAGATCATCATGGGTATATCAAGCTTCCTGATCTTGGTACCGTCAAGTTGAAAAATAAAGAAAATTTAGAAGTTTAATTTTGATGACAAGCCTCAATTTGGTAACCAAGACGAACCCTCTACTGACCCTACTACACTACCTCTATCCCCTTCGACTGGGACACATATAGAGTATAGCTGGAGTATGCCTAACATCCAACACCTTTATGGATATGTTCAACACCGATCTGATTGCAAGATGAACGCTTTGACATGATGAGCAAAAAGTACTCTGAGATGTACAACATGCTCCAGAGTATGGATGTGTGACACATATTCTAGAGCCACTATAGCATGCCTGCACCACCTCCACCACCTGAGATTGAGCAACCTCCTGTGGAAATCCCCGATGATGACTATCTGCACCAACATATTTTGACTAGAGATGAGGGCCCCGACACTTCATTTAGATTCATCATGACATGTACCCATTTTCTACCATCTTGAGTCTGATTGATGTAGTGATGACACTACAGATTTAAAGTTTGGGGGGGGGGAATTGGATGGTAGTGTAGTGTAGTTTTATTTCCCTTTTATCATTATTTCTTAGTTGTTGTTTTCAATTCTGCTCTTCTTGTGACAAACCCAATATGATATGAGGCTTATCTTTTGTATGTTGATTAAACTCATATGCTTATCTGATTGTCCTCTTTTGGTTAGAAATATCATTTGTAGAAATTATTAAAGGCATGCATTAATTAAATAAAACCTTTAGGCCATCAACATGTGCTTAACTCTAGTTTACGCTTCTAGTCTGAACATTCATCTTTTACAACCTTTATTGCTTAGAACATGTAATGGTTTTGATTTGTGCGATTAAATCAACTTTACAACATCATTTTGAATACATGATGCCATTACCAAGCTCTTAATGCATTTTCTACCACTCTTTCTATGAAATTGTTTCAAAACAAATGAATGAAATCTAGCTAATGTTGCAATTTAGTTGACTCTCCTACGTTGTGGAAAATTTTAAAATTTGTTTCAGCTTATTTCACCGTCATACCCCATAAAATATGGCTAAACTACCAAAGAGATGGCACCCAGATGATAAAAGTACTGATGTAAGACCGAGAGATCTCAAGTTCAAAACCCCCCAGCCACGGGATGAATGAATGGCCAATTTTTTTTTAATATGGCTAAACTACCCACATATCATTCTAGCCTAGTGTAAGTCCGATCTAGCCACGATGGTTAGGTGGTATGTTTTAAAAGAGGATAAAATACCCCAACTGACATTCGACATGTGCATAAGTCTACATTAGCAATTGAGTTTCGGAACTCGTAATCCATTGTCATATCATTTTTGGTAAAAAAGCAGAGTAAAAATAAAGTTGTTACTTTTAACCAATATTTCAACATTTGTATTCTTAAAAGTAGAGAGTTTGAGTTGCACATCCACTAATTATTTGGCTTGGTCATCCAAATTCAACTGAATGTTATTTAATTGATTGATTCATTTAACTGTGACCACCCCTGCAGAACTAAAAATGTCTTGGGTGTTTAATTTGAATTGATCATAGTGAATGTAAATTTTTTTATCATGGTTGGTTTGGTTTTATACGCATCTTTCATTTCATTTGATCTATGTATGAACTTGACAATTCCTTCATTTGTATTTCCATGCTCTTTTTTCTTGAGGACAAGTAATAGTTCAAGATTAGGAGGACTTGATGTTCACATTATATATATATATATAGACCAATTTTGCACACAAATTCAATTCATTTTTCTCTCCATCTGGCCTCTAGTCATACTTGATTTTCCATCTTTTATCTATTTTACTTGTTGCATAATTTTGATCACATGTACATAGTGAAAATGATAAAACGGGGCTAATCCAGCCCAAATTCGACCTCAATTGGATCCCTAAGGAGCTTGCATGCTTAATAGAGATGATATTGAAGATATTGAACAGTACACGTCATGTGGTACTTACCATACATCATGCAAGTTTCTAGATAATTACATCTACAACCCAAAAGCATAGACACATCATGTTTCTATTCATATATGCCATGTTCGTGCTATGAAAAACCACGTCTCCAAGTTCTTCCATCTTACACATAGTGTGTTAATTGCCACACAACATGTCCAACCCGATCAGCCTCAAGTCAAGATTTTTCAAGTCCCAGTAACACGTTGTGTGTCTTAGACAACATGGTGTGTCCCCCTTCAAAATGGAAACTGATCATCAATTATACAAATCGACACGCTATGTTGAGTCTCAAACATGCCGTGTTACATGTAGTTTCTAAAAATTTTAGAAACAACAACCCTTCATTTCAAATACGAAAACAATGGGATGTGGCAGTTATCTCTCATCATTTGAAACACATTTTGTGGAGGAAGAAGATGTTTCTTGAGAAAGAACCTCCATTCCTCATCATTTCTTCTCCTTTTCTTCTTTAAGGGTGCATCAAAATTTCTCTAGTCCAACCATTAGGAGGGAATACAATCCAAGTTGGAGCAACTACAAGGGTGGAATTCCATCCTAAAGTTGGAGTTTTATTCATTCCACTTCACTTTCCTCTCTCTAATCATGTAAAACTCTAAAAAGCATGACATGTGCCAATGCTTCTACATAATGTGCGAGTGGAACTCTTTTCTTGGGCATGGGATACTAGCCCATATGATATGAGTCATGTGAACTCATAATTCAAATCTAATGTTTTGCTTTTCCAAGAGTTTATGTGGTGCAATATTGCTTGTATGTTTGTTTGTCCATCAAAGTTACTTGTTTTATGCTTCTTTATGTGATTGAGGAGAATGTGTAGAGAAGTAGGGAATATATCCATTGGCAATGCACCCTTGACCACAAGAGTGGCTTGGGTAAATTGAAGATTCAAGGTTTTAGTTTGAATTTTGATATAATCACAGGAGTGTTATGTCAAATCAGAACCATCTCATCTTCTTGGGAGGTGTATGATGATAATAACCTCCTTTGTAAGATAATTTACATATTAATTTGTTGTTGTATATGAGTAAGAGTATGGAATTGAAATATCATAACCAACATATTCTAAAATTTGATCTTAATCCTCTTATTTTAACTCTTGTTCTTTTAATTGTGATTTGGCTGATCTTAATCAAACTCAACTATAAAAACCCAACTTAGATTGTTGAAAGTTGGCTTTTTGTGCCAAGCTAGCCTAGCTCTCTATGGTTTGACCATAACTACAATTTATCCCATATAATTGCAGGCGACTGATGAGTTGAGATAAGAAATATTTAAAACTCTCTTACTTTTGGAAATCAACAAGTTTTTGGCACCATTGTCAGGGAGCTACGGTAATTTTCAGTTAGAGTAAAAGTGATAACTAGTATTTGAGACAAAGTCATCACTTACCAATTTTCATGTTGTCATACATTTTAGTCGTGTGATTCTCACTTAACTATTGATTTTGTAGGTTGCATGCGTCTAAGAGGGATCTTGAGACATCCGTCTTCCTTGATCTAGAAACTGAGAGAACTTTTTGAAGCCAGAGGAGAGCAAATAAGGGTGATAACTCTTCAAGCTTGGAGGGATCACAACTGCCATCGCTACATTCAACACCTTCACCACCGCCATCAACCGGTCATCATCAATAATAAGAGATGGAGGACAATCACAAACTTAAGGAATTTGTTGTGCCGTACGCCATTGTAACACCCAGGCCCACTACCCAAGGCTCTAGTAGAGTTTCAAGAATGATGACTGTCCCCACAGACAACCACTAGCTTTAACTGTGTGCTTTGTCCTCAATCACGTGCATGCCATGATCAACTTCCCGACAGGTCACCCATCCCAATACTACTCCAAGATGAGCATGCTTAACTATGGAGTTCTTAGTGATGGGATCCCAGAAAAGGAGGTGCACCTTGGTGATATGGGTAGTCCAATCACTCCTTATAAGATCATTTTATCTGAGGCCTCAAATCCTGGGATGTTACAATCTCCCCCACTTAGACTCTTGACGTCCTCGTCAAGGCTCAACTATATGGCCTCACAATATCACCCCATTTCAGTGCAGACCTAGAATGGCTCATGGACACCCAGCTCTCGATCACGGAATACCAGCGCAAGGGTGGCTACATCACCATGGATAGCCCTTTCCTACATGCCTGGGCCATATGGCTCAAGACTAGAATGCCACATGCCCATGTGGGCCCCACTTACTAGAGGGGAATTGGCTCTGATACCATTTGTAACACCCGGACCCACTGCCTAAGGCTCTAGTAGAGTTTCAGGAATGATGACTTTCCCCACAGACCACCACTAGCCTTAACTGTTCTCTTTATCCTCACTCACGTGCAAGCCGAGGTCAACTTCCTGACTGGTCACCCATCCTAGTACTATTCCAAGCCGAGCATGCTTAACTATGGAGTTCTTTAGTGATGGGCTCTAATAAAAGGAGGTGCATCTTGGTGATTTGGGTAACTATATGGGCTCTGATACTATTTGTAACACCTGGGACCACTTCCTAAGGCTCTAGTAGAGTTTCAGGAATGATGACTGGCCCCACAAACCACCACTAGCCTTGATTGTTCGCTTTGTCCTCACTCACGCATAAGTTGGGGTCAACTTCCTGACTGGTCACCCATCCTAGTACTACTCCAAGCCGAGCACGCTTAACTATGAAGTTCTTTAGTGGTGGGCTCCCGGAAAAGGAGGTGAACCTTGGTGATATGGGTAGTCCAATAATTCCTTTTAAGATCATTATATCTGAGGCCTCAAATCCTAGGACGTTACACACTATCAAAAAAATATAAATATCAAGTGATATTTTATCCCTCATACATGCATTACACCTATAGTAGAGAAGCACATTAGCCTACATAATTAGAACAAGCATAGTATACACACATGGAAATATGTATTCCCTATAATTTTTATTTATTCAACCATTCTCTTATGACGTACAAATATTTGTTATATTCATACTGAACGCTATTGATGATCTATGTGTAGATTGTCTACTTTAGAATTATATAAATATGATAGAATTATGATCGAGTTAGTAATGAATGCATTTAAAATAAAAAGATTAATATATTTAATATAAGAATTATTTTTTATATTTTTGAAACATCATAGCCATGTGAAAATAAGGAAACATCATGTACTTATATGAAATTTACCATAATAGTGAGGCTTATTATCATTCTCACACTTTCGTTCTTTAGGACTATAATTAATTTTAATGACCTCAAAATTTGTAAGTATTAAATCAAGAGATCTAGAGGGGGGGGGAAATAGATCTTTATAATAATTAAACTAAAAATAGAACATAAAAAGGCATGCAACCAAATAAAGACAAAGTTTGGAGTGGTTCCGTCTAATACATCACCATGTGAGACCAAGTCAAGGCATGGCTTTCCTCTTTCCCAACAATCTATCTAGTGTTGGGATGAGCTACTAAATGTTTTTCTTACCAAGTACTTTCCTCATAGGAAGATTGCTCAACTGAGGAGCCAACTCACCAACATCAAGCAACAAGAAGGTGAAACACTTTATGATACATGGGAGATATTTAAGGACCTACAATGCCTTTTTCCTCACCATGGTTTGACCACTTGGATGCTACTACAAACCTTCTACAATAGGTTATTCTACAATACATGTATGTCTATTGATGCCTCTACAAACTGAACAGTGATGAACAAACCCTACAGAGAGGCATATGACATCATAGAGGACACTCAATAATTGTCAGTGGAGTTAAAGAACCAGACAACCCTACTCATCAAGTGGCACTACTGAGAAGTCAAGTAGAAAACATACCATTGATGCAGTTGATCTAATTGCAGTCACGTTAGATGCATTTTCACAAAATTTTGAAAAATTGACTACACATTCTATCCAAGCATCTGAGCAAGTATGTGAAGCATGCAGAGCCCCCAGTCAAGACTCTTCTTCTTGTTTTTCTCCACATGCAAATGTTGGAGAAGCACCAGAGAAATCCAATGTAGTAGGGAGTTTTCCTAACAAGAATCTCTACAATCCCTACTCCAACACATATAAACTCGAATGGAATGACCACCCAAATTTCTCTTACAAAAACAATAATCCTCAGAACCAACAATCAAATCAACACCAATAGAACCAAGTCCAGAATCATCAACAACAAATGGAAAATTGCCATCCCATGAACAATAACCAATTGCCAGGATGCAACAATGACATAAACTACAATTAGCCTCGACCTAAGTCAACTTTTGAAACCATACTTGAGACTTTTGTATCAACACATATTCAGCAAAATGACGTGTTTCATGCACATGGGTTACTCTTGAAGGATGGTATCACTTGACTCTCTTCAAAGGTAGACAACAATGCTACTCACATGAAGATGGTAGAAAATTAGATTGCCCAATAAGCTTTAACAAATCAAAGAGCCTCTTCCACTGCATTGCCAAGTCAACCGGAAATGAACCCCCATAAATGTAAGCCCATCACCTTGAGGAGTGGCAACATTGTTGAAAGACCCTCGTCGGTAGATTAGAAGATAGTTCAAGATGATAAAGAAGCTTATGTTCAGAAAAGTCAAAAGAAGAAAGGTACAACTGAAGAGAAACCATCTTATAAGCCTATTGCCCCTTTTCCTTAAAGGTTTGCATGCCAAAAAGAAGAAGGAAAATTTCATAGGTTCATGTACATTCTTAACAAACTGTATGTCAACCTTCCATTAGTAGAAGTTATTGCTGAAATGACTACTTGTAAAAAGTTCCTAAAGGACCTCTTAACCAATAGGAGAAGGATAGATCAAGTGGAAACTATCATTCTATTTGAAAGGATGAGTTCCATCATTCAAAAAAGATTACCAAAGAAACTTGATGATCAAGGTGCCTTCACATTGCCATGCAAGATTGATGACAAAAATTTGATAAAGGTTTAGTTGACCTCAGAGCCAGCATAAGCCTCATTCCATTTACATTGTGGGAACAACTTGATGTTGGAGACTTGAGGCCAACGAAATTGGACATTTAATTGGCAAATTATACCATAAAGTATCTAAGAGGAATTGTTGAAGATGTGCCCATTCAAGTAGGCTAGTTCTTTATCCCTTATGATTTTTTTGTGATTGATGTGAATGAGATTCCATACAATCCTATTCTCTTTGGAATACCCTTCCTCCACACAGCCGATTGCATAGTCTATGTATGGGAAGGTAACATCACTCTTAGAATAGGATGGTATATGATGGAGTTATCTATTCTAGATGCAATGAAATCCCAAAGAAAGATGGAGAATTTCTGCCTGGTAGATGATATTAACAAATTTCTAGAGGAAGATGAAGATTTTTCTAATTTCCTAGTTGACTATTGTGATGAAAGTGAATTGGACATCACCATGGCCATAGAAAAATTGTATGTTGTTTCCAGTACTACTCATCTGCGTCTCATGAAGATACTTCTGAATTGAAAGATAAATCTACAAATCCAGTAACAAGAACAAGGTAGAACTCAAAACCCTTCCATCGGGGCTATGGTATGCTTTTCTTGACTCAAATTCTACTTCACTCCCGTCATCATAAATGTTGCTTTAACTGATGAACACGAAATCAAATTACTTAATGGATTATGTTTGCACAAGGAAGTAATCAGTTATTCAGTTTGAAAGGCATCAACCCCTCCATTTGAATGCACAAAATTAATTTAGAGAAGGATGCCAAATATTGAATAGAACCTCCTTGATGTTTAAATTAGGACATGCTTGGGGTTGTTAAAAATGAATTTTTCAAGTTAAAAAATACAGGGATCATTTATCGCATTAGTGACGGCCCCTGGGTGAGTGATATTCACATAGTACCCAAAAAGGGGGGTGCCATTGTCATGAAAGGGGACAATAATGAATAGATTCAGACATGTGTAGACACTAGATGGCACATGTGTATAGACTATAGTAGATTGAAAAAAGTAACCTATAAAGACCATTTTACATTGCCTTTCATTGATTTAATGCTTGACATATTAGCCAATCATTCTTATTTCTTCTATCTTGATGGTTATTCAAGATTTTTCCAAATACCAATCTATCCACCAGACCAGGAAAAATGACTTTTACATGCACCTATGGCACACACACCTATAGATGCATGCCATTTAGTCTTTATAACACACCAATGACATTTTAGGTTGTATGAAGGCTATCTTCTCAGATTTTATTGAGCGAACAATGGAAGTTTATATGGATGATTTCAGCATATATGAGAATTTTTTTGATGATTGCAGTCTATTTTATCTATTTCCTTGAGCATTGTAAAAATATTAACCTAGTACTAAACTAGGAAAGTGTCATTTTATGGTAAATCTGAAGTAGTACTAGGTCATGTGATTTCTAAAAAGGGTATTGAAATTGACAGGGCAAGAGCAAAAGCAATTGAAAAGATGTCAACTATGTCTTATGTCAAGAAGTTAGAAGTTTTCTTGGCCATGAAGCTTTCTACAGATGACTCATCAAATATTTTTCCAAAATAACCAAATCTATGTGTTTATTTCTTGCCAAAGATGTTGATTTGTTTTTTATGAAGAATGTCAAGACACTTTCAGAAAACTCAAGGATGCACTCATCTCAACTCCCATAATTCAGCTACAGGATTGAGAGACACCATTTGAACTAATGTGTGATGTGAGTAACTATGCCATCTGTGTGGTCCTTGGTCAAAGAAAAGACAATAAGCTGCATGCTATTCATTATGCCAACAAGACACTTGATTAGGCCCAAATAAACTATGCCACAACTGAGAAGGAGATGCTAGACATAGTGTACACCTTTAATCAGGTCCCCAATCTACAGGAGCCTAATCTGAGGGTCAAGATCCATCCAACCCAACTAGCCACAGATAGGTGACATGGAAAAGGTTAAATAAAATGCCAAATAAAAGAATTTTAGCACATAATTTCAAGAAAGTCTAAAAATTCGTAGGAGTGTTCAATTGGGCTCAAATTTGGAACAAAGGTTCAAATTATTGTGTAGAGCACATATAAAACTTTTGAGAGCCAGAAGATCAGGTCACATGATGTAATGTATTATTTTATAAAATATGGTTAATTAGACTAAGTTGTAATGTCGCAAGGTATATCACAATCACATTGATCATTATATTATGAAATTGAGTAATTTTACTACTAAAAAAGTCAAGAAGTAATTAATAGAGGTCAAGAGTGAATATAAATGAGGGGAAAATAGGAATTGAACAAGGTTGGCAAAACTCACATTATCACACGAATAATATTTGATTCCAAGAAAATTAGTCATGATTTTGTCCTAATTTGTAGCCTTGTCTTATCAATTTGTGTAGTCACTAAAACCATAGGATGCACAAACTTTGGAGTCTTAATGAACTAATTCTTTATTTCATTTGTTGTGCTATTTTATCCCTTCTGAATTGCATCTTTTGGAGTGTTGATCCCGATTCTTTTATTACCCTTGTTCTTATTATTTGAATGGTCATGAAAACAATTTGAAAAAATTATCATTGTTGAACGATTGAATAAAAATTAGGTATATACATAGGCAAAAAATATGAACAATGCACTAGAGTTTTGGGTCCTAGATTCGGTGTGTCATATCCTCCAACCATGCATACTGGATAATGGACATAGAGGTCCCCCGATACTAGTTAACCCCATATGTGAAAGTGTTGTTCTCTCATAGAGGGGAGAATACAAGCCATCTACATTGGAATAAACAAAACATTAGATTTCATGTGTCATTTATAAATCATTTCATGTTGAACATTTGGATATTTTGATATTAATTATTGGCATTCTTGACAACACATTATTATATGAGTAATATTACAAGTTAGATATCTTGAATACTCTTGTGAATTCTATTTTGTGCATCTGTGAAATCCTTAATTTGTTGACCCAAGTCCAAAAAATAGTTGTTAACTAATTTACATATACTTTGAAATCTCTTCTTATTCATATTTATTTATAGCTCAATACTAAAGATTAATACCCCTTAATTTTGGTCCATGTGTGGATTCATACCTTCTAGAAATTCATGGATAGTTGGTACAAAGAAGATTTAGAAGTGATGTGCAAGAGCTATTCTCTTTTGAAGAATAGATAGGACTCATGTATATTTTAGTTTTGTATCCCTTTTGTATAGGCATCTGCGAACACTTTGATGTAAAGAATGAATGTACCTAGATTTGCTTATATATTCTGGTATCTTTTCTAAGTATTTGTTTACAAAGGTCAGGTTTTTGCACTCACCAACCATGCTGTAGACCTTGTCTTAAGAGTAGAAAACCATTAAAACTTGATTTTTCAAGTCCACCCAACCCATTTATCGAGTGAGTTATTAGTGATACATGTAAATCAACATGTTTAATGAGCCACATCTAAATATGTGTAATACATTGAAATCAAAACATATCCAATTATGATATATGGGTATAACCCTGTTCATCAAAATTTTGATGAGAGGAACTCAAGGTCACTATGGAATTTGAGAAAAAAAATACAAACACCTTGGGTCCATGAGTAACTACTTGGGAGACGTCACAATATGCAAAGTTGATCCAAAGTGATACTCAAAAAATCTAGTCGACCATGAGTTTTTTAATTGATGCATCGTCATCAATAAATATGGTATTTAATAATAAATATGATTTATTATCAAATGAACTAATAAAAACAATCATAAATATCTCATGGTTAGATACAAATTCTTATAATTCAGGCATCAAATTCCCAAAATGGGAAGATTATTGTCCAAAAGAGGGCATCTAATTAATGAAGGTTCCAATATGGGCTGCCTTGATTGGATGTTGTCCATGAGACCCCACACTAAGACAATTCCATAGCCTGGTCCATGCCACCTAGAACATGTTATTAAGATCAAACCTACATGGTTTCTAAGAAATCTGCACCCTTGACTTGATTCATGATTATATACACACAATCACATGACACCTCCTCCTATTTGAGCTCATTTATTTTCTAAGTCAAGCGCCCCCCTACTAAGCATACACCCACATTCATGGTCAATGGTCTGTTCATTCAACCAACCCATTGCTCAAAAAGTGGATCACACACTTAGAGTGCAACTCACTTCCCCTTGTCTTGCATACTAGTTAAATAAGGATATGAAATAAGAATCATCATCATCATCATCTATGCCTCAATCCCAACTATGTTGGGTCAGCTACATGGATCCTTCATTTCCATTCAGCTCTATCATGGGCCAATTATGGTTAAGATGTAGAGATCCAAAATCTCTCTTCATAAGCTCATCCCATGTTAATTTAGGCTGCCCTCTTCTTCTATTTATTGTGCTTGACACAATAGCATTGTTTCCTATAGGCGTATGAAATAAGAATATATCCCCAAAAATTTGTACAAGATCGGGTGGTTACTTAGCATGTGCCCTGTTGCCTCCAACGTACTTTTAGCTTGAGAGAGGCTCCACTTAAAACCAAACCCTATGTATCACGAACAACCTCTTGGATGCCATTTCTTGGGAGGGAAAAAATAGGTGTGTTCCCAATGCTAAAATTCTTGAGTGAAGACCACATCCCTAGGTTACCGTTGAGAAAACACTAGCCCCTCATCTACCTTCGAACCCTAGAAAGAACCTCACTTTTTGAGAGATAAATTAGAAGAAGATTTATCTTCATCTCGTAAAATGTTCAAGCAAGATAGAATTGGTATATTTACAATGTAGATGTATACCCTCATGCTAATTCTAATTCCACGTTGTCTAATAATTTGAGAACCCATATTAAAGTTTCCCCTTGATGTATTCATACAAAAATTCCATTATACAAGTTCATTTATATTATCTTGTGTGTATCATCAACATTTTTATGTCAAAACCTAGTTTTCCTTCTTCTGATCGAATATACCGAAAGGACATCAGGGGGTTTTCATACACCTTCCCATATGTCAACTGATGCCTTACCATTTTCTTCGATTTACCTTTTGCCAATTTGAAAATTTATTTTATTTTTAATAGTTTTCCATGTTTTTCTACATTAATGTAATAATAAATCCATTTTGTGAACCAACTATTGGACTCCATTTTTTGTTTTTGAAAGACATCAAAACCACCTTAAGTCATTTACCATAATCACAACTAACTAGGAGACTAGACATGCAATATTTTTGACTTTGTAGTAAATTACAATAACCTATCAAAACTAGATCCCAATTATTACAATGTTTGTTAAAATTAAGGTACATATGTGCAACTAATGGAACTTATTCCCAAATCTTTTTAGGATGCTTATATAAGTATAGTGATAATAAAACTAAAATTTTATCATGGTGGTGATCTAAGTTTCTCAAGTTTTATATTTTATTATTATAGCACACTTGATAGAAATTTATGATCTTTGTTTGTATGTTTTCATAACTATGGATGAGATTATCATAGATGAGGAGCCTTAAAAGGCTTATATACAAGGGGCTTGAAAATATATTTGACACATAGTTGGTCTGGTAGGGTTCCCTCTATGCACTAAGATGCTTTAAATGATCATACTAAAATTATCAAGATTCATATTACCATACATTAAAAACTTGAATTGAAATCTAGGGATGTGGAGAGGGGACAATGGCGATTGGGGGCGATCGCCCTCCCCCCTGAAGAAGATGGCTGGTTTGTGCTGGAGGCAGATGTAACGATGGTGGGTTCCTAGGTGCGTGTAGTGGCCGGACCTCTCCCGACTTTCAAAGGCGCGGCTTAAGCAGATCCAAAGACCCCTTTCTTGAAGGAAGGGGATTCGGGGAAATGGATGAAGATGACAGAGTCTATCCTGGGAGAAATGGAAGACTATCACAAGCACTCAGCAATCATTTAGATCCTCGTCAAAAAGAGCAACCCGATCCAGTTGCGAGGATGGATGCTTAGGACCTGGCATCCTAAAGGCGAGCTTGAGCTTTTCACCCTCAACGGCGGACTTTACCTGGTGAGGTTTGTATCTGAAGCTGACCTCAACCGAGCAATGATGCGGGGTCCATGGTTCTTCAACAACCAGCTGGTGATGGTTCGAAAGTGGACCAGGGAAGCAGACACCAGACGCGTAGCGTTCACCTCGGCCCCGGTCTGGGTGTCGCTACCTGATGTAGGGATGCACTGGACGCCTCGAGCTATCCCATGATTGCAAATGCCATAGGTACCCCCAGGGCCTACAATAGGAAAGCCAACGGCACTACCATGGGGTGTGCACATTTCTGCGTCGACATATCAGTCACAGAGAAGCCACCGTCAGAGGTCATGATCGAACTACCGAACGACAAGGAGTGGGAAGTGAGGGTGAAGTACGATGCACTTCCAGATCACCGCTCCACCTACTGTGTCTTTAGACACGAGACAAGGCACTGCCTGGGGGAGAGGCGCATGAACACTAGTTCACCACCTATCGTCCCCGAGCCGGTGCGAGGCAGAAATAAATGGGGCAAGTCGAAGGGCCCAGTAGCACAAGGAAGAAGGAAAGAAGAAGCAACTGTGGAGGCTCCCAACACAAACCAGGTGGTGCCTGCCGAGACAGCTACCTTGGGGGAGTTGCCCCCACAAGGAGGTGACGAGGGGGTGTTTGAAAATATGCCCAAGAGAGAAAGGGAAGCAACAGAGGTTGCTAACACCAAGACCACTCTGGCAGAGATAGAAGGTGGTGGAGGCAGACCCATGTCCAGGGACCCTATGGCAATAGGGTCAGCGGTAATGGCAAACCGTTTCAATGCCCTGGCGACTCAGGGTGAAGAAGAGACGATGGAGGGCGACACCAATGTTAGGAGCAGGAGCCCCAGGGCTACTCGTAGCAGAAACAAGAAGAAGAAGAATAGGAGCGGCTTCGTTGAAGGGAGCGGCTCCAACCGGAATTAGATATATGTGACTTGATGTCACTGATATAGAGCCCCGTGGACCTGCCAAACCTCAGGAGTAGCTTCTTGTACTCCCTCAGTCTGTTCGCATGGCCTGTTGAGAACAACATCACATCATCTGTGAAAATGAGGTGGGTTTTCACTTTGATTCCCCTGATCTTGTAGGGTCTTATGATCTGTCTTTCCTCTGCGTCCTTGATCATGGTAGAGAGTCCTTCCATGGCTAGGGTGAAGAGAAGGGGTGAGAGGGGGTCCCCCTGTCTTAGCCTGTTTGAAGCTCTAATCAAGCCCATAGGACCTCCATTGAGAAGGATGGATAACAAGGTTGTAGTGATGCACTGCTTGATCAGCTCCAACCATCTAACATTAAACCCCATAGTCGTCATGATCCTCCATAGGGTGTCCCATCTTAGATGGTTGTACGCCTTTGTGAGGTCGATCTTGATACAGGCTTTAGCATTAGAATTCTTATTGTTGAAACTAGTAAGGAATTCAACTGCTAGCAAGGAACAATCTGCAATCTTACACCCTTCTATAAACTCACATTGTTCTTCAGACACTATCTTAGGAAGCCACTTCTTGAGTCTGCAAGCAAGAATTTTTGCTCTTATCTTGTACACCGTGGAGCAGCATGATATGGGTCTATAGTCGTTGATCATCCTTGCCCCTCCACCTTTGGAATTAACTTGATAAACATATGGTTTGTAGCTTGGACCATATTGCCCCCTGATGGAGCCACCTCATAGCCTTCACTAGATCATCTTTGGTATGTTCCCACAAATCTTGATAGAACTTGCTATTCATTCCATCATGCCCTGGCACCTTGGAAGGGCTTATGGAGAACAAGGAATGCCTAACCTCCTCCTCTATAACCTCTCTACACAGGTCTTCATTTATTTCTACTATGACCACCTCCCTAGGGTAGATGATGTTATCAATGCTACTATTGTAGTTCTCTCCCTGATTGTATAGCTGCTGAAAGAAATCGGTGATGTGGGTAGATAAATCTTCCCTATTCTCAGCCACTTCTCCATGCTCATTTATGAGTTGATGTACCGTCTCCTTCATTTCCTTTTTCCAGACGACAGAGTGATATAGTCTAGTGTTTAGATCACCATCATTAATCCACTGTATTCTGCTCCTTTGCCACAGCTGCACTTCCTCGGCCATGAGGAGTCTTCTGAGCTTGATTTCGGCCTGGTTCCATTTCTTTGCCTTGTCCTCATTCCCAGGTTCTTCTCTGGCTTCCACCGCTACTTCTCTAAAATCCTCTTTAGTTGTTGCCATTCTGTTCTTCAAGTTTATGACTTCTTTGGACCACTATTTCAACATTTTCTTAACATTTTGGGTCTTCTTCATGACCACAAACAAAGGATTGCCTTCAACCTACAGGTCCCAAGCTTCCTTGGCCACTCTCTCGAACCCATACCAGTCACACCACCAATTATAAAACCTGAACGGTTTGATGATGGTTGACATGCTCACGAGATCCACTTTCATCCAACAATGATCACTGAGGGGGCATCACCATACTTGATGAAGGTGTTGGGCCAAACCTTCAGCCAGGCCGAGTTGACAAGGCCTCTGTCAAGCACACTAGATATGCACCTACGCCCCTCCTGTTTATTCGACCATGAAGTCATGCCTCTAACCGTGCTCAACTCCACCAAGCCCGCCTCATCCATGGTTCTATTGAATGTTTCCATAACCCGATCGTGTACTGGAAGGCCCCCATATTTCTCATGTGATCTCCTGACGTTGTTGAAATCACCCCAAATGATCCAGGGTTCTTCCTCTTGGGCCGTCACTCTGATGTTATCCCACATTCTCTTCCTGTCCACCTCCATGTTTTCACCATAAACCCCCGATGTTATGAAAGCCATCCCTCCGTGGTTGTAGCAGCTAAGGGTAACCACTTGGTCCGAGGTGTTAATCGGCTCAACATCCCAGACATGCGGATCCCACCCCACCGCAATGTGCACTCCGTCTCTGTGCTCCAGGTTAGACAAGGAGGACCAACCCGCGGGAAATAGGGAGGCGATGTGATCCGCAACCGTTCTTCTGATTCTTGTTTCATAGCAGAAGACCAGGGTTACCTGTTCCCGCGCTACGACGCTCCTTAGCCTCCTTTGCTTCTCAGCCAGGGAGGATTCTCGCACATTCCATGCGAGGACGGATATATTCCATAATGAAAAATAAGATTCTTTTGCTTAGGGGATGTGCAAGACTAGGGGCTTAATAAATTCCATGGGTGTATTTATCGAAGATATTTGTGATGAATAAAATATCATATTCAATATATTCTATTATATTTATCATCAATTCCAGTCATAAATAATAATTATAATCTTTTTCTTAATAATCTTGGTTTGCATTTGTTCAATCCCCTTCAAGCATGATTTATAGTGTTCTTGGATGAAAATATTTCCTAACACCCAATTATCATTCTCATGTAGAAACATACTCTTGGTGGAACTTTCATCATCATGATTGAAATTAAGGGCAATCACTATCCTGGATGTAAAAGGGCACATAAAGGTTGATCACCCACCACTTTAAGTTGCTCCACTACATCTTATATCTTACCTCCTCTCCTACATTCACATAGTCATTAGAACCCCACCACCCTACACCATATCCTTTCACATATTGTTATTTCTTTTCTGCCAAATATGGTCCTCCTCAACTAACACCCAAATCATCATACATGAGCACCATTCCCTAGCCACCTAGGGTTTGAGGTGATCATCTTGGAGATCAAGCTCCAAGCTTCACGGAGGGGGTTCCCCTCCCCCGTTCGACACCCACTCAAATGGCCACTGCACCACAACCACCGGAGATACCACGCAAAGCTTGGAACCAGATTCTCTGAGGATCAGATGTATTCAAGGAACACGACTTCGATCCACTAAAGAAGAAGGACGAAAAGAGATTCGTCACTATCAATGATGGAACCTATGAGGCAATGGAAAAATCATGAGAACATACGGATATTCTCTACGTCATGGGCAAGAGACCATACTACCATCATCTACTGGCTTGGATAAAGAGAGTTTGGAAGACAAGAGGGGGTTTCAACCTCTTCTCCAAACCTGAACAATTCTTCCTACTGTGATTTAACTACACCGAAGACAAGAAGAACATCATCAATGCAGATCCAAGATGGTTTGAAATCGACCAGTCATCGTGAAAGACTATAAAATAGGTGATGATCTCAAGAAAGACTTCTTCACTTCAATCCCTATTTGGATCAACATACCTAGTATGGGTAGAAATTGGTCCCCCTGAGCCATTGGAATCATGGCTAGCAGTGTTGTGAAGCTTCTCTGCATTGACTACAGATCAAATAGGATAAGAGTCGTTGGGTGAAGCCTGAGCTCTTTTGGAGATAGATGCATATGAAGAGCCCCCGGCAGAAATATGGGTCAACATGTGCCCAATAGAGATTCGACTGTTGTTGCAATGAACTACAAACATGTTCCTAAGTGTTGCTCAGAATGCAGGGTCTTCAGTCACGATACTACTGAATGTCCTTTAAAGGAGAAGACTAATGAAAATGAAGCTCAAGCAACGACCGCTGCTAGGCCAACATAGGTCTGGAAGGTAGTGTCCCAGAGGAAGAAAACTAGAATCAATAATCTGCATGACAGCAATGTTCCAGTCAACAATAGATTCGAAGGTCTTAACAATGAAAAAGATGATAAGGTCGATGAAACTGTTCATATCATGGATACTGTTATCATAGAAGGGATGATACAATCACCCAGAATGAACGATGTCCAAGGCTCCAAAGATGGCACTAGTGATACAACTGTGCATCATAACACTACTAATCAGGTGGACAAAGTGAACGAACTTTACAAAGAAGAAGGCAAGTTGAGCACGACTCCTAAATCCAAGAAGAACAAGGCTACTAGAGTGGGTGGGACATGAAATACCCATTCATCTAGTAGGGGTCATTAATGACCTTCATCATGACAAACGTTTGTGGTTTTTGGAAACCACGCAAGAAAAGAGAGGTTAGATGATCTATTTTGGAAGCTCAAGCCTCATTAGATGTACTTGTGGAAACCAAGATCAAAGCACACATGAAGCACACTTCTTCTAAACTCTTTCTGACTGGAGGGAAATGGATCTCAAATCATGACAAAGACCCAAATGGACGCATCTGTATTAGCTAGAATCCTAGTTCGTGGGATATTTTATGCACTGAATCTGATGACCAACAAGTCACCATGGAATGTAGCAATAAAGATGGTCTCATTGTCGTGATCATTGTAGTCTATTCCCATAATGCTGCTCAGCAACACATCTCTCTATGGTCTACCCTGGAGAGGATTAACACTACTATTTCTAATCCTTGGCTTGTCATTGGTGATTTCAACAACAGAAGAGAGAGGAGAAGGATGGAGGTAGGGAAGTGCATTCTATGATACTTAGCACCTTCAACACATCCATTGATAACACATATCTGACTGAACTACCAACAGTAGGAAATGAAATTTATACATGGCATAACAAACAAGGTGCAGCAAGGAGGATTGCTTGCAAGCTTGACAGAGCTTTAGTCAATGATGCTTGGATAGATAAATTCCCGGGTACAAAAATGAAGCTAACAACCTATGAGTTCTCTGACCACTCAGCAATTAACATTAACATGAAGAAACTCAATAAGAAGAGGAGGCCTTTTTTCTTCCTCATTTTCAGGATGGAATGACCCGACTACAGGGATATCATAACCAAATCATGGCAAACTCAACAACAAGGTAACCCTCTCTTCTATTTTGCTCAAAAGCTTCAAGTCATCAAAACAGATCTTAAAAGATGGGCTAAAAATATGTGAATCTAAAAAATCTGATTGCTAAAGAAAGGCTAGAAATGACAGATATCACAACAACTCTTAGAAGAAATCCTCTAGATAATGATCTCATCCAAACTGAAATAATCACATTTGACTGCCTATCCACACTCTCCAAAGTTGAAGAACAATATTACTAGCAATGGAGTCGCCTAGACTGGATCTCCAATAGAGATCGCAATACTAAACTATAACACTCAATTGTCAAAAGTTGGATGCAATCAACACTATCACTGAAATCTTCGACAGCAATGGCAATAGCCTGGTGGATGAAGAAAATATTGCACATGAATCTATCAAATTTTTTGAAGGTTTATATAATCAGACCCAAGATGAATGCAGAGACAACATCCTCGAGATTGATTGGATTCAACAAATATCTAATGAGGACAATACTTATATGTGCAAAGTACCAGATATGCAGGAACTCGAAGATGCTATTTGGAGTATAGGGTCGAACAAAAGCCCTGGAGCTAATGGATTTAATGGCTTCTTTTACAGAAGCAACTGGGATCTCATCAAAACTAACCTTCTTAAAGCTATTTCCTGGTTTTTTTTGCAGGTGGAAACATGGTTAGACAGATTAACCATGTCTTTCTCACGCTCATTCCAAAGAAGGACATTATATCTACACCTACAGATTATAGGTCGATCTCCTGTTGCTCAATGCTCTACAAAGCTATTACAAAAATTATGACTATGAGGCTTGCTAATATAATGCCCAAACTCATCTCTATCAACCAAGGTGCATTCGTGAAGGTAACAAGCATTGAGGACTGCTCCTTACTAGCTACAGAATTTACTATAAACTTCAACACCCTTAATAGCTTTCCTTCAGCCTATGTAAAGCTTGACATCACCAAAGCATTTGATTTAGTGAGCTGGAACTATCTTTGGTCCTCCTTGAGGAGCATGGGTTTCTACGATTTCTGGATAAATCTCGTAAAATAATGTGTTACCGTGCCTTCATTCTCACTACTGCTCAACGGTAGTGCTATTGGATTCTTCAAAAATACTAATGGCTTGCATCAAGGTGATCCACTATCACCACTATTACTTGTCATCACCATGGAAGGACTTAGTAGAATGATTGAGCAGTCAATGTCATCCTGACTAATTAAGTCTGATTTAGTCAGGTGTATAAAAGCAGTGTCACATCTACTCTTCACTGATGAGGTTCTCATCTTCATTGAAGGAAGGAAGAACAACCTTCACAATTCTCCTTCTTTTCGGTAAAAAGTTTGGTATGAAATATAACCCAAGCAAGACACATATCTATTTCTCCAAGTCATGCAAGCATAAATCTGAACTGGTTGAAACCTTGGGCATTCAACATGGTGGGTGGCCAACCAAATACCTGGGATCCCCAATGCATGAGGTAATATTAGACGCAAATACTTTCACGAATGCCTGGACAGGCTCAAGGATATGACTAGCAGATGGCCGGGCTAAAAAATATATGTGGTAGGCAGAATCATCCTCATCAAGCATTGCACAATGGGTCTGATTAACTATTGACTACGTCAAGGAGAAATCCCTTACTCAGTCTTACATCACATGGAGATCATGCTTAGCCATTTTTTATGGAGCAACCCAACTCACTCATCTAGTTGGACTAGACTTGCTTATCCAAAGGAAGAGGGTGGAATGGATCTAAAGCTATTGTCCGACCTGTCAGATTATCATACTATGAAGAGAATCAGAAAAATGTTGTTTGAAGAAACAGTCTGGAGTAACTGGATGCTACTAAGGTATGTCAACGACCTTAGTGTCACCACCAGATATATTAGAGACTACTCAATAGCTTCGAGGAGAATGAATCTAATCTGGCCCAAACTCAGAAGACTCATAGACTCAGGCGTATGGGACCTATGCAGGCAACAACAGAACGAAGACAAAGCCTTCAGCAATCTCTGGCTTCCAAAACACCAACCTAAATGGAGTCTAGTATCATACAGGGTGATACAAAATATTATGCACACTATGGACAGAATAAAAAGATGGTCCACAACTGCAATAGACCAATGTTGCCTTTCCAAGAATGGTGAGGAATCAGCTGAGCACCTATTCAACAGATGCAAATTCTGGAAATATCTGTGGAGTCAAGCCCAACTAAAATTGAACACAAGATACCTGTACCCATTAATCCAATGCTTACGTGAGATTGGAGCAAAGAAATCACTAGGTATTCTGGAGCTTTGGGTGTTAAGTGCATGCGTCCATACTATTTGGACTGAACGTAACATTAGAAAATATAGAGGTAGGGAGATGGATTATATGGATCTATTTAAAATTATTGAATCACAAATCCAGATGCTCTACAATATTTACAAAATGAAATTAACATGCATTCCTTCCAAAACTCTTAGGAATTGGAACTTATGCTAGTTAATAAGTTTTGAAGCCAGTTTGGCTAGATGTCTTCTTTTGAAACTTTGTAAGTAGCACATTGGTTGCAATTTGTACCTTTGCCCCAATTTATTGGGTTTGGAATATAGTTACCCTTATGTTACAAAAAAAAGGTCCTCAACCCTATAGGTCTCATCAGAAGTTCTTGTAATCACATTTCAATTTAGTTGGTTCAATGACAAAAGAAAGTGAGACATGGCATATAATACTTTTTGCCAAGTGGATATGAACATAGGAAAGAATGGGAATGATTTCATCTATGCAAATGATATAACATGTTGTTAAAATATATAGTATATATTAAGACCGTCAACAATGATTTGTAGAAAATAAAGTGGTAACTTTTTTGACATTGAGAAAGAAATGGGTAGATTGTGATAATTAATGGAGAAGAGCAATAAATAGTTGAGTGTGGAGAGAGATCATCTAAAGGTAGACAATACGATATGAGAATCGTGACTATTCCCAATTATAGTGGATTCATGATCAAGAAAATTCATTTTGTTTGAAATATGTAAACCAAATGTGAATTCCAAAATTTCTGTTTAAAACAAAATGTATTAAATTTATAGAACCCTTCATACACAAAGCATATTTTTTCAATTTTATCGTGTGCTATTGGGAAAAAAGTTAGGTTTACATTTTTCTCTTTTACGTCAATATTAGGTTAGAGACATAAACTCGTGGAAAAAAAGGTAAAAATCACCCATTACGTCATCATTTTGAGTTAGCCGCTATGACGATACACTTTCCACTAAAACGATAATTCTACCAAAGTTGATTTCTTCTTATCCTTCATTTTTCTTTTAACTCTTTGTTTACGATTACAAATGGCGGGGAGATGGTGGTGTGGACAATGGAGGGGCACATGTAGGAATGAGAACTAGATTGGGTTTCCCTAAACTCTTGACACAAATACTCCCGCCCTTAATTGGGCAACGGATCGGTCATGGCACTTGAAATTCAAAGATATCAGGCCAACATCCAGAGTAGAATTGGGGTTTGTTTGTGTTAGGATCAAGCCCATATTGTTAGTGACTCTAAAGGAAAAATAAAGATAGCAAGGTTATTAAAATAGCAGTGTACACCCAAAAAACTACATGGTAAATTAGTAGTGATAGTGAAATTTATATATAAACATGTAGTCATATTTATAAACATTGAATAAAAATACAAGATTGCACATAATAAATTAGCAGAATATGTGTGCTAATAACTTAATGATCACTTATCCAAAGATAAGACAATCAACGTATATAATTGAACTGCTACATATATATTGTAAAGGCATAGTAATAGAAGAGAATAACACTTAGGTGAATTTGGATAATTAGTTAAAGTGTTCTAACAAGTACACCTCGACCGATTCATGGGTCAGCAAGAAAACCCAAAATCTAGGTTGACCAATGTAATTGTTTGGGCTTAAGATTAAGTTATTTACTAGCCGACCTGACGGAAAATGCGAGTCTGGTTCAGAACTGATCTGATAGTCAGATTACAACTGGGTCAAGTTCAACCCAGCCATGTTCAACTCTAGGGACACAGCCACATATTGGGATGGGCAAAATGGTAGGGGAGATGAATTATTTTTTTCAATCTGTGAAAGAGTGACTAAGTTAGCCAAAATGTCCATAGTCTAGTTTATTCCTTTTGTATAACGGAACACAAATGTATAAAATGAACGGAATCTACTTATATAAATATATGAAGGCTTGGAACGGAAAGTCACAGAGTTGGAAGTGTCAATCTACTTATATAAATATATGAAGGCTTCTGGAAGGATTGCAGTTGTGCATTTTGACATACACAATTTCGCCATTCTTCTTATTTCGCATTTGACATATTCTTCTTAGGTCGTGATTCAATACATGCCATATATATGTTTTGTTATAACTGATTAAACGAAGGCTGGGGACGGAAGGGAGTCGCCCCGCTAATGGAGAGAACTACTGACCCGCTTCTTGGCCCAGTACTTCTGATAGCTACCTCCATTGCGAAAAAAACCAAAGACTGGATCCTTTTCCTCTCTTATTAATCCCTTGAAGAAATCCACAATGAAGGACTTCGGCAGATTGACTACTTATCTTGGACTCGGAACAACGTAGGTAGTTTTACCAGGGGATCTCATCTGTGGAGATGAAACTGTACATGATGAAATCATCACCATACTCATCATAGCATTGAAATACCCCTTCATTCAGGAAGCCAACATTCTCCAGCACCCGACGTTTACTCACGTCATCAACCATTACTAAGGATTCAATCCGATCAAGCCCAGTGTAATCCGTAAGAACTGTCTGAAGGAATTTTCCGAGCCCGGCTATCAATATACTCTCCCCATCGCCATGATACTCGAGCGTTCTTCTATGACAGTCCTCCACTCCATGAGGGGCCGTCAAGTAGATGGAGCCAACGTCTCGCCCATTTCCAGCCAGCTTGATGTCTCGGGAGTAAGATTTGTTCTGGTCTTCCTCCTCGCTGGGGACAAGGATCACGTCAGGAAGCTTCTGCATCTTCGGCCCCTGTGGGAGCTCATACTCTCCTGGGTCCGCTTCCTCCCGTTCACTGCGCAGGCGGCCATACACAACAACGTCATGCTTTTGGTCGTCGTCGCCATCCTCCGGTCCCATGTACTTCCGCAAGAGGGCTTCTTTTTTGAACCCTGCCTTTTCCAAAACCCTCAACGATCCAGTATTCGTACTTTTGACGAACGCTTCGATTCTCGTCAGGTTGTGGTCGTCGTTCTCGAAACTCATTTCCACATACTCTGTGAGGGCGGCCGTCATGATTCCTCTATTACGGAATTCGGCAGACGTCAGGTACCATATTTCAGCACGTCTGTGGTTGGCGCGGTGGTGGGGAGAGGTAAGGGTGATAAACCCAACAGGTTCCGGAATGTCGTTGTACAGAATTGCGTAGAATAACGGATTCGTCAGCGATATGTCGAAGTAACGACGAGAGGTGAGCTTGGACGAGGACTTGCCAATTTCGCGCGCACTGAAGCTCGTCAGTAAGTATTTCCCCGCGCATTCCGAGTACGCTTGCTCGTCTTCCGCTGAGCATAAGCGTAGGCTGACACTCTGGGCTTGAACGTAACCCATTCGTATGCGACAGCAAGAATCTAACAAGGAAATTAAGCAACACGGGGATTGATTAGTTGCAAGTATTCAATGCTATAAGTAGGGCGGCTTAGTATACCCAAGCCTTCCTTCTCATTCCTCTTTAAAACCCAACCCCCTAAAAAAAATAAAGAAAGAGAAACACAAAAGATACTCTCTATAATGAAATCATATTGGATCCTATCAAATTTCTATAGAACCCGTCCTACAGAATAGGCATTGTTAATACAGGAGGAACAAAAGCAATAAATAGTAGTTAGTTCTATGGAGATACCTGCAGTAACGTACGTAATTGAATCGCAGTATTATAATTACGTTGTTGTGCTGTTAGCGCAACTCCTTAACTGATCTGGTGATTCCGTTCTGTGATGGTCATTTTGAAGGTACATCAGGCGCGGAGAGCAATATTCAACAAAGTAACGAAGATTAGTAAACGGATTAATTGAGCTTCATAATTGCATGATAAATCCATTAGATTGGAATTTCGATTGTCTGAATTCTATTTAGTCATATCTTAACTTGTACCTTCAGTGAATTGAATCGCTCATATGTTCCTTTCTTCGTCCTGTAGTGTGTCAATCACTTCACTTCCAGGTGCTACGCGCGAACGGCCTACTGTTGAATAAGAGACACAGGTAAATGACAGAAGAAAATAACTACGTACCAATCATAAAAGCAGGAGGACAGTAAGAAAAGCCTGTAGAGACAAATCAAAATGCATGCCATGACGAATGCTTCAGCATACCTGATAGCTCGATGCACCTCGCTTGACGTTGCCGTCCAATACCAACAAGCAGGGAACAGCTATGACGATCTGAGTACGTTGTCAGCACAAGATAGCTCTGGCTCACTGTCTCTCTACTTCCTATGTCATCTGGAAGAGGTAAGGGGTGTAACTACCAAGAACAAATGCAGGGAGCAAGCGAGTGCTACTGCCTACTGATTTATAGGACGGGGGGGAAGGGAGCGGTGCTCAGTGCTCACCTAGTTCTAAGGCTAGGAAGAGTCAGGAAATGTTCACTCTCCATTTCGAGAAAATAAGAATCATATTCATTTCGAAGTAACGGCAAGCTTGACAGATTTTTCGGCGCATGCAACTCCGTCCCAGCCTTCAATCCAATCGATGGGTGACCACCAAGAATTCGTAACAATAGAATAGCTACTGCCCTGCAGTCTGGATTCCACGCTCGGAGATGCTCGAGTCGGCCTTCCTAAAACACCCATCTGCAGCTCCATGCACTGTGTATGGGAAAGGCTACTATTGTACACTGCTCACTGAACATCCCGTTTCAGTACATTCTTCGCTGAGTGATGAACCAATTAACCAACTCTTGCTGCTCATTCACTGAGTGCAGTCTACCTGTTTGTTCGGCGCTTTGAAAAGGCGGTAGATGATCTATATATAACCTGCTGTACTCCACCATTATTTTATAGTATATTTCACATAATAGCAATTAATTAATAGTATCAGGGATTAAAGATTAATGTTTGGTAAGTATAGAGGTCGCGGTGATAGATATAGAGACTTAAGAGAGAGTCAATACTAGGATATCACATCTCTCTCTCTCTCTCTCTCTCTCTCTCTCTCTCTCTCTCTCTCTCAAGAAATACCAAGAATGTAGTCTTGTTTTGAAACACCCCACTCTTTTCTCATAATTCCAATACTGTCCTACTTTTCTTAAATCCTAATAAACCCCCTACAATATGTTTTTCAACTGACGACCGTTTTTTCTACAGTTAATTACAACGCTAACAAACTGTAATTAGTGTACCATGTTTAGATTTTCTTTATTTTTGTTACCAATATTTAATTTAGAAAAGGTATCACAGTCAGACTTTAAAAATATATGGCATATTAAAAATTTAAAATCTACTTTGAGATATCTTCCATAGTGACACATCCAAATAAGAATGCCATTGAGTCGGGTTTTGTTGGACACCAAGATATACGGCCTACATGTAATGGTACAAGTCTAATTCAAAAAAAAAATCCACTTTTGTATTGACCCAACATGACCTGTTATAATTTGGTTTTACCCATGTATTTGTACAATTGAAATGCAATTATTATTACAAAAAGGACATATTAAAATTATGTTATGCTTTATTTTTAAAAGTAAGGTTTCTTTTGCAAAAGTCCTTTTGTTGTGGATTTCGTGATTTTAATTGTTTTGTTAGTCCAATAATGATATAAGGGAAAAGGAAGAGAAGAAAACTTAATAATAAGAAAAAACTAAAAGATAATAGTTAATAATGCACTTGTGAGGATTGTGTACAATTCTCTAGAAACTGGTACAAATGGCCACTAATAATAGGATTTTAGTTTCACATGGTTTGTAATAAGAAGAATAATCAAAATAAAGAAAATAGAAAAGAAAGAAAGTGATTAGGATGTGTTTTAATGTTTAAGATATGCCTTATCAGAGGGAGAGTTGCATATTACGAAATACATCTTTTCTTTTCGAGTTTTGATCTCAACCTTGTCCATAATCAGATAGTGTCATTATAGACTTTTCTTGAAAATTTGAGACAAAAAGGAGTTAAGATGTGAGAGATATCGATTTTAAAATAATCCATAAAGTGTATGAATTAATAGGATTTTACATTAAATGTCAGAATTTCTTTTCACACTAAAATTATACTTGGATTGATGCGCGTGTTGCTGACCCTTGGATCAAATCTGACAGTCAAAAAGTTGTCTCCGAGCTAGTAGCAGATATGGAAAGTCCAGAATAGTAAAACATGGACTCCTGAGAAGAATTTTCTCTCCCTCAACCATCTCTCCCCTTAAATTCTTTTCCATTGTATTGGGGAGAACAATCTGGATGCAACCATCCCTGGATGATCCTGCCTCAAGGAGAAATAAGGGTTTCCCCAATTTTGTATAAGTCAAATCTGTGAGTTGGGAATCTTGGGTGGGCAAACCTATATAAAGCGCTGGATTTCCCCTTCAATTCCAACCACGAGACTTATGGATCAGTGAAAGACCACCCTCACTACCAATTCTTGGCTAAGCCCCTTCTGCAACCCCCATGTATCACCTTCTTCGACGAGGAAACCTTCGTCTCGAGCTTCTTTTGGTCACCTCCACCTAGAAATCATATATCACGGTCAGCTTCGGCCAGACTTCGCGAAGAACACCCGGTCCTTGTCCGTTGCTCCTAGGCCCTGACACCGAGATTCAACCTGGGAGTTGACTCGGATATGTTGGCGTTTCTTCCATACTTGAGGATGAAGGAAGTAGACGACCTTCTCGAGAAATTCCTCATTTTCCCATTTATGTTTGTGAGAGGTATGTGGACCTTATGGTCTTTTAGGCTAGTTTGTTTGAGTGCTGCCACATGAGCATGGGGTACTAAGATGGCGTGAGACCATTGGCTCAGTCCCGGCCCCATGACCCTTTTTGCTAAGTTGGCCACTTGCCAACATGGTGTAATATAATTGGTGATTTTGTAATAAATTTGGAAAAATCATATCTTTTAGAGGGATGATCCAATGAAGACAAGTAATACATGAATATTTCTCAAAAAATATGAAGAATCTAATAAAAAGTACAATCATGACCTAGATCTGCCTCTAGTTTAAAAAGTACTTAAAGTTACCTTCTTTAATGTGATTAATGTATAAGAACCCTAATTACTAGGTTTTGATTATTTTAATGTGTCCAATTGATCTTAATAATTAAAGATTGGTCTTTTGGATAAAAAGATAAATTGGATCTTATTTAATAATTAACAACGAATTAAATGATGAATTAGGGTTTCCTTGAGATTGAAAGTGCAATTAATGTTAAGATTAAGGTTTGTGAACCAAAAGGGCATAAAAGGTAATAATTAAAGTTTAGGAAGTTGAAACCCTAATAAAACCCTACTTGGACCCTAAGTTAGTTTTAATGTAGGATCTTGGATAAATTAATGACACATGGGTAATGTGCTTTAACTTCAGGATAATTGATTGAGTGGTTGCTTTTGTTGCTTTGCTTAGACATCAAGTACTCGTGAGAAGGGTATTTATTTATGCCTATGACTACTCAACTTACATGATTCCAGATGATTTTTGTAGTTTTTTGCATTGATTGCAAATAAACTCTTGATTGTCTATTTAATTCCTGCAATCTTTAAAGTGACTATGATTATCACATTATATAAGAATATCTTGCTCAACTATATCTAGTGGATGTAAGAGGTACATGTGGGATGTAAGATAAATTGATCAAGTTAGGATAGGATGATCATGATGAGGCATGTCCATGAGAGGAAGGCCATAATAGACCAAGTTGGGATACGATGGTCATGAGATGTCCACTGTAGGGACAACCCTAGAGAGAGGGTTCCTCTACATGAACACTCCAGAGAGAGAGAGTATCCCATATAAAATTAAGTTTGAGAAGTTAGAAAGAAAGTGGAAGTTTCTATTTCTACAATCTTATTTTCTCATATGGTTGAACATGTTATTACTCCTAAATATGAACTTTTGTCTCCCCTGCATACCAGTATAACTTGTTATGTTGGCCAAATTATTTTCTCGACATTTTAGGATCTGCTATCACTTTTACAAGTATAACATAAAATGGGCATCTATAGAAGAAGGCACCAACAAAAAGAAGTAACATAATTCTATAGAATTTAGTTAGTTAGATTTTATTTCATGATCTAAACTCTATCAGATCATACAATGTAAATCCTTTATGGAAAGTTCAACTTGTTTAAACTCCTTTCTTATTTAGTGAAATTTATTAATTATTTATGGTTATTTGATAAACATTGATCATGTATTTATGTTAATGACCCTTTCCCTCTTGGTCTTCCTGAATAGGGGATAACAGGGGGAGGGGGTCGTTGCATTTGGTATTAGAGAGGATTTACCATTTAACCTCTTATAATTATTAAATTTTAATAGTTCTATAGATCCCAAAGGGAATTATTAGAGTGTTTTCTAAAGACAATGGTGTCTAGAAAGGACCAAGATCTGTGGGCTAGAAATATTTTCCTTCACACTGCTAGTCAACTTACGAGGATTCCCAGACCCATGCATCCAACCTAGCCAAAGTAATAGGGTTTACCTAAAAATATAATACCTCTAGGATCTCTCATCTACATTCATCCCTTCTCTACCTCCTTCGCTCACCAAACCCTAGGTGCATGTAACTTTCCTCTTTATCCCTTTTTGAGTACTAGGGTTATGACTATTAGGAATTAAGGCATCCTACACCAAATAATAAAATGCATGTAACCAAGATGTCATGGACATAATTCTTTATGATGCTTTATTATCCTAAGTATGAAAGTAAAGTTAACCTATGTGAAATAATGTGGCTCGTGATGAGTACCCTACACCAAGGCCCTTTAGTAAGAAGAATCCCTCCACAGAGAAGAAGAGGAAAAGGGAAGGTGAAGCCTTCAGAGGAAGAGGCCCTGAGCATGAGGCCTCCCCTTCAACATACTAAACCATAAATATGATCTCAACCCCAAAGGAGAAGTCGTGAGAGATGATGAGCCTAAGATCAACTCCGAACATGCAGTTGGCCCTGGACCAGTAGTGGGACAAGTAGTGGTTCACACCCCTGATTCTCTCTAGATGTAAGAACAGAAAATGTTGACTAAAGCCATAAGTGCCCTGACCCTCAGGGATGCCACCATAACTGAGGATGATGAGCCCGTACTAGTCCTCACTCGACTAGGAGCCGCCATATTGGACTTTTTCAAGCTGAACATTGAAAAGTTCTAGGGTGAAGATAAAACTGAGATGGTTGACAAATCAGTCGCTTAACTCCTGGAAGTGGAAAATGGTTTCTACATCTTGGAAGTACAGTGAAACAAGAAAGCCCTCTTTGCCACTCACATTCTTGAGGCAGAAGCTAAAATATGGTGGGAAAATCATATATGGGTCGAGATCTGATCGAAGAACCAATGGCCTGAGCGGACTTCTGTACACTTTTTATAGCAAGATCCATACCCACCTTTTCTAGGAAAGAGAAAGAGAAGCTGTTGACCTTCCCAGCCCAAGGTAATATGTCATTGGCGGACTTCACTTGCAAGTTTCTCCTCTTGGAGAATTTTTCTTAAATGCTAACCGAGGAGAGATGGGTAGAACATTTTACAGAACATCTACATCCTCTCATCAAGCCCCATGTCCTGGCTAGTAAACCTACAAGTTCCACTAAAGCCCTCAACTTCTCCATTGACATGGAAAAGATAGCCATGCCTGTACAGACACCACCCAAAGGGGTATTTAGGATGCACAGAGAGCACTCATGTCCCAAGGAATGACAATAAAAGAGGTCAAGGTCGCAATAATGAGTAGGGAAGGAATGGAGGAAAAGGGAAGCCCCGTCAAGAAGACCGCCTCCTCCATTGCCGCACCTACAGGAAGAAGCACCCTGGTAGGTGCCGCTTTGAAAAGTTGTTGTGTTATCACTATCAGTAGGAGCGACATCTTGTAGCCAACTATCCCCTTCCCCCACCACAAGGACAAGGCCCAATAGCGGCCCAGCCAGTAGTGGCAACACCATCAGTAGTTGTAGCCCTACTAGGAGCAGCCCCACATGTAGGAGAACGTCGATAGGATCGAGTTTTTTCCATCAAAAATGAAGAGGCACAAGATAATGCCAACTGTCTGATAGAGGGTAACCACCCGTAGAGTTTTTTTTGTGACAACCACTACCACATGAGTGAGATTACTCAAAACAAAGTGTGGAATTAACATTGAACATCCAGTTTAAGGTAAAACACAATAAATTAAAACTATTTTATATATATTCTCAAGAGGAAACATATTACATCCAAGTCAATAAATTATTCCACATGTATTACATGTCATACCATAAAAGGTAATTACACCATTGTTCACTGACCAACTTGCCACAACCTATCACAAAGATAACTTGTTTATATATACAAGCCATACATACAACCATGGCATACTGCCAAAAACCTTGTTTTGGTATACAACATCTACAAAACACCCCCTAGGACTTGAGAGTATAGGGATGAAACAAAGGACTCTACTGCAAAACACTAGCAATATATCCAACCTTCAACAGCTACTAAACTCTTTGCTTCTCTTCCTCAACCACACGATATCTACCTTGTCATGCACGACCACCTAAAAGATGTGGAAACCAACAGGGTGAGATCAACGTCCAAACAAATGATATAACTCTCTATCAACAACTATTTCTAATAGATGTAGATTATGGAGCAGAAAGATAATACCATTAACAGGATGAGCAGATTCAACTATATGTGTAAAGAGGCGAGTTCACCCCTTTACTAAATTTGGTAAACATAACACCATTGGAAAGCAACGGGAAATTTTTTTTTGACTATATTCAATTTTATAAAAGATTGTACAAGATACATCAAAAATCTCCCTTTTAGGGTTACATCATCATACACAACTAGGATCTAGATAGAGGGAAGTCTAGACTACTCCACTTTTGTCTCCAAGCAACATATCCATCAGCTAGTTGGTGACTTTTAGTTAATTAAATCATCCACAAAAATACCTACTCGAAAAACTCAAAACTAGGCTTCAAAAATATTTTTAGTGGATAGAGGGGATTTTTCCGAGTTCAGATCATATTTTAGATTTTTTTTAAACAAGCGAGTCAAAAGATATGATTTTTAGAAGTTGGACCAATCATAAATTGACACATCATGAAACTGAGCTAGAGAAGGGAGTAAAATCATAAATACACACGAGGGCTTCTTCCCCCACTCACATGAGGCCATGGCTGGCGATAGCAAGCTGCTGCTTGCTTGGACTTTTGGGTGAAATCACAAATCAACGTGAAACTCGGTGCAAAGGTATGCAAAAGAAAGCTCAAGGAAATACAAATTCAGGGGTACCTTTGATTTTAGTGGAGATGAAGAGACAAGGGAGATAAGGGCGCCACAATCTAGGGAACACCGGCAGCTCGTCGAGGGTTGCAACATCAATGAAATGAGAAATCAAGAGGTGCATTGGGCTTAAAAAGCGAGGGCGAAGCTAATGGTTGGGTTATATATAGGTGAGGGAAAGGGATGTGGAGAGGAGGTTGGTGGCCGAAAAGCTTGGGAAGCAAGCAATGGGGTGTTTTCTCAATTCTTTACTAAACTAAATGAGTAGGGTCTATTTAGATGCATAATCATAAATGCAACTCATAGGCGAAAGAATCATGCAAAACCATCAACCGAGGAGTGAGAAATTTAGATTTGAATATCAAGACTATGTGGGCGTATTGTTCACCCGCGTGTCTCCTACTCGAGGTAGGAGATGATTCACGAGCCATTGGATTAAGATCCAACGGTCCATGTGCGTGACATTTATTAGGTTGCCAAATATAAATCAGACTAAAGTTCTTATTTAATCATTTAACGTTTCTCTTTTCCTATTTGAGGGTGCAAACGACCTCCAAAATTAACCAAAATTAACATCCTGACTGATTTTGACGTGTAGAATCCAAATATAGAATTAGTTTTGCCTTTTGGGGACTTTCAATAGGTTAAATAATTCAAATCATATTTTCTCTTTCCTCATGCATTAATGACTGTAGGATTATCCAAAACTAATATAACTTCACCCATAAGTCTTATTAGTTGGATACGAATTTGTCATTATTTCCATTTGTTGAAGTTGCTTATTATTTTAAATAATGAGTTGAAAGTTTTGCATACATTCTCTCTCCTAAATTTATCTTCTCAACAAATATTTTTCAAATTGATTCAAAATTCATCCAAAGGTCTATTCTAAATGTATAACACGAATTTGGAATCATTTTATTTTTTGAAGACTTTTATTATTTTATTTAATTCATTTACATTTTACCACTTATTTATCCTTTTAATTTATTAGAGGTATCTAGAAACTTTATAAAAATGTAAAACTTGGACTATAAGTAACACTAAACGTGTGGAACTTGATTTTGGCATTAATTAATTTTTTTAACATATATTTAATATTTTTGGTCTTTAAGTCATTTTCTCTCTCCTGAATAAAATAAAATATTAAGCATTGGCCAAATTAAATACAAATTCACACATAGACTAATTTTGATATATAGATTACGAATTTGGAGTTAGTTTTCCAATTTGAGGATATTAGATATTTTATTTCACCATATTGTCTTATTTCCCATTATCTTCTAATAAAGGCTTATATATATTTATTTATTATCCAAATTCGATGATACTTGGCCATTAAGTATATTTTAAGTCAAGAAAACGAATTTTGTTATCAAATTATCTCATGGATTTCTATTTATGATTTTTTTTGAAACAACATATTCCTCCTTATTATCCTCTTTTATCCAATATATTCCATATTATCTCCAATTATTATATTTGTCATCTCCTTTATATATATTTTGGGATTTATTTTCTTTTTCATATTCTAAAAAGCACTAGAAAATTCTAGGACAAAATACTTTATTATCTTTATTACTTAAGTGGACATTTTACATATTAAACCCATTATTAAGCTTTCACTGAGGTATTTGTGCATAAAACCCAAATATTAGAATAAAAGGTGAAAAAATATTCACCATCATATTCTCCACAAATTAAATAGAAAGGTCAAAGAATATATAAATTAAAGGAAAAGATGGAAAAGAGGGCCAAAAAGGTAAAAAGCTCAGAATTCAGTATGTTACAAAATGATATAAGTAAAACAGATAACACAGATTAAGCAATTTAAGCAACTATAACTGGTCAGCAGATTATCATATATTCTCAAAAGGAAAATGAAGAACATGTATAACCATTATCAACTAAGCAGTATAAGAAACAAGACAAGCGGTCATCGAATGTTAATTGTGTTTGACCCTAAACAAATATACGACATGGTTGTATTACATCTTTTCGTATGCCCTATGGAGATGAGGTATACCACTCATGCTCCAACTGACAATTGCTAATCCAGAATCAGTGTCATACAAGATCTAGTAGATTCTAACTCCTATGATCTCCCACACCCATGGTCAGTCTGAGTCTGCTGTAGTGACATATAGAGTCAAATTGCAAATCATCCTAGTCCACCTTGGTATATAGGGACGAAAATAGTGAGATATTGTCAATGCTAAGATCTTCATGCCATATCCATCACCTTCCTCCACATCTAGGTGGTTGGGAAAGCACCCAGCAAGAGGGAAGGAAAATAAAAGTATATGTCAAAAAGATATTCTAATGTAACAAAATGAGCAAAACATGTAAAACATGCTAGGGTTTATCGTAAGATGAAGACAATCAAGAGAATGAGGCCATATATATAAAATAATATTTCAATAGATGCTTTCCATAAACAACATATCACAAAAGGATTGCATGTATGATTAATATTGACTACCTTAACTAAGTAGGGTTGAGGCACCTACTGGACCATCAATCAAAGGGTGAGGGGAGAATAAGACATTCCCAGTCACCTACACACATTTTGTGTGTGGGGGAGAGTAACACGTTCCCCAAGGGAGACATAACACATTCCCTAACTATGGGTGGTTGTACATACAAGTACCACTACACTAGTTAATTAGTCTAATAAAATCAACATGCTAGAAACAATGGCAAGTAATAGCATCATTTAAACAGAACATGACAAAGGGGTACCAAGACCCAAGAACAATATTCCAAATTGATTATGAGGCAAGTATAGCAAAAGAATCAAGAGTATAAGAAATAGGATTCAATGAAGCCTCATTATTGAAAAGTAAGTCAAGGCACAAATATTCCCAACTGAAGTGTATTAAGCACATACCTTATTCTTTAGAATCCTAGAATCACTTTTCATAACTTTTACACGAGATCGGATCCACTCCCTAATATGATCATCGTATTTATGTATTAGATATATTTATATTCATTAAAGGCTTAAAACCCTAAAGTTACTAACTTTTCCTACAAACCACCAATTTAGGTCTCGAAAACATCATCATTGTCTTAGTTAGGGTTTTCTAATCAAAATGATATATAATATTATGTATTTTGAAGATATAGACTTTTTATATTTGGAAGAAATTTTCATAAAGCTCTATTCACCCCCCTAGATCTTTTCACATGTAATGGAAAAAAAAACCATGTGTGACCTAAATATTGATGCTATATGTTTTGCCTTTAAATTAAAATTCAATATGTAACATGCAAACATTTTCATACTTCAAGTGTAGTGTCGTGTAGTTTCTTGCCCTTGTTTAGTCAGTTGTCTTATCTTTCTTCTTAGACTTAACTTGTTTAGGATAATTTAAGTTTTTTGATAATCTAGCTTCCTTCTTTACTTTAATTGCTTGCAACATTAGAGTAATAAACCAAAATCACCTTTAAACCCTAAAAATCCTACACTCTGGGATCGACCCTTCTCTTGCCACTTGCCTATACTGTAGCATGACCTTGTGCGCTTGTGGGTATGCGTGATTGGTTTAAGTGAGTGTGTCATACTAGGTCAATTATAAATTTGATATATCCCCATCTATTTCCTTTGGTTGCAACTAATCACCATTTAGTTAATTAGTGTGGTAACACACTAATAAGAGTTAATTACTCAATATATTAGACATTGTCAATAGCACTTGTAAATTATCTGTAATTCCTCAAAAATAGATCACATCAACCCAAATTTTAAGTTATGCATCACATAACTCAATTATCTATAATTCCTAAAAAATAGATCACATCAACCCAAATTCTAAGTTATGCATCACATAACCAGGGTATGATCGCAACCATCCCTAAAAACATATTATCTAATATATGGCCTTGATCGTTCTTCTATCGGGGTATGACTGCACTCATCCTTCAAATATGTGTTTGTGGATGCAATGATATATCCTCAACTTGCATCGCTACATATTCAACAATATGCGCTCCAAGTTTCCTGCAGGAATCACCCATTTCGCCATCCAGTAAATACTAACGTTGAAGATGGATCTGTGGCTTAGGTAACCCTACATGATTAGGTTTTACTTAATTATTTATTGCCAATTAGGTGTATTTTAGTTCATCAATCAAGTTACAATGTATACACCCAAAACAAACTCTATAAAGATTAGTCTAGGTTGCAATGTCAGAATATATAAAATGCATGAGATTTAAACTTGTAACATTATCACATGATACCACTTCCATACAAGGCCATCATCATTATCACATCATCCTGGGATAACCATACCTCATCACGTTACTAGAGGATATCACCTCAAACTAGGCACTAAGCTTCTGCCAGGTCATAAGAACCAATCATGTAGTTCCTATACATCATCATTATCTCATCATGCCTCATTAAGGCTCATAATCATCACCCTGTACCATACAAGATATACCATAGCAATCCCCAGTTATGAGAGAGAGAAAACATCATTGCATGCTGATCACTTCAAGCAAGTTTAACCAATTACATCATATGCTCAACTTAGGGTTAGGGTTTCCATAGATAGTCAATTAGGGTTTCCATCACAACACCCAACATCAAAACCCTAGGTACATCACTTCCCACTTTATTGGAGCATATTATGGTTAAACATTATTACCATAAACAACCATTCATGAGAACAGTAATATGTGTCGACCAAACCATACACTTCATCAGATGTAGTGACCATCACCCACTCACACATGCATAGCAGCCACTAGGTTACATCTATGTAGCAACCAATCATACCATACCATATGTGGATACCATCAACAACATGAAAACATAGCGACCAAATAGATGCATCAACATGTGTAGCGACCACCCATGTAGCAAATGTAGCAACCACACATGTCTTAAGGTGTAGCGACCAAACCAGACTAAATAAAGATGTTGCGAATGCAAGAAAACTAGATGTAGAGACCACAACACATTATCAACACCATTGTAGCTACCCTCAAGCCAAAACAAAGTGTAGAGACCGTAGTTGCTTAGGTTAGGATTATGGTGACTAAGTGTTGATGCATCGAAGTGCAATACAATCACTAAGATATTTATCGTAGAGTGACTTTTTATTTCTTTTTAGTATTTTTGTTTTTAGAATAGAAAGTAAAGATCAGGTTGGGGTTTGATGATTATCACTAAGACAAAAAGAAAATATAAGAACAAGATTGCACTTAACAAGAAATAATTTTCCCTGTCACAAGGAAAATTGAGATGATTGTTAGCACAAGTAAACTATTATGAATGAAAGACCAGTATGTAAAGAGAGTGTATCAAACACAAAAATAAATCAAGAGATGGAGAATCGAGGCTTTAGGGGTTTTCACCACCTTAGCCTAGGTGAGAATAGACTAATCCTTTAAAACGATGATTATGATGAAGGCATGCGAATTAATAACAATTCACAAAAGATGGAATACACATGAGCCCATTGGTCCTGGTGCTCGTGTTTCTTAATCCATCATCCCAAAAGAGGTAGATCAACAATCATTTTTAAACCTCTATGGGATTGATTATATTGTTCTAAATCTAGATTTCCATGGTCATTTCCATCCGGATTAAAATGTGATCAAACCAATCAATTACTTTGATAGATCAATAGTTATTAGAACCAAAAGCCATCTAGAAGTCATTCTAAGGAATTAGTCGATTTAAGTCATGGCTAAGGGGCTATTCCCCTTGCCTCAATAGAGAACTACTCACTCATGCTTGTGGAGAAAAGGGAGACAGAGGAAAGAAGAGTTTTAGTCATAGTCTAGACTTATGAAAGGATTGGATCCTTAGGCTAGAGAAAATGAAATTTCTGATGCTTAATTCCTTGCTCTAGTTCACAGAAGAAGAATAAAAAGTAATCTAGATCTAAACAGGCAAGGTAAAAGAACAACGATTGAAGAACACCCTTAACTTGCAAATAACCAATCATTATTGATGAATCGAAAACAAGAACATAAGAACACAAGAATGATTTCTTGGAAATCTCTGGTACAAAGGATGATACAAGTGATGATGATGTGAGGAGGGAATGCCCCTAATTTTATAGGAGAGGGAGGAGGCTTATACAACTAGGGTTGTGGACAAATGGGGTTGGTGGATGTAAATTTGAACTGGTCGCGTATTGCCAACCGATCGGTTGGCAGGTAAGCCGATTGGTTAGACGTCTGGTAAGAGCAGGAGTCCGGGCAACAATCAGCAACTCGACACTCTTTGACCCGCCCAGTTTGGGAGGGAAAACTCCTATTTTGAGGGCTGAAATGGTCGGTTGATATTCAAATCGCGCACCATCTAGTTTGAATGTTTGGGGAAGGCTTGGCGGATAAGGGATGGCATCAATCGATCATCCAGAACAAGTGAGCTGAGCGTATGGAACGAGTGAGATGATTGGCTAGAAATAGTGAGATTATTAGATGGAACTGGTGAGCTTTGCATTTAGAACAGGTGACACAATCGGATGGAAGAGGTGAGCTGAGCGTTTGGTGTTCTGAGTCTGTGAGAAATTCACAAATTTGGGTGAGATTTAAGTATAATTGTGATAAAGGGAAGCAAATAGCATTTTATTTCTTTTCAATAGATAAAGATAAGAATTTCATTGTGTCAGACTTAAAAGTCTGTGAAAAGAGGTGCTAAATCAACATGCATCAAAATATTGTGAACTTATGCCTTTATTTGTCCTCAAGCAATTAAAATATCAAAATAATTCAATTTTTTTTTGAAACAACATCTTCATCCTCCCTTAATTAACAGTATCTTCTATCCTCTTCATGGACAAGCAGTCCATCTCCTAAAACCACAAAATACAAGTTCTATATTTCTTACAACAACATTTTTCATAAGTTTTTCTTTCAAACTCATACTTTGCAAAAATAGTCTTAATCCTACTTGAGCCTCAACACTTGAAATTTTTTATTTTGTTTTGGCACGGGAATGAGAAAAGTTGAGGTGTGGAAAAAAGGATCCCTCCTCTATTCGACTCAGGATTTTAATTTCATGGATTTGTGCCCCTATTAATTTATGAAGGGTGTGGATGAATAATCCCTCCTCTATTGAACTCGAGATATTGACAACAAACTTTTTTTGTGTGTGCTCTTTTTGGCATCTTTTGGTGGTATGCCCTTATTAAATTTATGAGGGGTATGGAAGAGGGAGAGAGGAGGAGCATGCCACCCCAGACTTAGGGTTTGGCGTGCAGATTATTTCTCATGCAAAAAAGTTCTTTTTTTAGTGCTATTGCATCAGTACGAGAAATCATGTAAGTACATCATAAGAGAAAGATTGATCAGTTAATATAATGCTAAAGATAAGAAATTTTTCATTTGATTCTATTTGATACTCTAAGGCTTTCCACCTTTTCCAAGAATATTTCTAATTGAGGTATGGAGAATTTGGTATTTTCAAAAAAAATGAAACATTTGAGCAAATTTTGGAAAATAAAGATTTATCTAATTTGAAAATGAAGATACATCATTTGGCCGTCTAGGTAAAGGTCAAAGTTTTGAAAAAGGAAAATGCACTAAATTTCAAAATATAGAAGTAAAATGCTAAAAGGGAAGATAAGGGGTGGAACACGTACCACCCACCCCCACCCCAGACGTAGAGCTTTGCTCGTCCCGAGCAAACCCTTAGAATGAGATGGAGGGAAGAGAATCACTGTAGTGGTGGATGTTGTTGGTGGGAGGCGTAGTAGTTTTCCCAGTAAGGGTAGTGGGGATCTAGTTAGGCCTGCTGGGTTCCATACTCCTCTTAGGATGGAAGACTAGGGGCATAGTTGTCACAGTCCAGATGCTAAGACTCTTGTGAATGTTGCATGAGATACATATGGTTGAGATGGTGGCCCTATCACTGTTGCTCGTGTTGGATCTCATCTAGCTACTATTGGACCACGTAGAACTCGTAGGCACTTGCATCATCATCTGGTCACTACCTGGTGTGGTGGCGGCGCAGTGGCGATGGACCAGAGGCATCATTATGAGCCTCCAAAGAAACACTCCTCATGTGGGCCTATGGCACGGGGACGTCGTCTGGATCTGGGTGCTCCAGACTGTACCTCTAGATGTGTCCTACTAGATCGGTGAGCTCATAGATAAGGTTTGATGTGGAAAACCTTGCATGAAGAGGAAGTTGTAGAACCTCCTGTGAATCCTTAAAGAGGAGGTAGTAGATACCATTGGAACCCATGTGGATGAACTTGCTAGTTTCCAAGTAATAGTTGTCAATCATGTTATTTTTAAGTGGGAGTGGTGTGAAAGGGATGTGGGTGTAGCCAAAAAACATGGTGATCTAGGTGACAAAATGGCCATTAAGAAAGGATGATGAGGTGGTACGGCTGGCCTGGGTGCTGAAGTGCTCCAAAATAGCATTCCCTCAGTTGAATGGTTCTTCATTGAAGAGGCACCAGAGGGCATAGAGCTCAATATGGGTGATGACTCCATGGGTACCTTCTCTACTAAAAATGGTACAAGTAAGGATATGATAGAGGAAGCAGATTACTGGGTTGTGAATGTTGGAATCCTTGGGCCCACTAGGAAGGTGGGGAAGGAGGCCAGTGATCTCATCCCAGAACTTGTCTTTGTCGTATCGGTCAAGGTAGGATTCATGGGGTCTCTCCATACAACAATCTAACCAGTAATCGTCACCGCCTTCGAGGATGAAGGAAGTGAACTGATGGGTAGATATCTCTAGATTTTTCTCTAAAAATCTAGATCTTGCAGCTAGAGTTTCCTAGGGAATAGTGATAGTGGCGAAAGATAGATAGGAACTCAAGAGTGAGATCTCTGTACACTGAGGTGACATGGTAGGGGGAGAGGAGAATGTGGTTTTTACAGACAATGTTGTTGGTGGCTTCACGGATTCTGAGGGAGTCGAGGATAGTGTCGCATGCCCAACGGGGGAGGGAAACACCTATAGAAAACAAGTTTTCATAATGTTGGAGGTGGTCGGTGCTGGTGAACTGACATAGCTGCCGGGAATGGGGGCTATGCGGGGTGAACGGGGGTAGTGGAGTCCGGGTCGTTGCTCGACTTTTGGTTTTATCTCCATCTCATAGAGAAGATCTTCTGCCTCATTGATGTCATTGAGCAAGTCCTCATTGAGCTCGGGTGAGGACTCATCGGTGGGGGAGGGTGTGTGGAACTGGATCTCGATGTGAGATCAAGATCGGTGAGGTGGGTCCTGAGGGGAAGAGGTAGTAGATTTTCCTTTGTTCTTGCGAAAGCGGTTGAACATGGTAGCTATGGTGAGGCGACTGAACCGGCTTGGGAGCTTAGCCAAGAAGTTGGATACTTAGACAGACGGCTCAGGTCTGTGACGGGCATTTTGTGGGCTGAAGAAGGGGAAGGCAGGCTGAGCGGTTCGAAATCCACACGTTCGGCTTCTAGGAGCGAGTCAAGCAGTTCAGACGTGAGGTGAGCGGCTTGCTGAGCGTCTGCAGTGGTATTAGTGGTGAAGGCGATGGATTGATACGAACGGCGGGCGTGTGGCACAGGAGGCTCGCGGAGTAGGTCAGAGCATCCAAACGAGTGTGTCGCTGCAAAGGCGGTTGGTTGAGGAGAAGACCACTCAGCTGGCATAGGAGTTAGAAAATTTGTTCATGCAAGGGGGTCGGTGTGGCCGGCCTGCTGAAGAGGTCAGCTCATAGAGGGCAAGCTCAAGCAGCAAAGTAGCAGTTTGTTGTAGCATCGGTCAGCTGAGCTGGCAATGCAGTCGGCTCAAGGCTCACTAGTCCACTAGGTAGTGGATCGCTCGAGAGCGCTGGTGGCTAGAGTGCTCGAGAGAGGCGGCTAGGTTAGAGTGGAATGGGTGAGGGTGAGGCTTGCCCTAGAGAGGTTATATAGCCAAGCAAGGGTGTCAAACTGATCGACTGGTGATCAAGTCGTTTGGTTCAATGTGTTGATCGATGCAGTCGTAGGAAGGGATCCAAGGTGTCGGGACACCTCACGTTTGACCAATGATTGGTTCGGGGGATGCTTGACTGGATCCAACTGATCGGTTTATGTACCAACTGGTCATTTGAGTTGCAGAAGGGCCGATGTTCAGGAATCCCGAACCGATCGATTGGTTGTGTGAGTCGATCGGTTGGAGTGTCAAAAAGGAGAAAATGGACCAGGATGAAATGATAAAGGAAAGGAAAAGCAATAAAAGGAAGATAGGGTTGGGTTGCCTCCCAACAAGTGCCTTGTTTAACGTCAGAGTCTCGATAGATGAGATACCATTTATTGTGATTCTATGGGAGGTTGAGGGTTGGTCAAGTTGAGATCTTCCAAGGATGAGCATTTTAGAATATGAAGCAACAAGGTCTTTAGTTGTGATGTATCTTTTAATTCAATGCCCATTAACCTTAAATTCACCCAAAACTGTATCCCAAAGTAGAAAGTTGCCATGTGGGTAGGCACACTTGACGAGGTAGGGACAATACCATCTGGAATTGAGCTTTCCAGGAAAAAGCCTTAGTCTAGAATCAAACACTAAAACTTGGCCGCCTTCTCTAATGTCCTTGCACTTTATGTGACCGTCATGCCAAAGTTTAGTTTGGTCCTTGTAGATTCTCACATTTTCATAAGCGCTCATTCTAAGTTCGTCCAGTTCATTTATTTGGAGAAGACATTTTTCTCCCACAGTAGAAAGGTCAAAATTCAGGCTTTTGATTGCCCAAATGGCCTTGTGTTCTAACTCTATCAGGAGATGGCATGATTTTCCATAAATCATCCTGAAAGGGGTGGTGCCTATGGGTGTCTTGTAGGCAGTACGGTAAGCCCACAGAGCGTCATTGATTTTCAACACCCAATCTTTCCTAGTACGTCCAACAGTTTTCTCTAGAATGGATTTGATCTGTCAGTTGGATACTTCAACCTGCCCACTGGTCTGTGGATGGTAAGTAGTGGAGACTTTGTGGTAAACCCCATATCTCTTAAATAGAGCCTCAAAACTTTTCTCCAAAAAATGGGATTCCCCGTCGGAAATGACGGTGCGAGGGACTCTAAATATAGGGAAGATAATGTCTTTAAAGAGTTTCTTAATAGGTTTGGAGTCATAGGTTTTAGTGGGTATGTCTTCAACCCATTTTGATACATAGTCGACCGAAACTAAAATGTAAGAAAATCCATAAGAAGAAGGAAATGGACCCATGTAGTCGATCCCCCAGACGTCAAAAATCTCTAATTCCTGCCAAGAGGTTAGGGGCATTTGGGCACGCTTGGAAATGTTACCCCTTGTTTGACATTGGTTACATGAGAGCACATAATCATACGAGTCTTTGAAGATGGTGGGCCAATAGAAACCACACAGTAGGACTTTTGGGGTTGTTTTCCAAGAACTCATGTGTCCACCATAGGCGCCAGAATGACATTGTTCCAAAATGTTAGTACTTTCTTCTTGAGAGACACAATGACGATATAGACCGTCGGCACAAAGTCTAAACAAATAAGATTCATCCCAATAATAGTTTTATACATCATGTAAAAATTTAGCTTTAGAATGTCCCTTGTACTAAGGGTGCAATACACTAACAACTAAATAATTTACAAAATCGGCACACCAAGAAAATTGGGGGTCTACCTTAAGCAATTGGTCATCAGGAAAAGAGTAATTTATGGGGGTTTCATCGATTGGGATATAGCTAAGTTGACTTAGGTGATCAGCCATGACATTTTCAGACCCCTTTTTGTCTAAGATTTCTATATCAAACTCCTAAAATAGAAAATTCCATCTTATGAGTCTAGGTTTGGCATCCTTTTTGGTCATGAGATAGTGAATGGTTGCATGGTCAGTGTAAACAACAACTTTAGAGCCAACTAGGTATGAGCAAAATTTATCAAATGCATAGACAATGGCTAGCATTCTTTTTTGGTGACTGTGTAATTTCACTGAGCTTCATCTAGGGTCTTGGATGCATACTATATGACATGATGTTTCTTATCAATTCGTTGTCCTAGGATGGCACCTACAGCATAATCACTAGCAGCACATGTCATTTCAAAAAGTAGGGCCCAGTTTGGTGCACGAATGATTGGAGTGGTTGTGAGAGCATTTTTCAAACATAGAAAGCTATCCATACATGCCTTATCAAAATGGAAAGGCACCTCCTTTTGAAGAAGATTGGTGAGAGATTTTGTGACTTTGGAAAAGGCACCGATGAATTGTTGATAGAAACCGACATGTCCTAAGAAGGCTTAGATGTCTTTGACTGAGGTTGGGGGTGGAAGCTTGGTGATAACTTCAATTTTTGGTTTGTTGACCTCAATGTCTGGTTGCTAACCTTTAAGCTAAGAACGATGCCCTCTTTAACCATGAAGTGACACTTTTCCCAATGAAGGACCAAGTGTGACTCAATAAATCTATCAAGAACAAGGGTGATATTCTTAAGGCATGAATCAAAGCTATCTCAATAGATGGAGAAGTCATCCGTGAACACATCCATGATGGTTTTGGTCAATCCTGCAAAGATGGATGACATACACCGTTGGAAGGTGTCTGGTGTTCTGTATAAGCCAAAGGACATTTGTCTAAAAGCATAGGTACCAAAGGGACATATGAAGGTGGTTTTCTCTTGATCTTCAGGATGGATAGGAATCTGATAAAATCTTGAGTAGCCATCTAGATAACAAAAGTATTGTTGATGGGCTAAGCGTTCAAGAACGTGGTCTAGGAAGGGGAGTGGGAAGTGGTCTTTCCTATTTGCTTTGTTGAGCCTCCTATAGTCAATGTACATTATCCATCCTATGATGGTGCCAGTGAGAATGAGCTCATTCTTCTCATTTAGAATGACAGTAGTCCCTCCATTTTTGGGAACACCTTTAACTAGGATGACCCATGGGGAGTCGGTGATGGGATAGATGATTCCTACAATCAAAAGTTTAATCACCTTTAGACATACAACTTCCTTCATGTTTGGGTTGAGATTTCATTGTGGATCTCGATAAGGTTTGTAGTCTTCTATAATTGGGATTTTGTGGATGGAGATGGATTGATCTATTCCAACTAGATCTGTCATTTTGTATCCCAAGGAAGCTCCTTTTTTCCTAAGTTCACCCATAAGTTTATTTTCTTGTTCGAGGGTAAGGTCAGAATTTATGATGACATGGCACAATTCTAGCTCATCAAGAAAGACATATTTCAAACCTATGGGAAGAGTCTTCATTTCTGGGGCCTTTGGTGGTTCAGGCTTTCTTATATGGTGGAGATCATCTTAAGGTCCTCAATTTCAGTATTGGGGATCTCCTCAAAGTTATCTAAATGAGCCTTACATTGATCTAATTGTTCAATGTCAAAATCACATTTAGAGGGGGTAGTGAGGGTTGTGTGTAGGTGGTCATCAACTAACTCCCATTCCTACCTTAGTTGGGGTAATTTATCAATGCAATCAAGGAGGTAGACCCCTTCCTGGAGACTAGGCCCCTTCATGCTTTCAAACACCCTAAAATCTAGGGTTTGCTTCCCTAATCTTAATACAATGGTACTGGCCTCAACATCGATCAAGGCTCAGGCAATGGCTAAGAAGGGACTTTCAAAAATGAGAGGGTAGCATAAATCTTCCTTTATGTCCATGATCACAAAATCACAAGGGACATAGGCATCTTTTTCAACCTTAACCGGAATGTCTTCTATGATTCCCATGGGTTTGGTCATGGATGAGTCTGCCAGTTGGATAGTCACGGTTGTGGGTAACATGTCATTGAATCCTAGTCTTTTGCAAAGGATGTAGGGCATGATGGATATACTGGCTCCTAAATCAGCTAGGCCCTTTCTACAGGCATTGTCACCCAAGTAGCATCCTATTCCAAAAGAACCAGGGTCCTTCTATTTTTTAGGCATCTTACTTTGGATTATTTCTGAAGTGGTCCTAGCAAGTTTAAAAGTCTTGTATTCTCTAGTAGCATACTTCCTAGTCAAAAGGGATTTCATCTACTTGGACCAGGCGGGCATGTCTATCAAAGCATAAAGGAAGGAAATGTTGACACATAGTTTTTTTATATCATTTCTAAATTTCATGAAGCAGGCATCAAGCCTTGTTTGTTTGAGGCGGGCTTGGTAGGGAGGTCATGGCTTGTAGATTGGTTCTTTGGCTTTTGCCTGAGGGGTTTTGGGGACGGTTGGTTCAGGTGTGGCTTCAGGTTCAACAACTACCATGTCCTCATCCTTGAATTCTAGAGGTGGAGTCAAAGGTTTTTCTGGAGGGGGAGGGGAGTGCACCTTTCCCGAATGAGTGGAGACAACCTTGAGTTGTTCAGGAGGTTTGGGGTTGTTTTCAGGTTTCCCAGCAAAGTTCCGACATGGGGTTTCTGTTGGGTGAAAAAGTGAGCTAGCTGGGCGTGAGTCACCTTTTGATGAGCTTGTTGGGCAATGATGATTCGTTCCAAGGCAGTTATCCTTCCATCAGCTGCGGGGGTGGGAGTAGGAACACTTGGTGGTGGTTGAGGAGGTGGCTGATTGAGATTTTGAGGGGAAGGTTTGTGTTTTGGAATTGTTGTCCTTGATATGGTGGCCGATTTGGGTGATTTCCTTGGTAGTTTCCTTGGGCTCCAAAGTTCCTTTGGTTATTGTATGGGAATCTAGGGGGTGTTCGATTGTTGCCTTGAGGGTAGGGAGGCCTTTGTTGGGATTAGAGTTGGCTAGAGTTTTCAGCACCTGCAAGGTTCCCATATTGGAAGCCAGGATGGTTTCTAGTCTAGTTGGGGTTGTAGTAACCTTGGCCTGGTATGGTATGGATTGAGTTGAGGTCTTCTAGTTGTTCTCCAATTTATGGTTGCATGGGGGTGTTGTAGAGGTATTGACAGTGTAGGGTGGTGTGATCATATCCTTGGCAAATGCCACAAAGGGAGTCCACAACTTTTATTTGTTGGGGTAACTCCCTTAGGGTGCCTGTGGATGACTCTAACCGATTTTATTTTAGGGCAATTAATTTGAGACTTTCTACTATGCTTTGGATATCAGGATTAACTTTAGCCTTTGATACCTTAAGGACTCCACCAATTCCCCTTCTAGCCCTTGTTTCAGAAGCCCATTTAACCACCTCTCTTCCATTGGTCAAACTTTGGTGCATGAAATTTCCTCCATATGAGGAATCAAGAAAGAATTTGGTATCACCATCAACACTATGGTAGAAGATCTCTATGACTTGGGCTTGGGATATATCACGGTGAGGGCACTTCCTAAGTAAGTCTTTGAACCTTTTCCAAGCTTCTCCTTGGGATTCTCCTGGGGACATAGAAAAATGAGTGATTTGTCCCTTGAGTTCATAGGTGAGAAGGGGGGTTAAAATTTCTCAAGAAACTTATTTTGTAGAACTTCCCAAGTTGTCACATGTTCTTCACTCTCCATGGTGTTGTAATGACTACTAGTTTGGCCGGAGAGAGAGTACTTGAACAATCTAAGGCAGATGGCATCTTCAGAGATGTATGGGAGTTTGTTCAAAGAGCATAGGTCAATGAACCTTTGAAGATGATCTTGGAAACTTTCCCCATTGTTGCCTGAGAAAGGATTTTCTTGGATCATGGTGATTTATTGGGTTCAGATCTCAAATTGGGGGGTAGTGATGTCGGGAGGCACGACTGGGTGTTGGGCATAGGTATATTTGGGAACAAAAAAATTTTCAATTGTTTTTCCTTTTGACTTCCCTCCTATTGGCTTCTAGGGTTTCTTGTTTAGTCATGTAGGTTGCTCGTAAAGCGGCTTCTCTAGTCGCTTGGTCAGCTAAGATGTGCACTCTTTGAGATGCTAAAGCCTGGTTAATCCTATGGGCGACTTCTTCCTCGTCCATCCTATTTCAATATTGGCGGTTTAGACGGTGAAAAGTTCTATCTATCTCAGGATCAAATGATTGGAAATCAGCGTTCGGGCGTCACATGCACAAAATAAATAGTTAATCATATGCAAAAAAAATGGTCTACCGGAATGGAAACTCAGTAGAAAGAGGAGTAACACTTCTAGAATGTTACTCGAAATGCATTAAAAAACAAAAAAAAAGTTTTTCAAAAGTTTTTGGGGTTTCATAAAACAATCTGTTGTCCCCAACAACGACGCCAAATTGTTGATGCATCGAAGTACACGACAATCACTAAGATAATTATCCTAGATTTTAATCCTTTTGCTACTTTTCGATTAATATTAATATAGAAAGGGTCGATCCCAAAGGACAACATTTTTAAGATTGTTAACTCTAATTCCAATGGTTTTGAAGAACTTTTTATTTCTTTTTAGTATTTTGTTTTTAGAATAGAAAGTAAAGATCGGGTTGGGGTTTGATGGTTATCACTAAGAAAAAAAGAAAATATAAGAACAAGATTGCGCTTAACAAGAAATAATTTGCCATGTCACAAGGAAAATTGAGATGATTTTTAGCACAAGTAAACTATTATCAATGAAAGCCTAGAATGTAAAGAGAGCAGATCAAACACAAGAATAAATCAAGAGATGGAGAATCGAGGCTTTAGGGATTTTCACCACCTTAGCCTAGGCAAGAATAGATTAATCCTTTAAAACAACGATTACGATGAAGGCATGTGAATTAATAAAAATCCACAAAAGATAGACTCCACATGAGCCCATTGGTCCTGGTGCTCATGTTTTTAATCCATCATCCCAAAAGAGGAAGATCCATGATCATTTCAAAACCTCTATGGGATTGATTCTATTGTTCAAAATCAGGATTTCCATGGTCATTTCCATCCAGATTAACATGTGATCAAACCAATTAATTACTTTGATAGATCAACGGTTATTAGAACCAAAAGCCAACTAGAAGTCATTATAAGTAATTAGTCGATTTAAACCATGGCTAAGGGGCTATTCCCCTTGCCTCAATAGAGAACTACTCACTCATGCTTGTGGAGAAAAGGGAGACGGAGGAAAGAACAGTTCTAGATATAGTCTAGACTTATCAAAGGATTAGATCCTTATGCTAGAGACAATGAAATGGCCGACGTTTAATTCCTTGCTCCAGTCCACGACAGAAGAAGAAGTAAACTAGGTATAACTGGGAAATGTAAAAGAACAATGATTGAAGAACACCCTTAACTTGCAAATAACCAATCTTTATTGATGAATCGAAAATAAGTACAGAAGAACCCAAAAATGATTGCTGGGAAATCTCTGATACAAAGGATGATACAAGAGATGATGATGTGCGGAGGGAGTGCCCCTCCTTTTATAGGAGGGGAGGAGGCTTTTACAACTAGGGTTGCAGACAAATGAGGTTGGTGGCTATAAATTAGAACTGGTCGCATACTGCCAACCGATCGATTGGCACGCAAGCCAGTCGGTTGGACGTCTGGTAATGGCAGGAGTCCGAGTTGTAGTCAGCAACCCTAATCTTGACTGGCAGCACTCTTTGACCCGCCGGTTTGAGAGGGAAAACTCCCTCTTTGAGGGTTGAAATGGTCGGTTGATGTTCAAATCGTGCGCCATATAGTTTGAATGTTTGGGCAAGGCTTGGCGGCTGAGGGATGGCATCAATCAATCATCCCGAACAGGTGAGTCGAGCATTTAGAATGAGTGAAATGATCGATTGGAAATAGTGAGACGATCGGCTGGAACTGGTCAGTCGAGCGTTTGGAATAGGTGACACGATCGGTTGGAAGAGGTGAGTCGAGCGTTTGGTGTTCTAAGTCTGCAAGAAATTCACAAATTTCAGTGAGATTCAAGTATGATTGTGATAAAGGGAAACAAATAGCATTTCATTTCTTTTCAATAGATAAAGATAAGAATTTCCATGTGTCAGACTTAAAAGGTTGTGAAAAGAGGTGCTAAATTAGCACGCGTCACCAAGCCAAAAACCTAGCACACCATCAACATGGTCATAAAAACTCCAAGGAACTAACGATAGCATGCATCAAGAATGCAAGCATCACCGAGATGAAACCTCGAGGAAGGATGAGCATCAAAACCCTGAAAATGATCATCATCCAAACCAATAAGGAAACCATCATAATTGAGAGAAAACTAACGTCCAATGCATGCACATAAGAGCCAAAACCTCCATCTAATATATGATGACCGAACATAAACATGGTGATAAAACCAACAATCAAGATGCATGTAAGAATCATCAAATCCACCATCTACTAAGATTTTAGTTTCATGAATTAGGTTTGAGAGAAAGAGAACTTACGCAAGAAAACTTCAAAATATTAAACATTAAATCAAGATAGCATCATCTAGCAAATTATGATCACATTTTAGATATAGAATAGTAACATCCAAGTAAGATAAAGGTGCAATAATAATAGAGGAGAGAGTTATATAACCTTCCTTGAGGTGAAGATTAACTCCAAAGCCACAAACTCCAAGAGATAGAAAAGGAAACACAAATCTTGGACAAACTTGACGCCCAAGCAATATCAACTCAAGAGAAGAATAACACACCAAGGTCAAAGGAAGCTCAAAAGAGAGAGGGTAAAACCCTGGTCTAAAAAAGAAAGGAGAAAGAGGAGAGCTTCATCTCACTCAGGTACTACCATAGTGAACCATAGTCTCAACCTCTATGGAGAGAAGTTTCTCAAGATAGCCACCATGGTAACCCATAGTCTAACCTCCAAGAGAAGAGAGAGAAATAAGGTTTAAAGGAAATGAGAGCAAAGAAACATAACAACTTACCAGGGTCAAGGATCACCTAGAACCACCACAAGGAAGATGATCAAGCCCTATATCACCACATGCATGAGGAGAACGAATACCTTCTCCAAGATCAACACCTCCACTTGCACCACCAAGTTGAAGGACGAACATAAGAAAGAGGAGAGAAAGAACAGAGCTAAATGGGATACTTGCATGTGAAAGGAAGGGTATATATACTCAAAGGTAAGATAGAGGTGAAAAATGCAAGGTGACAAGATATAAGAGCACCCAAGGACACATGACCCTCAAAACCATGGCTATGAAAGCACTCTAAACATACATGCAATATAGGGTGATAAAATTTAAATAATGTAGTGACCACTTAGGTCCACTATGCCCTTCAGTCGAAGCAAAACTAGGTTTGAACATAGTAGCGATCACTACACTATGTCACCCAACAATAGGTCGACACACACATCTCAACACAAGGAAATCCTAGCGACCTCATCCAAGGCCAAGACACCTAGGTCGCTAAACATACCAACAAATAAAGGTGTGTTGGTTGAAGCACTCCCAAGTCAAAAAACACATGGTTTCTAGAAAGGTAACACCATCATGGTCGACACCAACAACTCAAGCATCCATGCAAACCTTACAAACCCTAGCTCCTCAGACATGATGCCACCGCATCATCCAATGTCCAACATGTTGCGCCTAAGAATTATTCTATCTCTCATGATGCCAAGGAACAAGAGGAACATTCAACATGTGACAAATTGCAAGATAAACTCTCAACATGGGTAAATTGCAACTTGGTCCAAAACAAGCATGCATATGGCATAGCTAAATCAAACATCAACCAAATTGGACCAAACTAAAAACATAAGCATGTGACATGTTATTAAGGTGCATCACATGATTAGATTAAGGTTTTAGAATTTTATTAAGAAAAACAAGCAAGATTCAACACTAATCTAGGTGAGCAGTCTTACAACCATAAACCTCTAACTAGGATTTCTCCCCTAAAATCCTTCGTGCAAAGAGATGGATACTTCCTATACATCCCATCCTTCAACTCCCACATGTCTTCCTCCACGCCACAATGATCCCACAGAACCTTAACCAAAATGATATCCTTCTTCTTCAACTTCTTCACTCTCTAGTCCAAGATCAAAACTAGAGTCTCCACATACAACACGTCCTCATCTAACTCCAGCTCAACAGGTTGTAGCACAAGCTCTGTGTCAAGGTGACACTTCCTAAACATAGAAACATGGAAGACCAAATGCATCTTGTGAAACTCAGGTGGAAGCTCCAACTTATAAGCCACTTTCCCAACACGTGCCACCATAGGATAAGGTCCCATATACCTAGAAGACAACTTACCCTTCTTTGGAAACCTCAACACACCTTTCCAAGGAGATACCTTGAGATACACCTTGTCTCCAACTTGGAACTCCATAGGCGTATGAAGATTATCAACATAAGACTTCTCCCTATCTTGGGCTGCCTTTAGTTGTTGTTGTATCATCTTAATTTTCTCTATTGTCTATTATACAAGCTCAGGCCCTAAAAGTTGATATTTAATGGTCTCATACCAACGCAATGGAGACCTACAATGTCTCCCATACAAATCCTCATAAGATGCCATATGGATACTCCTATGATAGCTATTATTGTAAGCAACGTATATGAAACTGAGGTGTACATCCCAACTACCCAAAAGTTGTAGAACAAAGGCTTTCAACAGACCTTCCAAGGTATGTATAGTCCTCTTAGACTGTCCATCTGTCTGTGGGTGAAATGTTGTGCTGAACCTCAACTACATACCCATGGCGGTGTGAAGACGCTCCCAAACGTGACTGGTAAACTGAAGACCTCTGTCAGACACTATGGTCATTGGGATATTTTGCAAACAAACTATATCATCAACATACACATGTGCCAACTTCTCAAATGTATATTGTCTTTATAGGTAGGAAGTGTGCTGACTTGGTCAACCTGTCCACTATCACCTAGATGGAATCATGACCTTTAACTATTCTAGGGAGTCTAACTACAAATTCCATAGTGATATGATCCCATTTCCACTATGTTATAGGCAATAGTTATAAAGCCCCTATAGGTTTATGATGCTCAACATTAACCTACTGACACACATGACATTTCTCTACAAACTCAGCTACATCATGCTTCAAACCAGGCCACCAATACCAATCTTTCATATTACAGTACATCTTAGTACATTCTTGGATGCATTACATACATCAAAGAGTGAGCATCTTCAAGAACCAATGTCCTTAGATTATCAACATCAGGTACCACTTCTCTACTGTGGTAACATATTGTCCCATCCTCTAACTCATGGAATCCATCACACTTCTCGTTGCCAAACTCTGCTCAAATGTTCTAAATCACAACATCATCATGTTGTGCATCTCTAATTTTCTGCCTCAACACAGGTTTCACCTATAAGTAGGCTAGAACCCTACCAACAAGGAGACCTCCAAGTTTACATTCATTTGGCAAAGAGACACTAACAAGTCTGCGTATGGCACACCAAAGAACACAATTGCCCCTTATCAGACGATGATGATGAAGAAGATTTCCTGATCAAAGCATCTGCCACCACATCAACCTTCCCTCGATAGTAATCTATGGTGCAATCATAATCTTTGATTAACTCCATCCAACATCGCTGTCGAATGTTCAACTCCTGCTTCAAAAATATGTATTGTAGGTTCTTGTGGTCAGTGAAGATCTTACATTTCTCACCATAAAGATAGTGTATCCAAATCTTCAAGGCATGGACAACAATAGGAAGCTCCAGATCATGTGTGGGGTAGTTCTCCTCGTGTTTCTTAAGCTATCACATAGCAAAAGAAATCACATTCTTATCTTGCATCATAACACAACCCAACCATTATTTGACAGATGACAGAAGATGATTAATCCTTTCCCTTGCTCAGGTAACACTAACATTTGTTCACATGTCAACTTCACCATCAAAATTTAGAAAGAACATTGACACTTGTAATCCCAGACACAGGACACACCTTTCCTTGTCAGCGTCATTAGTGGTAACACCATTGCATTGAAGTTCTTGATAAACCTCTTGTAATAGCCTACCAAGCCACAGAAACTGTGAACCTCAGTCAGTGTCTTCAGATGCTCCCATTCTAACACTAATTGAACCTTCTTGGGATCCACACAAACACATTCATAAGACATCACATGTCCAAGGAAAAGACACCTCCTTTATCCATAACTCACACTTGCTGAACTTAGTGTACCACTTGTGTTGTATCGACAAGGTCAACGCCTGCAGTAGATGTTGGTCATGTTGTTGACTATCTACGGAGTATTTAAGGATGTCATTAATGAACACAACTACAAACTGATCAAGGTAACGCCAGAACACCTTGTTCATCTGATCCATGAATGTTGTTGGTGCATTGGTTAGACCAAATGACATAACTAAAAACTCATAGGGACCATACCTAGTACTAAAAGTTGACTTGAGTATGTCATCCACCTTGATCCACAACTGATGATATCCTTATCTCATATCTATCTTTGAGAACACTGCAACACCCCTCAATTGATCAAACATATCATCTATTTACATCAATGGGTACTTATTCTTGATTGTCACCATGTTCATCTATCGATAATCAATACACAACCTCATAGATATGTCCTTCTTATTCACAAACAACATGGGAGGACCCCAAGGGAAAGTGCTCGACCTGATAAAGCCCTTCTCAAGCAACTCTTGCAACTACTTCTTCAACTCTTGCATCTGGATTGGTGCCATCCTATACATTGTATGTGCTATTGGCTATGTACCAGGAATCAAATTGATCTCAAAGTCAATCTATCGAGGTGAGGGAACACCAGGAAACCCATCAGGGAACAAGTCTTCAAACTCACAAACAATGGGCACCTACTGAATACTAGGACTCCTCACTTTAGTATCCACCACATGTGCCAGAAAAGCCTCACAACCTTGCCTCATCAGCCTCTGTGTTGTCATTGATGACACTAACGACGTCTGAAGAATCTTCCTAACTCCTTGGAAGACCCACAAAACATCACTGTCAAAGAATATTTCCACCCTAAAACTATAGTTCAAGACCACCTGGTGCTTCTCTGAAGTATCCTTTCCAAGGATCATAGGATCACATCAAAGCCATGCATGTAAAGTGGTATAAGGTCCACTTGAATGTTGCGTCCTGAGAAAGAAAGAACATGGGATGGATACACTTCCTACAAATTAGCGGAACTAACCAAATGGGTTTCTAAGCAGAGACTATTAGATCTACAACTAATAGGCAAAGAACAACTAGCTATCACTTCTCTACTGATAAAAGAGTGTGTCATGTCGGGGTCAACCAAAATAGATACAAAGCAAGAAGAAGACAAATGAGAATGAAATAACTCCATCTGACATGTCACAATCTGAGGGTTTATTACTCCTTCTGATTGACTCATAGCATAGAACCGAGTTGTTTCCTATTATTGGCCCTCTCCTCTATTGGCCTGCCTAGACAAACCATACGGTGATGTCTAACTGCATCATCTGCCACTACTGATGCTAAACTATTGCTTCTTTGATCCTTCTTGACTTTGTCTCGGCTGTTATGTCACCTCCTCATCCTTCACTAGGCAAAACAACCTCAAGTGTCCTTGTTGTCCTCACCTATAACAAGTCCCCATGTCAAACTCCAGCCTAGATGGCCCTATCACTGATAACACCACATTGTGAGCTCCAGCTGGCCGAAAACTACGGCCTCTGCCCTTGCTTGGTGACCAATGTGACTAAACAACTAACCTCTACTATGACTGAGGTGTTGAAAACCTAGGCTTTTTAAAGCCTCCAGAAGACTATCCCTGATACAATTTCAGTCCCTTCTTGGAATTTACCTCACACTTCTCTACATATGGCTATTCTATCCGCCTCACGGACTCCACAAACATAGAAAACCACTCCCTATTCTCTAAATTTGATACTATCATCGTCAACTCAGAGCTCAAACCTTTCTCAAAATGTTTGGTCCTCCCCCTATTTGTCGTAGGCATATGCATGTAAAACCTCAGAAGTTCCATGAACTTGGCCTCTTACTCATTGATCATCAAAGATCCCTATTGGATCTTCTTAAGCTGCAAGATATTTTCATCTAGATAGGTCTTCGAGAAGTATCAGCTCACAAACTTCCACTAGAAGTCTTCCTAACTGATCACTACACTAGGCCTCTTCTCCTCCTCAATGGCCAACACCCCCCTTCAACAGGTACACTACATTCTTCACCTTATCCTCTTCCAGAATATTGAGGATCTTAAAGGCTCTCCAACTCTGTCAGCCACATATATGCATATGTTGAATCCCTCATACCAGTGCATTCTATTTCCCCCACACCCCTTAACCTCTAAAAGTTCTTCCCAGAATCTTGCGGTTCTGTATTGGAGACAGTTGTCCTTGCTTGGGGTAAGGGCATTCTATCCACCATATGTGTCATTGTGGCAATGAATTGTCCAAACATGGACTGGAAAGTGGGATTGGTCATAGTTGTTGGATCGAACTGAGGCACCTTAGGCACTCCATCTACTCTTTCTTGCCTCCTCGCACCACCTCCTAGTGCAACTACACTGCTCTCAGCATGTTCTTCATGTTCTCTATACATATCTTTTCCCTTCTTATTCTTCTTCTTCTTCTATATAAGAAGAAGTTACGATTAGATATGTTGGATGACACAAGAACAGACACAAACCTAGTTCTATGTCCTAATAGACTCAGCGAACTTAAAGATCTGATAACAACCTTCCATGTGACAACCTCCTGCCACATGAGCAAGATTTCTCAAAACAAAGTATGGAATTAACACTAAACATCCAAGTTACCAGAAAACATGGTAAATTAAATCCGAGTATATATATTCCCAAGAGAAAACATATTACATCCAAGTCCATAAATTGTGTCACCTGTATTACATGGCATACCATAAAAGGTATTTACACCATTGTTCACTGGCCAACTTGCCACAACTTGTCACAAAGATAACATGTTTACATATACAAGACATACATAGAACCATGGCATACTACCAAAAACCTCGTGTCGATATACAACATCTACAAAACACCCCCAACGACCTGAGAGTACATGGATGACACATACGACTGTACTGCAAAACACTAGCAGCATTTCCAACCTTCAACAGCTACTGCTCTCCTTGCTGCTCTTCCTCAACTGCATGATCTCTACCTCATCATACACGGCCACCTAAAAGATGTGGAAACCCAAGGGGTGAGACCAACGTCCGAGCGAGAGATGTATCTATCCACCAACAACTATTGATAACATAGGTATATTATAGAGAGGAAAGATAATACCATTAACAGGATGAGCAAATTCAACTTAATGATATAAGTAAAATTGATAACACAACTTAAGCAGTTTAAGCAACTATAGCTTGTCATTAGATTATCATATATTCACAAAAGGAATATGAAGAACTTGTATAACCATTATCAACTAAATTGTATAAGAAACAAGGCAAGGGGTCGGCCAATGTGAATCATGTTTGACCCTAAGAAAATATACTATATGATTGTATTATTTCTTTTATTATGTCCTGTGGAGATGAGGTATACCACTCATGCTCCAACTGACCATTGCTAAGTTGCAATTAGTGGCATACAAGATCTAGGATAGACAAAAATATTTGATATCCCACACCCTCGGTCAGTCAGAGTCTACCTCAGGGACATACAGAGTCAAACTACAAATCATCCTAGTCTACCTTGGTATATAGGCACGAAACTAGTGAGATATGACAGCAATTGTTCTCCTACCAGGGTATGATCAAAACTATGCCTGAAAACATATTATCTAAAATATGACCTTTACTAGTTCTCATGTCAGTGTATGACCACAGTCATCCTCCTAATCTATGATTGTGGATGCAAGGATATATCTGAAACTTGCACCCCTGCATGAATTAGTCATTTCACGATCCAGCAAATGTTGACACAAAAGATGTATCTATGGCTTAGGGAAATCTACATGATTATGGTTTCACTTGATTATTTATTTCCAATTTTGTGTCTTTTAGTGCATCAATCAAGTTACAACATACATACCCAAAACAAACTCTACAAAGATAAGGGTAGGTTGCAACATTAGAAGATATAAAACGTAAGGTATAAATTTGTCACATCATCACATGCTACCACTACCATACAAGGCCATCACCATTGTAACATCATCCTAGGATAAGCATCCCTCATCACATCGCTAGAGGATATCACCTCAAACTAGGCATCAAGCCTCTGCCAAGTCATAGACCCAATCATGTAGTTCTTATACATCATCGTTATCTCACAATGCCTCATCAAGGTTCATAATCATCACCTTGTGTCATATAAGATATACCATACAATCACCAGATATGATGTACATTCAACTTGCAACATCAGAGTTACACAAGTAGGAGAGAGAAAACATCATTACATGCTAATCTCTTCAAGCAAGTTTAAGCAATTACATCATATGCTCAATTTAGGGTTAGGATTTCCATAGATAGCTGATTAGGCTTCCATAACAACACTCAACATCAAAACCCTAGGTACATCACTTCCCACTTTATAGGAACATTTTAGGGTTACGAATTATTACCATAAACAGCCATTCATGAGAACAACAATATGTGTCAACCAAACCATACACCTCATCAGATGTAGTGACCATCACCCACTCACACATGTATCGGCCACTAGGTTACATCTATGTAGTAACCAAGCATACTAGACCATATGTAGCAACCATCAACAACATGCAAACATAGTGACCAAATAGATGCATCAACATGCATAGAGACCACCAATGTACCACATGTAGCAACTACAAACATCTCAAGGTGTAGTGACCAAACCAGAATAAATCAAGAAGTTGCAACCATAAGAAAACTAGATGTAGCGACTGCAACAAATCATCAACACCACTTGCAGTAAGCCTCAAGACAAAACTAAGTGTATCGACCATAGTGGATTAGGTTAGGATTATGGTGACCAAATCAAAACCCTAGCATACCATCAACATGGTCATAACAAGTCCAAGTAACCAAGGAAAACATGTCAACCGAATCAAAAGATTAACATCAAGAACACAAGCATCACCAAGATGAAACCTCGAGGAAGGATGACCATCAAAACCCTAAAAATGATCATCCTCAAAACTAGCAAGGAAACCATGCTAAGAGAGAGAAAACTAACATCCAACACTTGCACATAAGAACCAAAACCTCCATCTAATATATGATTTCTGAACATAAATATGGTGATAAAACCAACAATCAATAAGCATGTAAGAATCACCGTCGCCACCATCTACTTAGATTTTAGTTTCATGAATTATGGTTAAGAGAAAGAGCAATCTATGCAAGAATAATTCAAAATCTTAAACCCTAAATAAATATAGCATCATTTAGAAAATTATGATCACATTTTAGAGATATAAAAGTAACATGCAAGTAAGATAAAGGTGCAACAATAATAGAGAAGAGAATTATATAACCTACCTTGAGGTGAAGATCAACTCCAAAACCACAAGCTCCAAGAGAGAGAGAAGGAAACACCAAGATTGTACCAACTCCACGCCCAAGAAATATCACCTCAAGACAAGAATAACACACCAAGGTCAAAGGAAGCTCAAAAGAGAGAGGGTAGAACCCTAGGACAAAAGGAGAAATAGGAGAGCTTCATCTCACTCAGGTACTACCATGGTGAAAGCATAGCCTTGACCTCTATGGAGAGAAGTTCCTCAAGATAGCCACCATGGTAACCCATAGTCTAATAGATAAGAGAAGAGAGAAAAAGATAGGGTTTAAAGAAAATAAGATCGAAGAAAGATAACAACTTACTAGGGTCAAGGATCACCAAGAACCACCACAAGGAAGATGATCAAGCCCTGGATCACAACATGCAAATGGAGAACGACCACATTATCCAAGATCAACACCTCCACTTGCACCACCAAGCTCACGGCCGAACACAAGCAAGAGGAAAGAAAGAAGAGAGATAAAGAGGATACTTGCATGTGAAAGGATGGGTATATATACTCAAAGGTAGGAGAGAGGTGAAAGATGTGAGGTGTTAAGATATAAGAGCACCTAAGGACACGTCCCTAGAAACCACGACCATGAAAGAATTCTAAACATACATGAAACAAAGGGTGATTAAAACAAGGTAGTGTAGCGAGCACTTAGGTTCACTACACCCTTCGATCGAAGCATAACCAAGGTTGAACAGAGTAGCAACCACTACACTATGCCACCAAAAAATAGGCCGATACACACTCCTCAACACAAGGAAACCCTAGCGAACTAAACCAAGTCCAAGACACCTAGGTCACTACAAAGACCACCAAGAAAGGTTTGTCTGTTGATGCACTCTCAAGTCACAAAACACATGGTCTCTACAAAGGTGACACCATCATGGTCGACACCTACAACTCAAGCATCCATGCAAACCATACAAAACCTAGCTCCTCACACATGATGCCACCTCATCAAGTAAGGTCCAATAGGGCTCCCCTAAGAATTATTCTCTCTTTCATGATGCAAAGGAACAAGAGGCACATCGAACATGTGAAAAATTGCAAGATACACCCTCAACATTAGTAAATTGCAACTTGGTCCAAAACCAGCATACATATAGCACAGCTAGCTCGAACATCAACCAAACTGGACAAAATTGAAAACATAAGCATGTCACATATGATTCCCTATTTTAGGGATTCATCTTGTGTCGTATTGCATTTCAATCACATCTATACTTGTTCGATTACATGTTATTTCCCCAATGTGCTTATTTATATAAAATGCACTTATAGACATTATTTGCATGTTTTTCAGGCATTTGGACCATGCTTGGATGGAAGAGAGAGAGGAGTGATCCTAGGGTTTCTCTATCCTTACAGAGGCCTAAAGTGAAGTTAGAGGCTCCCACAACCTACCCCTAGCGGACAAAGCTCTATTGAAGCAAAGATGTCCAAGAAAATCCAAGGAATCAAGTCAAAGTGTTGCAATAGAGACCACCACGGTCATGGTACATTAGAACATATGTTTTGGCTCATACAAAATCAATAGAGTCAACTTCAAGCAATGTAGGAATCACCATGGTCGTGCCACTCAAAATGGTGATGGTAGATAGACCCAGAAAGGTTGTGCCACCTTGCACGACTGTGTGGCAGCTAATGCAGAATGACTATGGATCCAAGAATGGACAGAGCATTCCAAGCCACCATGGCCATGGTGACCACCACATCCATGCTACCCTTACCCCACTACGATTGTGGTGACCACCACATGCTACTTCATGTACAAAAAATTGACACCACAGCGTGCTACTTCATGTATAAAATTGACCAAGTTACTGTGATTTTTCCCCATTTCTCACCACTATCATTCCACACCACCACGACCATTCTCATACCACTCCACCACGGCTGTGGTGCCCACCACAGCCATGCTACTCACAACCTTATCCTTATATTGCACTATTTTACCCATATTGCCCCCACTAAACCCTAGACCTTTATATAAACATTGTGGGTAGTTGGAGCTTAAGTGGTCAACCCTTGGCCACCCCTAGCTCACTCCTAGCACTCCATTTTTCCCCTATCCATTCCACTCCATTTCAACCTCCATTCCACTCCATTTCACCATTTTCACCACCAAAACCCTAGTTCCCTAGTTTTTTGACCCTATTCCACCATCATTCCATGCCCTTGCACCTTGGAAGAAGGAGGAGGATGTCTTGTAATGGATGAAGAGGGGGATTACTCTGTCTACACCGATCTCCATGGATTCTTCTACCTTTTTCTCCTTTCTTTTTGTATTTTGCATCTCAATGAGTAGCTAGGCCCCTTGGGTGGGCTGTTTGGGGCCAAAAATGTTACTTTGATACCATTATGGGGGAACATTTTATGTAGACATTGTAATTTCATTTGACAATGATTATGTTCTATTTCTATCTCACTCTTCATGAATTTTTTGTTCGTTTATGCTTGAAATCACCTAATAATTTAGGGAAATTGCTTATATGTATGAATTTTGGGATTTTCTCCTAGGTTCAATTCATGGATCCCTAGCTTGCCACCCATCTTCCTACATTGTAATCAATTCTCCTAGCACTAGTTGAGAGATCTAAGTAGCTATTTTATATGAATTTAATGTGCTTAACATGGAGCTTTCTCAAGGCTAGAATGTGGGTGATGGGAGGCCTAAAACCTCACTTCCACTCCCATTAATAACCTTAGACCCTAATCATCCTAAGGTCATCTAACTTAGAAACCAGGGCTTTTTTAGACTCTACTTGAATTGCACCTAAACTCTAACCCAATTGCGCCTCGCAAGGGTAGTAGGGGGTGTTAGGGACTAGTTCCCCAATACATAACCTTGCATATCCATGGTTAATTGGTAGTTTTGGATAATCCATTAGGCTCTAGCTTATTGTTTGGTTTGATAATCTAAATGAAAGAATAATTTCCACATATCACCCCCAACCTAATTGATAAGTGCATCCCCCAAACAGCCCACACATCTCATTATTGCTTTAAAACCCTAATTGCCTTCTTGCTTAGCTAGTGTTAGCTTATTAAGCTCGTTACTTGCTTATATAGCTTATTGCCTTGTTCTTACTTTGCTCTTACTAGTTTAGGTCTTTAATTTCTCTTTTGCCTTGTTTGCTAGATTAGTGTAGTGTAGACCTCCTCTTTCCTGCACTAGTGTATATTGTCCTCTTTTCTTGCCTTTCTTGCTTGCCTTGTCTTTTCTTGCTCAGTAGAATTAACTGTTTAGGGTTAACTTAGGTTTTGATCTTGTTTGTCTTATTTTACTTGCTTGTTTGCTCAACCCGTAGTGTAATCAAAAAACAACCTTTTAACCCTTCAACCATATCCTCCACATTAGGAACCTAGCCCAAAAATTAACCTAGCATTAGTGCTCCCTTTTCTCCCTATGGATCAACCCTATACTTTCCGCCCTCCTATACTACCACACGACCTCATGCGCTTGCAGATGTAGTGTTTGAGTAGAATTAGGTGTGTTAAGTTTAGGTTCCTTATAAATTTTGAAAGTGATCCCCTCGTGTGTTGTTTTCTCACGGAGTTGCATCTATGCAAATTCCAATTGAGTAGTGTGTAGCACCATTAGCAGAAACGCACTAGTTATTAAGGTGCATCACATGATTAGATTATGGCTTAATCATCTCATTAATCAAAACAAGAAAGATCAAGCACTAATCTAGGTCAGGGGTCTTACACTTTTCTTATCCTTAAATGTGCAAAACATTAGTTGTTTGATTGTCATAAAAATATGTAGGCATGCTTGAGATCATGAGAAAAAATGTAAAATCTTTGTTTGACTCTAGCTCTACCAATACTAATCTTTTGAGAAATCTTGTAAATATGCTTTGTTTGAATATCAAGGATTTAGGATATGTTTTGGATGTCACTTCCCCTACTGGTCAAATCTTTACATATCTCTTGAAAACCCCAGTTATATCTATTAAATGTCTGAATTATGAAATCCCTATGGACATTATCTCTATGACATGAATGACTTTGATGTAATCATTAGTATGGATTGGCTTATACTTATAGAGCACAAAAAAACTGTAGGGAAAAGAAGATTAAAATAGAAAGACCAGATCACCCATCTTTTACCATTAAAGGTAGGAAGGATGCCACTATCAGAATGTATGTGTCATTCATGAAGGAAGAGAAGATGCTAGCCAAAAGTTGTTAGGAATTCCTAGAAGTAGTTATTGAGTTAGAGACCAAGGTGTATCCCTTAGAGGAAATAGAGGTGGTCAGGGACTATGCAAATGTGTTCCCAGATGATTTTCTTGGCATACCTATGGAGAGAGAAGTATACTTCTTGATAGAGTTAGCTCCTGGGACAAACCCTTTTTCTAGGGCACCTTACAGGATGGCCCTCGCTGAGTTACTTGATCTAAAAGAGCAACTGTAGGAATCGCTAGAAAAAGGCTTCATCTGACCTAGCACTTCACTGTGGGGATCACCAGTCCTCTTTGTAAAGAAGAAGGATGGATCACTCTATATGTGCATAGACTATAGAATGATAAAGAAGGCTACCATTAAGAACATGTACCCTTTACCCCATATAGATTACTTGTTTGATCAGCTTAAGTATGTCTGAATTTTTTCAAAGATTGACCTGAGATCTGACATCCATAAATTATGAGTCAAAAGTGAGGACATCCCAAAGACTACTTTCCAAACTTGTTATGGCCATTATGAGTTTTTAGTCATGTCATTTGGGTTGTCCAATGCCTCCAGTGTGTTTATGAACCTCATGAATAGTGTGTTCCAACCTTCCGTCGACTTCTTAGTCATAGTGTTCATAGATGACATTCTGGTGCACTCTGATGACTTACAACAACATTGTGACCACCTGGTTAGAGTCCTTGATATCCTAAGAAAGTAGAAGTTTTATGGGAACTTCTCAAAAAAAAAAAATTGGATAGACTGTGTCATGTTCCTTAGACACATTATATCTGGAGGAACTATCTCTGTGGATCCTACCAAAGTGTCGATCGTACATGATTGGCCCACACCAAATAACCCCTCAGAGATTAGTAGATTTTCTAGGATTGGTCAGGTTTTATCAGTGATTCATCAAGTATTTCATAAATACCACTTTTCCCCTAACCAAGCTCACTTGAAAAAATGAGTTTTGGTGGTCCGACTTGTGTGAAGCTTGATTCTAGCACTTGGAAGGAAAAGCTGACTACAACACCCGTGTTGACTCTACCATCAGGCAATGAAGGTTTTATGATCTTCATCGACACGTCAAACATGGGGCTTAAGATAAATACAATGGGTGGATTATATGAAGGACTATGATTTCACCATCGCCTATCACCGAGGAAAAGCTAATGTTGTAGTAGATGCCCTCAGTCAAAAATAGCTTAGGTCTGTGACCATCTTGTTTATTGAGTGGAGAGACTTGGAGGAGTTTGCAGGATGGGCTCCGCAACCACTAGAAGACCAAATCCATTTGGCTAACATTCAGATACAACTTGACATGTTCATCGATTTGATAGCTTCCCAGTTCGCCAGCCCATATCTTGAAAAGATGAAAGGTTTGTTGGAGAAACTACAAGTGCACCTTACAGTAGGTGTAGATGGTGGAATCCACTAAAAGAATCATATTTGGGTCCCTAAAGATTCTCCTTTGAAGATTCCTATTTCAAAAGAAGCTCATGGTTATAAGTATACTATACACCCCGACACTACCAAGATGTTTAAAGACTTGCAGTGATATTTTTGGAGGCGTGGGATGAAGAGAGACAAATCAGAATATGTGGCCAGTTATCTCATGTGCCATATGGCAAATGATGAACACCAACAACCTGATGGATTACTACAATCGATTGAGATTCCTGAGTAGAAATGAGACCGGATCACTATGGACTTTGTGGTGGGTCTTTCTAAGACAAAGATAGGTCATGATGCAATATGGGTTGTGGTGGATTGCCTAACAAAGTCAGCACACTTCTAGAATTAAAGATCACTAAAAAGTTGTTAGGTTGAGATGAACTATGTGTTAGAGAAATACTTTGCTTTCATGGTGTCCCAAGTTCAATCATCTCAGATTGTGACCCTAAGTTCACCTCTAAGTTGTAGAAGCAAGTGCATGAAGAACTCGGTACAAGATTAAAAATCAGCACAACGTATCACCCTCATACTAATGGAAAAAAAATCAAACATTAGATGACCTATTGAGAACATGTGTGCTTGGTTGGGGTGGATCATGGGAGTAGTACTTGCCGTTAGTTGAGTTTGCTTATAATAATAGCTACCAAACCAATATCATGATGCCTCCATATGAAGTTCTTTATGGGAGGTCATGTTGGTCACTAATTCACTGGGATGATGTTGGTGAGAGGACCTTGCTGAGGTGAGAGGAATTAAGTTATACACTAATTAGGTTGCTTTGATCAAGCCATAGCTGAAGAGAGCCCAGGATCAACAAAAGTCATATGTTGATGCAAAGCAAACAAATTTGCACTTTGTTTAGGTGACAATGTGTTTATGAAAATCCAAACCGTCTGAGCTATAGCTAAGAACATAGGAAAATTGAGTACCTGATATGTGGGTTTGTTTGAGATCCTAGAAAGGATTGGTGAAGTTGTTTATCGTCTAGCCTTACCCCCACAATACAGTATGATTCATGATGTATTCCATGTGTCCAATTTAAAGTGTTATGTGAAGGATCCCAGCCATGTATTGAGCATAGAACCTATTGAACTCTAAGGGAGGCTGAAAAACCTTGAGTCACCTGTGAGGGTACTGGATACCAAGGTGAAGGAACTTAGGAACAAAAAGATTGAGATGGCAAAGGTTTTATGGAAGCACCATGGAGAGGATGAAGCCACATGGGAGCTAAAGATGAACATGGAAAAATCTCATCCTGATTTTTTTGTGCAATCAGTCAAATTTTGAGGACAAAATTCCTATAAGAGGGGAAGGAGGTTGTAATTTGGTTTTACCCATGTATTTGTACAATTGAAATGTGATTATGTGAACAAAAAGGACACATTAGAATTATGCTATACTTTGTTTTTTAAAGTAAGGCTTGTTTTTCATAAGTTCCCTTTTTTGTGTATTTCATGGTTTCAATTGTTTTGTTAGTCCTATAATGATATAAGGGAAAAGGAAGAGAATAAAATCCAATAATAAGATAAATGCAATAGATAATAGCTAATAAATAATGCATTTGTATGAATTGTGTGGAATTCTCTAAAAAGTGGTATATATGGCCACAAATAATAGGATCTTAGTTTCACATGGTTTCTAATAAGGAGAGTAAACAAAATAAAGAAAATAGAAAAGAAGGAAAGAGAAAAGCATGTGTTTTAATGTTTAAAATATGCCTTAATAAGACGGAGACTTGCATATCAAGAAAAGCATGTTTCCTTTTCGAGTTTTGGTCTCAAAACTTTTGCATATTAGATAATGTCATTATAGACTTTCCCTTCAAATTTGAGAGAAAAAGGAGAAAACGGAGTTAAGATGTAGATTTTAAAAAATCCATAAAATGTATGAATTAATAGGATTTTACATTAAATATCATGATTTATTTTCACATTAGAACTATAGTTGGATTGACATGTGTATTGCTGACCCTTGGATCAGATCTAACGGTCAAAAAGATGTCTCCTATATAGCAGTAGGTATGGAAAGTCTAGAATAGTAAAATGTGGACACCTGAGAAGAATTCTCTCTCCCTTGGCCATCTCTCCTCTTCAATTCTTTTCCATTTCATTGGGGAGATCAATCTGGAAGCAACCATCCTTAGATGATCATGTCTCAAGGAGAAGCAAGGGTTTCCCCAATTCTCTAGAAGTCAGAAGTGTGAGTTGGGAATGTTGGATAGGAAAGCTTATATAAAGCCCTAGATTTCTGCTCCAATTCCACCCATGAGATTGAGTATCAGTGAAAGACCACCCTCCCTGTCAATTCGAGGCTAAGCCCCTTCTATAATGCCCCCCATGTATCCCCTTCTTTGATAAGGAATCCTTCTCCTTTTTCTTCCATTGGTCACCTCTGTCGAGCAATTAGAGATCACGATCAGCTTTGATCAGACTTCACAAAGCACATTCGATCCTTGCATAATGCTCCTGGGTCCTGACGTGGAGAGTCAACCTAGGAGTTGACTTAGCCACGTCAACTTGTTGGGAAATATGGTACAGAGTAGGTAGCAAAATTTAAAATTTTATTACCATATTCCCCATAAATAGTAGGCCGTGTCAATAACTATAATGCAGGAAGGATGATTTATGGGATATACCTGATCTTGGAGCAAGTCTAACAACAATCCTCATTGTTGAAAATGCACAATTCTAAATCCTAGTTGCTCTGAGATACGTCTTACTACTGCCCCTTCTGGTCTGCACCACAGACTACAACTATGAATGCCATCTTCTTCAGCATCTCTCTTGTCATGGACTGTTGGTTGACGTTGTCATCCAATCAGTAAACAATGGCTTCCCGCCTCGATGGTAGTCCACATAGACTGCCTATTATCCTGCTAGATCAGACAGGAAGGAGTTGCCCCTATCTGTCAGTGTACTAGTCACTGACTTGCTCTCCCACAACAACAACTCTCAGTTTTTCTCTCCCATGGTTGTCCCTCCCTTATCAGGTAGGACTTGCCTAGGTTCTTATGGTTACCACAACTAGAGAGAACAACAATTGTCATAGGAACTGTGTTACGACCCTACCTTCCGGTAACCCCCAATTAAGGGAGATCGAGAGGTCGAAGCCGCACCCATAATTTTTTTATCAAAGGTTCGACATATAACCAAGAACAATTATTAAATTTTAATAGACTATACTGAAAAGTTGTAAGAAAAAAAAACTTTTGCATACCTTTTGAAAATTTGGATCTCTAAACTTCTATCCACATATGAATTTCTACTCTAACTAATCCTCCTTTTATTTCAATTTGTGAATTCACAATATGTCGATTTACTATTTGTCCTTTTGGCTTTGTACCTAAAATGCTGAAAAATAAAATGTCGGTCAGCCGAAGCTGGTATGTGGGGGGAACAATAATCGTGCAATTATTTATTACAATGTATTGCAGCCAATTACCATCTAACAAACAATTTTACATTTTAAATATAACTACACGATCCATGCATTCCTATCCTCTACGTTGTCCCTACAGTGGACCTGGATGCTACTTTCCTTATAGTAGATCCTCATTAAACCCCTCATGGTCCCACCTATAGGTGAACCAATTTCTAGGGTTGAGTCACATGGCACTACCCGTAAGTAGCCCCCTCCTTAACTCATGGCATGCTAAAGGGTCTCATGGAACTACACTTGGTAGCCCAATTTCTAACCCACGATAACCTAGACCTTACTGTAGGTTATCCCTTTTAGCCTCTACAAGTCATAGAGGTGGATTTGGATCTAAGCCAGTTATATATATATATTCATGGTGATCATCATAGTCACTTTATAGTTACATGAAATAAAAGGCATCCAACAGTTATTTTCAAGCAACTGATAAACACGTTCAGAAATCACCGTGAAACTAAAGCGATTATTCATAAGCATAACCACATACTTGATTTGATGATTTCACAAGCATTAAGCAATTCCAACCAAGAAAGCAATCCAAGCAAGCAATTCAACAATCACATAATTCCTGAAAAGAATATGTACTCTATTTATTACACACTTTATCAGGAATCTACTTTATTGACTTGGATTCACTTTCTAGGGTTTCTAATCTGAAGTAAGGTTTCATTAATATTCATTAGGGTTTCTTAGATCAATTTCTCAAACTTTATCCCTTTTAGGTCAACAAACCCTAAAATACTCTTTTCTACTTATATAAACCCTAACTGCTCAAATTATCCATTTTAATAGTCTTTTATACCCAAATTGACTTAGGATCGTCATATCTCTATTTATTCATGGATTTGAACCATTAAAACAATTAAAAGACATATTCACCTAAATTAGGGTTTTCAAGCCCATTAATGCATATTCATGCACATGGAACCCTAAATTAAGCCAATTATATAAAAATATCATCTTTTTAGATCCTATTTTCACATTTATTAACAATAGGTTAATATTGGTATTAATTATCCAATGAACATCATTAAATCCATCTATCATCAAATCTAAGGGTTTTTCATTAATTAAATCATTAAAGATGATAACTTTATGTACTTTTCAAATTTCAAGCATATTTATGCGCACAAACTCTAAATTAGACTAATTATGTGCAAAGTTCATCATTTTCGATCTTAATGTACCTTTTTACAATTAACAGGTTAATATCAACTTTAATCACCCATTAAACTCTACTAATTACATTAATCATCTCAAAGTAGAGTTTCTTAACCTTTAATTCATTAAAGTTGATAACTTACACTAATTTTTGAATTGTAAGAGGAATTAGCTTATAAACATATTTTTATTGAATTCCTCCCATTTTTCTGAGAAAAATGCATATATTATTCGTATCCATCCGAGCTACCGATTATTAGATATGAATTTTGCAAATTAGACTTACTTGAGTCAATCCGGGAGCGCCATGTCACCCCGCTCCATGCAACGTTGTTTGGATAGCTTAAAAACATAACAGAATGACGCAAACACCCTTGGTTAAGTTGGCTGACTCTTCATCCTGAGGAGGGCAAAACCATCCAACGCATCTCTACTCTTCTTCAACCTCGAGCACGCTGATTGCAGCCACCCTAGCCGCCGACCTACAACCTTGGCATGGCTCTTGTTCTTGGTTCTAGACCCAAAGGCCATGACTGATCCTTCCCCGACCTCCGTAGGCCCTCTGCGGTCTTATGGGCGTCTTCAGTCTGTGGCCATGGCGGCCAGTTTGGGCTGGTTGTGCCTGGAGTGCGCGGTTGTTATAGCAGCCGTGTTGCGGTTGCTGCGATCAGGCTAATGTAGGGCCACAATGGCAAAGACTCTCCCCACTCTTATGGGTATCCACCCATCAACTCAACTTCACATAGTCCCTCGCTGCTCCTGAGATAGAGTCATTCTCAGAGGTTAGGGTTTGAATGAATTCAAGAGTTGAAGAAGACGTGAGAGGTCTGAGATCTTCCTGGATTCGAGGCTATGGTTCCATCCCTTAAATAGGGGAGGATATCCACGCCCTAGGGTGCACATCTAAGAGTTAAAGAGTTCTTCTCCCAATAGGATCCTTATTCCTTCATGGAGAAGAAATTCTTCTCTCTCCTAACTTATTCCTTTAGATATACTTTGTTCTTTAGATATTAGGAATTCAAAATTCCTCTCACTTATTCTCTTTATTCTTGCTTTTTAATCCAATGGCACGAATTTCTATTTTCTTTTAATAGAAATTACTCCCTTTTTAACAATACCACAAAATCATTCATTATGCATCATATTATCTTCTTATTTCCTATTATTGGTATTTTCTTTTTCCTCTTTCCTCATGGGACTCCTTGGACTCCAAGAAACTCCAAGATTTCGAAATTCCTTCATAAGGATACTTATTATCCTTCTAGATGCATCAATACTCATCATTTCACCTTATCTTATTTATTTCTTATTAAAATAACTCATTTTGAGGTTTTCTCTTTATTTCTCTTTTATTTTCCTCATTGGCATTCCTTTTATCATTAGAAATCCTTGGGATACGAAATTCCACTAAGGATAACTCAATTACACCTCTTTTCACTTGTTTTCCACATTTTACCATTGTTTTCAATTTCTTTCGTAATAAAGAAATACTTAATTAATCTTTTCTTTTCTTATTGTTTTCTTTTTGCAACTTTGGACTCCTTGGAATCCAAGGAACCCAAGAGGCACGAAATCCATCCTTGTATTACATCTCTTTGCATTCTAGAAGTTTCTACCTCATTCTTTTCTCAAAAATTCAATTATTCATTTATTAATTGAATTTCCTTTTATTGGGCCCAATAGCCAATAAAGACCACAACACAATCATCAAGGCTATTGTAAACGAAATCCATTTATTCCAAACAAATTATATCCTTTGTTTGTTCAAATATCTTTAATATGATAAATTACATTTCTCACCAAATGAACCCAAAAATTGGGGTTGTAACAAACTGAGTCTTAGTTGTCTATGTTGTAGTTTTACTTTAGGAATCCCCAAGTACCCCTCTATATATAGGAGGGGTTAGGGTCAGGGTTCCCAGTCCCCAACCAATGTGAGACTAAAGCGGGAGTGGAAAAGACAAGTAGACCTTGAATTTTTGCAACTTTTTTGGAAATTGCACAACCTACGACAGCCAAAATGGTTGTTTGGATGATCAAGACAGTCATCTCACACTCGAGATGGTCATCTCACACTACGAGATGGTCGTTTTGTAGTTTCCAGTTGTGTACGCATTTGGAAAATAAATTCCCATCAATGTTAGACATTAATTTCCTTGTGCAACAAGTATTTCTCAAGTGAAACAGATTAAGAAACGACTAGAACCTTCCCCGACCAAGTTGGACCATCTCCACCATGCGAGATGACCATCTCAGTTCACCCATACGGTCGTCTGGTGACCCGAGTCAAGCCCGTTTGGCTGGTTCAGTTTGTTCCATTGCCAATTTCAATTCACAACCAGATCTGACACCCAGACGGCCATTTGGCACTTCTGGATTGTCGTCTCAACACTTGAGATGGGTGTTTGGTAGTGTTGTCAGTCTGTTTGTTTCCTCAATCAAATGCCTAAACACTTTAACTATTACTCAAAATTTGAACTCCTCTTCTAGGTCAAGACCTATGTGTGTGACCATATAGGTCTCATATTACGTTGGTAGTGAATATCCATAACAACTTATGACATCACAAGCAAAGAGTGGTGCCTAGATGCACATCATTTCTACCCAAGTAAATGGAAAAGTTGGGGAACAACTTCAACCTACAATTGGTGTATGGTGTTGCTATGTTTGTATAGTTCCTTTGTCACTGATGTCCAGATTGAACTAGAGGCATGGATCAGTCACCCTCATTATTATTCAATCTTGTTTCTTGAACCAATAGTAGACTATCTGAGATATTTGTAAGCTCAATATCACATATTAACTCACATGTTCATAGCCATGAATTTTTCAGTCTCTCTCATCAAGAGGCCTAGGACATCACAATCTAGTAGGAGGGAAAAATCCCATGTCTATCACTCAAAGTCGATCCCCATGTGTCAAAGCCACCCAATCATCACTTTTATAACAAACCATGTTTCAGGACTGCATTAGATGATGTCAAAGTGTACCCAATGACATGCGTTGAGTGTAGTGATTTCAGGTCTAGGAACTGCAACCGCCACCATCACTTTGAGAGTTGACTATGACTTCCATGATGATGGCTTCCATGTGTCAGTCTCATGGTGGGTCTATCCGATACACTATTCTCTAACATGTATCTGTGTGATTGGTTTGATATCACCATATCATGATCAATGAGACTCAGTCATCAACCAACTCACACTCTAATCTTATGTGTTATTATTGACTATCAACCTTCCACAATAACAATCGATCAGGGACAAAATGAGAATACATATATGTACTCTTAACATCTGTATGATCTCATTTCTCAGGTCCTCAGTCTAAAGACATGTTTCATTGAGTAATATTACTCTCTATACCTTTATTATGTTACTTCATTATCTCATAACTGAACAAACATAATAAATTGGAAGCTTGCTTTTTATTAATAATTTTTTACATGATATGACATTACAATCATTACATGATTGGCTCTTTGGGCATACATAGCCAACACGGCTCTCCTCGATAGACTCCAGGAGGAAGGAAGGAGATGACCTTCTTAGGAAATTCCTCCTTTGCCCATTCTGCTCATGAGAGGTACATGGGCCTTATGGTCTTTTGGCTAGTTGGTTTGAGCGTTGTCACGTGTGCACATGGCGTCGAGATGGTGTGAGTTCATTGTCTCAACCCCGACCCCACGACCCTTTTTGCTAAGTTGGTGCTTTCCAATGTGGCATAATATAATTGGTCAGTTTGTAATAAATTTGGAAAAATCATATCTTTTAGAGGGATGATCCAATGAAGACAAGTAATACATGAATTTTTCTCAAAAAATGCAAAGAATCCAATCATGACTTGGTTTTGCATCTAGTTTAAAAAGTACTTAAAGTTACCATCTTTATGTGATTAATGTATAAGAACCCTAATTATTAGGTTTTGATGATTTTAATGTGTTCAATTGATCTAAACAATCAAAGATTGGTCTTTTTGGATAAAAAGGATAACTTGGATCTGATTTGATAATTAACAAATCATTAAATAATGAACTAGGTTTTGCTTGAGATTAAAAGTGCAACTAATGTTAAGATTAGGGTATGTGAACCAAAAGGGCATAAAAGGTAATAGTTGAAGTGAAGTTGAAACCCTAATAAAACCCTAACTTGGACCCTAAGTCAATTTTAATGGTATATCTTGGATAAACTGGTGACACATGGATATTGTTCTTTAATTTTAGGATAATTGATTGAGAGGTTTCCTTTGTTGCTTTTCTTAGACATCAAGTACTCCTGTGAAAGGTATGTGGTTATGCCTATGACTACTCTACTTACATGATTCCCGAGGATTTCCATAGTTTTCCTCATTGATTGCAAATAAAATATTGATTGCCTATTGAATTCCTACAATCTTTAAAGTGACTATGATTATCACATAATATAAGAATAACTTTCTCAACTATCTCTAGTAGATGTAAGAGGTACATGTGGGATGTAAGAGAAAGTGATCAAGCTAGAATAGAATGATTATGATGAGGCCTAACTAGAAGATGAAAGCGATGATAGACCAAGCCAATATAGGATGGTCATGATATGTCCACTATAGGGACAAAACTCTAGAGAGAGGGTTTCCCCACATGAGTACTCTAGAGAGAGAAAGTATCCACAGAGACTCAGTTTGAGAAGTTAGAAATAAAGTGGAAGTTTATATTTCTATGATCTTATTTTCTCATATGGTTGAATATGTTGTTACTCCTAAATGAGAATTTTTCCCCCACATACCGATATAACTTATCATACTGACTGAATTGTTTTCTCAGCGTTTTAGGATAATCTCTATCATTTTTACAAGTATAATGGAAAATGGACATCCAGAGAAGAAGGCACCAATAGAAAGAAGCGATATAATTCTAGAGGATTTCGTTAGCTAGATTGCATTTCATGATGCAAATTATATCAGATCATATCATGTAAATCCTTTATGGAAAGTGAAACTTGTTTAAACTCTTTTCCTATTTAGTGGAATTTATTAATTATATCTTGTAATTTGATAAACCTCGATCATGTATTTATGTTAATGTCCCTTTCCCTCTTGGTCCACCTGAATAGGGGATAATAGGGGGAGGGGGTCGTTACAGGTATCGGACACAACTTGTAGATAGTCTAATTTGAAGAATGAAAATCCAAACATGCATTGACCCTACTCAAATGTGACATATTGTGAACATGTACATATAATATATTGCTAACATTAGCAATAAAAAATTGAAAGTTTTGACCAATTCAAAATCTTAGTCAACTTGTAGATGACGTGATCTGAGTCAGCCCAAACTAAACCGAACTCGTACCAATCAAGCCCCAATTGTATTTGACCTAATCTAGTCGACATGGCTTACCTGACTCGGGACTAAATCTCAAAATCTAAAACCTAAAAACCACCTACAGCTCCTAAATGGGAAGGTTGTTCTGCACTGCGTTGTGAATATTTACAACAACAAATACATGTTTTTGAGGTATCTTATTTCAACATTTTTAAAATTAATTGGTGCAAGATATGTGAAAATTAGTGCATAACTACATAATTCGATCCCCTACTCCCAATGCAAAGGGCCATTGGTGCACATTTAGTTTTACTAGCTTCAAAGCCAAAAGATACTCATAGAACTCTCTTATCTTACTCTCTCACCCTCTTTTATCTCTTTCAACTCCAGTCTCTACCATATATATCCCTCTCTCATCTCTTGGCCTTCCTTCACTCATACTATCTCCGCCCATCTTTTCCCTTCTCTCTACCTATCCTCTATGCATTTCTAATACAATTCTTGTCCATCTCTACCCTGCTCCTCACTTTGTCTATCTCTAAATCTCTTTCATCTTCTCTCAGTCTGACTCCTGTCTTCTCTGATCTCTTTGCATTTTGACTCCCTCTTTTTATGAATCAGTCATTCTGATGGAGTATATCAATGATCCTACCACCAGAGGCGTCCATGTGAATAGAAGATGACGACCACATATTCACAAAGGGAAATTTATCGACACCCTCAATAGCCCATCAATTTGTCCATCTTGTCATGGAGACACCCTATTCCAGCAGTAGGTAGTGCATATACACCTTGGACCAACCCATGTTCATGCAGAGTCAGAATATTCCATGATATTGCATGTTTGTTCTTTCCAATATATTCTCTGTCATTTGTGATGCCACTATTTCATGTATAAATATTTTTTCTCTATATTGAATTCCAGAATTCATATAATATTTTCCATGATTTTCCAAAATTTGTACGGTACTAAATAATGGTGGAATCATTCTTTTGGTACTATACCAATTTTCAATATTAGTATAATTGTTTACCATAATTTCTAGCACAACAAAGATATGACAATTCATTCCTATTGTAGTAAATTCTATTTTCTTAAGTACATTAATATCCTACTATTGAGCCTTGTGTTAGTATTGTACCAAACTTTAATCATGCACATCTAGTACTATACTATGGTACGATACTATATTTTGAAACTATACACATTATTTAATTTTAATATTATTATTTGTCAACTTAAATATAATACGATCATTTTGTTTTAGTAATATCATTCTATATTTAATTTTCTAAAGAAAATTCCTACAAACAAATCTTATATTTTTATTGTATCAAAACTTGATCGTTGACGGTTAGTACTATATTATGTTACTAATGTATAATTTCATTGGCATTATAATAAACTGTAGTATGTTATAAATATTTTTTAACATTTCAAAATGAAATAAGATAACATTATTTACTATTATTGCACCAAAATTTTGTCGTTAAGTCCAGTAAGGTCCCACTTTTCATCCATCTGTTGTTATTGTAATAAAATTTGATCACATCTAGTCAGTACTATATTATTTTCATCTTATACTATATTTTTGGTATTATATTGAATTCTGATATTGATTTAACAATTTATCATGATTTTTAGATACAATAAAGGCACCTAATTTTACTAAGTAGAGTTCTATTATATTTTTTATTGTACTATTGTGTTATTGTTGTACTAATTTATAATATTAGTATAACTATTTATCAATACTTTTCATTATAATTGGGTCATGATAATTTTTTATTGTTACACTAAAATTTATATTGTACCGACCGTTGGTATAGTACAACTCGTACTTCCTCCTTTTTTACTACCTTTCATTTTTTCTACTTCTCTCACCTTTTTTCCTATTCCCCTCATCATTTTCTACTTCTCCCTCTCTTCTTATACTATCTTTTTCTTTTACTTCTCTCATTTCTAGATTTATTTCTTTTTCTCTCAATAATTACTCCATCCATGTTGGCATGTTGTTGATAGAGGCGTGTAGATTTTCATACTAGTTGGGCATAGAGAAATATGGGAGTTGTGGGTAGCTTAACTCTACCCAAAGAGCTAGTCTTCAGGTAGGGTTATTGATTACTCACTTATTCCCTTGATGGCTAGTGGTAGAGTTCAATTATTTGGTTTTTGGTTGAGATGTTGTAGTATCATTTCTTGATAGATGAATCATGAGACTGTCTCAATCACAGTGATGTGATAATACAAAAAATTCAACTGCTCATGTAGGAATTGAAGGTATTTTTAATATTAAGATAGATGTCTACTAGAAGAATTATAATTTTTATATTGGTACATATGAATATTGACTTCATATAAAATGTTTGGCAATGTATTGTCGTCAATCTCTATTTGATTCTTGTGCATGTACTATTTTTTGAGTTCATTGACAACAATGACAGCTCTACTGTAATGATATGTTGGGTTTTTTCAGAAAGCACACATGGGATAGCCAAAACAAATAGGTACACTTCATCCTTAATATTTTTAACAAGTTCAGTTGTAGATGTATTTCTAGTTGGTGTTATTGGTAATCTCTTACTAACGTTAAAGTTACTCAAGAATGTCAAAATTCTAGATCCCTATTAGTTTTGATTCCAGAAAATCTTATCATATGGTACTCTTGGATTCGAAAATGACTAGAAATCATATTTCAGTCATTCAAATATTATGGAAGTATAGACAGACTACTACTATATATAAATTTGGCATGTTGTACACACTAAAATATAAATCCAAGAAATAAGTTTAGTCATCATCAATATGATTTTGTAAAGAGGATTTGATCTTTTAAATACGTTATACAAATAGTAAGAGGACCTCCAATCATAAGATTTCATAGATTCATTATCAAACCAAGAAATGATATCAAGTAAGTAGGATTTTCAAATAGATTCAATAATGCTTAAGGATTAATCAATAGATGCCTCATGGGAATAGTTTATTGGTCATATTAATAATTCCTAGATAAATGAGAAGATGCACATACCTTGACTTGAGTAATTGAGTCAGAGACCAAATTCTACCTTCCAAGCCTAATATCATCTCAAACCTACATATAATTCTGTTACATATATGGGATTCAATTATTTCTCATATGATGAAACTATAGAAATCTAAATCTTTATAAAACCCCTAGATTAGTTCAATGTTATCAATCTAGAAAGAGTGTTCAATGTTATTGAATATATGTCTAATTCAAGTTCTTAATTTTGTTCAATATGATTTTCATCCAATTATTAATAAGAGAGTAAGATAGAATGAAAACCTAAAAATTATACCTTTAAAACATGGAAAATAGGAGATGAAAATTGGATCAAAGATAGAGAAAAATCACATGATTTCTTTATATATTTTTTATAATTTTGGAGATTCCAAAAAAAGTTGTGATATTTATAATATTTATATCATTTACTAATTTGTGGATGATAATTGATATTCCAATGACCATTATACCCTTACATTATCTTTTTGGAAGTTAGAATCGTGACGGGGTATTACATTTGTAATGATAATACATCAGTGATTTGATTTATTAGAAAGGAAATCAAAAGATGATGAGAATACCCTCATAGAAAAAAAGCATCAGAATGAGTTGTGGGGGGATAGAGTTGTAAAACTAGTGGGCATGTCTCCTCCAACATATGTCATGCCATGATCGACGATGTGAAACAGGTCAAAACATGGGATAAATAGGGGAAAATGAGTTGAGTAAGAATTCACAATTGTGACCACTTGAGAACGAAGGAGAGAGATCTTTGGTACTTACCCCCACAATGATGTGTACGGTCTCAAACTAAATTGGTGACGGCTTGCTCTGCAATGAGGGGTAGATAACCCACTTAGTGGTGGCCAAAACTATAAGATGAGGAGAAATTGGAAGAAGAAAACACTTGTATCTGATGGGGCAAAACTCATGGTTGGGTTAGATATTTATAGTTTGGGTGTTAGGATTTATAAACATGTGGCTTGAAGAAACTTCATCCCCAAGGTTTGGGTGTTTCTCAAAAACACACCAATAAGGCTCGAGTTGGGTATTAACAGATGCGGATTTTGATAAGGAAAAAAATGGAGGAAAAAACTCGAAGAATGGTGGTGTGGAGGGAGAAGTTGTGATTTTAAATTGCGGTGTAAAAGGGGTTGGTTTCATTGTTAGATGTGAGGTAGGTGACGATGCCTCCGATCTTCCAATCTGCAATCCCATGACAGAAAAACATCCTATGTCTTCTTGATGTATAAATTATTTCCTTTTCTTTCCATATCAAAAATGTATCAATAAATAATGTCCAATTAAGTGGAAACTTGGTGGATTAACTAATTGAGGGGTGAGGAATTTTAGTTTTCTATTATTTTTAGCATTTGACAAGATTAAACTAATCAAAACTGAACTTTATTCCTAAGTAATATTGGTAACATATGTATTTATTCCTTTATCATTTAATATTCAAATTTTGTGTGTGACTCCCTCTTATCCATACTTATCATTTAAATCTTTTTTATGTCAATTGATGTAATAAACACATTCTACCTTGCCCTAGACATATCTTATCCATAATGTGTATACTAGTTAGAGAAGGAACATCTGTGACATATTTCATGAATCCACTTACATGTTAGCACTTATATTTTATTATGTGTATCATGATATGTGATGTTGACTATAGAATCCAACGTATAATTTTGTAAACTTGTACATGCTAGGATGAGTTATTCATGTTCATACAATTACTATATTCATTATAGTTATGAACAACTATACTAAGGTATAACTTCATCCTTGTTTGGTAAAATTGAGGAGCAAACCATACTAACTCCCTTATCTTGGAATTAAGGTTTGCAGAGTCAAGATGCTAGGTTCTGGTATGTTACATATGTTGGTGGATACATTCCTTCATGTGGAGACAGCAGAGGAAATGTTCACAATATTAGGTCAGATTGGTGTTGCGACAATGAAACCTCAGGGGAAAGGTAAGTGTGGCTTTATGTTGACCCTATTTGTGATATGTTTGTAGTTGATGTACATAAGAAACACCTTACCATTAGCTTGCTTGAACCTAATGGCATCAATATCTTCATCAGGGTGGTGTATGTCAAATGCACTTTCAAGGAGATATTTGATCTACGGTGGGTTCTGAGTGACCTAGTAGATAAACTAGTTGGGTGTATGTGGTTTTTCATCATTGTCTTGAACATCGTCAGATTTATGTTTTATAGAAGAGGTTTGAACCTCCCTGATGTGGCGAGGATGTGTGATTTTCACAAATGGATTTATGACGTGGAATGGAGGAGATAGGCTTCCGCAACTCATTCATTTGGGTGAATAAATAGAGGGGTGCCTTAATGAACTGGTAATGTAAGGATTAAGGATTTTGTAATGCTCACTTGCTGGTAAGGGGTCATGTGAGGATGTACCTTTGACAAGGGATAGGTCCTTGGGCTATTACCCTTAGTTATTGAAGAAAGTTTAGATGGAACTTGGTCAGTCGTCTTCCTCTTTCTTCTTCATTGAGGTGTGACTCTTGCATATGGGTCGTATGTTGTTGATTACTACATGCTTGGGAAGCCCAATGGAAGGATGGGTTGTGTTACGACCCCACCTCTCGATAACCCCCAATTAAGGGAGACCAAGAGATTGAAGCCGCACCCATTAATCCCGGATCAAAGGTTCGACATATAACCATAAACAATTATTAAATTCTAACAGACTATACTGAAAATGGTAATAATTTTTTTCTTTACATACCTTTTGAAAACTTGGTTATCTATTCTTCTATCCACATCGATACTAATCTATCTAATCCTCCTTTGCACTTTAATTCTCATTGAGTATCACATGTGCCACTTTACTGTTTGTTCTTTTCATTGTACCTAAAACGCCGACAAACAAAACGTCAGTCAGCCGTAGCTGGTATGTGGGGGAAACAATAAACATTCAACTATGATAACAATGTAATCATTCAATTACGTATTTAACAACCAATATTACATTTTGGATATAACTCTGCGATCCAAGAGTACCCTATCCTCTGTGTTGTCCCCATTAAACCCCTCATGATCCACCTATAAGTGAACCAGTTTCTAGGGTTGAGTCACATGGCACTACTCGTAAGTAGACCACTCCTTAACTCGGGATTTGCTAAAGAGTCTCTAACTCACGGTAACCTAGACCTTGCTCTAGGATTACCCCTTTTTTAGCCTTTTCAAAGTAACAGAGGTGGACCCGGGTCTAGCCAGTTATATATACTCATTTATAGTGATATTCATAGTCACTTTATAATTGCATGAAATAAATAGACATCCAACTAGTTAATTCATGCATTGAGGGAAACATCGATAAAATCTTCGGGAAACTATTCTGTATAGTCATAAGCGTAACCACGTACCTGATCCATAGCAACTTGATGTCCATGCATTAACATTCAACACAATTAATCAAGCAATCAACAATATCCTGAAAATAATGCATAACATTCAAGTGTCATTGTTTTATTCAAACATCCTCAAGATCAACTTGGATTCCACCTTATGATTTCTAGGCCAACTTTAGGGTTTTATTAGGGTTTTATCCTTCATTATGCATTTATCACTTTTAATGCTCTTTTAGTTCACAAACCCTAATTTCTGCATCATAGGCACAATTGATTGTCCTTAATATGTTTCTTTTACACTACAACTATTATCTTTATCTTTTTAGGTCATATCCAAAACATTAAGGCTAATTATCATCTTCGGTTTCTTTCAAATTGACAAATCATATTTCATTATAGTTTAACTCACATATATGAACCTTATTTATCACTATTTCCACTTTTATACACTAGGAAACACTAATTATCCAAATAATTCACATTAAAGATCTTTGGTACTCAATTTATCTTCAAATCATCATATCTCTATTTTATTCTTCGATTTGTACAATTAAAACCATTAGAATTCATATCAACATAAATTAGGGTTTCTAATCCCATTAAGGCATATTCATGTACATAGAACCCAAAATTAAACCAACTATATCAAAAGATCATCTTTTCAAATCCCATTTTCACTTTTATTAACAACAGGTTAATAACAGCTTGAATTATCCATCTATCATCAAATCTAAGGGTTTTTCCTTAGTTAAATCATTAAAGATGACAATTTTATGTATTTTTTTCCAATTTCAAGCATATAAATTCTAAATTAAACTAATCTTGTGCAAAGTTCTTCCTTTTTGAACTCAATTTTCCTTTTTACATTTAACATACTAAGATCAACTTTAATCATCTATTAAGCCCTACTAATCACTTTAATCATACCAAAATAGGTTTCTTTAACCATTAATTCATTAAAGTTGATAAATCACACTACTTTTCGAATTGCAAGAGGAATTAGACTTTAAATATATTTTTATTGGATTCCTCTCGTTTGTTTTAGCAACATTCATGTATTATGTGCATCTATCCGAGCTACGGTTGAGGAGATATGAAATTAACAAGATTGACTTACTTCAGCCAATGGGGAGACGCCACGTAGCCCATTACATGCAAAGTTGATGCGGCTGGGTTGAGAAACATTTCAAAATGACCATTGTGCCCTCGGTTAAGTCAGGTTGGTCTTCAGCCCGTGGAGGGCAAACTTGTCCAACGCCAACTCCATCTTCAACCTTCCGCAGATCGATCTGTTGCCGCCCTAGCCGCCCATGTCGCGGCTTTATCTCCCTCATCTGGGCCCCTGTGGCCACCGGAGTGGCTTCCTCCGCCTCCGTCGTACCCTTGCGCGCACAGTGGTACTGTTGGGTCACAGCCAAGTCAACTGGAACTCGTCCCTTAACTCTGCAACACGTGGAGGATCTGTTTCTCTCCCGCGGCTGCCGCACAAGAACTCAGGCTCAGGGAACATGGCTGCGTCTTCGTGAGGTGTCGTGGGAGCATTGTGCTTCCCTCGGCCTCATCTACTCATTCCTCATCGCTCATAACCGCACTACTCCTCTCCCTTAGGGTTTGTTTACAAAGAAGGAGAAGAAGAAGATAGGGAATAGAGAGATACGTGTGGGATATCCCTTGGGGTCAACCATGGGCTATTTCCTTATATAGGAGTGAGTAGTAAAGCCCTAGGACGTTCCTCCAAGAGAAATCAAGTTCTCTCCCATATGGAAACCTATTCCTTCATGGAAAAGTAGTCCTTTTCTCTCCTATATACTTCCTTGATATTCCTTATCTTATGGACACTTAGAAAATAAGAATTATTTCTTTCACTTTCTTTATACTTGCCTTTTACTCATTAGTCACGAAATTCTATTTTTATTTAATGGAAATTACTTCCTTTTTAATAATTCCACCAAAAACATTAATAAAGTACCATATATCTTTTATTTTGCAAGTTTTGGTATTTTCTCTTTCCTCTTCCTTCATTGGGGCTTCTTGTACCCCAAGACTCTATTATTTCGAAATTACTTTCTAAGGATACTTATTATCCTTCTTGATGCATCTAAATGCATTATTTCACATTATCTTGCTTATTTCTCATTAAATTATTTCTTTTTGAGAATTTCTCTTTATTTCTCTTTTATTGTCCTTATTGGTATTCCTTTTATCATTAGGAATCTTTAGAATACGAAATTTCACCAAGAAAACTCAATTATGCCTCTTTTCACTTATTTTCCACATTTTCTCATTGTTTTCAATTTCTTTCTTAATAAAGAAATACATAATTAATCTTTTCTTTTTCTTATTGTTTTTCTTTGAAACTTTAGACTCCTTGGTACCCAAGGAACCCAAGAGGCACGAAATCCTCTTTGGATTTTCCTTCTAGAGGTTTCCACATATTTCTTTTCTTAAAATTCAATTATCCATTTACTAATTGAATTTCCTTTGTTATTTTCCTTTTTATTGGGCCCAATAGCCAATAAAGCCCACAAATCAAACAACAAGGCTATTCACAGATCGATCTGTTGCTGCCCTAGCCACCCATGTCGTGGCTTTATCTCCCTCATCTGGGACCCTGCGGCCACCGGAGTGGCTTCCTCCGCCTCCGTCGCGCCCTTGCGCGCACAGTGGTATTGCTGGGTCACGGCCAAGTCGACTGGAACTCGTCCCTTAACTCTGGAACACGTGGAGGATTTGTTGCTCTCCCACGGCTGCCGCACAAGAACTCAGGCTCAGGGAACATGGTTGTGTCTTCGTGAGGTGTCGTGGGAGCATTGTGCTTCCCTCGGCCTCATCTACTCGTTCCTCATCGCTCATAACCGCACTACTCCTCTCCCTTAGGGTTTGTTTACAAAGAAGGAGAAGAAGAAGATAGGGAATAGAGAGATACGTGTGGGATATCCCTTGGGGTCGACCCCGGGCTATTTCCTTATATAGGAGTGAGTAGTAAAGCCCTAGAACGTTCCTCTAAGAGAAATCAAGTTTTCTCCTATATGGAAACCTATTCCTTCATGGAAAAGTAGTCCTTTTCTCTCCTATATTCTTCCTTGATATTCCTTATCTTATGGACACTTAGAAAATAAGAATTATTTCTTTCACTTTCTTTATACTTTCCTTTTACTCATTAGTCACAAAATTCTATTTTTATTTAATGGAAATTACTTCCTTTTTAATAATTCCACCAAAAACATTAATAAAGTACCATATTATCTTTTATTTTGCAGGTTTTGGTATTTTCTCTTTCCTCTTCCTTCATTGGGGCTTCTTGTACCCCAAGACTCTATTATTTCGAAATTACTTTCTTAGGATAGTTATTATCCTTCTAGATGCATCTAAATGCATTATTTCACATTATCTTGCTTATTTCTCATTAAATTATTTCTTTTTGAGAACTTCTCTTTATTTCTCTTTTATTGTCCTTATTGGTATTCCTTTTATCATTAGGAATCTTTAGAATACGAAATTCCACCAAGAAAACTCAATTATGCCTGTTTTCACTTATTTTCCACATTTTCTCATTATTTTCAATTTCTTTCTTAATAAAGAAATACATAATTAATTTTTTCTTTTTCTTATTATTTTTCTTTGCAACTTTAGACTCCTTGGTACCCAAGGAACCCAATAGGCACGAAATCCTCTTTGGATTTGCCTTCTAGAGGTTTCCACATATTTCTTTTCTTAAAATTCAATTATCCATTTACTAATTGAATTTCCTTTGTTATTTTCCTTTTTATTGGGCCCAATAGCCAATAAAGCCCACAAATCAAACAACAAGGCTATTTTAAACGTAATCCATTTATTTGAAGCAAATTATATCATTATTTGTTCAAATATCTTTAATATGAGAAATTACATTTCTCACCAATTGAACCCAAAAATTGGGGTTATAACAGGTTGAGTCGTCAATATTCTATTTGAAGCTTAAGAGACTCTAGGAAGACCTCCACGAGTGGAGCCACATGACTTTTGGGGACCTTACTCAAAAAAAGGTTGACCTTGAAGATATGCACCACTATGTTCATGTTGACTTAAGAGAGGATCCTACTCTGATCAATGAGCGGTTGTTAGAGGAGGCTGAAGATAAACTTGAAGAGATGTTTGAAAGGGAGGAAAGTATGTAGTGAGAGAAATTTAAGGTGGGATGGCTCTATGATGGGGAACACAACATATTATTCTTCAACGCCATGGTTAAAGGGAGATGTGCTAGAAATAAGTTGAGAAAGCTTCAACCAGAGGATGGATCGTATGTGTCGAGGGATAGGAAGATCGGGGCACAACAGGCATAGTTCTTTGTTTAATTTGATAGTGATAAAGTTGGGGATACTTTGAGTGTGGAAAACCACCTTTTGGAGGCTATTCCTCAAGTTCTCACCTCAAACGACAACTTTGCATTAAGTAATTTTCTTTGGAGGAGGAGATGTATTTGAATCTTAAAGAAATTGACATGCATAGTGCTTTGGTCCCTGATGGGATGTTCATGAAGTTTTACTTGGTGGTGTGGAAGGTGATAAAAGAGGATTTCATGGCCTTTGTGAAGGTGTTATTCAAAGGCAAGTAGGTGAACAAATGTTTTTTGTGAAACAATGTTGTGATAGTACCAAAAATGGGGAGTCTCATGCTACAAGTAGGGATTTATGACCCATATCAATGTATAATGTATCTATGATGATTCAGGACAACATTTTGAGTGACCATTTGGCAACCTTATTTCCCGATTTTTTAAATGGGATATTTTATCAAAGGTTGAGAGATCATTTACAATATTATGTTGGCTCACTAGAAGATTCATGACATAGAGATAAATGGGGCTCATACAAATATTTTGATCGTGGAGGATATGTGGAAGGTGTAAGGGATGGTGGATTGGGGAGTCTTAGAGGCATTTATGCTCAAGTTTGGTTTTTTTGCCAAGGTTGCTGCATTCTTCTTGGACTTGTTTAGATATTTTTAGATATAGGTGATGATCAATGGTTGTCTAAATGGGTTCTTTCCAGTGTTGAGAGGTCTTAAGCAAGGAAACCCACTATCTCCGACTATACTCATCACTTTTGAGGAGGCTCTACCCAGATGTTGTAGTGTGAAGGCCATATTGGGTCAGATTGATAGGTTCTCCATTCATAGAGAGATAGAGGTGCATGCTTTGATTCTTTACGCATACAACCTACTTTTTCTTCATTACTAACTGCAACAGCTCGTTAAATGCTCTCAAATAGTTTTTGCTTGATTATGAGGAAACTTTAGGCGAATAGGTGAATCGGCTCAAATTCGGCTTTATAATCGGGAATATGGACGAGGAGGCTATGGGAGAGGATGAGGAGATGATACATATGTCAAATTAGGGTTCGCAGTTGGAATATGTGGTGTCACTAGTGGTAAAGGAAGGATCAAACCACATCATTTTTAGTTCCTGATTGACAAAATTTGGAGCAAGGTAGTGGGTTGGAAGACAAATCTACTATCATTTTACAAGTGTGTATCCCTAATCAGGCATGTTCTTGCTTCTATTCATGTTTACTCATTATTCACTTCTTTGGTGCCTTGCTCAACTCTAAGACAGGTTGAGGAAAGACCCATTAGGTTCCTTTGGTAGGCTATAGATGGTTCTAGTTGTAATGCTTGGGTGTCATGCAAATAACTCCTCTATAACAAGAGATAGGGCGTCCTATGGATTACCATTATGTAGGAAACTAATCAAGTGTTTAAGATCAAGAGCTGGGAGGTGATCACAAGGAATTCGTTATGGGCCAATGTTTCCACAGTAGATATAGAAGGGGTATATGTTGATATGATTCACATTTGTTCTCCCTCTTGCTAGGGAAGTCCCTTTCAGCGCACTAGAGGAGGATGTGAAGGACTTTTTGAGTAGTGATGTCATTTCATTCTTAATTGTTGGGAAGGGTGAGGTCATCTTCTTGTTTGAAAATTGGTGTGGGGACCCCTTACATAATGGGATAAACACTCAAAGGAGGTGAGTGTGCATATATGGGTGGGTGATTTGTGGGTTCAGGGGGAGGGACAGGATTGACCCTTGCTGGAGGAGATTTTGGAGGAGGAGGGAATTATGAACATTCTGAGGTCACTCAATTATGTGAATGAGATGGTAGAAAGATATACATGGACATGGATGTAGGGGGGTCGTTTTGCTAACATCTTCTACAATAATTGTTAAAAGGATCAGGGTGCCTCAAGTGATTAGTCCTAGCTAGATGTGGAGGAAGGATGTTCATGTTCGCACTAATGTGGTGGTGTGGAAGTTTTTCACAAAGACTTACCCATTGATGATAATATCATCATGTGGAAGATATCACTGGCCTCTAGATGTTCATGTTGCACCAATCTGTAGGTGAAAACCATTGACCATGTGTTTGAAGGGGTGAGCTGGAAAGAGAGTTGTGGGGTTAAGTTGCTCTTTTAGTGGACATGGAGGACAATAGCTTCAAATGCCTTTCTGGTTGTTGGATCTTGGTTTCCACTTCTTCATGCACATATCTTGGTTTTGTGGGGTGATGCCTAACTTTTTAGAATGACAAATTTGACGAGCAAGGTGTAGCTGGAGAGTTGACAATAGAAGGGTGGAGGCGGGGAACCTCTAGGAGGAGTTGTTGAGGGTGATTACTGTGATTCTAGAAACTTGCAATTCAAATGGGTTGATAATTATTGATTTTGTCATATGTGTCATACCAGTGATTGGGTGAGCCCAAGGCTTTACTTTAGAAGATTGTGCTCATTATATGGTAGCCTCCAGATTGTAATAGCCTGAAGATGAATTTGGTGGTATAAATCGAGATATGTGATGGCCTTCAAAACCCAAAATAGGAGGTAAAGGTGGTTGGGGACTAGAGCAGGCTGATAGTGTGGGATTTTCAGGCTTGGTTGGAAGTGGAGTGAGATGTGGATGTCGGCCTACACGTTACGGTTGTCACATTGAAAGTGATGTATGACTTGAACTCTAGTTTTGCAAGTGTGGACTTGGACAATCCTAACCTAGTGGAGATGTTTTGGGGGAACGACGATGCCTTTGTGGTGGGTTGTGCCTATAGGGAGATCAAACAATAGATGAAGGAGATGGACATTAGTGGTTTCTAAGTTCACAAGGAGACCAATTATGCACCAGGCGAGTTGGGTGCTTTAGGGTCTAAAGGTTCTCCAAGACCCTCTTCAAACATTTATGTGATCTAGAGGTTTGTTATTGATGGATCGAAAACACACCTTCATTGAAACTTAGATAGGTACCCACTTAGAGGTGGTTTCAGAGGTGTACAGCAGAGTTGAGGGCACTCTCCTATTTTTGTTGAGGATGATGGTGGGTAGCTTATACTTATGTTTTGTGTTTGATGTGGAAAGGGTTTTCTTTTAGGGCGCTCTTGTGAGAAGACCAAAATTTAGTGGCTGGTTTGTAAATCTTTTTATGAGATTCTTCTTGAGAGAATGGAGTGAATAGAAACTTAATATATCTCAGTTGGAAAAAATACATGTAATACATCTGGGTTAGGGTTGTCAATGGGGAGGGTATATTGAGGGTAAGGTCTTATCCTTACCCTTACCCACCAAGTGTGGTTGGTAAGGCTATGGGTAATTCTGCACTCCACCAATATCATTACCCTCCACTTACCCTTACCCTCTTACCCACATGGCAAATGGGGAGGGTAAGGATGAACTGGGGAATTTATGTTTCTTCTTCAAATTTGTGCTAATCTTAACAATAACGGCCTAGATAATACATTTACATATTTGAGTGAAATATCAAGTTACTTCGTAATATCTTTTAAATATCTAAAATGATTCTAAAGAATCTTCTACAAAATTGTATAAATGGTTTGTGTTGTATTGAATGTATATACAAATGGAAATTCCCTAACATTAGTGTGTGAACAAATAAATTGTTATCAAATGATAAAGATTGCTATATTAAAATGATATTAAATGGCAATGTGTCACAAAGAGTTATTGTTGGAAACATACATATCTTATACCCTCTAAAATGTTGTTGCATCTAAAAAATAAAGCACAAATAAATTAGATAACAGCCCCTCACATATGTATCGAATGGTACATTAAAGATTCAATCTTTTTATTACATACATGTTTGTCTTACACCACACAAGTATTTAATGGATAATAGACTAGTTTTATACACATGTCTTTTACCTCTAAAATGATGTTGCATACACAATCAAGTTAACTACAAGTAGATAAGAATATCATGTCTTATTTAAAATGATTATCGCATAATATTAGATATTCCATAGACTCAAACACCACAATGATTACACATTTAATATATTATACATAAATATTAGTGGTTAGCGGGTTTGTAAGGACCCCGTCATCCGGTAAGCCCCACTTAAGGGAGACCAAGAGATTAGAGCCGTTATCTAATAACCTGGATCAAAGGTTCGACAAATAATCAATAATAATTATGAAATTCTACTAACTAAACTGAAATCTGGTAGAAAATTAAAACTTTGCTTACATTTTAAAAGCTGGGATTTCTAAACTTATACATGAAGATACTAATCTAACTAATCCTCTTGTGTACGTTATTTCTCATTTAGTTCCACATATGCCACTTTACTATTTGTTCTTTTCCTTTGTACCTAAAGCACCGACAAACAAAACGTCGGTCAGTAAGAAGCTGGTATGTGGGGGAAACAATAATTGTGCAACTATGTTAACAATGTAGTCAACCAAATATCATTTAACATCCAAGATTACATTTTAAGCAATACTACTCAATCATTGCCTATCCCCTATCTCTGTACCGTCCCTGCAATGGACATGGATACTACCTCTCTCATATGGTAGATCCTTACCCCTATGGCCCTACCACACAGGTAGCCAATTCTTAGGGTTATGGAGTCGCATGGTCCTACCCAAGGGTAGCCCAATCCCTGACTCATGATGACTTGATGGACCTACCCCATTGGTAGCCATTTACTAATCATTTAATGACCTGATGGACCTACCCCATTGGTAGCCATTTACTAGGTCAATCTATAAAGCTACAGAGGGGACTAGGATCTGAGCTAGTAGGCACATCTCTTATGTGATAGTCATATTCACATTATAATTTGCATGAATTAAATGCAACCAACCAGTTTAATTCAAGTCATCGATAAAATTTTGAAAATCCTCAAGAAACTAATTCGGGATATTCATAGGTGTAACCACATACATGTCAATTTGATGTGAGACATAAATAATCCAATCAACCAATAGGCAAGCAAGCATTCAATAAGATCCTGAAACAATTATACAATTTCCTTTTATTACTCATGTCATTAATATCTATCAAATCTAGCTCGCTTCTTAGGGTTTCTAGTCCTCTTTTAGGGTTTCCATTGCAATTAGGGTTTCCCTTCATCTTTTACTATTTTAAATCCTAATTTAACGCAATTGATAACAAACCCTAATTATCTCAACATCTAATCCTCAGTTTTGGATTTAAGGAATAATTAACCATTAAATAAGTCTGTTAAGCCTATTTTACATTAAAGCTACAATTTTCATCCTTTTAATATATAAAAAAATCATTATGCTCATTTATCATCAATTCATAGTTCATTATGATTGAATTCACATGCAAACTCTATTTGTCATTAATTCCATCTTGATTCATTCAAAAACCCTAATTTCTATATTAAGGTTATTTATCCACAATTTAGGAACTTTAATGCTCGAAATAGCCTAGGATCATTATGTCTCATCTTTATTTACCACTTTGAATAATTAAAGCTATTAAGAGTCGAATTTACCAACATTAGGGTTTCAAGGCCCATTAAAGTATTATTCATGCACATTAAACTCGAAATCAAACTAATTACATGCAAAGTTCATCCTTTGTGTTCCTAATATCCCTTTTTATCATTAACATGTTAATTTCAACTTTAACCATCAATTAAACCTTACGAAACACATTAATCATATCAAAATAGGGTTTCTTAATCCGCATTACATTAAAGTTAATAATTTCCATTACTTTTAGAATTGAAATAAGAATTAGGCCTCAAATATGTTTTTATTGCATTCCTTGAGTTCTCCTGATCAAAATTCATGTATAATGTGCATCAATCCGAGCTACGGTTAAGGAGATACAAATTTAACAAAAATACTTACTTTGGGCCAATGGGAGGTTACCACGTCGCTTCCTCATGCAACGTGGGGTGGCTTGCTTTAAAACATTTCGAAATGACCAGAATACCTACGGTTAAGTTGTCACTTCTTTCTACCCTAGAGGGGTAAAACCGTCCAACGTGCCCAAGCTTCTTCTTCCTCCTCGCGAGCTGCCAGGGCACCGACCTACAACCCTAATCGTGAACAGTGTGACCTCTCTACCCCCTCCCTGACCCCAAAGGTCGCTAGGGAAGGTTCTCCTCCCTCCGCCGCACACCCCCGCGCCAGATGGTGTCCTCTTTTCACAGCTAGGGCGGCTGACCCATGTTGGTCAGGCCTGCAATCTGCAGCCGACCTGGTAGTCGCGTTGTAGGTTTGTTGCGCAATGGTGGAAGCTAGGAAAGGTGGAAAACCACCCTAGATTCCTAGGAGCAACTTCGTGCCTCCACTAAGATCGCATCAAAGTTGATAGAGCCTTTGAAACCACCTAATGTTCCCTTGGTCAGGGGTAGCACGGAAAGAAGAAGAAGCATAATTGTATTGCATGGGATTTCTCTCTGAACCTCGACCATGGCTTTACCCCTTTATATAGGGTGGAGTATGAAGCCCTAAGGCGTGCCTCATGAGGACCCAAGTCCCAAACTTGAAAGGAAATACAATTTCCTTAGTTGTGAAGCAACCATCTCTCTCTCTTCATTATCTCCTTTTTCCTTGATATTCCTTGTTGCATGGATATTTAGGAATTTGAAATTCCTCTCCCCTATCCTCTTTAATCTTGTCTTTTAATTCATTGGCCTCGAAATTATATTCTCCTTAAGTAGGAAAATACTACTTCTTAATAAAACCACATAATTCCATTCATTATGTATTCCCATTATCCTTATTTTGCAATTTTGGTATTTTCTCTTTCTTTCCTCTTCATTGGAACCCCTTGGATCCCAAGAAACTCTATTATTTCGAAATCCTTTTTATTGGATACTCATTATCCTTCTAGATGCATCTAAATGCATTATTCTTCATTATCATGTGTATTTCTTATTAAAATATTTCTTTTTTAGGATTTCTCTTTATTTCTCTTTTATTTTCCTCATTAGTATTCCTTTTATCATTAGGAATCCTTGGAATACGAAATTCCACCAAGGATTACTCCATTATACCTCCTTTCACTTATTCTCCACATTTCATCAATATTTTCAATTTCTTTCTTAATAAAGAAATACTTAATTGATCTTTTCTTTTCTTATTGCTCTCTTTATGCAACTTTGGACTCCTTGGAACCCAAGGAATCCAAGAGGCACGAAATCCATTCTTGGATTACATTCTTTTGCCTTCCAGAGGTTTCCACACCTTTCTTTTCTCAAAAACTCAATTATTCATTTACTAATTGAATTTTCTTATTTGGGCCCAATAGCCAATAAAGCCCACAACACAAACATCAAGTCTATTGTAAACAAAATCCATTTATTTGAACCAAATTATATCATTATTTGTTCAAATATACTTAATATGAGAAATTACATTTCTCACCAAATAAACCCAAAAATTGGGGTTGTAACATCCTCCCCCTCTTATAAGAATTTTGCCCTCAAAATTCCATCAAGCAAGTAAACAACCAGGATAAGCCTTTCATATGTCCATCATGGCTCCCATGTGGCGTTACCCTTTCCATGGTGCTTCCCAAGAACATTCATCATCTCATATTCTTCCATCTGAGTTCTTTCTCACCTTGGTATATCATACCCTTATAGGTGACTCAGGACATTTCAGCCTCTCAAAAGCCGAATAGGTTCATGGCTCAACACATGGCTTGGGTACCTCACATAGTGCACTAGATCGGACTCATGTAATACATTATACATCATGCTATCCTAAGGGGCAAGGCTAAACACAACCATCTCCACCAATCCATCTCAAATGGACCCATATATCGAGGACTCAGCTTTCTCAGTTGTAGCTTAGAGGGGTCAGATTTTCACATCACATATTTTCCCATAGTGAACTGCATGTCAGTCTTCTTTGCATCAGCTCGTGACTCGTGTCACCACTGGGCTCTCTCTCGGCCATTGCACGATCAAAGCGACTTCATGTACACACACTATGGTTCTTTTTTGACCTTCGTGAGGCCTCCTTCTCCAACATCATCTTAATGAAGTGGCGACCGACACAACCTCCTTCTTGCATCTCGATAAAGTCTATGGTGTATAACATCACATCTTAAGAACTGCCTCTTTGTATCACCCTGAACAAGCACATTTTCTCTCATCAGACCCTCTAATCTGGATCATATTGTCCATTAGTATGGGGTGATAAACTGTACTATTTTTTAGTTCTTCATGTATTTACTTCCACCTTATGGAAATGAACCTTGGTCATACCCAAGAACTTTTAAACTCACATCATGGTGTGGTTGACCCATCTTTCTCTCTTAAGTAGTAAATTTGTCCCGTGAAAGTACTTTTCCTTTCTCATGTCATCTAGGTAAGGTGATCTACCATAACCCATATTGCACCTCGACCCTCCTTGGTCTAGGGGAGACTTACCACAACATCCATAGTGATGAACTCCCATTCTCTCTCGGGGATTCTTTATACTTTATATCCATGCACTGGGTTATTGGTGTTCGTCCTTCACCTCCTGGCTTGCATGGCCACATGCAACATGTATCAGGCATCCAAAGCTCTACCATCACTTACTATCTTTGTAGTTTCATGGTGTATGGTGATCATGATTTCCTGTATGTCATGATTCCTCAAGGTCGATACCTCGGAAGCCCTAAACCACTCTCCTTAGGGTTTTATTACCTTCCTATCCAAAGAAGTGTATCCAGAGTTCAACAACCATCCTTCTACCACATCAAGGACTAGGCTGGCAATCCAAACAACCACTAATCTTGTTCAACAGATCTTGTTATATCTGAGTGTTAGCCAAACTTATCTCTTCTTCTCAACTTAAGGTTAGCCTAACAACCTCAACTTCTTCTAGCTTCCAGCTAAACTAGGCAGCTATATCTCAACCAGAGCATTCATTACTACTTCTTATTCTCAGGTGTTAGGTAACATACACCTCCATGTATTATACTTATCATCTCATCTCAAACTCTAAGTTGGTCTTCATCAAGAAGCTCTGAGCTCATCCTCATTGTGATCAAGCTCAACCTTGGTTAACTTGCAAATTCCACATAGCTCCTGATAATACATCCCCATAAGAGGACTACATTATTCTTCTTAGTGTTTGTAAACCATCGATGTATCATTCACTCCACCAAGGTATGTTACCATCTCTGTCCTCATACCTTGTAGCAATGTTCCAACTCGCATCACCTTTATCCTTGGTGTATGGAATGTGTACTGTCCCATCTCTCCCTCTCATAACAAGAGGAAATAAGCATTTGGCGACCGTCCAAATACAGAGTTCTTCCTATTCCAATAGTAGAGATGGTACATCCCACCTTGCCAGTACACCTTCAAATCTAGGTTGAAACATGCCATCATCTTGATATCCACATTACTTCCATGGAAAACTGGTCTCGAACCTACTTGGGTCACCACACAATCCTTAGTCATCTCCCCTAGGTCTATAGGGTGCCGATACTTTTGGGGTCATCCCTTTTCCTTCATGCATCCAGAGAGTGCCCTACTCATCTGCCCTTTGGGTCCCATGACTTCATGAAGGTGATCAATCTCCTAACCCATGGCCCTCAGACAATGATAGTTGTTACCTCCCGACCCTATGGTCATGTGCACTAGGGAATTAGGAAACTCCTACTTCCATCGGTCTTATCACTACCCGACCCTAGGATAGATTTAGGATTCTCTTATAGTACATGTTCAACTCAGAAGCATTCATCATCTCCCTTCCTGCATTCTTGGGTTGTCTTTCATCCTTTCTCAAGGATCATGGTGACCTGCCTACCTTGGTCAGGCCCCATACCAGTTACCTCCATGGTAACACATCCACATGCACATAGAGATGGTTATATATGGGTCTATAGGTTCATTCTCATGCCATGTACTCTTCAATTAGCTTCTCAAGATCCTTTCTCAAGGATCATGGCGTCCTGCCTACCTTGGTCAGGCCCCATATCGGTTACCTCCATGGTAACACATCCACATGCACATAGAGATGGTTATATATGGGTCTATAGGTCCATTCTCATGCCATGTACTCTTCAATTAGCTTCTGAAGATCCTATGAAACCACCTTAGGTTACCTCAAAACCAACCAAACTGGTAAAATCCCTACCAAAGGGTTCCTCTCCCAGGATGGGAGGAAACTACACCTTGATAACAAAGGTCACAAGCGTCCTTAGGGTTTACAATCACATGAGCATGCTTAATCCAACAACTACTAAGGCACAAGCGTACCTACTAAACCATGCCAGGTCACACTTATTCTCATCATCCATTATTAGTCCGACTTAGTCGTGATGGGTTCATCAAACATACCCCTAACTTAAGGGGTTTCCTTTACCTCTACACATGAGGAGTTCCGTGCTCAAAACTATAGGGACTCAAATCTCATCATGAGCATCGGGTACACTACTTCCCCTCTTAGGCCTAGGAACCCTAGGTTCTCCTTTGGGCATCCAACTGCATGCTCAATCTCTTAACCACGAATCCAGCATGTCCAAGGTATGCCATGTACTTCCATGATCCTTCTACTCGAACGACACTTTGGAGTTGAGTCCTCTTCCAGGACAACCAACTAGGTATAAAGCCTCACAATTGGGTACTTAAACCTCCTCAGGGTCTAAAGCACTCTTTATCTCATCCAGAAAGTAATCACTTATACCATGGGTACTAGAAGCATCCACTATCATCCACTTAGGTCGCATCATCCTCAACTCCCCACTGTTCCTCGTGTCTCAGAATCTAAGCTTCCAACCTTCTTGCTTGAGTCCTGCTTTCTCTCTCTAGAGCTAACTCCACTTCCAACCTTACTACTAGAGGTCCTCTCTCCATGAAGGATCAAGCTCACAATCATACCTCTACATGGGTGAAGCCTATGTTCGAACTTATGTTTGCTCAAGATCATCCAAATCCCTTTATGCTTACTTCATAGTTCGCCCATCATGATCTCTTGACCAGGGTTTCATCCTATTGTCAGCACTACTGACTCACTATGGGTGCAAGCTATACTCTACTTGCCCAAGACCATAGGGTTTTATAGGTTCTTCTCTAACTTTATCCATGAAGGAGATATCCTTCGCTCAAACATGCACGACCCTTCCCAGGGTTGGGTTGCCAAGGATACTCGGTCATCAACTTCTCATGGCTTGTATGGCAATCCAAAGGCATATCTATCCAAACACCCAGTCAACCATGTCATCTAACTCATCATGTCATCTCTCTCTCTAACCTCCACTTAGGGTTAGGGTTAACATCATCCCTAAAGGATGTGCTAGGTCTCTACTTTAATGGAGATCTCTACCTCCAACACTAACCCTCTCTACTCATCCTCCTGACAAGGAGGTCTAACCTCATGTCTCTCTTGAGGGAGATGACAACTCGTGTCATACGACCTAAGCATGTATATATTCTTTTATGCTTACTCTATTCAGCTTATGTCCATGACATCTTATTTACATGCTTTTCATTAATTTGATGGAGGATCCCTTAATCCTTATCAACCTTACCCATACCTCAAGAGGGTGAGGAAAAGAGAGGAAAACCCTAATCCTTAAGGTCCTTATCAGAATTTGAGTTGAGAAGGGATGAACAATATGAGAGAGTCCTAAAGGTATCTTATTTCAAGTCATATCCTAAGACATCGGCCAGGCAGTCACACAATCCGGGAGTCCTCGTATTCCTACTAGTGGTGCGGAGGAAAATATTGCAAGCCACAAGACGTGATCCTTTCTAGACACCTCAGTCTTTCGGACAATCCTCTAATAACTCCCTTGGGTTCTACAGAATTTGTAAAATTTAATAATTATTACAGATTAATTGAGGAACCTATGCTCTGATACCAATTGTAACGACCCCATCTCCCGGTAACCCCCACTTAAGGGAGACCAAGAGATCAGAGTTGTTATCTAATAACCCGGATCAAAGGCTCGAAAAATAATCAATAATAATTATGAAATTCTACTAACTAAACTGAAATCTGGTAGAAAATTAAAACTTTGCTTACCTTTGAAAAGTTGGGATTTCTAAACTTCTATCCATGAAGATACTAATCTAACTAATCCTCTTGTGTACGTTATTTCTCATTTAGTTTCACATATGCCACTTTACTGTTTGTTCTTTTCGTTTGTACCTAAAACGCCGACAAACAAAATGTCGGTCAGCAAGAAGTTGGTATGTTGGGGAAACAATAATTGTGCAACTATGTTAACAATGTAGTCAACCAAATATCATTTAACATCCAAGATTACGTTTTAAGCAATACTACTCAATCCTTGTCTATCCCCTATCTCTGTATCGTCCCTGCAGTGGACATGGATACTACCTCTCTCATATGGTAGATCCTTACCCCTATGGCCCTACCACATAGGTAGCCAATTCTTAGGGTTATGGAGTCGCATGGTCCTACCCAAGGGTAGCCCAATCCCTAACTCATGATGACTTGATGGACCTATCCCGTTGGTAGCCATTTACTAAGTCATTTAATAACCTGATGGACCTACCCCATTGGTAGCCATTTACTAGGTCAATCTATAAAGCTACAGAGGGGACTAGGATCTAAGCTAGTAGGCACATCTCTTATGTGATAGTCATATTCACGTTATAATTTGCATGAATTAAATTCAACCAACCAGTTTAATTCAAGTCATCGATAAAACCTCAAAAATCCTCGAGAAACTAATTCGGGATATTCATAGACGTAACCAAAAACCTGTCAATTTGATGTGAGACAGAAATAATCCAATCAACCAATAGGCAAGCAAGCATTCAATAAGATCCTGAAACAAATATACAATTTCCTTTTATTACTCATGTCATTAAGATCTATCAAATCTAGCTCGCTTCCTAGGGTTTCTATTCCACTTTTAGGGTTTCCATTACAATTAGGGTTTCCCTTCATCTTTTACTATTTTAAACCCTAATTTAACGCAATTGATCACAAAACCTAATTATCTCAACATCTAATCCTCAGTTTCGGATTTAAGGCATAATTAACCATTAAATAAGTCCATTAAGCCTATTTTACATTAAAGCTACAATTTTCATCCTTTTAATATATAACAAAATTATTATGCTCATTTATCGTCAATTCATAGTTCATTATGATTGAATTCACATGCAAACTCTATTTGTCATTAATTCCATCTTGATTCATTCAAAAACCCTAATTTCTATATTAAGGTTATTTATCCACAATTTAGGAACTTTAATGCTCGAAATAGCCTAGGATCATTATGTCTCATCTTTCTTCACCAATTTGAATAATTAAAGCTATTAAGAGTCGAATTTACCAACATTAGGGTTTCAAGGCCCATCAAAGTATTATTCATGCACATTAAACTCAAAATCAAACTAATTACATGCAAAGTTCATCCTTTTTGTTCCTATTGTCCCTTTTTATCATTAACAAGTTAATATCAACTTTAATCATCAATTAAACCCTACTAAACACATTAATCATATCAAAATAGGGTTTCTTAATCCTCATTACATTAAAGTTAATAACTTCCATTAATTTTCGAATTGAAATAAGAATTATGCCTCAAATATATTTTTATTGCATTCCTTGAGTTCTCCTGATCAAAATTCATGTATAATGCGCATCAATCCAAGCTACGCTTAAGGAGATACGAATTTAACAAAAATACTTACTTTGGGCCAATGGGAGGTTGCCACGTCGCTTCCTCATGCAACGTGGGGCAGCTTGCTTTAAAACATTTTGAAATGACCAGAATACCCTCGGTTAAGCTGTCGCTTCTTTCTACCCCATAGGGGTAAAACTGTCCAATGTGCCCAAGCTTCTTCTTCCTCCTCGCGAGCTACCAGGGCGCCGACCTGCAGCCCCAATCGCGAACAGTGCGACCTCGCTACTCCCTCCCCGACCCCGAAGGTCGCTAGGGAAGGTTCTCCTCCCTCCGCCGCACACCCCTGCGCCAGATGGTGCCCTCTTTTTGCAGCTAGGGCGGCTGACCCACATTGGTCAAGCATGCAATCCGCAACTGACCTGGTAGTCACGTTGCAGGTTTGTTGCACGATGGTCGCGGCCAGGAAAGGTGGCAAACCACCCTAGATTCCTAGGCGCAACTTCATGCCTCCACTAAGATCGCACCAAAGTTGATAGAGCCTCCGAAACTGCCCTATGTTCCCTTGGTTATGGGTAGCACGGAAAGAAGAAGAAGCATAATTGTATTGCGTGGGATTTCTCTCTGAACCTCGACCAGGGTTGTACCCTTTATATAGGGTGGAGTATGAAGCCCTAAGGCGTGCCTCATGAGGACTCAAGTCCAAAATTTGAAAGGAAACACACTTTCCTTGGTTGTGAAGCAACCATCTCTCTCTCTCTTCATTATCTCCTTTTTCCTTGATATTCCATGTTGAATGGATATTTAGGAATTCGAAATTCCTCTCCCTTATCCTCTTTAATCTTGTCTTTTAATTCATTAGCCTCGAAATTATATTCTCCTTAAGTAGGAAAATACTACTTTTTAATAAAACCACATAATTCCATTAATTATGTATTCCCGTTATCCTTATTTTGCAATTTTGGTATTTTCTCTTTCTTTCCTCTTCATTGGGACTCCTTGGATCCCAAGAAACTCTATTATTTCGAAATCCTTTTTATTGGATACTCATTATCCTTCTAGATGCATCTAAATGCATTATTCTTCATTATCATGTGTATTTCTTATTAAAATATTTCTTTTTCAGGATTTCTCTTTATTTCTCTTTTATTTTCCTCATTAGTATTCCTTTTATCATTAGGAATCCTTAGAATACGAAATTCCACCAAGGATTACTCCATTATACCTCTTTTCACTTATTCTCCACATTTCATCAATATTTTCAATTTCTTTCTTAATAAAGAAATACTTAATTGATCTTTTCTTTTCTTATTGCTCTCTTTATGCAACTTTGGACTCCTTGGAACCCAAGGAATCAAATAGGCACAAAATCCATCCTTGGATTACATTCTTTTGCCTTCCAGAGGTTTCCACACCTTTCTTTTCTCAAAAACTTAATTATTCATTTACTAATTGAATTTTCTTGTTATTTGGGCCCAATAGCCAATAAAGCCCACAACACAAACATCAAGGCTATTGTAAACAAAATTCATTTATTCGAACCAAATTATATCATTATTTGTTCAAATATTCTTAATATGAGAAATTACATTTCTCACCAAATAAACCCAAAAATTGGGGTTGTAACAAGGTTAGAAGGTACATGTAATGGCTTATCCTTAGCCTTAATCACTAACTTAGAGGGTTAAAGGGTACATGTAATGGTTTACCCTTAGCCTTACCCACTAAGGTAGCGGGTTAGAGGATAAAGGGTAGACAGATAAAGGATAAGAAAATCATTTACCCTTACCCTTCCCCTATAAGGTATGGGTAAAGGGTGAATGGGTTTACCCTTACCCATTGACATTCCTAATTTGGTTATCTCCACTTTTGAGTGTTGGTATGTTTCGGCCATATACAAATGTGAGCCAACATTTTCAACTGATTATCCTGTTAAAGCATACAGATCATGTTTGAGTGAGATTAGACGGGATTGGACATGGGCCCACTCTTAGTTGCAAGGCCACGTACAATGTCTGAACATGTACATTATCTAAAGAAAAAATGGTGCAAGTACAAATGACAATATTTGTAGGTAAGTTTTTTAAATAAAAAAGATGGTTGTTGGTTATCCAAAAGACCAAAAAAAAGGAAGTCTATGCTCCATCGACAATAAATGTTGCGGTATCAATCCTCAAGAATCACGTGAACATTTAGATGTTGAAGTGTCGAAGAAATAGGAACAGAGCAAGAGAATACATAACGATAGGAAGACCTTCATTAACAGTTTATGTTTCACACCGCCACCATAGTGCATTATCTTCATGATCATCGCAGTTTGGAATATTGATGGATTTAGTGCTTGTGGTAACTTAAGGCTATGTTTTTTAAGTGGTGAATCGTGGTGATAGAAAATGATGGTGAAATAAAAATGTTATTTGTTTGCCATGGTGATAGGGAATCTTGATGAATCCATGATGCATCCGTCGTGAAACCCCACCTTCTCCAGCACCTTCTGAGCCCCTAAGTTCTAGACCACTACCAATGCCTCAACTCACTCCAGTTCTTTGAATTCCTCAAATGTAGTCTCAAGAAACGTACTCACAATGGCAGTCATGATTCCCTTCCCCAGTATTCATAGGCCAGGGAATATCCAATCTCAACACGGTGGAAGTCATCACGAAAATAATGGGGCACGAGGGAGAACTGTCCCATCAGTTGACCACCGTCCAGGCAGATGGCCCAGTAGTAAGGTTTAGATAGAACGGTGTTCTTAAAGAAACGGGGGAGGGTACCTTTCATTGTGTAGGAATGTCCAAAGAGAAGGTGGTTCATGCGGTCGTCAGACGCCCACACCAAGAAGTCTTTTGCATCCGTGGCTATGAATGGGCAAAAGGGTCACAAACGATGCCTTCAACATCTTATGTTACTTTTCCTCTCGTCTCCCAATTCTTGGATGAAATGGATATCTACCGTCGGTGATTGGCCGCGAAATATATAGGAAGGGTTCTCATCTTCTATTTTTGTCTATCCTTTTTTTATTTCATGATGGATGGTTGTGATGTATGGGACATAGAGTCCAGAATAGATAATTTCATCCCATAAAGGAACCCATCACTAGAGGCAGAGTCTCTCTAAATTCCACCGAATCCACTAATTGAACTATTTTTCTCATCGCCTTTTATTTTGACATGGTATTTCTTTTTAGTTAAGAAATATTCCATATATAATTAACTCATTCGTAAAAAATATGAGAAAGTTATACTGATCATGAACTATAAAATGGGAGAAATGAAAATTGATTTTAGAGAAAGATATTCACCGACATGCCTCCTTGAAATTTGGATGTAAATATGAATGGCTACCAGTTACTTCCTAACATTCTCACTAAACAATGCCAATTCTTCCACATCAAACCTTATCAATGGGTTTGTATATATGGCTAGCAATCAAATAAAGCAAAGTGTAATGTGCAAACCAAACCATCCCTTCCCTTAAATTAATTCATGAATTAAAGAAATCCAAACAACATGTGGCATTATTTGCACAAATTAAAGAAATCCAAACAAACATGTGGCATTATTTGAACAAATTAAAGAAATCTAAACAAACATGTGGCATTATTTGCAAAATTAATGAATATTGTGTGTGTAGGAATCAGATTTAATTTGTAATTAAAGATAACTAATGCCCGAGGATTGGTGGAACAACTGAATAAAAGTAGCTTAGAAATCTATACATAAACACAAGTTACACAACAACAATGTTAAAAGTAAGGGTTAAACATGGGCCACTCAATATATGAAGGCCTCTTGTGTTCATATTTTCTACGATAAGAGTGTGTAAAGATATGATGAAGTATTTCAATGACTTCTAATTCAGAGTCGACGTATCTGGAAGGGCTAAGGTAGTTTTGCACATTGTCAATAGGTTGTTGAGCGAGAGACATGTAGACGGATCCCTCTCCATACTTGCAGTGGATTTATCCAACTCTTTCAACTTGGTGGATAGGTCGATGCTTCTCCATGAGGTAATAATAAGGTGTTCATCCTTTTCTTTATGGGTGGAGTTCCTTTATGGTCAGGAAACTAGGCTGTATATTGGAGACAAATATATTTGGTCATCCACTACAGTGCGAAAAGGTGATCCCTTGGGGCCACTTGTATTTTGTCTTGTCCTACAACATCTTATTCATGAGATCACAGATAAGTATAGACTTATTCTCCATGCTTGGTACTTTTATGATAGGTCTATCATCGGTGATAGATTGGAGGTACTCAAGGAACTTGACATCATTCAGTGCATTGGTCCATGATTAGGGTTTGTTTTAAATATTCGTAAAACTAGTCTTTTGCCCTACTTGGGATGGTAGGAAGTTTGATAAGGGGTTGTTTCTATGGACATTGGAAGGCCTCTATTGGGAGTCAAGTTACTTGGAGGAGTTGTTAGTAGGGAAAAATATTTTATTGAGGATATGACCATGAAGAGGGCCACCAAGGTCGTTGACTTAATGCATCTTCTCCCATAGTTACATGACCTACAAAGTGAACTTCTTTTAACTCTGATCTTGAATGGGTATCATGAAGCTTATATTTGGCTTAAGGGCATGCCAACCTGTACACATGGAGGAGGCATCATTGTTGTTTGACAGAGGGATACGAGGGGCTATTGAGTATATTGTCATCTATAGAGGTCCTTTCTTTGGTGACCTTCAATGGATGATCACGTTTTTACCCATTAGACTTGATGGCCTAGGGCTACACTCGGCAATAGAGGCCTCTTCATATGCTTTTGTGGCCTTAGGGCCCAATCATGGGTGCTCCAAGATTAGATTTCACGAGACATCTAGATATGCAATATGGACTCTGATTTTTATCTTGCTTTGAATGGTGTTCATGTTGGGATCCATATTTTAATCTTAAAAGTTTTTTTTAAAAAGGACCCTATCCACCCTAAAGCACAATGTGTTTTGGCGAGTGCCCTTTTTAGCAAAATTGTTAAGGACATAGATGTTAAGTTTGACATGACGTTCAGATAAAAAGCAGTTTTTAAGTGTTTACAAGCAGAGCTTGTTCAAGTTTTTTTTATTTTTATTTCTATTGATAGACTTCGACTGTATATGCCACCAGTGGAGTACATTGTTTATACTAATAGTAAGTAATATGATATTCATAAACTACCTAGTTTTGGTATTTGCATTGTATCTTTTGGTATTTGACATTGTACTCTTTGACGTTCTACACTTTATTTTGTCATTCAACATTGTACTTTAACTTATAAATGGGAATACATAGTTATTTCTTGTTAGAGTACCATGTATATGGTTTTATTTATATTCATTATGAAAATAAATAAATATCCCCCAACATGATGTCTTGTTTAGGAAATATGGATTCCATTAGCATGATTGACTTTCCTTTTTCTCCTTTGTTACTCTCTCCAAAACACCTTAAATGCTCTACATTTGTGAAATATATTATTTTCATAAAAACATATAATCCAACTTTTGATAGATATATCTTGATGTTATTAAAAGGAATTATTTGATAATAATACTTATTCAACTACTACCCAATATATCATGATGTTTAGAAAATTACATTAGTCTGCATGTTTTACTAAAATTATAAACATATGTATCTTGCACCATGCACTTTGTAACACTCGTTCCCACTGCCCAAGGCTCTAGTAGAGTTTTAGGAATGACAACTTGCCCCCACAGACCACCACTAGCCTTAACTGTGCACTTTGTCCTCACTCACGTGCAAGTCGGGGTCAACTTCCGGACTGGTCACCCATCCTAGTACTACGCCAAGCTGAGCATGCTTAACTATGAAGTTCTTTAATGATGGGCTCTGAGAAAAGGAGGTGCATCTTGGTGATTTGGGTAACTATATGGCCTCACAATATTAATCTATTTTAGTGCATACCCAAAATGGCACATGGACACCCAGCTCCCGATAACGAAATACCAGTGCAAGGGTGGCTACATCACCATGGATAGCTTTCTCCAGCATGCCTAGACCGCACGACTCAAGACTGGCATGCCACTAGCCCATGTGGGCCCCAAATACTTGAGGGGTTATAGATTTGATACCATTTGTAACACCCGAGCCAACCGCTTAAGGCTCTAGTAGAGTTTCAAGAATGACGACTGGCCCCACAAACCACCACTAGCCTTAATTGTGTGATTTGTCCTCACCCACACACAAGTCGGGGTCAACTTCTGGACTGGTCACCCATCCTAGTACTACTCCAAGTCGAGCATGCTTAACTATGAAGTTCTTTAGTGATGGGCTCCCGAAAAAGGAGGTGCACCTTGGTGATATGGGTAGTCCAATAATTCCTTTTAAGATCATTATATCTGAGGCCTCAAATCCTGGGACGTTATACACTATCAACAAACTATAAATATCAAGTGATATTTTATCCCTCATACATGCATTACACCTATAGTAGAGAAGCACATTAGCCTACATAATTAGAACAAGCATAGTATACACACATGGAATTATGTATTCACTGTAATTTTTATTCATTCAACCATTCTCTTATGATGTACAAATATTTGTTATATTCATATTGAACGCTATTGATGATCTATATGTAGATTGTCTGCTTTATAATTATACAAATATGATAGAATTATGATCGAATTAATAATTAATGCATTTAAAATAAAAAATATTAATATATTTAATATATGAATTATTATTTATATTTTTGAAACATCATAGCCATGTGAAAATAAGGAAACATCATGTACTTATATGAAATTTACCATAATTGTGAGGATTATTATCTTTCTCACACTTTTGTTCTTTAGGACTACAATTAATTGTAATGACCTCAAAATTTTTAAGTATTAAATCAAGAGATCTAGAGGGGGAACAATAGATCTTTATAAAAATTAAACTAAACATAGAACATTAAAAGGCAAGCAACCAAATAAAGACGAAGTTTGGAGTGGTTACGTCTAAGACATTAGTTTGTTACCTAGTTATTTCCAACTAAAATTTTACAACAATTAATTTTATTAACTATTTGTTAGGAAAAATTACAAAGTATTTTTTGCAACTAAATTGTCTTCTTTTGTTGTCTATAGAAGAGAACCACACAAATTTCTTCTTTGACAGATGACGGATGAGCATCGATCTCCTCTTCTTTATTGGACGACAGAAGAGAATGACAACACTTACTCTTCTTTAATGGACAACAGAAGAGCACCACAACACTTTCTCTTCTTTGGTGTCCATAGAAGGGCACATGTGTGAAGACTCCTTCTTCACCTATGATATCACAGACAACCACCACTCCCTGGAGTAGTCCCACATCAATTCACAAACAAATAAAGAATATTGGAGAAAATATAACATCAATATATCTTGCAATGTCCTAGATCAAGCTTATGGACGAATACCAGTATAGATTAGGCAATGATGAATGGTGGTGTTGGATAACTATGATTAGGACATGAAATTTGCCAGCCATGAAGATTGCAAATGGTAAACTATGGCTCAAGATTGGTCAGTTGTTTCTCAAGTATTGTATCTCAAGTATGCAAGTTGTGTATTAGGCGTCCTATGACCACTAATATTTATAGGAATAGGTTATAAGTGGCTAGGGAATCTTAAGGAAGTGTCTAGAGTGTTCTAGGATGAGAAATAACCATTATAGTTGGGTCAATGTAGGTGCAACAACTAATTTATTCGCCAATAAATTTAGCATTCCAGAACCTTTGTCGGACGACAAAATTCTTGACCAGAGGCTCCTCAGCCGAGAAGTTCTTCGATCGGGTTTGGTCTAAGTGTCAGACTCCATTCTAATAGCTAAATGTCATTTTAACTTCTTGGTCAAATGTCTTAATGGTCTTTCCTCAATCTAAGAATCTTTGAATGGGCATGTCTCGGTTGACAATGTTTTTAACCCAGACGGACTCAGAGCTAAGTAATTGTATAGGTTCTTTTGATTCTCTGAATCTTCGACCGAGGGGGTTCTGTAAGGAGTGGGATCCTAGAGGGGAACTATAACAAACTGAAATTCATGTATATTATTAGGTTTAGCCTTTTTCTAAGCTTTTCTTTCCTTTATGTTCTTGATGTTGAATTAGTAGAAATTATTAAGGTTTGGTGTACATTTGTTCCCAATATTTTACTTTATAAGGAGTTATGCACAAATATCTCAATGAAAGTTTACTAATAGGTTTAATTTGCAAAATGACCACTTAAGAGAGATAAGGATAAAATAAAAATTGATCTAGAAGTTTCTATGGCTTTTGTGTGGAGAAAAGAAGAAAAATCCTAAATGTGAAGATGTGACAATAAATGAATTTATTTTCCCATTGAGTGAATATAAGAATAAATTGCCTAAAAATCATGAGAGTGGGACTTAAAAGATAATTTTAAATCCAATTTTTTTCCTTTGAGTATAAATTTGCTTGGGTGATAAGTTTTACAACTTTTGGAAAATTGGTAATTATAATTGAATTAATTGAAAAGGAAAATAGGAGGTAACTTAAAAATATCAAATAAAATCTTTAATGACACTTAAAGTAACTGTGGATTTGAAATTCAGGTTCTACATATTAAAATATACCTTTGGGTGAATTTTCACTCAATTTGGAGAATATCGTATTAAAGAGTGAAATTAGGAGAGAAAAAGTGTGTAGAACCTTCAATATATTAAATAAGTAAACAAATAGTCCCAACATGTAAAATTAATGGCAAATTTGTATCTAAGGCACTTAATGTGACTTGTGGGTGAAGTTCAATCAAATTTAGATAATCTTATCACCATTAATGTAGTAGGAAAGAGAAAATAGGTTTTGATTTATTTAGCACATTAAAAGTTCCTAAAAGGCAAAACTAATTGCATATTCGGATTCCTCATGTCAAAATTAGGTTTGATGTAAATTTTCATTAAATTTGTAACATGATTGCCCCTTCAAATGAGGAAAGAGAAAAAGGGAAATTAATATATCCACACTTTAGTCCTAATTGGTTTAGGAATGCAATTATTTTTTCACACAGTATTTTTCCTTTATTTTTTCTCTTTTTTGCACCAGTAAATGGTCTACATTGATCGCTCGACTGATCGGACGGCTAGGAACTCATATCCTAGCTCGTGACTAATAAGGAAAGAGGAAAAATCGGATTGGGATTTTGATTTGAGACTTATCGATTGATTCTTAATGAAATCCAATGATTTCTTCTCCTATGGTTTCCAAATTTGATTCCACATCAATTGATCCTAATGCTTTGGTGATTGTCAATATTTTGAGAGATCCCCAAACCTTGCTATCCAAGCAAGTTCGTGCAATGACCTACTCGCCTCTGTACATAACCTTACCTATAAATATCCCTACCTGTGGTTTGCTGGGTTCCCTTGCAACTCAACCATACCCTCAATTTCCCTCATGCTCTCATGGTTGTTTGTTGGTGATCAAGTTTTGTCCTTGTACTTGCAGGGGGTCATGCTCGAGATCCTTGGCATCTTGGTCCCAATTGACAGGCTCATTAGGTTCGTGATCATCTACTTATTTTTCTCGTATGCTTTTTTTTGAGTTTGATTAGCTCACATGATTTTGCCTAGAGCACAAGCTGCTTCTCATCCATGGTGTGGTGTGATGAAGGGGATGAATCTTCTTTGTGCATTGTCTCTTCTGCCCTTCTTGTTTTCTTCTTTTCTTAACTTTCAACCCAAGGGCAGAGATGTCTTTTTTTTGCTCTGGGGCGAGTCAAGGTTGCGCCTTTGACTCCTGACTTGGCTGGATCTAATTATGCCAAGTGAGTGAGGTGGGTCCCCACTTTGCTTTTGTTTTGGTTCTTTGCGATCGTTTTGCCTATGTCGCCTGATCTTATTGGCTGATTTTCATAAAATCATAACTAATTATTCCTATGTCCAAAATTAAAAATAAAATATGTTCTAAACTAAAAAATATCTCATATTTCTAATAAAATATTTCCAAAGGATGATTTTGAGTTTTGTCAAAAGTGATTTTTAGAAAATGAATTAAAAGACTAAAAATCACCAAAAATACACCTAAATATTCATAATTCCAAAATATAAAATATTATATGTTTTCTTAATCAGAAAAACCTAACTAAGTCAATGGTTATAGTTTTAGAGTCAAAATCAAGGTTGTGTTCAAAAAGTTCAAAAGTTAGGGTTTCCTTGCCTTTACTCGTAAGTAAACCCTAATTCATGTTTAAACATTGAAAATAAGAAAATAAGCTTTAAATTCGATTAAAGTAGTGAAGAAGAAGTAACTGGATCTCATAAGAAAAGGTATGTCCTTTCCTTACACCTAAATTGGGAAGATTTGTAACTTAACCTTGTTTCCCTAATGAGGCTTCTATAAAACCCTAATTTTCCTTTTCGACAATTCCTTTACTATTCTTCTCAAATCAGTTTTATTATTTATTTCTTGGGTCTTGTACCCCACTGCCATATTTACTTTTACTTGATGCTTGTACTTGCCATATTTCTTAGCATGTTGATTTTATTAGACTATTAAACTAGTGTAGTGGTACTTCTATACAGCCACCCATAGACAGGGCATGTGCAAATTCACCCTGGGGAATGTGTTACTATCCCCAATATAGAATATTTGTAGGTTATTGGAATGTGTTACTCTCCCTCACCTATTGGTTGAGGTTAGGTAGGTGCCTCAACCCTACATAGTTTAGGTAGTCAATGTTAATCATGCATGCAACCTTTTTACTATTTTTTTATGGAAAGCATCTAGTTATTTTGGCCTCATACTCTTGACTATCTTCATCTTATGATGAAACCTTAGCCTTTATTTCCTTATAGTTTTCTTAGCTTTTGTTGTTGTTCTTTTTCTCTGACACATACCTTGTTTTTCTTTCCCTTTTGTTGGGTGCTTTCCCAACCACCCAAGGTTAGACCAAGGTGTTGAACAATTCCAAGAGGACCACATTCAGGAGTAGTAGATTCAAGTTTTGCTATCAAGGATGACTAGGTTTCTTATTTCTAGATCCTATAGTTTCTTTCTATTATTTTCATTTTCAAAGAAACTCATGTAGTGAACAAGAGTCCAAAAAGCAATGTAATAACTTAGTTTCTTTCCACTGCTATTGACATTTCATATGTATCTGAATCATGCTTATTTTCTTGGATTATTATACATGCATTCCACATTGTCTATTTTCTTGGAAAAGGTGGATGTTTTTTATTTTCTTTAAATTTTAGTAAGGAGGTGATCTCACCTCTTTACAGGAACCACTCCCTACTAAAATAAAAAGGCAACATCCCAAACCAAACACCTACATAATTTTTTTCTTGAAAGGGATGAAACAAATTTATTCAACATGAATGTATCATAACACCAAAGTTTAGCAGTAGAATAAAAACATTGACTATATTCAATTTATCATAAGATTACAAAAGTACATCAACATCATCTCCCATAAGGATTTACATAAAGGGTACATCATAAGGATCTAGTAGAGGGAAATCTAAACCATAACAAATTTGTATCCAAGTTTTAACTCCTTAAGTTAAGTACAACTCTTCATGCCATATCATCCAAGTCATTCACCTAAGGTTGAAAGCATACCCCAGCAAGAAGAGAGAAAAAATACAAGACATCAACAAAGGTTGGTATGTGCATAATAAATAGGAAATTGAGCAATTTCTAATAAACAAAGGACATCAAGTATAAAAGGCTTCCCATAGAAGAAAAAAAAGTACTACCCAATCACGGATAAAAGAATATGAACAAAAAATTAATAATGAAGCAATAGAGTATATAAATAAGGCATCCATATGTTCCACCTGTGATAATACTAGACAATATAAACATGTAAGTAGGAAATAACACATATACTAAAAATATGAGGTGACCGGGAACTGTATACATCCGCTCTAAATATGGAGTGGGTAGGAACTGTATACATCCACCAGAGCAGGACAGGATACACATCTTCTCAAATATATTTTCATGTGCAGGAATCATCACCTCTGCACTCATATGTGGGAATGTTCACCTCCACATAAAATAATATGTAAAATTATACTATCAGTCAACACATGATGCATAACAAAAGAATAATCAAATATAAATAAATAAGTAGGATGAAAACATCCATCAAGTATAAAGTGGGATCAGAAGATCCATGCCATCACATAATGTGTCATATACACATCCACTACTATGGTGGGAAAAGAAGCACATATCATCAAATAAGTCCAACATGCACAAAGCATAAGTGGGAGTCCAAGAGAATATCCATGATCACAATATCAATATCAAATAAGATAGTTCACAAGAACCATGATTTTCAAAAGAAAAGACATTGTGTATAGGCTAATGTCCATAAGACCAAGAGAAAGAAGAAAGTTGGTTATTGCTCAAAAGGAATAATAGGGGATTCAAACATACCTTGAACCTAAGTCCTGGAAATACTCTTCACCAATTTAGTTGTTTCCAAGATCAACTTTTCCTAATCATAAATTATTCACATATATTAGGGGTTTGAGATTCATATATATGTAATAAAACCCTAATTCAAGATTTTTCTATAAAACATCAAATTTTGGACTCCAAACCCAAACCAAATGATTCCTTTTTTTCTTATCAGGTAAACATATTTATTTGTTATATTTGGAGTTAAGATGAATTCATTATCAATTTTAGGTCTTTTTATATTAAATAATTAGATCCTTAAAATCCATCATTGAAACCATAGAAAACAGGCTTTGAAACTATTTTTATTGTAAAGATCACATTCTTTTCATTCCAAAACATATTTTTACTTGATTTTTGGACAAGCAGATCAAAAGACATGATGTTTAGAAAATTAAACCAATCAGAAATCGCCAAATTGCCAAATAAGCAATATATGTGAGAGAGAGAAAGAGATCACCCAGACCCACTAACATAGCCCAATCATAAGAGGCCATGTCGCCGGGTCAAAGCTTATCTTTGACTCATCTAAAACAAGGAAATAGAGGGAGAAATGAGGAAAGTACCCTTGGGCAAGAAAACAAAGAAAGAAGGAAAGGCGAGGGGTAAAAGTGAGAATATACGTGGGAGTTTCTTCCCTCACCCATGATGTTATGGCAATGAGTAGCTTAGCTTCTGTTTGGTCGTGATTTTGGGAAAATCCTCGAATAAGGACCAAATGACAATTTGAAGCCAAGGAAACGAAGAATGAGTATGCTTGAGTCTACCTTTGAACACAATCGAACAGAGGTGATGTAGATCGGAAGTTCTAGCCACTGCAAGTTGGGACAAGGATCTATTAGTGGTGGTTGTGTGAGGCATATCTAAACAAATTGATTCGAAGAACTGATTGTGCAAGTGCCGAAAAATATGTTGATACCTATATTTATAGATGGGGATGCATGTCTTGGAGAAAAGGAAAGCTCCCGAGAAGCTTCGAAAGGAAAAAAATAGGAAAATCGCGTATAGGAAATAAGAGGCCACGAGTAGGGGTTCAATGAGTGCAAAATTTTCTCCTAGTTCCAACGCAACAAAAATAGTAAGAAACGGAGAAGAGATGAGCAAGAAAATCCAAGAGAACCGGACCCGTGATACTATTCATCGTTCATCTGTGAATCAAACAGTCCAAAGATCTTGTGGAATCAGAAATAAAATCAAGGCACATGACAGGTTAATTCAATTCCGACTAAAGTGATTACATAATTATTTAATTTTTCTCTCTCCTCAGTTGAGGGTACAAACGAGTTCCAAATTAAATGAAATTTGACACATAGGTTGATTAAAATATGTAGATTCTGATTATGCAATTAGATTTATCTTTTGGGAACTTTGATGTGTTAAATAAATCAAATATTATTTTCTCTTTCGTCTTGCATTAATGACTTTAGGATTCTCCAAATTTGATGAAACTTCACCCACAAGTCATATTTAATGTGTTGGATATGAATTTTTAATTAATTTAACATGTTGGAGTTGTTTGTATATTTATTTAATATTTTGAAGGTTCTACACACTTTCTCTCTCCTAATTTCATCTTTTCATTAAACATCTTCCAAATTGGATGCAAATTCACCCAAAGGCTATATTTATTAAGTAGATTATGAATCCAAGATTATTTTCCTGTTTTAGAGTCATTTAATATTTTAGTTGATATTTTGATGAAATCACATAACTCTTTGCAAAAAGAATTAACTTAATTGTTGTTATGTGAATAATGTGAAACTTGACTCCTAAGACCTAAGGAACACTATTTTTTAACTTAGATTTCACTTTTGGGGTTTCATTAATGATTTATTACATAATTAATATTTGGGGATATTAATATCACATTATTACTTAGGTTAACATATTATTTCACTATTATCATTAATTTTCATCCATTTATGTTTCGTAGCTTAATACTATTACCAAAAGAATTATGTGTGATTATTTATATAAATTTTTAATTACTTAATGTGACATATATTATGTGTCCATTATTGGCCTAAGATTAATATGAGAACATTAGGATGGTTTATACTTGCATTATCTTATTAGGGTTATACTAAACCTCATCTAGATCATTCCTCAACCTTGTTTGTCTAAGTACAAAAAAATAAAACTTCTAGAGTAGGGTTTGAGATCTAGTATGTTACATGTTCTCAGTCGACTATTTCTTCGACCAAGAGAGTCTCGGTTGTAAGTTTTCCAAAACAAATCGTGGAAATTGGTTTTGTAAAAGTTAGAAAACATATATAATTATTTTTCTAATGTGTCCAACCTACCCTGGATACTTAGTTTAACATATGAATAGGTTTGGAATAGTTGGCGTTGGTACATACTGTGATTTTACATGAGTTATAAATATATATGCATTTGTATTACAAATAAGCACATATACACAATAATTCAAGTATTTGATACTCCAATCTTGATCATTTTTTCTCAACATGCACTTTGTACCTAAAATACTAAGATAGCATGTTAAATCAACAAATAAGGAATGTTTCTTACCATCAAAAGTTAAGATGAGATAATGTCCAATTCAGCCAACAATCTCCCCCTTTTGATGATGACAAACATTTCGATAAGAAAAAACTTAAAATGAGATTTTCATATCTTGGTGAGATATTCCTTGAGTGTCACAAAAATGTGTGCACACATAATATCTAGTTGAGATACAATTAAGTATAATAAACTACCAATCATACCTCTATATAAGGAATTGTAAATGGGTTCACCAGCCTCAACTTTGTAAATTTTTGTGGAGGTGCCCATTAGGGTAGAACCATGCTTGAAATTTTCCATATTAAATCGATTCAATAGTTCTTTTGTATATTTATCTTGGTTGAGGAAAATACCACGAGGAGTTAGTTTAATTTGAACCCCCAAGGAAAATATTAAATCACCCATAAGACTCATTTCAAATATTTTTGCATAATATCACTAGATTTTGTTCAAAGTGATTAATTTAAAGCACCAAAAATAATATCATCACATATATTTGAACAATGAGAAATTTTGATTCATATTTTTTGATAAATAGTGTAGGATCTGATTTTACAATAAAGAAGTCATTTTCAAAGAGATAATTTTTGAGATGTTCATACCAGTTTCTAGGGACTTGTTTTAATTAGTATATTGTCTTCATTAATTTGTAAACATGATCATAATGTTTAAAATCTTCAAAACTAGGAGGTTGAGTAATATAAACTTCCTCTTGTATTATTCTACTTAAGAATGCACTTTTAACATCCATTTGAAAGAGTTTATTGTTTATATGTGCTATTAAAGCTAATAACATGAGAATTGATTCTAGTCTACCTACTGAAGCATAGGTTTCATCAAATCTAATTCCTTCTTGTTGATTATACCCTTGAGCAATCAATCTAGCTTTTTTCCTAACAACTTCCCCAACTTCATTTAACTTGTTATTAAATACCCATTTAGTTCTAATAATGATTTTCTCTTTAGGTCTAGGAATCATATCCCATACACCATTCTTGGTGAATAGATGTAGTTCTTCTTGCATAGAAATGATCCAATAATCATCTTTAAGAGCTTCATCAACATTTTTAGATTCAATTATGGATACAAAAGTTGTGTTAGCTACATCTCTAAAAGAAGATCTAGTTTTTACTTTATCAAAAGCATCACTGATTATTAGATCTTGTGGATGGTCTTTTATTAATCTTGGAGTGGGTTGATGTGATTCTTCATTTTGACTTTGTTCATTTTTAGCATTATTATCTTCTTTAGGTGATATGGTTAAGTCTTCAATTGGTTTTGGAAGATCATTTTCTATTTCATTATATGTTTGATTTTCATGAAATGTTACATGGAATGATTATCCTACTTTCTTAGAGAAAATATTAAAGATTTTATATGCCTTACTTGAGGTTGAGTAACCTAAGAAGAACCCTTTTTATGATTTTGGATCAAATTTATCTTTATCATCTTTAGTATTTAAAATGTAGCATGGAGTTCCAAAGGTGTGGAAGTAATACACTCTTGGTTTCTTAGAGAAGAGCATTTCATAAGGAGTCCTTTTAAGTTGTGGATGAATTGAGATTATATTTTGAACAAAGCATGTAGTATTAATGGCTTCAGTCCATAAATTTTTAGGTGTTTCACGTTCTAATAGCATAGTTATAGCCATTTCTTGCAAAGATCGATTTTCCCTTTCAACTAAACCATTTTTTTATGGAGTGTGTGGAGCAAAACAATTGTGAGTGTACCCTTTAGATGAGCAAAAATATTCAAAAGTGTGGTTTTCAAATTCACCTACATGATCACTCCTAATGGTGAAAATATTATTTTGAAGTTTATTTTCAATTTTTTTAGCAAAGGTAAATAAATATTCCAATAATATCATCTTTTCCAGAAGAAAAAAAAATGTACCTGAATATATCTACTGTAATCATCAACAATTACAAAGCAATATATTTTTCCACCTATAGATTGTGTTCTCATAGGTCCAAACAAATTCATATGTATGAGTTCAAGAGGTCTTGATGTACTAAAGATTTGTTTTGCTTTAAAGGAAGTTTTAGTTTGTTTTCCTAATGTTCAAGGTTCACAATTTTTAGGATTATCAAAAGAGATTTTAGGTAGACTAGAAACTAGATCATGTTTAATTAACTTTCTAATAACATGAGTACTTGAATGTTCTAATCTTCTATGCCATAGATTTCGGGTATTATCATTTGTAATAAGGAATTTACCAACAATTGATTTAATAGAGTTAGGTCTAATAAAATAAATATTTCCTACTCTTTTTGCTTCATATACTACCTTGTTTGCATCTTCTTCAAGTAATTTGCAGTAAATTTTTTTTGAAAAAAACATGATAAACATTATCACATAATTGACTAACACTTAGAAAATTGTGGTGCAAACCATCTATTAATAGCACATTCTTAATTGTTATATTAGTTCTGATATTACCTATTCCCATGATGGTGCCTTTTTCATTGTCTCCAAATGTGAGTGATCCTCCCATTTTCTTTTCTAGTGAATGAAAAGCTTTCTTATTCCAGTCATATGTTTGGAGCATTCACTATTAAATACCCATTCCTACATTTTTTATAAGATTTTTGGTACCCAAGTAGATTCCATTATCATTAATACATGAACCTTATATTATCAATACTAGAATTATTTGAAATAATTAAATTTTAAATCCTGACAGATTTTTGGTCGAACAATATTTCAGCCAAGGATTCACTTGGTCGAAATTTTTGTTGACCAAATTCAGTTCTAGACTTTTTTTACAAAATATTCAAATGACTCTTCATTTAAATAAAGGGTATGCAAATAGATCTTTTTTAATAAAAGATATGAATATCAAAATGGATTGAGGTTAGATATAAATGTGTTTATCAAGATAAGCATAAGTCAAATCTCAACAATTTCTCTTTTTTATTTTAAGTTGGTGGTTTGGGAACCCAGACCATATCAATTGCTCCTTTCTTTCGATATTCACATGAGTAAGAATAAAGACCTAAACATTGACAGTAATGACATGATATAGAAGAAATTTAATTCCTCTTTTGAACATTTTGAGAATTTACAACTTTAGTTTTAGGTACATATATAGTTCTAGTGTTAGGAACATATGCCTTTCTAGTTGGGTTTTTAGGTGCATATTCAGACCACTTCATCCCACTTGTTTAGAAGAAATTTCTACAATATTATCAAGATTTTTATTTCCTTGCATTAATATAGAAACTTCTTTTTGTAATTCAACATTTTCAGCAAGTTTTTTAGTTATATCTAAATTTACTTGAGCAAGGTTTGAAAGTAAAGTGTCACTTTCTTTTACTAAAACATCATAATCTGAATGTGTGTATAGAACATGTTGAGTTTGATAATCATTTAATTTTGAAAGCATATCAATATTTTCATGAGAAAGAATGTTATTATCATTTTCAAGAACAAGTAATTATGCCTTATGATTTTCAATAGTTTCTTTTAATGCATTATTTGAGTATTTTATAGTATCATTTTTAGAACTAACGTTATTTCAGACTAGTGTGAGGTTCATCAATAACTTTAGTAAGTTTCTTCTTTTATTTCTTGCATTTAATATATTTCTCATGAATTTCTTCAAGATAGTAACTAATTCTTGTTTAGATAATTCAAAAGTACCTACCTCATCAGTTTCTTAATCTTCTCTTGCCATAAGACATTCTATCTCCTCTTCTTTGCTACTTCCACTTTCATCACTTGATTGATCCCAAGCGGCTCTGTAGGATTTTTCTCATTTCTTCTTATGAGGACTTGTTCTTCTTGATCTTTGGGCATTCATTCTTCAAGTGACCCTTATTTCCTAATTCAAAACACCTAGAAGAATGAAAACATTTGTATTTCTTATCGTTTACAATTAGAGTGTTTTCTTCATCATTGCTACTTGTGTTTTTGTTTTCTGGAATGGTATTTCTTAATGGTGTCTTGTAATTGGATTTAAGTGTGAGTTGCTTCTTTCATACCCTTTGTTGCTATACCTCGATCCTTTCTTCCTCTTATAAAGTTACTTCCTGTGTCTCTAATTTCCTGATGAGTTGTTCCATCTTCAGTGTTGTAAGATCATTTGCTTCCTCGATACCAGTTACCTTTGACTTGTATTTGAAAGGCAATGAATGAAGTATCTTGGATACTTGATCTTCCTCACTAATCTTTTTCCCAGGCGCTCTTAGGCTGCTCACAATGATAGATCATCTAGCATACATTTTTGCAATGCTTTCATCATGTTGCATACAAAATAATTCAAACTTGTGTTTGAACATTCTAATATTAGTATTTTTAACTTGAGTAGTTCCTTCATGTGTTGCAACTATTTTGTGCCATATTTCATGAGCTGTTTCACATGAGGATATGCAATTGAATTCACTAATAGATAAAGAATAATAAAGAATACTTATTGCCTTTGCATTGAGAGTGGTTTGTTTTATCATATCATCATTCCATGTTTCTAACTCCATTGTTGGAAGTACATATGGACGAGCTATCATTTTCCGCAAATCAAAGTCAAACCTTGAAAGTAGAACTGCATCTTCCTCTTCTAGTAGGTGCAGCTTGAGCCATCAAATATTGGAGGCATGCTCACATGCGACCCTTCCAAATTGATGTTGTCAATAATGTTGTCCACCGTACTTCAAGACCAATTAAGGATCTTAAAGACCTACTCTAATACCAAATAAAGAGATCTAGAGGGGGGTGAATAGATCTTTATAAAAATTAAACCAAAAATAGAATGAAAAAAGGTAAGAAACCAAATGAAGATGGGATTTAAAGTGGTTTCCTCTAAGACGTAAGTCCACTATCTAGTTGTTTCCAACTAGTATTTTGCAACAAATAATTTTATTGACTTGTCTGTTAGGACAAATTACAAAAATACTTGTTGCAACTAAATCCTCTTCTTTGTCCGGTCAGAAGATCAACGTGCAAACCTCTTCTTTGATTGATGATGGAAGAACATGATCTCCTCTTCTTTAATAGATGACATAAGAGCATCGCAACACTTCCTCTTCTTTAACAGATGGTGGAAGAGCACCACAACACTTTCTCTTCTTTGACGGCCACGGAAGAGTACCCGTGTGAAAACTCCTTCTTCAACTGTGAGATCCCAAACAACCTCCTCTCCTTGGAGTAGTCCCACATCAATTCATGAACAAAGAAAGAAAACTGGAGAAAAGAGAAGATCAATATATCTTGCAATGTCCTATATCAAGCTTATGGACCAATAACACTATTGATTAGGCAATGATGAATGGTGTTGTTGAAGAAATATGATCAGGACACAAATTTGACAGTTGTAGAAGATTGCAAATGGAAGACTATGGCTCAAGCTTGCTCAATGTTGCTAAAGTATTGTATCTCAAGTATGTGAGTTGTGTATTAGGTGTCCTATGATCACTCTATTTATAATAATGGGTTATAAGTGGCTAGGGAATCTTATGGTAGTGTCTAGAGTGTTCTAGGATAAGAAATAGTCATTATAATTGGGTCAATGCAGGTGCAACAGATAAATTATTTGTTAAATAAGTTGGCATTCTAGAATCCTTCTCGATCAACAAAATTCTTAACTAGAGCCTCCTTGGTCAAGAAGTTCTTTGATCGAGTTTGGTCTAAGTTTCAGACTCCATTCTAGCAGCTAATTGGTGTTCTTTACTTCTTGGTCAAACGTCTTAATGGTTTTTTCTTGATCCAAAAATCTTCGACTGGGTTTGTATCGGTCCATAATGTTTTCGACCGAGACTGACTTAGAACTAAGTAATTGTAAAGGTTCTTTCGGTGCTCCGAGTCTTTGATTGAGGGGGGTCTCAATTGACAATTTCATCGACAGAGAGAGTCTCGATTGACAAGTTATTCAAACAAAAGAAACCTTGGAAATTGGTTTTGCAAAAGTTGGAAAACCTATCTAATGATTTTTCTAATGTGGTCAACCTACCCTGGATACTTAGTTTAGACATATGAATAGATTTGGAATAGATGGGGTTGGTCCATAGCTTGATTTTATATGAGTTCTAAAAGTTTATACATTTGTATTATAAATAAGCACATATACATAGTAATTCAAGTATTTGATACTCTAGTCTTGATCAATTTTTTTAACATGCACTTTGTACCTGAAACACTTAGATAGCATGTTAAATCCACAAATATGAAATGTTTGTTATCATTAAAAGATAAGATGAGATAATGTCCAATTTAGCCAACATTAAAAATAATTCAATAATGTGGTGAGAAAAGTGGAATAATGAGGAACACAATATGACTTTGTTTAATTAGTTTGAGATTTGGACTTATGTAAGACTTAAATTTAAGTAATATTGAGAAATGTATTAGGACGACACTTCACTTACGATACTAAGGTAATTCAAGACTTAATTTCATAATCAAGAATATAGTGTATTTTTTGGATCCATTAGAAGGCCTATTGTAGCACCCGACCCGACAGATTTCAATGGATCTTATGGTCATGAAAAAAAAGAAAAAAAAACAATAAGTTCATAAAGATTGGAGTCGTTGGTGCATTTTTCACACACTTGGATCTTTCGATATTTATAAGGACCTAGTCTAACAGACTCACTTAGACCAATCACACTTCATTCACAAGAGCATGAGATCGTGTTATACTATAGGCAAGAGGCAAGATAAGGGTCGACCCGCAGGGAGAGAGGGGGAACTAGAGCTTGGTTAGCGTAAGTTAAGTTCCTAAAGTGAAGATTAGGGGTTTTAGGGTTTAATCTTGATTAGTTTTGATTACACTAAGATGCAATAATTTGAACGATAGAGGTAGAATGACAAGTAAAACAATAAAACCCTACTTTAGCCCTAAACAAGTAATTATAATTAACAAAGAAAGAGCATACTTAAGCAAGATCACAAGACTACACTAGACTAGCAATTAGGACACTAAACAAATTAGAGACCTAAATTATGACTAACTAGATTAAGCAAGTACAAAGATGTACTAACTACCCTAGCGAGGATTAACTACCAAGAACAAGGCAATTTACTAAGGAGTAATTAAAGCAAGCAAGTAAACTAGCATGAAATAGCTAAGAGAGAAAGATGGTTTTAAGAAAGTTGTGTGAAGAGTGGGTAGTTTGGGGGAATGTCACATGAATCCAAGTCGAGGGGTGATATAACATGCAAATCCTATCTTTGTGTTCTGTATTGCCAAACCAAACAACAAGATAAGTCTTATTTGAGTTACCCAAAGCTACTAGTTGGCCATGAGTTTAATGGAGTGTGTGTAGGGGAACTACACCCTTACACACCCCATCCAACATTACGAGGCTCAATCGAACTAGGGCTTAGTTGTAATTCTAATAGGACTAGGCAAGTCTAGGTTTCTAGGGTATGTGTTATTAGGGTAATTGATAACCAAGGGTAGAAGGGGGAGTAGAGATGAGAGTGTTCACCGAATGCCACTCACCATCTAGCCTTTAGAAAACTCTAGGTAATTACAATTAATCCCTGTTACACTAGCTACTTAGATCTCACACCTATTTTTACAAGAAGATATTTGTATGTAGGAAGATAGGGTGCTAGCTAGGGATCCACTAGTTGGACCTAGGAGAAACTCCTAAGATAGACATATACATTTCTTTTTTCCCTATAGTCTGGGTGTTTACAAGCATCAAACAACAAAAAATCTATGTTTAAAAGAATAAATTACAAGTAGAATAATAGGAAACAAGATAGAAGTAAGAGACAATCATAATAGCATGAAATTATGTTCATTACAAGTCATATTTCCCCAACAAGGTATCAAAGTGCCATTTAATCCCCCAAACAACTCACAAAGGGGGCTTATATACACATGGTCAAACAAAATAGCAAAAGAGAAAGGAGAAAAAAGAATATAGCCATGGAATCTCATGGAAGCTCCTCCTTTCTTCACCTCCTAGTTGTTGTAGCTCGAGAACCTCCCTGCAATGTAGGTAGATGGAATGGAAATATGAGGTTTTGTGGTGGAAACCCTAGAAAACTAGGGTTTGAGGTAGTCGAAGGTGGAAATGGAGTAGGTGATGGATGGGAGTAGGTGAGAACTAAGGTAGGTAGGAATGAATGCTAGGGGGTTGTAATAATGGCTCACCTTCATGCTACAATGGCCACCCTAGTATATATAGGTGGTGGGGAAGCACTGGGGTAAGTGGGGGTATTGATGGAAATGTAGTGGAAAAAGTTGTTAGGGTTAGTTTGTCATCACGACCATGGTGGTCACCATGTCCACGGTGGTTGAAACTTGATCGTTATGGATTCTCTTCACCACTATCATGGTGGCTGACAAGAGTGAGGTGGCTTTGATGTGCCACTACCATATTGATGGTTCCAATGCTTGTAACATCCCAAGATTTGAGGCCTCAGATATAATCATCTTAAAAGGAATGATTGGACTACCCATATCACAAAGCCGATCAATACAGAACTCTATGGTTAAGTGTGCTCAACCCAGAGTAGTACTAGGATGGTGACCAGTCAGGAAGTTTATCTTGGCTTGCGTGTGAGTGAGGACAAAGCACACAGTTAAGGCTAGCGGTGGTCTGTGGGGCCAGTCGTCATTCCTGAAACTCTACTAGAGCCTTAGACAGTGGGCTCAATTGTTACAAATGGTATCACAACCATAACCCCTCTAGTAAGTGGGGCCCACATGGGCATGTGACATGCCAGTCTTGAGTCGTGCGATCCAGACATGTTGGAAAGTGTTGTCCATAGTGATGTAGCCATCCTTACATTGATATTCTGTGATCGGGAGATGGGTGTCATAGGCCATTCTAGGTTTGCACTGAAACAGGAATATATTATGAGACCATATAGTTGAGCCTTGACTAGGATGTCAAAAGTCTAAGTGGAGGATATTATAAAATCCTAGGATTTGAGGCCTCACATATAATGATCTTAAAAGGAATGATTGGAATACCTATATCACAAAGGTGCACCTCCTCTTCAAGGAGTCGATCATTAAATAACTCTATGGTTAAGCATGTTTAGCCTAGAGTAGAACTAGGATGAGTGACCAGTCAAGAAGTTTATCCTGGCTTGTGCGTGAGTGAAGACAAAGCACGTAGTAAAGGCTAGTTGTGGTATGTGGGGACAATCGTCATTCATGAAACTGTACTAGAGCCTTTGACATTGAGCCCAGTTGTTACAACCATGGTGGCTACGGTGTTGTATCTTGAATTTTTCCTGTGACTTGAGCAATTTGGCCACATCTGTGGCAATATACCACAACCCGTTTTGAGGGCCCAATTTCTTATCTTTTCTCTTAACTCTTACAAATGGTTGCTTATTGTCTTAGACCAATTTTTGTCTATTCAAGGGATGATTGAGTAATATCTGGGTCCAATCATGGGGTGTAGAAACTCAAGGATCTTCTCCTTCTCTCTCTTTTACAACCAATTCATGTGAAAATGCCTGAAAAACACACAAAAATTAGCCATAAGTGCATTTGATACGGAATCACATATTAGGGGAATAACTTGCATTCTAACAATGTCAAGATGTGATATAAGTACAAAAAAGACATAGGATGAAGGTCTAAAATAGGGTTGCATTAGTCGTCACCCAGTTTTATCCATAAAATAAGGAAAGAAGAAGATGGTTGTTTAAATCAGTGGGATAACACATAAAAACTCGATTTTAACTCCATTAAGTGAACATAAGAAAGGTATGCATAATTCAGAGATCGGACTTGACAATCTTGTTATGAGTGGGGAAGGTGCTAGAACTCTCATCTTGCTCGATAACGGTATTGCATCTTTCTCAGTTACCTCAATTAAGAAAATAGTAGTTATTGAGGTTATTATTAGAGAAAAACAATGAGAAAATGATACAAAAGCATTTTTTATGTTTGTGTACCTTTGAGGATAGAGATTGTTGTTGCTTTCCAATCATAGCCCTAAAGGTCCTAGCTTTTAACCATGTTGTGGTCCTGACTACTTCTGAAGCTCCCACAGCGGAAATTTATCATTGGCAGTTAGGATCATTATGTAGGAAGAGAGAGATATCTAAAAGAGATATACTAGACCAAGATGTTAGACCTTTAAAGCGGTGTGTAGAAATCAATAATTATGAACAAAATAGAACACAGAAAGTCATAGTTACTGCTATGGGCATAACAGGAAAGCAGTAGTTATTGTTCAGCAACCTACCAGAATTCGTAGAGCAATTGGTGTTAGAGGAAGGATTTTATGCACGTGCATAACATAAAAGAGGGAGATAGCCATTTCTATGACTCTATGAGATTTGAAAGGTAATTAAAATATTAAGGTTGTGGGAGTATATTTATGGTGTGAACTTACGGTTTGGATTTTCCAACTAGAAGATTATGGAAGAGGCAGCAAATCAGGCTGATGCATTGTAAGATGAGGCCCACAGATCAAGGCCATCCACATCATGGCCCTTAAAGGATGGCTTTGATCCTCTTGGGTTGTATGGGTTGAATAATGATGATTTTCTGATTTTATCGATAATTCAACAATGTTCTAGAGAAAACCGTACACAATTCTGATTTAGAATAAAAGTCAATAAAGTAGTGAAGGAAGAAAAAAGGCACTAATTCAAGATTAATCTACATTATTATCCCAAAGATATGTATTTTTGTGTAGATAAAGGCAATTGAATAATACACGGGAACGTTTAATTCAAAATAACTGATGTGGGGAATTCATGGAAAATGCTTATAAAAAGCAACAATATAATAAGAAAATTACACTTAATTCTAATTAAAATATATTCTTTACAAAAAAAGCCCCAAATTGGGTAAAGTGGGTGAAAGAGTGATTAAATAGGCTAAAGAACATGGAGAATATGGGAAAAGGTGGATAGAATAAAATGTAGAAAAATGGGGAAAATGTGGGAAAAGGTGAAAATGATAAATATGTGGGAAATGTGGGAATATGGAGAAAAGTGAAAAATGGGTAAAATGTGAAGCAATGGAATGAACTTCATTATTAGCCAAAAAATTAACATTTAAGCATGACTTCTATTGAGTGAGAAAAAATGTGGCGTCAATAGTTTTCTCCTCTCAAGAAGAGGTTAGAGATAAGATTGAGAACCACAGGCTAGAGCCAAGTCTCACTACCACTTTTGGTCATGAAAGGACAAAAGGGTTGGACTAATCAGAGACGTTCTGACAAACTTTATGGAGGGTGGAAAGCATTAGTGGCATCTTTTCATTATAAGGATGATTAAAATAGGATAAGATTGGGCATAAATGATTTCTCTAGATTTAAGGCAGCCTTCTACTTTTTTGGTTTCCTATATCTAGATAATAATTCATTCCCCTAGAATTCTTATGAGCCTTGAGAGGTTTTTTGGCTACAAAAGTGAATTTTGACGTTCCTTCAGTTCTTAGAATAGTATAAGTCTGATTTTCCAACTAACGCTTGCCTTAGTGAGAAAAAGGTGGATGTGAAAAGAAAAGTAATTTGTGGTTTGTTAGATATATTAAAATCACAAGTCTATAATCACTGAGGATCATGACAACTACTTGAATGCAAAATGATCTTGAAAAGTAGTCATTATCTTGCTTCTCTTTCTACACATTTTTAGTTTTAGTTTTTTTTAATGGAGGAGTGCAACAAATTAGGGTTAAGATCGTGACTGTAGAAACTTAAAATTGTCTTAGTTCATCTATTTGAAATAGGGGTTTGATTGCTTAAGATTTGAATATGGGGGTGTTTGACAAGTTCCTAGTTATAAGGTGTCCTTTATGGCCAATGAATGTGTTGGCTGATTGTCTTCTCCATAGAGAATCTATAATCTTGTATGATAAAGTTCATAGGAAGTGCATTGAAAAGGTTGATTTTGGGCACTAGGTGATCCTCCAATGATAAGGTAGTATCTATGACATGTTCCCAAACTAACCCATCATATGTCCCCTGGATTTTCAAAAAATTATTATCCTTTACTTTCTAGTTCTCACTTGATTTTGATCAAACATTTTTTGAATTATGTCCCCATTAATAAGGGGTCATCAGATATGGAAATGATTTCATAAAAGCTCCTACTAGATGTAGGGATTTGAAATCTTGATATATGTTTAGAACATGATTGGTTTGGTCTAAGTCATGATCTTCAAGGATTTGTAAATATGAGCACATGATTAGTTTAGTATGACCAGAAAAGATTTGGATATATGAGCAAGGGATTGGTTTAGTTTTAGTTAATGACCTAGGACCATAGATTGACTTGGAGATGAAGGCACAATTATTCTAGTTTTAGGTCACGAGCTAGGATCATAGAAAAATATGGAAATTCAAGCACAAATTTGGTTCAGTTATAAGTCATGATCAAGGACCATAGATTGGATATCAGACTAATTTTTGAATTCATATTGTTTCTAGTTTCCAAAACTTCTCAAGACAGATAAAGTTGGGCATTAGAGAAACTTCTAGATGTAAGGTGTCCTTCAAAACCATTGAATGAATCTATTATTTTTCTAATCCTTAGAGAATCAACTAGCTATTCAAAGAGTTCTAGGTTGCTTTTTAGGACCTTTGAAAATATTGTCTTGGTTGTTCTAGTTCTTCGATCATGCTCAAGATGGATGATATTGGGAACCAGACAAATATCATGGGTAAAGGTGGTATACACTAACACTGATTTTAGCATGATAATCATTTGTTCCTCAAAGCATTTACAATTCCTATAGGACAAAGTTCACGAGAAGAGTGCTAAAAAAATTAAAATCATGAATTAGGTGGTTATCCAGCATTGGTCGTCCTCCACAATGTGTTACTCCACTAGTCAATCATCTATTCCCTACAACGTCGATGAATGATTGACTCTCTAGTTATTACACGATTTCATCAACCTTTTAACTATATCCCCACTGGGAGTGGTTCATTCTTGAAGTGATATTGATTTGATTAGATATGAAGATATAGGCTCCCATTAAATTACTAATAGATCTATATATAGTGTAATGGAAGTATATGATCATTTGAAAGTCCCTACTAGATGTAGGAATCAATAGAGTACCAACATGTAATTCTAAGTGTTCTAGGTTACTTGTTGGACCTTCAAAACCATAGTCGTAGCTGCTCTAAATCTATAAGAGTTCTCAAGATGGATACATTAGGTATCAAACAAGTTTCCCGATTTAAGGTAGCCTTCACAACTAGTGACTACATTAGTCAATTTTCTTCTCCTCGAGCATGTCCTATATTGATAAAAGTGATAGGATTTATATATGATTGGGCTCTAGAAAAATTTTCATATTTAACGTATCCTTCATGGCTAGTGACTGTATTGGTTCTTTGTCTACTCTCTAGAGCATTTTCTATTTTCTAAAAGTTCTCAATATATATAGAGTTGGGCATTAGACAACTTTCCAAATTTAAGGTGGCCTTTACGACCAATGATTGTATCAAACAATTGTTGACTTTTTTAGAGAATCTCTTGAATATAGGATGATTCAACATGATAAGAGAACACTTTGCCAACTGTAAATTGGGATTTGATCTAGGTTTGAATATGTTGATAGGACTTTCACATAAAGTGACCACTTGAATGTAGAGTTTTGTTGGGTGTACCTACCTGAATGTAAGGCTTGCAATCAAGGAGACACCAGTTCAGGATAGTGCTTAGTTCATGAAAAAATCCTATTTGAGAATGGACTCATTAGATTGGTCAGAGTCGGTCAATGTAGGCCAATTTGAATAGGGATTTTGTGTAGATGGATATCTAATTATAGGACTTGAGTATCAAATGCATACCTAAAAGTAGAGGTTTATGGTTGGAAGATGACCACACATTTTCTTGATTGGTGTTGTGATCTAGTTGAAGGTCTTTTTCCAGGATCCAAAAGAGATTGGTTGTGATTCTAGGTTTGGTTCAGTTTTAGGTCATGATCCACGACCACATATTTGAAAATTTGTGATTGTAGGTTTGGTTTAATTTTTAGGTCATGATCCAGGACTATAAATATATTTGAAGCGACCATCCACAGAAGTGTTCATGATTGAGGATTTCTATAAGAGTGTAGGACTTTTAAATCGAGGCAAAAGCTCAAAAAGGTGCACTTCCACCAATCACATGGTTGATGACCTTAGTTTCAAACCTCTATTGACACTTGCTCCCTTCACAATGATATTCCTTGTCTTCAGAACAGTTGGAACCAAGGAATTCAAAAGGCAACACAACATGAATCAAATCTCAAAATTGAGTCAACATCGACATGACTCTAAGTCATGAATTGCAAACAATCAGTGTGATCATGCCTATTTGAGATTTGCTTTGATCAAAATTCCTATTCTATTTTTGGAATCATCAATCAGTGTGACGTCTTTTGATGATCATTTTCGGCCTTTATGGTCTGGGACTACGACCTTAGAGTAATCCAACTTCAATTTCCATTACTAAGGGTCCTAGATTATGACATTTAACTAATCATGATCAATTTCCACCATATATGGTCCTAAAACATGACCTTGAACTAATCAATTCAATTTCCAATCTATTAAGGTTCTATACTATAACCTTAGACTAGACCATTTTAAATAACAAATATTTCTTGGGTCCTAGACTATTATATTAAACTAGACCACCTGTAAGGAGTGGGATCCACTCGCTACTAAAAAAAAGTGAAGAATTAACATCCATTCCGAACACACTCAAAGGTATGTTGGAATAGGTATAAATTTTCCAAATTTATTATGATGGTATGCAAAAGGCCAAAGTGTAGCATTGGAATAAAAATAACTGACTATATTCAACTTTCATAAAAGATCACACAAGTACAAAAATTCTCCCATTAGGGTTTACAACAAGATACAAAATAAAGGATATAGATAGAGGGAAGTCTAAACTACTTCAAATCTTATATCCAGAGCAACATCTCCAAGTTCTAGGTCCATGCCCAAAGCTATGTTCTCCTGATTGAACTCAATAGCTTATCCTCACCTGGGTGGTTGGGGGATCACCCAACAAAAGGGAAAGGAAACAAGGTATGTGTCAAATAATGAACAAGAACAAAAGATAAGGAAATAACATGAAAGTAAAGGCTAAGATTTCATCATAAGATGAAGAGAACAAGAGTATGAGGCATAATCAAAATAGATGTTTTCCATAAACAAAATATAATAAAAGGTTGCATGTATGATAATTATGACTACATTAACTAAGTATGATTGAGGCACCTAGTGGACCTCAACCTATAGGTGAGGGGATAGTTAATGCATTCCCAGTCACCTACACATGTTATTATGGGGGATAATAAGACATTCCCCAGGGCAAAATAATACATGTCCTATCTATGGGTGGTTGTACATAGGTACCACTACTATAGCTAAATAGTCCATAAAATCAACATGCTAGAAAAGAATTCATGGCAAGTAAAAGCATCATATCAATTAAAACATGGCAGTGGGGCACAAGACCCAAGAAAAAGAATATCATTATTGATTTTGAGGCAATTTAACAAAAGAATCATGAATAGAGGGAATAGGGTTCATTAAAGCTTCATTAGGAAAATATAGGGTTTGGTTTGCAAATATCCCAACTTAGGGTTTAAGAATGCACATACATAAGGAGGGATTGCACATACATAAAGAGGGATTGCACATACATAAAGATTGATTGCACATATCTCTCTTACTGATATCAATTACTAACTTTCACCACTTTAATTGAGTCCAAGTTCCACCTTTCCTATTTTCAATGTATTAACATGTATTAGAGTACATAATGCTCATTGATGTATAAAAACCCTAATTTTATACTTTTTAGCAAAACTCATATATAGATTCTAAACATATCACCAATGAATTTATTAGGTTCTCCTAATCAAGAAAACATATTTTTCTATTAATTTTGGAGTTATGACAATTACGATGTACTTTTTATGAATTTTATGCATTAAATTCATTTTACAAAAATCACCCTTCATCAAACCATGAAATCATACCTTGAAAATATTTTTATTTAGATAGAGATTAATTTTCCAATTTCCAAAACATATTTATTTGTCAAATTTGGATAAGCGGATTAGAAGATATGAATTTTTCAATACTGACCAATAGGAAATTGCAACATCATCAAACCGATCGAGATAATTGAAGAAATAGGGAGAGGGAGAAAACACCATTTGACCCAATATCAGGTTTGAAGTTGCATAGGTAACCAAACTAGAGCTTCTAGAGAAGGTAAAACAACAAGAAACCAAAACCCTAGAAGAACATGGTAAATAGAGATGGAGATCATCGATTTTAAACATATAAGCATGCGTTTTAAGCATGTAGTAAGCAATATATGAGAAGGGGGTTAACAAAACTTACCTATAGGAAGGTAAGAAGGTCCAAACATCAAGGATCCCGAGATTAGAAGGTTTGGTTGCTCCAAGCCAAGCTCCTTTCTTGAGCAAAGATCACCTTCTCCACTTTAGAGGTGCAAGCCCTAACAAAAGACAATGGAGATGAGATGTTTAAGGGCTCTAAGTGGGGTTTCACCATGGAATACCGGGGTTCCAACCTGGAGGAAGGTGGAAGGAAGACTAACAACTTGAAAATAGGGAAGGAAAGGAGTATACTTACTACTTTCGATTGAAATCATCAAGGAGGAGCTTAAGAATTCCTAAATAGAGAAATTTGGAACCCTAGGAGCCTTCTTCACCAAGGTAGGCACTCTCTTTTACCTTGGGACAGAAACTTCATGACCAAACAGAGTAGGAACAATGCTCTAAGTTGGGGGAAAGGGAAGGAGAGTATTTTTTCTTGGATTGGGAGGTGGGAATGGGTAGACATGGCTTTATAAAGAAGGGGGCATGCATGAGGTGTCTATGGGACTTTCCATGTGTCCCTAGCATAGGGCTTCATGGACATGCAAGAGGAAAGCTCATAGAGACTTCTTGTATACAAAAATTGGTCCTAAAATCCCATGGAGGCTTTTAGGACATCACCACCGTCCTTCAAACAAAGAAATAACCCCATTGTTGATAGCTTTTAAAGATAAGCTCATTTATAAAGAGGGTAATCCTTAAAATGCCCTTGGAAAGTAACACCTTCAATCCAAGGTGCAACTAGGTTCCCTATAGTTAAAAAGCTCTAGAATGGTAAGGTAATATCTAAATATTATAATGCATGTGACAATTTACAAAGAAAACCTCCAAATTGGGTAAATTGCATAAAAGTCCAAAATGTGCATATAATTGCATAACTTGCACAAACATCATCCAAATTGGACCAAAATTGAAACTTCATCTTGTCTCATTATTTAAAAACACCTCACAAGGTTAGATTAAGGTTTCTAGTACTTAATTATGGAATTTAAGCCTGTTCAATACATTAAGTAAGGTTTGAGGTCTTACACTTCTAACATGGATTTATTGACCATTATTCCACTTAAGTGGTGATTTTACATTTTAGATCCTTAAATAAGATTTCACCGAGGTATTTGTGCATAAACCCCTCCATTGGTACAATTATGGAATAAATTTTCACCAAACCACTATAAATTCCACAATTTAAGCATCAAGGCCAAAAAAGATAGAAATGATAGCAAAATATTGGGAAATGGTCAATAAGAGAATATGTCAAAGTTTCGGTATGTTACACCACCTCTTGTGATCATCTCATTAATCCCTTTGGGTCCTGGAATATGACCCTAAAAATAGGCTGACAATGATGTCAAGTAAGTCATATCCTAACGAAACAGCTCTCTATAAATTATCTAGAAGGGAGGACACTTGTGTTCCACCCTTTGAGTCTTAGATCAACACCTCAAAGTACTCAATTCCACATCGAAGCCCTCTCTTGGGTAGAAAATTTAACATTTTAAGTCCTACATTGAGTAGATTCCCTACATTTTAAGCCCTACTCAAGGTAGGAACTATACAATTTAAGTGCACCTCGGGTATACAAATTTCTTAAAAGATCTATCATGTTTAGGCGACATGCATTCAAGCCCTCCTTGGGTAGGCACCCAATGTTTTTATCTATTATGAGTATAGACTTGACATCTTCAAAAAACTATCCCTAGTGAAGTTACCCCTTGTAATTTTCAAAGCCCTATCTTTAATAGGCACTCACCTTCCAAAGCCCTACTATGAGTAGGCAATCTTCTTCAATGCCCTATCTTGAATATGAACTTATTATTTATGGTACCTATCTTGGATAGGCATTTTTCATTTCAAAGACATATCCTAAATAATCATCTTACATTAATTGTATTTTTACTCATGATCCCAGTCTTAGATAGACACCTCTTCAGGAGAATAAGTCATATATAATGTAGGCATAATGATTAAAAGCCCTACACCCAGGTTTGTACCCTCTTAGGAAATCCTTATCTATATGAGGAAATTCCTCTCTAAGAGACTAGAACATAAGTATACATGTAATTAATCTAAGCCCTACTCCAAGTAGGTAATTCTTGATTAACATATTGATCAATCTCGAGGCCTAACTATCAAGTGGATCTTAATCATGGATTGTGGTTCACACAACTCGGGTAGGTATCATCTCAAGACCTATTGCATACTGGAACTAGTTTAAGCCTTACATTCAAATTAGCACCTCTACTGAAAACATATATTTGTGTAGGCATTCTTCTAAAACCCTATGATCAAAGAGATACCATGATTAAAGAATTAAACCTGGTACACACCCCCTTTTATAAGCCCTACATTTAGGTAGGCATCCCTTGCATATGTGAGGACATCTTAATCCAATACCTACATCTAGATAGGCATTTTTGCCAAGCCTAATTTTCAATAGGCACTACCTAGATCAAAACACTACATCTAGGTAGGCATCATCTCAAGACCTATTGCATATTAGAACTATTCATAATATTGTACGCTCACATAGAAATTCTCTAACAAATACCTACAATAAGTTAGGAATCACTTTCATTCTCTTGCATCGAGTATGCATCTTCATAGAATTCATATCCAAAATTAGAAATTTCTTCCACTTTAAGCCCTACATTCAAGTAGGCACCTTTCTCGAAATCCCAAGGTTGATGTAGGCATTTCTCCAAAATGTATATGATCAAATATGTACCCTTGTTAAAGTCCTACACTAGGTAGGCATTATTTTCATAAGCCCTATATTCAAGTAGCCATACCTTGCATATATGTGGACACCTTGAAACAAGACATTCATCCAAGTATAAATTTTCACCAAAGCCTTATATAGAATGGCCACCGTCTTGATCAAATCTCTGCATTCATATAGGCATTTTCTTATTAAAAAAAAGCCATATACTTAAATAGGCAAAATGATTGAATCCATAAGTTCATGTAGGAATTTGAAATAAAGCACTACATTTAGGATGGAACTATGTCTGAACCCTACATTTAGGTAGGCTCCTACTTTTAAACACTATCTGAATAGGCATTCACTGTGGTTATAAGCCCTATTCCTAGGTAGGCATTCTTTTTCCGAATGTAACCCAACACTCATATAGGAAACTATGCTATATTCCTATTCCATATGGGCACCTCTTATAAAAACTTATGAATAAATAGATACCTTCATGGAAGATGGGTGTGCATTGGGAATTATCTACAAAGCCCTACCCCACATATGCACTCAATATTCAAATCATACCTAGAACATGCATTTCATGTACATGAAGACCTATCTTGAATATGCACCTACTCTTTGAGTCCCTATCTTGCATGGGAGCATCACCTTTTAAAGACTCACCCTACTGACTTTCATTCTACATTTAAAGCCTTGTCTTGAGTGTGGACCCATTTTATTTCTGAGGCCCATCCTGAGTGGAACACCCATTTATTTTCTATCTAGAAGCCTCATCTTGAGTAGGCAAATCTCTTTTTAATCATACATTTAAGCCCTACTAGTGTAGGCAACTCGTTGTGGATATATGTAACAACTCTCCCCTATGGAATGATGATTGAGTAAGAGGTTGAGTGACAGAAGAGAACACTTTAGGAATCCTAACAAAACTTGGAACTCTTTGAATGACTCATTGACACTCTAGAGGACATATAATTAACTAGTATAATCACTATTTTGTATAGGCGACAATAACCATGCTGTCAAAAAAGTATTTGGTTCCTAATCTTATATTCCTTATCACTCCTCCCATGGACACACCCTTGTGAAATAAGAAATGCGGCTAGGGAAAGTTGATTAACTAGTAAATGAGCATGCCTTGCACAAAATATAGATGTATCACTAGATAATTATATTGTGCACAATTATAATGTATTTCATTTCAAAATCCTATGTTAGATAGGTACCCTCTATTGGGTCAAGGACATGATCTCTGAATGTACCATATTCAAAGCAATTTATTTTTGGACAAATCAACTTACTCCTGAGATGATAATAGGGTTACAGAATGCATTGCCAATAGTCATGCTTTTCTCCCTCTCATACTCTTCATTTAGAGCCTCAAGGCATTCAAATGAGTTCCAAACAAGGTTAGGTTGTTTGAGTAGAAGTTTTGGCAACATATCTACTAGATTGGTGGAGGACCTATATATATGGTGAACTCCCCATTGTGGAATAGTGTTGAGTGTTTCCATGATCCTATGATAGATCAGGTCATACTTACTTCAGTTTGCCTTGTCACTGTGAACTGAGTATATGACAATGTCACTTATCTTGTTAGAATATGTGGGTTATGAAGCAAGCATGATGACATTCTGCTCTATATTGAGGGTGTCCCTACCCATAAGAACTTTTTGTGAAGTAGTGAGCCAGTTCATAATATCATCTGTGATAATCACCACCATGCCACCTATCTTCCAATGTACTTGTTCTTGACTACATCAACATGTAGGACTAAGATCCATGGTTTGATGGGTAAGGGTTTACTTGGTTTATGTGGCGTATGAACACATTCACATGGATTCTCTAGGGTGATGTAGTTTAGGCATTGGTTTATGCAGTTCAATACATATTGAGTGTAGTTTATTTATCCTAAAGTATCAGTTTATTCCTCCTTTTACAAATATTTCGACCGATATCTAGGAATTCCTTCATCCATCCTTTGAAGTTCTTATTCATGTTCATGATTCTGTTGGACAAATATTTGAAATCATGTAGTTCAAAGAAACTATCCACCAGATTAGTGTGTGGGGAATTATGGACTTGTCAAGCTTCACCGTAGTCCCTTAATACATGTGTAATTTATTCCTAAACATTGTTACATAAAATACAAAAGTGGGCCCATCATCAAGACCATATGATGCTTCTATTATTTGTTGTAAGACTCTCATGCATGCAAAGCTAGACAAAGAATTTGATTTCTTTTCTAGTATTTTCATATTCCACAAGTTGTTCCTGTAAGGACCCTGACCTGCGTTTAGGGCTTACCCTGTTTGTTTTGCTTAACCTTGATGGTTTGATGCTTGCTAATCACCTTTAGTGGTGATTAGGGTTTGGTTGTGCTTTGTTGATAGTTGGAGGTGCTACTTGCAAATAACCTAAGTCTAGGGTTTTGTGAGCAAGTTTACCACCTTGAGAGGTGTTCTTCTCTCTCCTTTCTTCCTCTAGGGTTGAGAGGAAGGCTTGGGCTTGTTGTTTGAGTTCTTTGGGCCTTTGTTAAGCTTGTTTGGGCCTTGGAGTTCCTTGTTTGGGCTTGCTTGGGCCTTGTGTCGGCCAAGTGGAGCTTGTGTCGGCCTAGAGTGGAGCTTGTGTCACCCATGATGCTTGGCCCAACCTTGGTCATGTTTGGAGAACACATGGTGCACATCTTGGACAAGTGTCCTATGGCTTGCAAGGGTGGTGGCTTGAGTTGGTGGACAAGTGTTCCTTGGGTGGGCGACACCTAGCATGAGACAACCTTGGTTTCTCCTCCTTTCTCATCTATATAGTTGATCCCTTCCTTAGCTTGAGGTCCATTTAGTTTCTCTCCTTCTTGTGCACGACACACCCTTCATCTTTCTCTTGCTTGGTGGCCGACACACCCTTGAAGAAGGAGCTAAGGTGGCTGACACACCCTTGTGTGAGCAGCTTGGAGGTCGAGACACATCCTTGAAGAAGCTAAGGTGGCCGATACCCTTGGAGCTTGAAGTGCATCTTCTTCCTTGGAGCTTAAGGCGGGTTGCATGACTCTAACCCTAAATTACTCTCCTCTCTTTGCGTATATGTTGCTTTGATCTTGCTTATACATGCTAGTAGTTGGTTCTTGTTTAGCTTGCATGTTGGCCGATCCATGTGTATTAGGGTTTAGGAGAGCAACACTCCTTTCTCCCCTTGGTCTAGATGAGTGAGCTTTGGTCCTAGTGTCATGAGCAACACCCCTCTTTCCTACCCGATTGAGGTGAGCTAATGACTTAGTGGCTTGAGCAAAACTCTCCTCTCACCTTGGGCAAGATGGTGAGCTCGTTTAGATGGTTTGGATATGATGCACCTTAGTTGAGATGTGTGGGGAGGTGCTGCTCGACAGCCCTTGCCCTAATTTACCTTACACGGTTTGGGTGAGTCAAGTTTTCCTTCTGCTCGCCCGGTGGGCTGCTCGCCCAGTGAAGCTCAGTGCTCACTCGCCCGATACACTCTGCTTTGCTCACTCAGTAACCCTGCTCGCCCTGCTTTTGTTGCTCAACTATATACCCTGCACGCCCCTGTGTCGCCCGACATCTTTGGCTCGCTTGATAGTTCTGCTCGCCCAACGACTTGCTTGCCTGACATTAGTTGTGTCACCCAGTGTTGTTGCTCGCTCGGTTTCCCGCTCAACACCTAGCCCTGCTCGCCCGGCCCCAGCTTGTGTCGCCCGATACTTGTTCACCCGGTTCTAGCTGGCTCACCCGATGCTAGTGCACGCCTGACACCCTCTGCGCGTGTCGCCTAACAGGGCTACTCGCCCATGCTCTACCCTGGTCACATGTTTGCTTTGCACGTTTGCTAACCCTGCCCGCTGAGTATGTCTGCTCGCCCACTAGGGTTTAGATAGGAATGGGTCTGCCCGGGATGGCTTTTAGTGAGGGATGTTGGTGTCTCTTGTGAGGGCACGGCCTATCATGAAAAGATGACATGTCGACTATGATTTTATGATGACTCGTTGCTTATGAATGATGTTTATGTTTCCTTTAAATGCCAAAGATGATCTTGAGCATGCATTAGGGTTACTTGATAATGTGCTTACTTATATACTTAAAGATGAGGCATAGATGAAATTATTATCATCATGATTGTACTGATAATGTGCTTAACCCTAATTGCCACCTTATGGTAATAATAATAGTTTCTTGTTTATTCATATGGATATTGAATGATGATTAACTATGCAGGTAATGCTAGCCAAATGAAAGGCTATGAGAAATGATTATATGTGAATATTGTGATGACAAGTGTATTATGAATGGTGATTTCGTAATGATGATGAAAGCCTTGAGAGGCTATGGCACTATGAATAAGGGATTGAGATCCCATGATATGTGATGATCCTTGAGATGGATCTGGATGGTTGGCAAGAGGCCAAGTGATAACATGTGATGTGAGGTCCTTGTGATGGATCAGTGTGATGTAATTGTAGAAAATGCATAATGTTGAGGTTATGTTGTTTACTTTCTGTTATATCTTGCATGTTATACAACTTGGTTGAATCTTGCAATCCATCTAAAAGATACTAATTAATCATAATGATATCTATCATGTAGCTTGCCCTGGCCATAGATTCATCACCAGTCAGGATAGGGTGATGATGAAACGGGTTCTCCTGCGGGTCAACCCGGAGCGCATATTTTTGATTATGTGAGGTTTCTCCTAGCCTAAAATAGAGAGGTGAAACGAGTGCAGCTACGATTGCAGACTCGGACGTGTGATGAGCATGGTGAACATGACCTATGGCTCCAGATGTGAGATATGTTGAGCATGAATGCGTTCATGTCTCAGAGCACGGTGTTTAGACACGTGGCTCAGTTTCTAGCGTCGTGATCTGTACCGAGGTGGGCTAGGCAGAGGGTAGCCTGAGGAGCTGACCCTGTGGCTTATGACCACTTCAGCATGAGACTGCGGTGCTGCTTATGTTATACTCATGTACTGACCATGAGGTGGAGAAGGTCTTGGATTCCGGCTCTTCCATTGACCTTGTATGGCATCGGCTATGGGCTTCACAGCCGAAGGTTGGATTTGAACGGTACGGTTCATTTCCTCAGGGCATAATAAAATGTAATACAGCCGTTTAGTATGTATTGATAAGACAAACACGAAACATTGGTTGAGGCCTTGTTTGTGTAGTTAACTTTATTTATCTTGCAGTTACTGTGCGTTACTCCTGTGTGGTGTGTTTCATATATAGTTTATCTTGTCAATCATGTTCCATTGGGAAATATGTTGGTACAGCTGGTAAATCTGAAGGTGAGGATGGCTTGCATTTCATAAATTGCTTCTGTTATATTCCTTATCAGTATACCTGCTTAAATATGCTTATCTAAGGTTTTGTAGTTTTGGCGCGGAGTTATGCCTCCCGCTGGGACAATGTTCAATTGTCTCACTCCGCTGGTTTACACGCTCTTTAGGTGGTCGAGCTTGTCGTGGTGGTGGTCGCGGTGTTGCGGCCGTGCAACAAGAAGATCAGTAGAAGGCAAGCTTTGGAGATGCTGATGTTTTGGATGTTTTGTTGTAGAGTCTAGAGTCATCCTTGTACTCTCAGGTCCTTGGCAGTGTTTTGACGATGTTTTATGATGTACGACCGAGATCGTTTGTATATCCTATCGATGGCCAGATGTGGGTCTTTATATATATGAGCAGGTGGTGAACTCATGGTTATGACAGGACAGCTATTGCTCTAAGCTGTGGACATGTATCCAGGCTTGAATGGATATGTATATAACATGTTTTCTTGCAGGATATGGACTGGAATGAAATATGTTTCTCAGTTTAATAGTTTTCTGCAATCGGTTTTAATTAACCCGTGTTTTTTATAAGCTGTGGTTATGGTGATTTCCGCACGTTTTCGCATAACACCTCGTTATCTGTATGATAATGGGATGTGTTGCCACAAGTTTGGTATCAGAGCTTTAGGTTCCCTGAGTCTACAGGGATCTAGGACTAGGTTGTGTTTGTTCTTATGTGTTTCCCAGATTTTCTCATAGTAATCTTCTGCCCTCAGCGGAAGAAAGTCAAGATGTATGGAAACCATGAAGAACTCGCTGCTGAGCACAGTGATGCTGCATCTATTGATGGAGTAGTAGGACAGGCACATCAAGATCGGGTGCCTGAGGTCCCCCAACCTTGACCCAGCCATACTTGAACATCCTGATTACCAACAGCTTATGGGGCAGATGATGTCTACGATGAATCTCATGGTTGAGCGATTACCAGTGCCTCCTCTGCGAGTACAGGTTCCCCATGGAGAAGCATCTGGTATTGGGAAGACCTTCGAGCGGCTTCGCCGAGTCAGAGTTTCGGAATATGCTGGAACGGCTGATCCATCGGATGCAGATTTGTGGCTAACAAGTCTTGAGAAGGCTTTCTGGATCCTCGACATCCCTGAAGCAGACAAAGTACAGCATGTTGTCTACCTTCTGAAAGGTAGTGCTGGTCACTGGTGGACCATCGAGGAAGAGAAGCGACCTGGTGAGGTGATCTGTTGGGAAGTGTTTCGACGCGAGTTCGTCGCCAGATACTTTCCCAAAACGTACCTGGATGAGAAGATCCGTCAGTTCGAGAGTTTGCGACAAGGAATGATGAACATCACTGAGTATAAAGCCAAGTTTATGGATCTGTTGAGGTTTTGTCCTCACATGGCGACGACAGATGAGGAACGGATCAGACATTTCTAGAAGGGTCTGAGTGATGAGCTGACGACACCGGTTTCTGCGTTAGAGAACCGAGAACGGTTTGCGACATTTGTGGAATCTGTTTGGAGGATTGAACGTTCGGTAAGAGAGAAGAGAGAGTCTATGGCTAAGAAAATACCTTCTCAGTTCCAGGGTCAGAGGTTTGGTGGCTTCAAGAATCCCAGGTTTTCGGCACCGGCAGCGATGAGAGGTTCTGGTAGGCCATCTCAGTGGTCTATGAGTAGAGGAAGAGGCTATGTTTCTTCACCATCTAAGGCACAAAGTTCGGCTTCTGTGGTGGTGACAGGGCCATCTAGGCCTCGAGATGATGTTAGGACATGCTATGCCTGTGGTCAGACAGGGCATATCAGGTCAAGTTATCCCTACAACGATGTTGAAGTGACGTAGCAGCCGAGACAGAACCTTCAGGGGTCTGAGAAACCACATCCCAGTGGTAGCAGAGGATGAGGACGTAGTCAAGCGTCTCAGGCTGGATCGTCTGCTCAGGGAAGCAGAGGTCGTGGACAGCAAGCAACGGCTTGATTCTATGCTATGAATCAGCCGGAGGCGGTAGTCAACCCGCGAGTAGTGACAGGTCAGATGGAGTTATTTCATTCTGATATGTCTTCTTCTTGCTTTATATCTATTCTGGTTGACCCGGGTGCTACACACTCTTTTATCGCCTATAGTATGCTTGAGAACTGTTGCTTACCTGTTAGCTGTAAGAAGGATAGTTTGTTGTTAGAAACCCCTCTTGATGGTTCCTCTTTGCTTCGAGAAGAGTGTCCATCTTGTGTTTTGTCTTTCTTGGGACATCACATTCAAGTGGACCTCATACCACTTGATATGCATGGTTTCGATGTCATCCTTGGGATGGATACCTTAGAGAGGTATAAGGTTGTTTTGGACTGTGGTTCCAAGAAGGCAGTGATTGATGATGCTGGAAAGAAGTGGATCTTCCAGGGAGATAGGAAGATTCTTCTGACGTGCCTAGTATCAGCTATGGTGGCAGATAAGTTGTTACGACAAGGATGTGAGGCGTTCTTAGCTCACGTGGTAGATATTGTAGTAGATGCCAAGGCAAAAGGTCCTAGCCTTGAAGAGGTGTCAGTTGTTCGTGAGTTTGCAGACGTGTTTCCTGAGGGGTTCCCTAGTGTTCCCCCACCCCGAGAGATTGATTTCGAGATCAATATGGTACCAGGAACGCAGCCAGTTACGCAGACACCATATAGAATGGCTCCAGTAGAGATGGCAGAGTTGAAGAAGCAGTTACAGGAGTTTCTAGATAAAGGTTTTATCCGACCAAGTACGTCGCCTTGGGGTGCTCCTGTGTTGTTCGTCAAGAAGAAGGATGGTTCGATGCGGTTGTGTATAGACTACCGGCAGTTGAACAAGGTCACGATCAAGAACAAGTATCTGTTGCCGAGGATAGATGATCTGTTCGATCAGTTGCATGGTGCTACAGTGTTCTCGAAGATCGATTTACGGTCTGGATATCATAAGTTGAGGATAAAGGCGGATGACATACCGAAGTCAGCCTTCAGGACAAGGTATGGTCATTATGAGTTTGTGGTTATGCCGTTTGGGTTAACCAATGCACCTGTAGCTTTCATGGACCTGATGAACAGAGTGTTCCGTCCGTTCTTAGATCAGCTTTTTGTAGTCTTTATAGATGACATCTTGATCTATAGTCGGGACAGGCTAGAGCATGATCAGCATCTTCATCGAGCATTGACTCTTCTTCGTCAACATCAGTTGTATGCCAAGTTCAGTAAGTGTGAGTTCTGGCTGGATGAAGTGACCTTCTTGGTCCATGTGATATCTGCTGAAGGAGTTAAGGTAGATCCAAAGAAGGTGGAATATGTTGCAGATTGGGAACAGCCAAAGACGTCGACGGAAGTTCGTAGTTTCCTTGGTTTAGCAGGATACTACCGGAGGTTTATCAAGGACTTCAGTGTGATCACGTTGCCGATGACGAAGTTGACTAGGAAGGATGTACCTTTTGTTTGGGATGATCAATGTCAGCAAGCTTTCCAGAGTCTAAAGGAGAAGCTGACCAGTGCTCCAGTGTTGATCTTGCCAGAGCTGGGGAAAGGCTATGTTGTTTTCTATGATGCTTCCAAGAAAGGTTTAGGTTGCTTGTTGATGCAGGAAGATCATGTGGTTTCTTTTGCCTCGCGACAGCTCAAGAAGCATGAGGAGAACTATCCGACTCATGACTTGGAGTTGGCGGTGGTGGTTCATGCGTTAAAGATTTGGAGACACTATCTATATGGGGAAGTGTGTCAGATCTTTACAGATCATAAGAACCTGAAGTATATCTTCATGCAGCATGAGTTGAACATGCGACGGCGGCGATGGATGGAGTTGATCAACGACTACGACTGCACTATCGAGTATCATCCTGGTAAGGCAAACGTGGTAGCTGATGCGCTTAGCAGGAAGTCTTCTCTTTCCTCAAAGAAGGCACAGTTGAGTTCCCTGGTTTGCCATAAGCGGGAGATGTTTGTTTCTCTGCGACAGATGAATGTGCAGATGGAAGTTTCTTTGTTGTCTAGTCTTTTCGCACAGATGCAAGTCAATCCTACATTGAGGCAGCAGATCAAGGATGCACAGCAGACAGATGATACGATACAGTTGATCATATCAGAGTTCGGCAGCGACAAGCGTGATGGGTTTCGTGAGTCCGAGGATGGGCTAGTTTGCTATCATGATAGGATGGTGGTTCCATATGCTGATGATCTGAGGAAGTTGGTGCTTGAGGAAGCACACACGTCAATGTATGCCATGCATCCAGGTGTCACCAAGATGTATCATAGTCTGAAGGACTTGTATTGGTGGCCCGGGTTGAAGAGAGATGTGGCTGAGTTCATGGCAAGATGTGCGGTATGTCAGCAAGTGAAGGCTGAACATCAGAAGCCGACAGGTACGTTGCAACCTTTGCCGATACCGTAGTGGAAATGGGATCACATAACCATGGATTTCGTAGTTGGTCTGCCCAGGACAACTAGGAATCATGATTCCATTGGGGTGATAGTGGACAGATTGACAAAGTCTGCCCATTTCCTGCCTGTAAAGACGACGCATACAGCTGAGAAGCTCGCCAAAGTGTATATGGATGAGATAGTTCGTTTGCACGGTGTGCCAGCAACGATAGTTTCTGATAGAGGTCCTCCATTTACCAGTTGTTTTTGGGAACAGTTGCACAGAGCGTTGGGAACGCAGTTGAGACTCAGTACAGCCTTTCACCCGCAAACCGATGGACAATCTGAAAGGACTATTCAGATTGTGGAGGATCTCCTTCGAGCTTGTGTTTTGCAGTTCCTAGGCAGCTGGGATGTACATCTGAGTTTGATCGAGTTCGCTTACAACAACAGTTATCAGTGAAGCATCGACATGGCTCCTTATGAAGCTCTGTATGGGAGGAAGTGCAGATCTCCCTTGTGCTGGTATGAATCTGGTGAGTATCAGCTTTTGGGTCCTGAGTTAGTGCAGCAGATGACGGAAAAGATCAAAGTGATCCAGCAACAGTTGAAAGTAGCACAGGACATGCAGAAGTCTTATGCGGACAATCGCCGACGACCGTTGGAGTTCCAGGTAGGAGAAAAAGTATATCTTAAGGTCTCACCTTGGAAGGGTGTGCTGAGGTTTGGGCGGAAGGGTAAGTTGGCACCCAGGTATATGGGGCCTTACCCAGTTATAACACGTGTTGGAAAGGTAGCTTACGAGATAGAGTTGCCTCCAGAGTTGCACATGTTACATCCGGTGTTCCATGTCAATATGTTAAAGAAAAGTCATCCAGATTCAGGTACAGTGATACATCCAGTTGAGGTTGAGCTTGATACAGATGTGACCTACGAGGAAGGTCCTGTGGCAATTCTTGACAGAAGGATAAAGAAGCTGAAAAGGAAGAACCTGGTTCTTGTGAAAGTTCTTTGGCAGCGTCGTGGCATCGAGGAAGCCACGTGGGAGCTTGAGGAAGAGATGAGGAGGAAGTATCCCTCGCTTTTCTCTTCGAATTTTGGGGACGAAATCCCTTAAAGGGGGTTAGATTGTAAGGACCCTGACCTGCATTTAGGGCTTACCCTATTTGTTTTGCTTAACCTTGATGGTTTGATGCTTGCTAATCACCTTTAGTGGTGATTAGGGTTTGGTTGTGCTTTATTGAGAGTTGGAGGTGCTACTTGCAAATAACCTAAGTCTAGGGTTTTGTAAGCAAGTTTACCACCTTGCGAGGTGTTCTTCTCTCTCCTTGCTTCCTCTAGGGTTGAGAGGAAGACTTGGGCTTGTTGTTTGAGTTCTTTGGGCCTTTGTTGAGCTTGTTTGGGCCTTGGAGTTCCTTGTTTGGGCTTGCTTGGGCCTTGTGTCGGCCAAGTGAAGCTTGTGTCGGCCTAGAGTGGAGCTTGTGTTGCCCATGATGCTTGGCCCAACCTTGGTCATGTTTGGAGAACACATGGTGCACATATTGGACAAGTGTCCTATGGCTTGCAAGGGTGGTGGCTTGAGTTGGTGGACAAGTGTTCCTTGGGTGGGCGACACCTAGCATGAGACAACCTTGGTTTCTCCTCCTTTCTCATCTATATAGGTGATCCCTTCCTTAGCTTGAGGTCCCTTTAGTTTCTCTCCTTCTTGTACACGACACACCCTTCACCTTTCCCTTGCTTGGTGGCTGACACACCCTTGAAGAAGGAGCTAAGGTGGTTGACACACCCATGTGTGAGCAGCTTGGAGGTCGCGACACATCCTTGAAGAAGCTAAGGTGGCCAATACCCTTGGAGCTTGAAGTGCATCTTCTTCCTTGGAGCTTAAGGCGGGTTGCATGACTCTAACCCTAAATTACTCTCCTCTCTTTGCGTATATGTTGCTTTGATCTTTCTTATACATGCTAGTAGTTGGTTCTTGTTTAGCTTGCATGTTGGCCGATCCATGTGTATTAGGGTTTAGGAGAGCAACACTCCTTTCTCCCCTTGGTCTAGATGAGTGAGCTTTGGTCCTAGTGTCATGAGCAACACCCCTCTTTCCTACCCGATTGAGGTGAGCTAATGACTTAGTGGCTTGAGAAAAACTCTCCTCTCACCTTGGGAAAGATGGTGAGCTCGTTTAGATGGTTTGGATATGATGCACCTTAGTTGAGATGTGTGGGGAGGTGCTGCTCGACAGCCCTTGCCCTAATTTTACCTTACACGGTTTGGGTGAGTCAAGTTTTCCTTCTGCTCGCCCAGTGAAGCTCAGTGCTCACTCGCCCGATACACTCTACTTTGCTCGCTCAGTAACCCTGTTCGCCCTGCTTTTTTTGCTCAACTATATACCCTGCACGCCCCTGTGTCGCCCGGCATCTTTGGCTCGCTTGATAGTTTTGCTCGCCCAACGACTTGCTCGCCCGACATTAGCTGTGTTGCCCAGTGTTGTTTCTCGCTCGGTTTCCCGCTCAACACCTAGCCATGCTCGCCCAGCCCCATCTTGTGTCGCCCGATACTTGCTCACCCGGTTCTATCTGGCTCGCCCGATGCTAGTGCACGCCCGACACCCTCTGCGCGTGTCGCCTGACAGGGCTACTCACCCATGCTCTACCCTGCTCACCCGCTTGCTTTGCACGTTTGCTAACCCTGCCCGCTCAGTATGTCTGCTCGCCCGCTAGGGTTTAGATAGGAATGGGTCTGCCCGGGATGGATTTTAGTGAGGAATGTTGGTGTCTCTTGTGAGGGCACGGCCTATCATGAAAAGATGACATGTCGACTATGCTTTTATGATGACTCGTTGCTTATGAATGATGTTTATGTTTCCTTTAAATGCCAAAGATGATCTTGAGCATGAATTAGGGTTACTTGACATGCAAATCTAAGTACTTGTACATTATATATTTGTACAAGTTTTACAACATTGATTACATTGCATGAAAATAAAACTAAGTAAGCTCTTGGATTTTCCCTTGCTATTTTGTCATCCTGCACACTCAAGTAGCTCGTTAGATTAATAAGAATGAAATGTTTGTCATCATCGAAACAAAGGGATTTATCATAATATCTAATTTATCCAACAATCTCCCCCTTTTTGAAGATGACAAACATTTCCTAAATATGAAATAAGAAAATATAAAGCATGTGAGTTTCATACCTGAAAATTACCTTTTGTAGCCATTTATGTTTTGCAAGTAAGTGTTGGCCAAGATGTGATGAAACTCATTTATAGTTTTGATTTTTATATTCTTTCTCCTCCTTTATCACTTCAAAAAAAGATATCCAAGTTGAATATTTCTTCTCCCCCCTTAATATTATGCTCCCCCTCAAATAGATATCCTATTAGAAACATGAATGTTTGTCTAATTTATCCACAATTTGTTTCTCAATCATTTGCAAAGGATGTTAAGCTTTGAAATGATATGAGATTCCCTTAAGCGTATGATGAATGTATATTTATTTCTCATTTATCAAAGGATGTTAAGCCCTAAATTAAATGAGAATCCTCTTAATCTTAGAGTACATAAAAATGTCTCCATCCAAATGCAAGGGATGTTAAGCCCTATTTTGGGTAGAGAGTTCCTTCAAGTACAAGATACCATTTTCAATAAATTCATAAATTTCTTGAAAATTTTCAGCTATTACAATGTTTTTGGAATCTTCTTTAATCAAATGGTCAAAGTTTTTATGATCTCCCCCTTAGTCTTATGCTTTGCTCCCCCTTAGATAGATATCTCAAATGAAAGTTTGAGTACTAAGCAAAAACTATAAAATGTTGTAGAGGATCTCCATGATTAACAAGCATGTATGCAATTTATGTCAGTCTGAAAAATAGAAACCCAGTCGGTCGACAATAGCTCGACCGACAGTGTTCTCGGTCGACTAGTTGCTCGACCGAGAATGTTTCTGGAGAACTGTTTTGTCATTTGTCAATTTAGCTAGAATTTTAATAGTTGCCTGTTTTAATTATTACTCCCCTTATTTGTTATGCTCTAGTGCTTACTTATATACTTAAAGATGAGGCATGGATGAAATTATTATCATCATGATTGTACTGACAATGTGCTTAACCCTAATTTCCACCTTATGGTAATAATAATAGTTTCTTGATTATTCATATGGATATTGAATGATGATTAACTATGCAGGTAATGCTAGACAAATGAAAGGCTATGAGAAATGATTATATGTGAATATTGTGATGACAAGTGTATTATGAATGGTGATTTCATAATGATGATGAAAGCCTTGAGAGGCTATGGCACTATGAATAAGGGATTGATGGTTGGCAAGAGGCCAAGTGATAACATGTGATGTGAGGTCCTTGTGATGGATCAGTGTGATGTAATTGTAGAAAATGCATAATGTTGAGGTTATGCTATTTACTTTCTGTTATATCTTGCATGTTATACAACTTGGTTGAATCTTGCAATCCATCTAAAAGATACTAATTAATCTTAATGAAATCTATCATGTAGCTTACCCTGGCCATAGATTCATCACCAGTCAGGATAGGGTGATGATGAAACGGGTTCTCCTGCGGGTCAACCCGGAGCGCATATTTTTGAATATGCAAGGTTTCTCCTAGCCTAAAATAGAGAGGTGAAACGAGTGCAGCTACGGTTGCAGACTCGGACGTGTGATGAGCATGGTGAACATGGCCTATGGCTCCAGATGTGAGATATGTTGAGCATGAATGCATTCATGGCTCAGAGCACGGTGTTTAGACACGTGGCTCAATTTCTAGCGCTGTGATCTGTACCGATGCGGGCTAGGCAGAGGGTAGCCTGAGGAGCTGACCCTATGGCTTATGACCACTTTAGCATGAGATTGCGGTCCTGCTTATGTTATACCCATGTACTGACCATGAGGCAGAGAAGGTATTGGATTCCGGCTCTTCCATTGACCTTGTATGGCACCGGCTATGGGTTTCACAGCCGAAGGTTGGATTTGAACGGTACGGTTCATTTCCTCAGGGCATAATAAAGCATAATACAGCCGTTTAGTATGTATTGATAAGACAAACACGAAACATTGGTTGAGGCCTTGTTTGTGTAGTTAACTTTATTTATCTTGCAGTTACTGTGCGTTACTCCTGTGTGGTGTGTTTCATATATAGTTTATGTTGTCAATCATGTTCCATTGGGAAATATGTTGGTACAGCTGGTAAATCTGAAGGTGAGGATGGCTTGCATTTCATAAATTGCTTCTGTTATATTCCTTATCAGTATACCTGCTTAAATATGCTTATCTATGGTTTTGTAGTTTTGGCGCAGAGTTATGCCTCCCGCTGGGACAATGTTCAATTGTCTCACTCCGCTGGTTTACACCCTTTTTAGGTGGTCGAGCTTGTCGTGGTGGTGGTCGCGGTGTTGCGGCCGTGCAGCAAGAAGATCAGTAGAAGGCAAGCTTTGGAGATGCTGCTGTTTTGGATGTTTTGTTGTAGAGTCTAGAGTCATCCCTGTACTCTCAGGTCCTTGGCAGTGTTTTGATGATGTTTTACGATGTACGACTGAGATCGTTTGTATATCCTGTCGATGGCCAGATGTGGGCCTTTATATGTATGAGCAGGTGGTGAACTCATGGTTATGACAGGACAGCTGTTGCTCTAAGCTGTGGACATATATCCAGGCTTAAATGGATATGTATATAACATGTTTTCTTGCAGGATATGGACTGGAATGAAATATGTTTCTCAGTTTAACAGTTTTCTGTAATCGGTTTTAATTAACCCGTGTGTTTGATAAGCTGTGGTTATGGTGATTTCCGCACGTTTTCGCGTAACACCTCGTTATCTGTATGATAATGGGATGTGTTGCCACAGTTTCATTTCCCTAGAAATGTTTATCTTTGACTTTGATTAGTTCTTGATTTTCAAGCTAAGAATTGAGGATACTAGTATTACTAGGAATCTAGATCTAGTAATCATTACTAATGGTTGGGCAAGGTACAAGGATATTGATGATTGTTTCTACACTACCCCTATCAAATCACTCACTGATGAATTCAATGTCCCATTTCCCATTTTCTGGCCTCATACACACAATATTAAGATCTTGTATCTCTTTAGGTATATTAGAAATTATAGGGGCTCTCTAGTTATCACAAACTATCATGTTTTCACCATTCACAATGCATTTGTAGCATTGGTTTAGGAGTGTGTTTTACTGTCTTCATATGCATTTTTGCATCATGGATCCTGAGGTAGTTTAGGAGCGGGCATATATGTACTTGTTGAGATTACACCAAGGTGCATCCCTCACTACTATAGAAATGTCTTATAACATTGCATTTACAAGCGTCAGTTGTATACATAAAACTGATGGCTAAAGCATACAATGTCGGTTGAATACAAAAACTGACATCTATCTGTGAAGAGCGGCCAGACATGGGTATCGCTTTTTATTTAGCATCGGTTCCTTAATAGACAACCGACGCCTAAAATCAACCGCCAAATCTAAATTTTCCAGTGAAAAAAATTACCTCCAAAATTTAACATAAGGCATCGGTTGTTAACAGAGCAACCGACGACTAAAGGTTTTTCACGAGACAGAAATTTGGCCCATTTTTATCACTGACACCGATGTGTTATTGTGCGTTGTCCCCGCAAAAATTTTCACCCCCTTTGGCGTTGGTTATTCTACGGAAACCAACGACTATGGTCACAATTCGAGAACTTTTTTTGTCGGCATATGTAGATAGACGTCGGTTTTTCTAGTTAGAACTGACGACTATCATTGAAGATAGGTGTCGGTTTTTTGGTGGGAACCGACACCTATTGTTTTAAGCGTCAGATGTTTTTAATAATCGACACCTATTGTTAACTTAATAACACCTGCGTGAGCCACAGATTCTTCCCCTTTCTCTGTTTGATTTTTGATTTCAAGTTAGGTCTCTTTGGCGATTCTCTCCGCCGCAACTACTGCTACCGCCTGCCGCTCCTACTAACACAACCTACTGCCGTGCGCACAATCGATCCTCTTCTTCTCGTTGCCACTAGCCACTGTACTACTTCCTACCAGCACCTTCTCTGTCGCTCATGCTCGAGCATTGGCTCCTTGCTCGTCGTCGCCCAACTGTGAGCTGCTCACCTGCTCACCGCCGCCGCACCGCTCATCTTCTTGATCAAAAGGTATTCTTCCTCCACTGTCGCCGCCTACTTCTCCATTGTCGTTGCTGTCTAGTTAGGCCTCTAGGTGGACTGGGTGGATTCTTGGGCTGCGCCAAGGCACGCCTAGGCTGTTGCTGGGTGTTTTTTTATTTTTAATTAAGTTATTTACTTATTTGTTTTTATTTATGTACTGACTTTGTTATTATTTAATCATCTACTTATTTAACTTTATTTATCAACGGATTTAACTTTATTTATCAATTGATATATATTTATTCATCTAATGTTTGTATTTATTTATGTATTGATTCAGGAATTAATCGATCATCTGTTAATTTATATTAGTTTATCAACAGATTTGTATTTATTCATCTACTTATTTGTATTTTTTTGTCTATTGTTTTTTATTTAGTTATCTACTCATTTGAATTTATTTGTGTATTGCTTTTGAAATTATATAATCATCCAGTGATGTTACTTTATCACAGTCTCATTATGAACCATTAGATCTAGATCTTAAGTAGGGTATCTCTACCGTCCTAACTACGAAATTGGTAACTTTTCCTTGTTGAGTATATTGAGATTCCTAATCACCCTTCTTGCTTAATGATGAACTCTAATGGACACACGTAACATGCTTGGAATGTAAATGATGGACTTTTCCCTAGATTGCCAATCATGCTTCTAAAGACATCAATAATCACCCTAACTTGAAGAACTAGGATATGAATGATGAAACTAGGATTGTACGTATAAGAATGACAACACATGTATTTGTTGGCCTAGAAACTCATCCAAGAGTTACTCATTAGGAGTAAATCTTGGATAGTCCCCGGTTTGGGACTGCTCTTGAACACCTAATGTCACTTAGGATGTAAGTGTATAATGTGTATTGTGTTTTCAAGAAAATTTTGGTAGCATTTTCTGTTTGTTCTCTAAGTACATATGTACTTGGAGAATAGCGAGGAAATGCTGCTGAAATTTTCTTGAAAACCCAATATACATTATACACTTACTAGTAAGATTAGGTGTTCAAGAATGGTATAAGTGGTACACATTTATTATATATAAGAATGAAAACACATGTATTTGTTGGCATAGAAACCCATCCAAGATTTACTCATTAGGAGTAAATCTTGGATAGTCCCAGGTTTGGGACTGTTCTTGAACTTTACAATGTGAACTTTACAATGTGAATGTGAACTTTCATATGGTTGAGCATTCTTCTGATGACCGTGATGATGATTACCGTGAGGGTGAGGACGTCAATGCGCCACCTCACAATGCAAGTTTTAAAAATATAACCCTGAGGTTTCTATCTATATGTTCATTTATAGTTATATCCTATAAGTGTATTTTTTTGTCAAATTTTAGGTTGGTGATGTACCCCCTGAAGAAATCGGGGCACTTGATGAGCAGCAAAAAAAATTGAGAAAGTGAGGGGCATCACAATGATGAACAAGTTACTACATCAAAGGGGCAATGGACCCAAACTTGTTTTGGATTTTGATCATGTAGGAAATCCAGTTGGAGTGAACCGCAACTCATTTATCTCATATCTTGGGGTTCTTACTCGCAGCCATTGTAGTTCTATTTTTGAATCCTGGCATAAAGTTTCTAAGGGGAAGAAAGACTTAGTATGGAAGGAACTATGTGTGAGTTATTATTATTTGCAATTCTATTTTTGTAGATTACTAATTTTTAGGATACTAGTTAATAGCAATTATATATTGCAGAGTATATTTGATCTGGATGAAAAGTTACATCGTAAATGTGTGATGCAATGTTGTGGGAGGTTCCTAAGGAACTATAGGACAAATATCACCCGAGATTACATACGCGATGCTGAGAAGAGGTTCTTGATTGATTTCCAATTCTAGACATTGATCACTTTTTGACTAACTCTACACTAATAATTTTTGTTTGTATTCTCTTTAAAAAATAAATTTAGGCAGAAGGCAGCCAATGAGAAATGGAACTACCTGGACACCAAATACTGGGAGGACTTTGTTACCCAAAGAAAAACAGATGAATTCAAGGTATTAAGTGCCACTCCCAATTTAATTAATATGCATTCTTATGTATTCACCTATTCAAGATTAACCTTTAGTGTTACTAACCAAATCAATGTGCTTACTAACAAGGCTATCAGCAATGCTCAAAGAGCAAGGCGTGCACTGAATGTGCATCACCACACAATGGGTCCAAGAGGCTATGCAGCCGTTCGCCAAAGACTACAGGCTGAGTCTACTGCTCATTCTGCTACTACTCAGGAGTCCTCTACTATTGGTCCCGCACCTCTACCTCACCATGCTATGTGGATAGATGGGAGGCAAAACAAGAAGGGAGATATAACGAAACCCACAACTGCTGAGGCGGCTGCAAAAATGGTAAAATTCAACTCTTAGAGCAATCGGTCGATATTGATTATTGTTATGTTTACTTACCAATTTCTGTTTATGGAAATTAGCGGGAGTTACACGAGCAGAGGAAGGAAAGCATGTTCATCCCTGAGGGTATAAGGGATGAATAGACAGTTGCTTTGAGTAACTCAGAGCATCCTGGATGTGTTAGGGGTGCAGGCCCTGGTGTGGGCATCAAAGCATTCTTTAGGCCATCACAACGCAAACCAATCCAAAAAGCGGGACTTTCACAAGCTGAGGTAACTTATTCCTTTTTTAGAATGTTATTGTGGAAGGGAATTCAATCATCAGAAGCTAGCGTTTCTTTTATCCATGTATAGGTAAATCAGTTAATTGATAGGAGAGTTGAGGAAGCACTTTATAGGAGAGTCGAGGAAGCACTTGATAAGAGAGTTGAGGAAGCACTTGATAAGAGAGTCAATGAAGCAATTAGCAAGTGACAGGCATCTCAGACTGCCACTCAGACAGTACCTGTGTCGGGCTGCTCTTCTCCTACTATAGAGGTTGGGAGTAATCCTATAGACCCACCACCTAGTACGTCCACTGTAAGTATTTTTATGACATATATAGTAGCTAGTCTTTTCAAGATGATATGTTTATGTATATATGCATATAACATTCTTTACGTAAATTTGTAGGGGTTGAAGCCATGCCAGCTAAAAAGTCAAGAATATATCATTGTAGATACACAGGCTCACCCAGCCCTTCCTGGAGAGATGTTTCATGGGACTCCAGTACCAGCTGGTGCGGTTCGTGTGAGCCCGATACATATACTCCCTGATTGGAGGGATCTTCCACTGCCATATGCCCGCCCAGATTTTGAAATGCTTGGTGAGGTAGAAGGCGGAGTGATAATGTGGCCCAAAGCGGATGTCGTCTATACTAATATTGTATGGTAAATTTACATTATGTTAATTTGTTAGTGTGGATATATGAGTCAATTGATCTGAAATTATATATACAGGTCAAAAGAAAGACACCCGCTACATCTTGGCCTCCACCTCCAGCTCCTAAAGTACAAAGTTGACTTCCAAGGGACCTACATGCCTTGTAAGGTCTTAATTGTAGGGGTATGGCAGTATGGATAGGTGAACATGATTCACATTGCCCTATAAATGTTACTATTCTAAAGGATGCATATATTGCAGGTCAATCATACGATAACAATCTATTTATATAAGTTTTGCATACGTATTAATGCATACATAATACAAATTTTGCATACACATTAATGCATATGTATTAATGCAGATCAATCATACGATAACAAGCTATTTATATAAGATATTTCAGAGTTATTTCGTTATGACTGGTTGAACACATCTATGATAGAGTTGTGGATATGGTGAGATCTTGTTTATACATCCATATACCTTGTTTTATATACGGTGATCGGGTTTCTTATATATTAATGCATACGTAATACATGTTTTGCAGTCACTTACACACGATATGTACAGATTATGCATTTTCCCATGTGGGATTTTTTATTCTATCTTTTATTAGTCTTGTAGATATAGACCCTTCTTCAGTTACTTCACATTGTTGTGATGCTTTTGAATATTTTGGTAATAATAAGAAGGTGGTGTTAATAGCTCCATTCAATGTCCAGTAAGTTTACTTTGTTTGTAATTTGAAAATAAGAAAATTACATTTTTATTGTGGATTTTGAGTTATTAATTTTTTACTTTCTTACCTATAGTGGTAGGCATTGGGAGTTACTAGTTATTGTCCCCAACACGTTCAATGTCTATTATCTAGATCCTGCGGGGAAGGAATTGAATACATTATATGGACACACAATGAAAAGGACATTATTCCTGTGAGAAATTTGTCATATTTTTATCTCCGTTCACATTTGTTATTACATTACTATTTAATTATGCAATTTAATGTGTTACATTAACATGTAGGGCTTTAGAAAAGTTCAAAAAAGCTGGAGGAAAGGTCCCCAGGAAAAAGAATCAGCCACTAATTTGTGAGAATTTGAAAGTAATCTCTCGACTCCAATGTATATATTATTTATGTGAACTGTGCTTATTTGTATTTTTGAATATTTTGTATATTTCAATTTATAGTGTGCTACACAAGACAACGGCTGGGCATGTGCCTACTATGTGATGTGATTTATGGACCTAATCATCAAATATGTCGTAATGGAAATCGATACTATACATCAGGTATTATATATAGTCTCATTAGATAATATAAAATATATTTATTATATATTATTAATTATATATATATGTCATTCTTTTTGCATGTGTTTATAACTGAATTCAGAACAGGTGGAAAGTTATTAGATGTACATACTCCCTATACGAGGGAGGAATTAGATGTTGTAAGAGAAGAATGAGAAAAAGCCCTACAAGTAGTGGAAATTTTTAAATATAACTGGGACAATGATGACGATGATGAATAAAGAATTATATTTCTAAACTTTGTTCTCATAATTATTTTTGTGTGAATGTGAATGACTTTTTTTTAATTGTCATATGTGTGAATGTGAATGACTTTTTCTGAATTGTCATATGTGTGAATGTGAATGACTTTTTCTGATCAATATATGAATATCTGAATGTGAAAAGAGATGAAATGAATGGAACTGAATGTGAATATATAAATGACTTTGCAGGTTTCTACATGTATCTGATCAATATATATGTCTGAATGTGAATGACTTTAAAGGTTTGTGGCCTGTTGTTGGTTGATATCAATGGATATTGTAAACTTGTAGTTCAGAACAGAACTACAGGTTCTGCATCCTGCTGACCAACCATACAACAGGCCTACAAATTGATAAGAAGCAAAAAAATCATAACATAGGCATTGTTTGTTTGTATAAAACTGACACCAAAGACATATGGTGTCGGTTATTAGCAAAAACTGACGTCTCTTCCATGGTTGGTGTCGGTTATCAGTAAGAACCGACACCTATTGTCGCCAGGCATGGCCGTGATAACAGGGATATGGCGTCAGTTATTGTTTAATAATCGACGTGTTTAACCATGATATAGTGTCGGTTTTCTATACTGACCATGATATGGCGTCAGTTATTGTTTAATAATCTACACGTAAAAATCGCAAAAACTTGACACGATTTTTACGTGCGTAGAAACGCAAGTGTACGCGTCAATGTAATATAGGCCTTTGTGAGGCCCGAGTCGAACTCAGGGATACGTGAATTGTCGGAGACTACTACTAACTACTCGCTATCAGCTAGACCGATAAACAAAATGAGAGTTGTTAAAATTAAAAGAAAATAAAAATAAAACAAAACAAAGAAATTGATTAAATGTTTGGTTTAATCAATTCAAAATGAGATCTTTAGGATTGCGGTTTCACCGCGGGTTTTCATTGTATTAAATTCTATGTAGTCACTCAATTTTATCTCTCTATCCGGGTAGTGGCCTGAAATCAGAATTGCCCACTGTCGTGGTACAATTCACTACCTATGTCTTGGTCGGTTCCACCGTCGTAGTAACCTATACCCTAAACTAGGTGCATTAAAAACGATCTCTCGATATCCACCATTAACCTTACACCACCTTGTTCAAGGGATTTATCAATTAATGTAAATTCTGTCTCTTTTCAACCATTAATTCTTCTTTCAAAGAAATTAAGGGCATTAGATTATTATTATGGTGATCAAGCATAACAATATAATTGAGAAAACGAAATTATACTATGGATTTAAGAGATAAGATATGAATTACTATGATAAAATTGTCATACAATGAATTCCCGGGCTACTCCTGGTCCTAAAGATAAAGAGGATTAGCCCCGCATGTTCTTCTCAAAGCAAAACATGGTAGAGAAAAGGGGAAACATGGAGAAAAACGTGATTGAGTGGTGAAACCCCTGAACGGAGAAGATCTAAGAGATCCTTGGCGTAGAATACGCGTTCTCCCACCTTTCGGTGGTGGAAATCGTCTTCTTCAGCGTCCGGATCGGCTGGGGCGTGCTTCTGGGCTCCGTTCTTCTCTCCACACCTTCTCGGGATGTGTGCAGTGACTAATGATGTGATAGTCGGCTCTTGGCCACCGTCATTAGGTATAATTACCGAGTTAGGTCATCAAATAATCACAACCATCACATTTAGATCGATCTGAAGCAAACTTTTATTTGACGGTGTCAATACTATCGATGTGAGTCGATAGTATCGACCTTGCGCTGTATCGGCTGATTTTCTTTTCTTTTGTCTTTGCACCTGATGTCATCTCGATACCATCGACGAGGGTCGATGGTATCGACAACCCTGTAGCGACGGTTTTGTCTTTTTGTGTCGTTGTAGCTCCACTAGTCGATAGTATCGACATATGAGTCGATAGTATCGACTCACTTCTCGCCAGCAACCTGATGGTATCTCGATACCATCGACATCCCTGTCGATAGTATCGACTTTCTTCTGGTCCTTGCGGCTGGCAACCTGTGGTCCGGTCGATGGTATCGACCATTGTCGATGGTATCGACAGTAGCATATACTTGTTTTTCCTGAAATTAACACACGAAACCACATAAGTCTACACAAAACGTATTCTTTTGATAAATGATACTCAAAATGCTGAAATAAGGGAAATTTGACATAGAGAAGTAGCATACACCAAAGTAGATGAATTATGCAACATTAACCACGAAAATGACTAATAAATGCATAAAACACATATCAAACAAGTCTATAAATGCGACTCAAAATCATCGCATCAAACTCCCCTGAGCTTGAACATTGCTCGCCCTCGAGCAACTAAACCTTAGAATAGAATTTCCAGAGTCAACTAAAGAACAAAGCATCACAACAAACATCCCATATGACTCCCACCGGACATTCGCATACCGGCCCTCGCTAACCACAGAATGATAATTACCCTAAAGGCGACAGAAATCATCAATAAAAGATATCTACCTCAAAACTGATGAACACTATCACATAAGGCAGTTAACATAATAGAATTCGCCGGTCCAGACTTAGTGCATCTTGTGATCTCCTATACTACGTTGCTCGCCCTAACTACCATCTACATGGAAGCAACTCTCCTGATATTCACAAGTGAGGAGAAAATCACGGTGGCCTACCAATTCGAGCAACGGGTGGATGGAATGGGTGGCTAATGGAAGAAGTGGAAGCATTATACAGTTTCAACATGCATAAAACAAAATTGGCCTAAATAATGCAAATGCACATGAAAAATGCCCTAATGCCTAAGATTGTGTGGAATGATGCATGCACTAACATTCTGTGTAAAATGAGATGGATATCTAGTTGAGCTACATCATGTACTCACTCATCTTAAAATGTGGGTGAGATTATGTTCCTTTCTCCTTCTTATTCTACTTTCTTCTTAATGACTTTCTCTTTTTTTCTTTTCAATTTCATTTTTTTTCAGATTTTTTTTCTTCAAGCCCTTATATCCATAATTAACAAGGAATACTTTATTGGGCTTACTTTTTCTACATAACTCAAATATTTGAACTATTTAGAAGGTATGGAACAATTTAATTCACCATTACAGAAGAAATGAGGTACACGATGTACTCTATGCATGAAAGTTATGAATGCAACTAAATGACATGCACCTAAGGGTAATGTGCATGTATAACTGTTCTATTTTTTTTCCATACAAAACATATGAAATTGGTTGCAATGCAAGTCCTATCTACATGGCATGCAATCAAAAAGGTTAAAACCGTACTTTACTTCCAAATCTTGTGGTGGATTGTGAAAAGCAATGAAGTGGAAAGATCACAAGACTAATTGACTGAACCTTTGAAAAGTATTATGTGTCCCTCCTTACTGACATGTGTAGTAGTTAAGAGGTTTCTCTCTCTTACTTCAAATTAGAGTCTCATTATCATTTGGTCAGTTTAGGCTCACACAACCAAATCCGTCCACTTTTCATGAACCATTAGGAATATACAATTGTGATTTTCTGTTTTAAAGTTGACAAAACCAATCATTTTCTTAAGTTATGTGCTCGAAGTTGAACAACACTCAAGCTTGCGAACACTCAAAAAAAATTTAATTTTCCCTTAATTCCCATGTACAAGCAAGTGAGATGACACATAACTTAAGACATCCACAATTACACTAGATAGAATGTGGATCCTACAAACAAACTAAGATTGCAAGAAATAAATGACAAGAAAAAAAAGCAATAAAACTAAAAACAGAGAAAATAAAAGATAGAGTTGTTCCAACTACCCCCCCAAGCTTGAATTCGACTATGGCCTTATAGTCAAAAACAATCTTCAAGGTTGGAACAGAGATACCAATTTACTCTTCAGGCGGAGGCGGGTACTGTGGAGCCGTGGGGTCCCAAGATGGATACTCCCCCTGGAAGCTCAGATCAAAGTGGGCCCTAGGTGGAGGTTGTGGATAGCCTCCAAAGTAGTTCGGGCTCCAATAGTGATCGTAAAAGGGCTGCTGTTGCATCTCCATCATATGCAACCAGTCATGAATCTGTTGTTGGTTGTCGAGGAGAAGACGCTCGTTCTCGAAGATTGCCCTTTGATTGTCCAGTAGCCGGTTTGTAGTCTCTTGAACACCGGTGTACATCGTCGTGTGATGCTGTTGCATCTGCTGTATCTCATGCAGCATAGCATACATGCCCTACATCGAATAGACATCCTCGCTTGGCTGCGAAGGCGGTGGTGGTGGCGGAGGCTGCGATGATGAAGATGCACCCGGATGCATGCAAGGACGCTTCCGTGGTGCCACTCGTGCCCGAAGAGGAGTGTAGGTCTCCTCTTCCTCTTCAGCCTCGTCATCATTGTTGTCGTCGTTGTTGCCGCCGTCTTCATCGGAGTCAGCAATGGCTATGATAGGCCATCGGAAATGTTGCGCCCCTTAGATATTGAAGACAGGATCGGGAAGCGAGCATTCTTGGTATGCATGGTTGACGTGGCAGTGTGCATACGCCAAGCCATCTCGAAGAAGGATGAGGTTGGAGTGGTGCAGATGTTGTAGGTTCACCTTGCTCCTATTGGAGAGAGGAGTAAGCTGCTAGAAATTCAACCCAAGGTAGGAGGCCAGCTTTGTGATAAGTGTTCCAAAGTGAATTGGAGCTTTCCGTGTACTCCTATTTACCGCCAAAATGCGTGTTAAGAAAAACCGCCCCAGTTGCATTCTTGGCGCTTCAAAAGCTTGTTCAAGAAAAACAAGTCCGTCTCCTGGAACTTGCTGAGAGCCAGATCACCGCGGCCGAAAAAAGTAGTGCAGATCATGCAGTGTAAAACCCGCACGAACGGGTGCTCAAAATCTTCTACCGCCGCGTTGTGGTAGCTCACAGCTTTGCCTGGCGGCACCGTCACAAGCTCGGCGAAGATCGCGTCGTAGTCTGTGCGGTTGTTCGGCCGCCGGTAGTCAGACCGTGAATGATTCCAGTTGAAGATCTTGTTGAACCGTCAGAGTGTAAGGGTGTAGTCGTTGTTGTACAACCAGAAAGACACCTGGCCCCTGATCCACTCACGGTCGGTGGCTATGACGTCATTGGGTACGACGCAGACGTCAAGCGACGCCATAAACTCAACTACCAGCTCCTTGTAAGTAGGCCACTCATTGAAGAACGGATGGCCATCGACATGGAACTCCAGCTCGTCAGGCCTTCTTCCCGTGTGTCGGGCCTCTCCCTTTAGAGCGTAGTCGAGGTTGGCTTCGAACCCCAAGTTGTGGATTGTTTCCCGTTCAACATAACGGGTCGGCTCGATCTTTCTCTTCAAGATCTCCTCGTAGATCTTCTTGACCTCCACAGATGGATGAATCAGCCGCAGGCGTGAAATCGATGCGGTAGGTGGTGGCATGAATTCTGGGATTTCCATCGGGTCGGCATGTGACGAAGATGCACCAGCAACATGCACCATGATCGCGATAGAAAGAGGGATAGAGAGAGAGCTCGGTGAAGACCGGAGAAGAAATCTCCGCTCGATGAAGAATGTGCTCGGTGTTGCTCATCGTTGGGCTCAGATCACTCTGGAATACACTCGGCACAGGTGGAGGAGGATTGCTCTGGAGTTGTGATGTCATATGACGACAATCCTACTCATATATAGCCGTGGCCGGCGCTGCTGTATGCCCGTCGATACCATCGACGCGGGTCGATGGTATCGACACGGGTAGCACAATCCATACTGCCGTGAGTATCGACGGTCGTCGATGGCTGGATCTGTGGGGCCCGGATTACTGACGTGTCGATACTATCGACAGGTGTCGATAGTATCGACCCGTCCCACGGATCGACTTTTTGATTGCAGCGATCACCGTTGATCTCCTCTCGTGGATCGGTGACGTGGCGCGTCGATAGTATCGCTCTGATTAGGGAAACTCCCTCACGAGGCCAGCCGCCACCTTCTGTATGCGAATGTGTCGATACCATCGACAGGCCCGTCGATGGTATCGACTTTACTGAGACGATTTCTTCTGAATATCTCCAGAGATCTCTATGGTATCGACTGGCATGTCGATACTATCGACCTTGACTTGGCGATCAACCTGTTGGTGTGTCGATACTATCGACAAGGCCGTCGATAGATCGACGCAGTGCGATTTCTGCAGTCGCCAACCTATACCATGATCGATACCATCGACACAAGGGTCGATGGTATCGACTCTGCCTCAGTCATGTACATGTAGCAAACGATCACGGTATCTTTTTACACTAAAAACTAAGTTAAAACAAATCAAACTATGAATGTAAAAGAACTAAACTAAAGTACCGATGGTTGGGTTGCCTCCCAACAAGTGCCCTTATTTAACGTCTTAGGCTAGACGACTTGAAGCTCCTCATCAACTTGGTATTTCGGAGAAGGTGCCCAAAGGATCATGCGGCATCTTGAACTCCACTCGATCTTGACCAATTCCCAACGTCAGCGTACCTCTCCCAATTGCAGTGACTACATCGGCCGTTGCTTGAAACGACCTACCTAATAGCATCTCGCAACTTTGAAGTTGTGGCATATCCATGATGATGAAATCTACCGAAAAGATGAACTTGTCCACCTTGACAAGTACATCTTCGCAAACTCCATATGGCTTTACAATGGACCATTCGCCAACTCAATAGTAGCTGCTGATATCTTCATTTCCTTCAACCCAAGCTTTTAAAATGTGGCTAGTGGCATAAGATTAATGCTCGCGCCTGAATCACACTGAGCTCATGGAAAGTGTTGATCGCCTATCGAACATGGAATATAAAAGCTTCCTGGGTCTTTCTTATTCTGTGGCAAACTCCCATGGATGATTGAGCTCACCATTTCATTCATCCGGAAAACATCTATGTCTTTAATCCGCCTCTTCTTGTTGATGATTTCTTTGATAAACCTCCCGTAGGCGGGAATCTTCTCAATCATTTCCACTAACGGAATATTGATAGGGAGTTTCCTAAACATCTCCAAGAATTTTCTGTAATGCCGATGCTCTTTCTTCGGCCTAGGGCTGTCCGGACTAGACACAAATGCCTCATTCCAACGCTTATGAGGTGGCACATATGAGCTTTTCGGGGCAAGCTCCCCTAAGCTTGCTTCAATGACTCCCTCTGGCGTAAACTTTATCGGAACATCATCAATAGGTATAACTTGCGGTGGATCCTCTCTCGCAGTGGATGTATCCACACCTTGACGAATGGCCTTCACATGCTCTTCTTGACTAGGTGGGGGCGCGACCATCATGGGCTTTTGGCGGGATTTCCTAAAAGGAGTGTATCCGCCTGGTAGTCCATAATGACTGCGAGGATACGGTATTGCCGGTATTGCCTCCGTATCAAACATCATTTTGCCTTGGTCCTTGATCTCTGCCACGGGGGGTTCTTCCTCATTAATCATAGATATGTATTTAACTTGATGATATGCTTGAACCACATCTGCATTCCCAGCCTGTCTCTGCTGATTGGCATGCTTGATGGCCGCCACTTCATTTGAAATCTGGGTCACGGTGGTTTCTAATGCCCGCATTTGTGCTCCATGACTTTGCAGTGTCTGCCCAAATTTAGTCAAGATGTCACCCTGGGACTGCAGTTGTTTACTAAACATACTCATCATCTCTTGATTCTGCTGCACCATCTGACTAAGCAACTCGGTGCTTTTATCTTCAGCTCTAGGTTGTGGCTTTGCATCAGGATCTTGTAGGAAGTTATTGGGATCCTTCCATGAGAACTTCTTGTCCCTCCTCCAAGCATAATCATTGTTTCTATAGCCCTATTGTTGCATGAATTTGACTTGGGCTTCTTCATCAGATGATGCATCTTCCTTGGCTAGCAATTTCTTGGCTAGAAGATCTAGCTTGTCATTCAGCTCCTTTATGGCTCTGGACTCACCTGCAGCTTTAACTTGTTCCGGTGCATCCCTATCACCCCAAGATTGCTTTTTCGCCATATTCTTCAGAATCTCCCAGCACCTCGTGTCTGTGTTATTCAAGAAAAATCATGAACCTGCTGAATCAAGGTTACTTCTATCATGCTCAGAGAGAGCAAAATAGAAGATTTTGACCTGCTTCTCCTTATCCAGACCATGGTGTGGGCACCTTCTCAACATAATCTGAAAACGTTCCCACATCTCCGAGTAGGTCTCACCTGCCTTCTGAGTGAAATTATGAATTTTTCTGATCAAATCATTCGTCTTCTCGGGCGGGAAGAACCTTTAAAAAAAACCTCGACCATATGGTTCCATGATTCCACATATTCGTCGTCGAGATTGTGCAACCACTCTCTTGCAGCACCTGCCAGAGAGCTCGGAAACAATTTTAGGTAGAGAACATCTTGCGGGAACCTGTCAATTTTGACCATGTCGCAATTTTCCACAAATTGGCTGATATGCGTAACTGGGTCTTCATTCTTAAGCCCTTGGGATGCGTTGGACTTCACCAAATTTATTAATGCAGGATCAATTTTGTATGTTGGAATGTTAATTGCCTGCTTCTTTATTGGTTCTTTCGACGCGGACGATGAAGAAGCCTTGATCTTCTCCCATATTGTATGTTTCTCCGCCATCTCTTCTTGTTCGGGTTCAGAAACGATATCCTCCAGATGGTCTTGATTATGGCCTTCCTCGTCGTCAGGTCCCGTCAGTGGAACCTCGGGTGCTTGTTGCGTGTAGTCGGTACTACACATCTGCACCATGCACAGTACCTGTAAAATAGTAAATTAAGTTCAGTACAGTGCTAGACAACTACAAGATCCGAAAAAGACTAAGCTATGAATTTTTTAAAATGATAAAAAAAATGTGGCCTAGAGTGCCGCTTGCAGCACTCGTAGTGCCGACAACTTGCCGTATCCCCGGCAACGGCGCCAAAAACTTGACACGATTTTTACGTGCGTAGAAACGCAAGTGTACCTGTCAATGTAATATAAGCCTTTGTGAGGCCCGAGTCGAGCTCAGGGATACGTGAATTGTCGAAGACTACTACTAACTACTCGCAATCAGCTAGACCGATAAAAAAAATTGAGAGTTGTTAAAATTAAAAGAAAATAAAAATAAAACAAAATAAAGAAATCGATTAAATGTTTGGTTTAATCAATTCAAAATGAGATCTTTAGGATTGCGGTTTCACCGTGAGTTTTCATTGTATTAAATTCTATGTAGTCACTCAATTTTATCTCTTTATCTGGGTAGTGGCCTGAAATCAGAATTGCCCACTGTCGTGGTACAATTCACTACATATGTCTAGGTCGGTTCCACCGTCGTAGTAACCTATACCCTAAACTAGGTGCATTAAAAACGATCTTTCGGTATCTACCATTAACCTTACACCACCGTGTTCAAGGGATTTGTCAATTAATGTAAATTCCGTCTCTTTTCAACCATTAATTCTTCTTTCAAAGCAATTAAGGGCATTAGATTATTATTATGGTGATCAAGCATAACAATATAATTGAGAAAACGAAATTATACCACGGATTTAAGAGATAAGATATGAATTACTATGATAAAATTGTCATACAATGAATTCCCGGGCTACTCCCGGTCCTAAAGACAAAGAGGATTAGCTCCGCATGTTCATCTCAAAGCAAAACATGGTAGAGAAAAGGGAAAACATGGAGAAAAACATGATTGAGTGGTGAAACCCCTAAACGGAGAAGATCCAAGCGATCCTTGGCGTAGAATACGCGTTCTTTTGCCTTTCGGTGGTGGAAATCATCTTCTTCGGTGTCTGGATCGGCTGGGGCGTGCTTCTGGGCTCCATTCTTCTCTCCACACCTTCTCGGGATGTGTGCAGCGACTAATGACGTGATAGTCAGCTCTTGGCCGCCGTCATTAGGTATAATTACCGAGTTAGGTCGTCAAATAATCACAGCCATCGGATTTAGATTGATCTGAAGCAAACTTGTATCTGACGGTGTCGATACTATCGACGCGAGTCGATAGCATCGACCTTGCGCTGTATCGGCTGATTTTCTTTTGTCTTTGCGCCTGATGTCATCTCGATACCATCGACGAGGGTCGATGGTATCGACAACCCTGTAGTGACGGTTTTTTCTTTTTGTGTCGTTGTAGCTCCACTAGTCGATAGTATCGACATATGAGTCAATAGTATTGACTGACTTCTCACCAGCAACCTGATCGTATTTCGATACCATTGACATCCATGTCGATAGTATCGACTTTCTTTTGGTCCTTGCGGCTGGCAACCTGTGGTCCGGTCGATGGCATCAACCACTGTTGATGGTATCGACAATAGCAGATACTTGTTTTTCCTGAAATTAACACACGAAACCACATAAGTCTACACAAAACGTATTCTTTTGATAAATGATACTCAAAATGCTGAAATAAGGGAAATTTGACATAGAGAAGTAGCATAGACCAAAGTAGATGAATTATGCAACATTAACCACGAAAACGACTAATAAATGCATAAAACACATCAAACAAGTCTATAAATGCGACTCAAAATCATCGCATCAGACACCCAAAACGCTGCTAAAGATCTGTCCAGGAAATACGTTGCCCCCTCAAAAAAAGGTGCAGTGGTGTTCGAGCTCTGAGCATCATTAAAAAGTTGGGGTTTGCACAATCCCATAGAGTGGAAGCGGTCGGGTACTCTGGCAGAATCTGGATCCTTTGGAGGAACGACATCTCCATGGAGATCATCTCGTCGGACAAACAATTTGTTCACCGTAGAATTCATAAGTCCTATTTTACTTTCATCTATGCGAGCATGATAAGGGGTGGTAGGAACCTTCTCTGGAACCAACTTGCCACTTTGGCCCCCTTCATTGCTACCCCCTAGGTGGTGGTAGGGGATTTCAATGTTGTCATGTACCCATCGAAAAAATTTGGAAGCAACACCTTCGACAGTGCAAATAGTCGGGACTTCATTGAGGCTACTGAAGCATGCTTTCTGTATGAATTGGGAGGAAGTGGCACTCACACCACGTTTAGGAGGGGCCTTCTCAATGAGCGACTTGATAGGTCTTTGCGGAATAGACAATGGATCGACCAATCATCCATGAACAAGGTCCAAGTTCTTGAGAAGAACCATTTAGACCATGCGCCGATCTTGGTGTCGTATGAGTCACCATCTTTGGCAAACCAAAGGCACATTACTCGCACATCTACGAGATGGTATACTATGCCTTGGGTTTGAGGATCTTCTAACACGATCATGGCCCAGTGGCCAGGACCTTATGTCTGCCAATGCACACTTCCTCGCGCAAGCCAGTAGCTAGGACTCTACATGCCGCAAAGAGGATAGAAGGGAAAAAGACCAAATCACAAATAAGATTAAATGGAACCAGATGAATCTTGCTCTCTAGTTTGATCATGCAATCACTCAAGAAACCATTGCCCTTCACAACTATGTCATTTCATCTAGGAGCCTTTCATAGGGTCAACTCTACCTCCTGCATCGACGGATTCTCTCATTATACTCATACCGAAAACCAACTCCCCAGAACAATGCTCCCAATTCAGACCCATATTGCTGAATAACGTCTGCATGAAGCTTTTGTCCAAGGTAATTGCAGCAAGGATCAAACCTTATCTTAAGGATTGGGTTTCACCTTTACAATCAAGTTTTGTGCCGAGGAGGACAGGAGACAACACAACACTGGTCTAAGAGATTGTTCACTCTATGGAGTCCAAAATAAGCTCCAAGAAGTTTCTGCCCCTCAAGCTAGATCTTGTCAAGGTGTTTAATAAATTAAGTTGGCACTTCATCCATGACACTCTGAATCGAATATCACTTCCCAGGAACATCATGACAATATCATGCAGATAATCAGCTCAGGCTCCTCTATTCTCTAGAATGGGAAGATCGCATGCTCCTTCCACCCCTCTTGTGGTGTCAAATAGGGGGGGGGGGCTCTCTCACCATATATCTTTGTCCTCTGTCTTGAGAGATTCAGCCAGCTTATTGAAATGGAAGCTGCCAAAAGTAACTGGAAACCAGTTGTTATATCCAAAGCGAAGGTGTCGGTCACACATGTACGCTTTGCTGATGATATAATCATTTTCGGAGAAGTCTCTCTACACAAAGCCAAGCTTATGCGCTGTTGCCTCAAGAAATTCAGTGATGCTTCGGGATTGTTCTTATCCTATGAAAAATCTACTGTGTTCTTCTCACACAGGACGCCTCGGGGATCTAGAAGCCAAATTTGCAAGAGATTGGGGGTCCAAGAAACCAGGAAAAGTCCACAAGTGTTTGTTTAATGACTGAGGAGCTCCAATTGGTGAAGTAGCTAGGAAGTTGACTAATTATCTTGGAATTTGTGCGAAGAAGGGTATGCATTTTCCATTGCACAAAGAATGGGGAGTTGATCATATTAAGGGTTTTGAATCCACCATGGATGGTGTTATGGTATGTCAACAAATATACTATAACTACATTAGATTTATTCAAATGTTTCTAACATGTACACCATTCTAGGAGTTATTGATTTTCACATGACAGATTGAGAGACAATCGCAAATATACAAGATGTTGTATATTGGTATTATACCAATGTACAAAATAAGGTTATATCTTGGTGAAGCATATTAAAAAATAAAAGGTCTATTTCTGAACATCCAAATCAAGAATGCCAAGAAACACCTGATTCAAGAGTCACTGTGTGGGAATGGAAATTTTTTTTGGAATATGAGAATTCTTCTACTAAACAGGTGTCTCAATGAAAGTAATAAATTATGATGCATTCTTGATATATTTATACAATTAATATCAAATACATTTCTTTTTACTCATCATAGGAGTGCACTCGAAATAAGATTAATCGTGGAGGTCCTCGTCCCACATATAGAACTGGAGCAAAATCATATTCCTGTTGTTATCAAGAATGGGTAAAAATGACATTTAGATTTTTATATTTAACTCATTTTGTTGGTATAATCTTGATTTAATAGAAAATTAATATCTTTTATATTGTGATAGATTGAAAAGGGAAATGATAGAAGATGAATACCAGGCGTACCTTAAATACCATCAAGATGCAAATGATAACTATTTTGATGAATACACAAAAAAAAGTGTAAGTCTACTATTTAGGCATTATTTGTAATTATTTCAAAAAACTAATGCATGGCATTAAATGTGTAAATCTAAAATGTCTAGGAAGAAATTGCCACAAAATGTGAATAACGACAACTTAGTAGGTCAACAAACCACCAGACATTTATTCACGTTCTTGATGATGTAATTGGAGAGCATCGTGGTGGTTATGAGAGAGGATATGGTCTTAGGGCTTCCAGACAAAGATGGAAGACTTCTCATTTACAATGTGTCCAGATGAAAGATTATGTTAAGCAACAATCTCAAATTAAAGAACTAGAAGAAGAACTTGCTTGTCTAAGAGAACAATATGGATTGGTGATAATCAACTAAACATATTTATTTCTGTCAAGTGTTTTCTTTATAATGTGAGTCGTATTTTATTGGAAAATGGGGAAGGGACATCCAACTGTGGTGAGCCACACACATCAAGTAGTCACGATGATATTCAGGTGTGCATTTTTAAAATTGAATATCAATTGAGTTTATGACCATCTTTGGCTTACTACCTGTTTTATTCTAATAATATCACAGCACAACTACTCACCACAAATCTCTTCCATACCTTGTGGCCATTATCCAACCATCTTTAGAGCATGTAAGTTTTATTCTATCAAATCTTAATTTGTTTACTACTCATCTTGGTAGTATATTACTTGAAGATCTTTTGTTATTTGTAGATAATAAGGCTGCCAAATTTTGTCTTTCTTATTGGTATATTCAAATCACTGGCTCTTTTTGGAATGCAGATGTTTGTGCATGCTAGCATATTTTGGACCTTAAGCTATCTATAGAAATGTAAGTGTAATTATATTAGATTTTTATATTATCTCTACTCATTTTGACAGTGTATCATATGAAGATATTATTTACATTACAGATAATAAGGATGCTAGATTCTATCTTTCTTAATGGTATGTTCAGTCCATTGGCTGTTTTTAAACATGGATATTTATGTGTGCTAGCATATTTTGGACTACTCATGGACTACTGAATGAGATACTCGCATAAGTCTATGCTTGAGTGACATTTTGTAGGTCTCCTAATTGATATAAGTATTTGGTTTCTCATTTCAAGTCATATCATAGCCAGGGCGACATTTTGGAGGTAATCAATGGTGTTCAAAGATATATTTAAGTTTCTTTCTTTGAACCATATATTAAGAGAAATATTGAAATGGGACTGCTGTTTTGCCTTTGTAGGATCTCAGAAGGGGGTAGTGGAAGTCTTCTTTTATTTTTTAAGTGTGAATCTTGTTGAAAGCATGGATACTCACCACTTTGTTAGGTGGAGACTCAAATAGGTATGTCAAAATGTAACTACCATTGGAATAATATTCTTCATGTCCTACCAATATCTTCATCCTGCCCCAAATTACTGATGCAATTTATTTCTACAACATTATTGATGTTGCTGATTTATTGTGAATATAAGTTTGATTATTGATTAATTTTCCAAATGTTAGTTTAATAAATAGATATAATGTTTGATTTAATATCATGCTTTGTTCTCTTAATTTTCTTACACTTCAATCTTAGTGTATCCACTCATCCAGATTGGCTTTGTGCCTTGATAACATGGAAATATGAGACGAATAAATGTTAGTCCTCACCACAACTAAGCAAGTCAATTGCACAGTTGTTTTCTTTTTGAAAATTTGATGCTCATAACGTAAACAACATTGTTCAGATCCTTTCCAATGATATATTTTGTAAGGTGGACAGAGAATAAGCTCTATTTTACTAAAAAATAAAAAAACTACCCAATTAATATTATGTTAGAAGCATACTTTTTACTATTATATTATAAAATATATATATATTATCATTTTATTTAATTTTGGGTATATTTAAGTGCAGTTTTTGAGCAAGGTGAAGGAGATTTTTAGCAGACAAGTGTGGAACATGTTTTATGCCATAACTTATGAAAAGAGTTGAGGAATGAACTTAAGGTATGTGACAATTAATTCATCCCATGGAAAAAAATTATCTTGTGTTCTGAGTCTTTTCACCCTAATGCGTCTTCTTATTTTTTCCAGAGTATTGCTACTCATACACTTTAATGGAAACTTATTCATGATATGCTCTTACTACCTCTATATATCAACTTTATCTTTATGAACATTGTTATATCTCACACTTGGGTTTCTATTTGCATTGTTACAAGAGTGCACCAAATGTTGGGGATTATGTTTTTAGCATGTTTAAATTTTCAAAGTTAAACTAAGTTACATTGATTTTTTCTGTTATAGATTGAAAACTTGTGCTAAGGATGCCCTGATGACGTTTTGTAGTGGAACAATAAAAAGATACAAAAATATACAATTTTTACAGTTAGGAATGGTAGTGTAGATTATTTTAGGGCAATAAGGTGTAAGCTACGAATAGCAATAGGATAGCCTCGCTTCAAGGTTGTAAGCCTGAGGTGGGGATCTTATTACCATGACCACAAGGTGGACCTGCTTATAGGTCGAAGTACCCTTCCAATTCGAGATGGCTATGACCTCACTACATGGATTCACCATTTGTGTTATTGAACCTTCATCCCTTCAAACTCTAAATATCCCACTCAACCAAAACTAGACTATGCTTTGATGATTGTTGAGATCTCTAAGGCTGGTAAGTAGAACTATAAAGTGTATTGTTATTCATACAAGAAAAATTATTATAAGTTAGACTTATATTGGCTTCTGTGATGCTAATAATTCTCTTTCCTTCACTGGGAATCAAACAATAATAAGAAGTAGCTGTTAGTAATAGGGATTGAGGAAAATGCAGATGGAATTTAGAAAAACTACTAGCATCCCAACCACCTCAACTAAGGCTGAAAGGCCAAGAAGTAGAATGCAACTGTTGTGCCATTCGATCTCCCATTGTTATTGGAGAAGTAAGAGAAGCTGGAGAAAGGAGATGGGCATGCTAGTACTTTGTGGAAGGATTCTCGAGAATGCTTTGAGGATGGGTAAGTCCACCGAGGTGGTGGTTGAGGGCATACATGGTTTCCATTATGAAGGACTGATCGTTTGCGCCTATGCAGGTAGAGGCTGTAAAGAGTGTTAAGGCCAAGGACAACAACAACAGCCCAACCACCTTGACTAATGTTGAAAGTCTGTGAAGTAGAGCCACCGCCAAGTTCCTCAAGAGGATCAAAAGTAGGGTGCGGTCTCTGTTTGTCCCCAACCCATGAGATGCAGAATCTATTTGAACCATAAAAGTAGGTTGTGAGGGGTGCCATTGTAGATTCCAGCCAGTGGAAGTTACTACTTAAACTCCTAGTCTTTACGTTGGATACCCATCCCTAACCAAAACCACCATACCATTACATCCATATACTTCTGGTTGTCTAGGAAAATAGGATGAACAAGACTAGATTATGGATATCCAGTAGTAAATGATTGTTTCTCCATCTCTATAATGTTGTTAATTTTTCTCTGGGTTGGAAATGATGTACTGAGTGAACACCTACTTTTGTCGTGGCATTGATGTAGGTGCTTTCCATTTATATATGTGCTTGGCGTGGCTCAATTTGAATACATTATGCTATAAGGACTCAACTATACTTGACTGCATTAGGTAACGTTTGTAATGTTCTAATGCAGTTAATTTAACTTAGGTCTTCTTCTAACAATATTGAATATTACCCAACTATGTCCCATTTTGAGAGGTGGACAGAAATGACTACATCAAATTGGAATTGTGTTTCTAGATTTAGGACATTTACTATAATTTCAAATCTCTGCTCAGTAGCAGCTTGTGTTTCTCCATGAATTTATGGCTTCCCAACATCACGTAATTGATGTGTTTCTTTAAAGTATGTCTAGAAATATAAATATTGTTGTTTTGGTCTCTAATTGAAAATATAGCTTTTCTCATCACCATATACGTACAATATCCTACTTCTAGTAATTTTAATCTCATTTGTACATGCAATTGAATGTTCACGGGAAGAAGATCTAGGCATAAAACATAATTTTAACATAAACCTTTGTATTTTTTTCATGTTAATGTTAATCTGTGTTTTACATAAGTTCTCTTTGCTATATAAATATGGATGTCCTCTCCTGTGTTATATTATCTTTCTAAATGCAATTAGACCTATTTGCAATAGGAAATTTTAGCTTCGTTGTTGAAGATAAAGTTGGCTTTCCCTCAGTATACTATTGATGGTATGATTTAATATCAGTAATGGCGTCAGGCTAGGCTAAACGTGAAGAAAGTTGTTGTCCAAGCCTTGTATCACTACGATGTTAGGAGTTGAGTGATGCTACAACTCACAGTCCTAGTAACTTAAGTGGTGTTGCAGCTTACAACCCTCCTAGTAGATAAAGTGGGACTCAATAATGTAAACAAACAATGATGCAACTCAACTTGGCAGGACTCGACTGGGACTCTTGTCTTGAGGCTGATTGTTGTTAGCGATATTATAAACTTTTTGTACCTTATATATCAAGGATGTTGACATGTTATTTGTACGGGATGAATATATATCCCCTCTATGTATGACACTTGATTATGATATGAAATAGATGTGGTTGCATTTGTAAGTTGGCGTCAATTGAGGTACAATTAACTTTGTTAGATGTGGTTAATGATGAAAGCGGCACGTTTGACTCATGTATAAATGCAAGCTATTTCCATTCAGAATAAACAGTTGCTGCTGTTAAAAATGGGTGATATTTATTATAATCAGTGGGAATGTAGCTCACATTCAACGGATGTGCCTGTTTAGTCAGCTGAACCCGCTGAATATGGTTGCAGGTTTAACGGAGCTGCAGAGCACGACCCAACTTTAATATAATATACAGTTACCTCCGTGTATTCTGCTTGATCTTGAACGGGCCCAACCATTAAAATTGGCCCCATTTCTACTAGTGGCGACCTGGATGCAGCTCATGTAGAGTTAGACCGAGCTGCTCCCGAGCTAGCCTCTCTTTCCGACTTAGGAGTTTGAAATCTCGCACTAATTTTCGACTTAGGAGTTTGAAGGGGTCACACCAAGATAGTAATGCGTTTTTAATATTGATTCAAGAACTGAAGAACCAGTCAAAACTCGTGACTGGTATCCTCCAGAACAGTCGTTGCTGCCAATATTATCACATGTATGCTAGATCCAGATGTTAAAAAACTCCATTACTTGGGCTCCAATCTTCAACTCGTATATACATGTTATAAAATGGCATAAAGATGAGCTGACAAGTTCACCGCAAGGCGCGTAGTCTCCACCTAAAAAGGACCCCCAGTCCAGACCGTAGCTAGCACATCATATTCAAATCATGGAGAAACAAATTGTTGCAACCCTTGCAGCAGCTCCAGCGGCGGAGGAGCCGAACTCCGTTAGCCTGCGACCCTTCGCCTTGACAGATCGAGACGACTACTACGAGTGGGCCTCAGACAACCAAGTAACCCAGTTCCTCCCTTGGGGCACCTATACAAGTAAGTCCGACCTGCTCTGCTACATCCGCGACGTAGCAATTCCGCACCCTTACTTCCGCGCAATCTGCGTGAACGGACGTCCCGTCGGAGGTTTGTCCGTGACGCCGGGGGAAGGCTTCGCGGAGCGGCGAGGTCTGCTTGGATACGTCCTAGCCCGTGCCTGGTGGGGTCGCGGGGTGACCGCGGCGGCGGTGCGGCTGGCCGTAGGTGAGGTATTCGGTGTATTTCCAGCGCTATTGAGGGTGGAGGCCCTGGTGGACTTGGAGAACGGGCGGTCCGTGAGGGTGCTGGAGAAGGCCGGATTCAGAAGAGAAGGTGTGCTTCGGCAGTATTGGACCATGAAGGGCCGGACGGCTGATATTGTCATGTATAGCGTTCTGGCTAGTGACTTGGTCTGTCGATCATGATCCGTGGCATTGCTTGTCCTGTATATGGAGTTTGGATCGAGTCAACGCCGATAAGAAGCTGTAGTATTTCTTGGGGCAACGAATTGTGCGTTTAGGGCAATCCAATAACCTATGTATATTAATTCTTACCAAATGTGCTCTTTTCTTCTTTGTATATAATTTTCCTTAAAACAAAATAAAGAATCTATTCACCAGGTGCCCAAGGAAAATCAAACTCAAAACTTCCTTAAAAACCACCCTCTTAACTACCGTGCTTGGATTAAGATCATATTACATGAACTAACAATCTAGGTACATCATATTACATGAACTGACAATATAGAATGGAACTTCACGTAAGGAACATACTCAAGCACGTATATAATCTTGCATATAGATGACGTGTGTGCTCACATGCAAATAGGCTTATTAGAAACACATTTTTGGATGACCTCCCATACAACGGAATATATCTCGGGCAGATTATCTTATATATCCCCATTCCTTGTGACAACGTTCCAACCTACATCATCTCTTATCCTTGGTGTATGGCATGCGTAATGTCCTATCTCTCACTCCCATAACAAGAGGAAATAAGCATTTGGCTGCAGTCCAAATACAGAGTTCGTCCTGTTCCAAGAGTAGAGATGGTACATCCCACCTTGCCAGTACACCTTTAAATCTAAGTTGAAACGTGTTTTTTAAGCTTCTATATTACAATCATCTTGATATCAAAGTTACTTCCATGGGAGACTAGTCTCGAACCTACTTGGGTTACTACACAATCCTTGGTCATCTCCTTTGGGTCTAATGGTAGATTCCCATTTTACCCCTCATGACTTCACCTAATAGGTGAATCAATTTCTAGGGCTGAGTCACATGGCACTACCCGTAGGCAGCCCACTCCTTAACTCATGGTATGCTAAGAGTCTCATGGCACTACACATGTGTAGCCCAATTTCTAGACGGAAACATCTCTTTTGTGAAGCCATCGCACACTACATCTTGGTGTACTTTGAGAACGAGTGGTCAATAAGGGTGTTGGAGAAGTCCTTATTTAGAAGAGAAGGTGTACTTTGAGACTCACTATACATGATAGGAGATGTGTGTTGTTAGGTAGAAGATTATGGGAGGGTTTTCATTTTTTAAAACTCATTTCATTTCCACTTTTTGCTGCAAACAATTTCTTCCCAAAAGAAGCCCTCAACAAGTAGTTTCTCTTGACACCCACAAACCTATGTTCTACATCTAGATTGATCTGACAGGCACTAACTTTTCCATCCCCAATGCTCATTTCTTCTCCCAGATGCCCTTATCTTCTCCGTGATGCCTCATTTCTTCACCACCGAGTTAACTGACTGGTTGATGATGAAGTACTTACTCCCTTTTTATCTCTGCAACACAATCCCAAATCCCAACTTTCTCTTCTTTGTGCCTAATTTCTTCTCACCAAGCCCCACTCTCCCATCCCAGATTCCTTTGTTCAATCCTCTTCACGTTATCTCTCCTCCCTTCACTTGCGACGTGTATGGATCCATGACCTTAGACAACAACATCCAAGAAACATCGAGTAGCCATTCAAAATGAATATGATGTTGTGGAGGGCTAAAGTAGCAATGTTGGAGATTCCCACGACTAGGGAGTAGCCAAGTTCATCAGATCCCAAAACACAAACCCCCACATTGGAAACAAAAATGGCATCCACTATCATTTACAATGATGAAAGTTGCCATAGCTAGAGAGTGTTTGAGTTCACTGGAGCCCAAAAAAAATCCAATGATGATAGTTGATAAGCTAGAAAAGAGGCAACAACCACTGTCATGTCCATGAAAAAGGGGGAGGGAGGATGGTGAAAATATGAAGAAGACAAACAAGCCAAGGATATGCAGAAGGCGGTCTTCGAACGCGAGGAATAGGAGGAGATGAGATCTGATGCAAAAAAGTGAACACTCTTAAAGCAAGGTATTCATAGAAGATACTCCATGAAAATTACAAAACACATGCACTTGAGGAGAAAGCTATCTTCACATCCTTGCCTTTCCAATGCCTACTTTAAATCTAATAATTCCATCTACATGATGAGAAGGCGATTCACAATCTCGCATCGTGTGACAATGAAGTTTATGGGAGTTTCAAGGTTGGAACTAGGGCATTTGATTTCAATGCAACACAAGTCAGGGAGATCCTTCCTGTGTCAACTAGAGGTGATACACAAACTTCTCTTCACATTTATGCATCCTTTACAAGTTTCTATGCCTCCTTTCCAAATTTTCATGCATCCTTCTCCTTTGCTTGGCCTCATGCTTTTTTCCTATTTAGATTTTTTTTGAATAAATATGCCTTCTTAGCATAAGTAGTTTATTTCTTATTTCTTATAAACTAGTCTTAAGCCTATTATATTTTTATTGTTATTATTATTATGTGAGTACACTTAAGTGAAGATACATCTATCCACTTAAGTGTATCGTGTATCCATGGACTCCTATATATAGATGACCTAGAACATTTCTACAAACTATAAATAAGATTCTTATTTTATTCTAATTGGTATCAAATTTCATACCCTAATTCTAGTACTCCCTATCCTTTCCTTTCCCTCCCTCCATGTTTCCTTTATACCTTACTGGTGGCTGCCACTACCACCAGTAGGTCCTCAAAGACAATTTCAACAACCTCTGGGATAGCCATCAAACTTCAGATCGGAATTGTAGTGTAGGTTTGGACAAAGAAGAATACAAGAGGAAGGGGATTTAGTGACTTATTTGATGTTTATGTGATGTGACACAGCCACAAGTCCATGATCTGGGTTCCACATTTGGGTAAGTTCACAATTCCCTATAGCAAGCAATAGTGTATTACTAGTTACTGATTTCTTCCTGTTCCCGTGTCACATGGAATAGAGTCATCTTCTATAGAACTAGATCCATATTCTTATCACCACTAACTAATAATGAATTTCCCATTTAGTTGACAATGCACGGTAGTCTCCACTTGTGATCTTGTTTCTTTTTCATGGTCATTTGTTCATAAATCATTTGTGTTCCTTGAATGAGAAGCTAACTCTAGACGTGAATGAGTTTATATGGTGGATTACTTGAATTTATAATTCTTTGGATTGACATCATGCCACTTTCCAATTCAGATCCCCTTCCTATGTACTGCAAGAATAACCAAAAAAACTTCAACAAAAGACCTCGTGTTAATTGGAAAATCATAAAAAAGTAGAAGGGGGCACTTTTTCTATTTTTCTCTTCATGTGGTTCTCCTAACCCACATGTCTGAGCATATTTTCTTGAAATAGGGATTTCTAATTATACACATCACAATTCCTTTAATCATGTGATTTAACATTCTCCTACTATGCCTATATTGATAGTGCTACCTTTTTTCTTACTACCATACTTATTTTGATAGAGATTTTACTACCATGTTTATTCTAATAACACTTTTCCTACCGTGCTAGTAATCCAATAATGTCTTATTACTGTACCAAACCTTTATTTTGGTACTTTACTTTTGATTTATAATTGTTGAAAATAAAACTATCATCTATAATGTCATGTCATGTGTTTTCTACTAAAATCAATAATGGCAACTTTTTGCTATGGATGAATGTGATTTCTACCTTTTTAGACTCATGTGGTAAACTGAAATTTATCTAAGAAGATGCACCTAAAGAACCTGGTGAGACACCTATCATGAGAGATATCTAGGTTCACTCTTACCTCTATGGATGTATGGAGAATTATGTTGTTGTCAAATACATGTGATACAAAAATGTCAAAAACATGTGACAAGAGACAAAACAGTTCTATACATAGGAGGACAACTACATCTTATTGTAAAATATAATGGATAAGATATTTTTTGAATGTCAAGGTAAGCATTCTTTGTCCATGTAATATGATCCCATGGAAGGTCTCTCAAATCAATTGAATTTCTTCTCACCCACCACCTCTATCGAAATGACCAAGGGACGTGATACCATTATTATCGAGTGATTTCTTAGTGGCCTTCATCTCCATTATGTTGTCGTGCACCAACTTCTTCTTGTCGGGACGACAATCCCATCTGCGGATCCGAATTATGCCTGCCTATACCAAGATGAGATGTCTTCTAATTTAACTCCTCCTCATAATTTTGAACTCTCATGGAAGTTTCTGAAAACTACTAGAGGGGGGGGTGAATAGAGTTTTATAGATAATTTAACAATTATTGAATTCAAACAACCACAAAGAAAATATTGGACAAGGAGACACAAGGTTTAGAGTGGTTCCAACTATAGCCGTCAGTCCACTACCCGGTTGCTTACCCAACCGGGATTTGAAAAGAAATTTATTTTATTACCTCTCAAGGAATTACATAAAATACAATCTCTTTTCCCTAAACCCTTCAAGCAGCCTTCACCTAGAAGTAATCGCCCAACTCGAAGCAGCCTTCCCTTGAAGTAGATGCACCAACTCCCGTTGCACCAGCCTTCTGAAGTAGCTTCCTGTGCGATAGCCTTCTTGAAGTAGCTTGAAGTCCCCTTCTCCTCCGAGAAGTCAACCCTCTCCAATCCGCAGCCTCCAACCCTAGGAGTAGCAAGGAGAGTACAAAAGATAACAAGGAACAAGAAAGAAAAAGGAAATTACAACTTATCCTTTAAGCCCGAGGCTTGATATGCCTAGATCAAGCGTAAGATCTCCTAGCCAAGTATGTGAACTTGTAATTGCTGTGGGTAGGAGAATCTAGCCTATAGTACACGAGATTGAGCTAAAGAGAATGTAGGCCAATGATCACAGTGCTCAAATTTGCTTGCAAAAGATTGCTCAAGTATGCTCAAGTGTATTCTCAAGTGTATCAAGTGAATTCTAGTGTCCTATGGCTTGTCCTATTTATAGGAATGGCCTAAGTATGCTTAAGGACGTTCTAGACAACTTCTAGGGGTTTCTAAGTGCTTAACTAGTCGTTAGGTACAAAGTTGTTGCTTTAACAACGGCTAATTAATTTATTCTGCAGTTGCTGTCAGAGACCATCTCGGTCGACAAATGGTCAATCGAGACACCTACTCGGTCGAAGTTTTGTCGACCGACAGGCTCTCTGGAACAAGTGATTTGCAACGTCTTTCTTCAACTACCAACTAACTTGTCTGTTGTGTCTAACGGCTACTTTGGATCTTTCTCGGTCGAGAAGATGGTCGACCGAGAGTGTCTCGGTCGAGGAGTTCGTCGACCGAGAATGATCCTGTTTCAAGGTTTCAATTTAAGCACTAATTATATGTGTAAGTGTGCAAAGGTGATTCTATTCAAATGGGATGACATGTCTAACTATGGTGTTTGGCTAGGGAAAAATCTAACGCTTATAATCTATATTTTTGAAGATGTCTCATATGCCAAAAATATAACCATTTGAATTAAGCAAAGATGGCAAACTTCATTCAATAGCATGGAAAATATTACAATTATATAGAAAGGACCAATTTATTACAATCATTGTCATTACAACTAGTACAACTTCAACACTTCACTGGAAAGATTTAAGAATTACATCGATGTCCAGATCTTTCCCAAGGAATGGCTCGGCTCCATAATATTTGACCAGAGTTTTCCAATCCAAAGCACCTGTCGTAGTTAACGCATATGCTTCCAGAAATGTGGGAACTCGGTCAAATCGGAAGTGAGCAGCTATATCTTGCAATTGTATGGAGGAAAATTGAGTATGTGCAAGATCCATTGATGGTGGAGGTGGAGGTTGATAGTAGTTGTATGAAGGGTTAAATGGGTTGAGCATGCCAGGATTTAAGGAATGCGGATATTCATCGGTTTGGCTCGGAGAAAGATTTTGCATTCTTTGATTTAAGTATGTCATGGCATGGTGGGTATAGTTGAGTTGGCTACTAAGATGATATTGGGAGCCGACAAGATAAGTGAGAGTATTTTGGATGGGATCAACAGAAAGATTAGTAGGAGGAGGGGGTGGTGGTATATCTTGATGTGATGATTCTCCTTCTACTCTTGCCCTTTTATGACCAAAGTCAATCCCCATCTTCTCTACGGTGTTCTTACTTATCTTTGGTGGTCTACGCTCCCATGTATACCCCATATCTTCAATTTGTAACTTAAGAAAATGTTGAGTGATCTGGCATACAAAATCGGCATACGGTGGATTGCCAGAAAACTCAAGCATGTTTTTAAGTATTATGCGAATGAAGTTTATAGGAATTTCTTTTATGATAGCATAAATTAGACACATGCGGAAAATAGGGACCTCAGATTTATTGGCTCTAGGATGTATGTTAGTGGAAACAATGAGGTTTACTATCCTACATGCAGGTTTCAGGTTTATTGCATAATAGGTTCCCCTATCTTCATGACAAGTGGTATTGGTTTGAAATATGGCTCTTTTTATATCACTAAGGCTAGTGGAGTGGTCATCATGGGAAAATAAATTTAGTGGATTGCCGGTGGTAAGGTCAAGGAAATCTTGGTATTCATCTATATCAATTTCTAGCATATCAAGAATATCCCCTTCGGAAAATTTAAAACTACGCCCATTGACCATGGTGTAGAAGAATGTGGTTTCATTTTCGGTGTGGGATAAGAGATTGGCATAGAATTCGTTGACTACCTTAGTGGAATAGATAGGAAAAGAAGGATTGATGAAGTCCTTCAGCTTTTGCACTCCAAAGAGATTCTCCAGATCGACTATGTTGATGAAGTCCATAGCTTCGACCGGGCGTCGGGGAAGAGGAGCTTTAGAGGAAAGCCGTAGATATCTATCTCCAGCATCTCCGTCGACGAAGGCGATGTCGTTGATGATCGTCAGTGGCGGAGTGGCTTCCCGAGCTTCTCTTCTTTTTCTTTCGGCGACTTTCTTCTTCCCACGGGCAGCTGAGGAGGATGCCATTTGTGTTTCTTGAGTGTGGAGAAGAAGCAAGGAAGATTGGAGGATAAGAATGCTGAAGGGTTGCACGAAAATGCACTAGAGATGGACTATGGAGGCAAGGAAATGTAAGTGTGAGTAAATGACTCGTTTTTGCTCCTATTTATAGCATTCCAGCGACCGGGTCGGTCGACGACTCGTCGACCGAGCGTCCGCAACGGTCGAGTTGCAGACGCGCCACTTGGTTCCCCAACGGTAAAAAAAAAAAGGTCATAACGGTCGATTTACAACGGTCGTATCCAACGGCTATTTCTCGGTCGAGCACTTGTCGACCGATGTTGTCTCGGTCGAGCATTTGTCGACCGACAGTTCGTCTGATATTGAGTTTGTTTAGTATTTGTCGGTCGAGGGAGATGGGCTGACCGAGAGGTTCTCGGTCGACGAATTCGTCGACCGACAGACTTACTGAGTACAACTTTTAAAACTGATTTTTAAATGCAAATGGTAGATCATTTTTGTAGAGCATTTATATGGATATTCTAAGGGAGTAATATTGGGATAATTTAAGGCTTAAATGATAACAAATGATTTAATTTTCAAGAAAATTTATATTTAGATTAAGTCCAAAGAGAGAATTTCCAAAATAAGCAATTTTTGTCTAAGCTTATTTTAGGTCGCCTTTGACTACGACCATAGCGCCCCTTAGTCAAGTTTTATTTTGACCAAGAGGCAAATTTTGCAGATATTTTTCAGATTTGAATATATTTAGTCTGATATCTGCATAAGAATCAAGTTGAAGCATACTACTTAATTGGAGATATAATTATTTCAAAAATACTGAGTTAGAGATTTTGTGGCAAGCAATAACATGTAACTGATAAGTTATTTTGCTGGCTTGCAAACAATTTTCTATGCGCACCCAATGACGAAAGCATGGTATAAAGCATACAATGATAATTCCATTAGTATATGAATAGACCAGAAAATATTTTTATGAAAAATTATATGAAAATAGGAATTTTCTTTTTCATTAGACTTTAAATCATTTAGGGAACAAACTAATATCAATTTCATTTATATTTGTAATTATGTAGAGTTGAGATAGACATAGAAATATGCAACTAATGTCATTGGTCATATCTCAACTTTGATTTTGTTCATTTAGTTTGGAGGTTTTGGAACCCAAACTAACTCTACATCTTTTCTCTTATAAGGACATGAAAATGAATAGTGACCAAGACGTAAACAGTAATGACAACATATTGAGTCAACTTCATATCTTTTTCTATGGTTGTGTCCTATGTTGTCATTGGGTGAGGATGTCCTTTTAGGTACATATATAGATTGGGTTTGTGACTTTCTCTGACTAGGTTGTTGATGAGTTTTTCCTTTAGGCTTGTAACCTAGTCCCCTTCTCCCAATTTGTTGATAGGGATTATCTAGAATTTGATCAAGAATGCCATGGTTATTCAAACTACGAACTTGTTGTTGTAGCTTGGCAATCTCATCCATTCTTTTCTTAATGTCTATTTTTGCTTGGTCTAGATTTGATGACAATAAATTTCTTTCTTTAACAATAGTGTCATAATCTATATGGGTGCACAATAATGGTTGTTTCTGAAGATCATTTACTTGAGTCTGTAAGTTTGAATTTTCAACAGAAAGGAGCTTGCAATCGGCTTCCATAGATTTTAACTTAAGATCAGAAAATTTATTTCCCTCTTTAAGATTCTCATTTTCAGATGCAAGAGCAAGAAGTTTAACATTTAGATCACCATTTTCCTTATTTGATTTCTTTAATTTCTTTTTGCACTCAACATATTTATTATGTGTTTCTTCAATAATAGCAACTAGTTCTTCTTTAGATAAATCAAAAAGACTTACCTCTTCTTCTTCTTCTTCTTCACTAGTTGTAGCAATAAAGCATTCTTTGTTCTTATCCTCTTCCTTTGATCTCCATGGGCATCCGGTTGTTTTGTGATTTGTTCCTAAACACCAATTGCAGCATGTAGTGGTTTTGTCCAAGCACTTTTCACCATTTCCCTCCATTCTTCAAGACCTGGTTAGGGTTCCTTGAAGCCTGCTCTGATACCAATTGAAAACTACTAGAGGGGGGGGGGGTGAATAGAGTTTTATAGATAATTTAACAATTATTGAATTCAAACAACCACAAAGAAAATATTGGACAAGGAGACACAAGGTTTAGAGTGGTTCCAACTATAGCAAATACTATAGCCGTCAGTCCACTACCCGGTTGCTTACCCAACCGAGATTTGAAAAGAAATTTATTTTATTACCTCTCAAGGAATTACATAAAATACAATCTCTTTTCCCTAAACCCTTCAAGCAGCCTTCACCTAGAAGTAATCGCCCAACTCGAAGCAGCCTTCCCTTGAAGTAGATGCACCAACTCCCGTTGCACCAGCCTTCTGAAGTAGCTTCCTGTGCGATAGCCTTCTTGAAGTAGCTTGAAGTCCCCTTCTCCTCCGAGAAGTCAACCCTCTCCAATCCGCAGCCTCCAACCCTAGGAGTAGCAAGGAGAGTACAAAAGATAACAAGGAACAAGAAAGAAAAAGGAAATTACAACTTATCCTTTAATCCCGAGGCTTGATATGCCTAGATCAAGCGTAAGATCTCCTAGCCAAGTATGTGAACTTGTAATTGCTGTGGGTAGGAGAATCTAGCCTATAGGACACGAGATTGAGCTAAAGAGAATGTAGGCCAATGATCACAGTGCTCAAATTTGCTTGCAAAAGATTGCTCAAGTATGCTCAAGTATATTCTCAAGTGTAACAAGTGAATTCTAGTGTCCTATGGCTTGTCCTATTTATAGGAATGGCCTAAGTATGCTTAAGGACGTTCTAGACAACTTCTAGGGGTTTCTAAGTGCTTAACTAGCCGTTAGGTACAAAGTTGTTGCTTTAACAACGGCTAATTAATTTATTCTGCAGTTGCTGTCAGAGACCATCTCGGTCGACAAATGGTCGACCGAGACACCTACTCGGTCGAAGTTTTGTCGACCGACAGGCTCTCTGGAACAAGTGATTTGCAACGTCTTTCTTCAACTACCAACTAACTTGTCTGTTGTGTCTAACGGCTACTTTGGATCTTTCTCGGTCGAGAAGATGGTCGACCGAGAGTGTCTCGGTCGAGGAGTTCGTCGACCGAGAATGATCCTATTTCAAGGTTTCAATTTAAGCACTAATTATATGTGTGAGTGTGCAAAGGTGATTCTATTCAAATGGGATGACATGTCTAACTATGGTGTTTGGCTAGGGAAAAATCTAACGCTTGATTTACATGCAAATCTAAGTACTTGTACATTATATATTTGTACAAGTTTTACAACATTGATTACATTGCATGAAAATAAAACTAAGTAAGCTCTTGGATTTTCCCTTGCTATTTTGTCATCCTGCACACTCAAGTAGCTCGTTAGATTAATAAGAATGAAATGTTTGTCATCATCGAAACAAAGGGATTTATCATAATATCTAATTTATCCAACAATTTCTACTAGGGTTCGTGGACGGATACGTAGCACTCACACAGGACCAAGACCAAATGTACTTGCTACAACAAATTGGGCCATGTTGAGGATGTTTGTCATTCCAAACATGGCTAATGTTGTCATTTTAGATGAGGTCATGTAAGGGGTTTTATGATGTTGCTTTAGATTCCACGACACATTCATTGGTCAAGGTCCTCCTATAATTACTGTGACTCTTGCGCTGACCAAAAACCTACATATTTTTTGTTCAGAAAGGAGTATGAAAAAAACAGTATGGGAAAACTTTGAAAAATAGAAAACTCATATTGTGGCTAACCTCTTCACAATAGAATGGAATCCTCATCTCTTAAATGGCACATTGGTGGCCAGTCTACTATGACACCATTTTCCCATCTCAACACCCACCAAGGAAACCCCTAGTCCTCTATTCTTTCCTCTCATTAGAGTTGGATAGTGGGTTCTATTGCTACTCAATGCATGACTGGTATTACACATCTTCTTATATCATCTGATTCTTTTATTCCACACACTAATTTCATCTTGGCAAATATCTTAGTTAAATAGGTCACACAATGTGACTCATTCCACTTTTCACTAGACTACAATTGTATGTTGTTTATTTTGTTCCCAACATTCCAGATAATTTGATGTTTGTGGCTGAACTTATTGATTCCTTTAGTTGTTTCATAACTTCTGGACCAGCTGGTTTTGTTCTAGAGGACTAGAAGAACTTGATGAATGGAAAGGGGAGTGCTATAGTGACCTTTACTACTTCTTTTCCCCTCCTCTACCTCAGACCAATGCTCTTGTTACAACCTAGCCTCTACAGCTGCATCTTCACTTTGTTCATTGTTCTCTTAAGACGCTGAATTTCCTAGATCAATCTTTTTCTAGTTGAATGAGTATTTTGTGTGATTCCTATGAAATGGGAAAACATCACCGTATATCTTAACCTTCTCATGTTGTGAATCATTCTTTGAAATAAATCGATTTGATAAATAGTGATGTGTGTGGCCCCTTTCAAACAACTAGTTTCAATGGATGCAAATATAGTTTCTCGCATTTGTGGATGATTTTTCCCAAATGACATGGCATTCTCTTATTCAAACATGAGACGAGGTCTTTCCTCTTACCTATTCCTTTTATAAAATGATTACCATATAATTTTCTACATGCATTAAAATATTACACATGGAAAATGCACTTAAATACACTCAACACATCATTTCTTATTTTTGATGGGATATGTAAATCATCCACTAATGTTACCTACTCTCTACAACAAAATGGTATTATGGATTGAAAAAAATTTCATCTTCTTCACAACACGCCCGCTTAGTAGTCATACAAACCTACCTAAAACATGCAGATTTATGTGGTTCTAACATCTTGTTTTTCAATAATAGACAACCTTGATTTTTCCACAAGCAAACACCTTTTTTTAATTTTGATCCACATGAAAAACCATTTTCTTCACAATCTTGGGTGTTTAGATGTGTCTCCCTTGTTCACAACTTCGATCATAAGGATGATAAGATATTCTTCTATGCCGTAGGAATCGTTTTTCTAGGATGCCCTTGCTCCTAGAAAGGTTACAAATATCTTGGTCCCAAAACTGGTCATATTTATGTGATCATTGATGTACCTTTCCATGAGGAGAAATTGTTTTTATCCTCAATTCCTTCTCCTTCTACACCCACATAGAATTTGGTCTCTCTCTCTATCCCTAAACCTTTTCCTCCTATTCTAGTATCCTCAACTCAAGCAACCTTACAATCATCATTTACTCAGGATTACTCAGATTCACAAGTTGTGCTTCACAGAGGAGACGTGGAATATTATCGCACTATAAATTCACTAGGAATATAATTTCTAGAGTTTACCAAAATCAAAGTACAATAATGCCACCCACAACCATATGGATCTTATCATAGTAGAGTTAAAGATCGAATCCCAAGGGACATCATTTTTAATAATTATCTAATCAAAGTAACTTAGCAAGAACTAGTATTTATCTTAAAAGTTGAGATTGGTATGTTTAATCTAAGAATGTAGGGATAAAAAGAGCTAGATTAAGTCTCTAGTTATGAATGAATGGAAATACTAGGGTGGGACTGGGTTTCACTGCCACTACTCGAATATGCACATTCATTCAAATCCAAACTAGTATGAAGATATAATTGGAGTAATACACCCCTTTTGACATTAGAAATTGGCATGAGTAGATATCCTTGTAAGCTTGATGTCTCATTAATTACAAATCCTCTATCCACTACTCTGGAGACTTTCTGTCAGAAGTTCTCGTCAGGGTGTCAACTAAAACTAATTGGTATTCAAATCTTAAATATTGACGTTCTCATGGCAAAAGATTATAATAAATCACATAAAGAGGGTGATCAATCCATAAGACATGCAATAAATGATTAGCTATGAATTAAATGAGTTCATACAAGAATAATAAAATGAATGAAATTGCAAGAAACTGGTAGTGGGGATAGTCCCCACACCCCAATGAAAAGACTACTCCCTCGACATGGTGAGATTAAATCACTAGAAGAGGAGGAGGACAACATCACAACCATAATGGTAACAGAAGTGGCTTGATGTGGTGTGCAACATCAGACTTCCTTCCTTCCTTCCCCTTGAGGTATTAACCTTGACTTGCCCAAAAGTAGTTGGATGAACAAAAACTCAGGGAAGAGATCGATCGCCTAAAAAGGGAGATCAACAACATAGAGTTGCAGATGAAAGTGATCCGTTGATTAATGCTTGCGGTTGATAGAAGTCACCAAATAGGCTGATAGAACTAGATTGATCGATAGGTCTCCTCCTTGATCTGATCTCAGCTGCATACCTTCATCGTAATTTTTCTCCATAAAATATGAGATGATTTGTATGGCTACACTGGGGGCCTATTTATTGGGTCGAGGTTGTCGACCTTTTTCATTTGGTGTTGACCATTTGTTATCGATCGATCACTATGTTAACCTTGAAATTTAACGGGGATGTCGGTCTTGGAGGTTTACATGCTATCAACCTTGAGGGTCAATATGCATTTATTAGGCAGCTGTGATTGTCGAGAAAAGTGTCGACAACTATAGATTGATGGGTGATTTCTTGTCAGTTATTGAGTGATGACGTTGTCGAGGAGGAAAGACCCAAAAAGGTGTTGACGTTGTTTATCCAGGGATGGTATTTCAACCTCCTATATGTTGACCAGGGATATCGATGATGCTCTCGAGCATCAATTTCAATGGACATGAGGTCATCTATCGATACTTGATGTTTGTCAAAAATTGAAGGTCGATTGGAATGTCGACTGACATGTAAAAATTGTCTTCAGACACAAAATTTGTGTATCGGTCTTCCTTATGTTAGTGATCAAAATCTATTTTAGTCAAGAGTGGTAGTCTTTCAAACATGCAAAGGGAGTCAAGAGAAGTATCTAATTTTTACAAATTAACATAAAAACCTAAGTAGATTAAAACAAAGCTATTCTTGATGAAAACTAAGCTATATGAATGCTAAATTAAACTAATAATGCAGCTAAACTGGGATGAATATGTATTCATCAAGAGGTAATGTGTACTATGACATTAAATAATAAATTTCTAACATATGTTTATTATATCACCTCTCTGCAATGGATTATGTTTTTGCCACTCATTTGGACATTGTATTTATTCTCAAACATCATGTGGACATCTTGCAATACTTTAGGTGTAAATATACCATGCTAGAAGAGATGTAGGTTCTACATGATAATCATACATGGGATCTGGTTGATTATCCACCCAGAAAGAATACATTTGTTCCTGTTAGGTTTTCTCCATCACACTTCATTCTAATGGCTCCATTGAGAGATTAAAGGTTTATCTGTTACAAAAAGGTTTACTCAAACATTTGGTGTGGTTTATTTTGAGACATTATCTCCTTTTATAAGGATTGCTTTGGTCTAGATTCTTATTTCTTTGGTAGCACATTTTGGTTGGTAACTCTTTCAGTTAGATATCAAGAATGCCTTCCTACACAAAGATCTTCTAGAAGAGGTCTATTTGCAGCAACATCCTAGTTTCTTTGTCGAGAGGGGGTCTTCTCATAAAGTTTTTCACCTTAGAAGATCATTATATGGCCTTAAGAAATCCCCCAAAACTTGGTTTAACAAACTCAACATAGTAGTTGAAAATATTTGCAAAAATCACTCACATATCATTCACTATTCTCATCCAAATCCTCATATGGATACATTCTTATTTTATTTTAAGTTGATGAAATTGCGATCATAGGGAGTGATATTATTGGCATCAATAAAACAAATTAGTCTCTATAAGCCCATTTTCATACAAAGGATTTATGAAATTTGCAATTTTGTTTTGGGCTAGAAGTCATTATCCAATCCACAAGGATTAGTTTATCCCAAATATGTTATGTGTGATATCTACTCCAAGAGACTAGGCATGATAGATGTTATATCATTTTTCACCCATGTGGATTACCATACCAAGTCTCCTCTTGATAGGGAGGTATTTCCTAATCCAAAAAAGTATCATGGAGAATAATTACTTAACCTGGCATAACTTATGATGTGGGAGTTGTTAGTCAGAATATGAGTGCACCTCTCCCATAGCATTGGTGTAGCATGCAACATATCCTTCAAAATATCAAGTGTGCCTCAAGAATAGGACTATTTCACAAACATCCTTAAGGAGGATTATTTCTATTTTTGGATATGCCATTCTAGTTGGGTCGTAGAGACCCAAGACTCTGGGTGCACCTCTAATTTTTTTGTCATGATTGGGGATCACCCAATATTACAGAGAAGAACAAAACAATTAGTAGTTGCTTTCTCTAGCATTGAAGTAGAATACCATGCAATGTCCAACACATGTTGTGATCTTTGGAGGGTTTCATCCATTTTGACTGAATTTGAGATTTCTAGTCAAACTCCAATAAATATTCATTTTGAAAATCTAGTTGCTCTTTGTAAGAACCTTGACCTGGGTTTTGGGTTGACCCTATCTATTTTGTCCTGATCAAGTGCTTAGAGCCTTAATCGAATCCATTGGGATGCTTTTAGAACTTGTAGAGAACTTAAATTTCCAGTTTGAGCTTTTTTGGATGATGGTTGTGCTTTCTATGCTTATTTTGGGTCAAATTGTAATTTACCCAAATATGAGGGTTATCTTGCAATTTTCCACCTCCAAAATGTTCCTTCTCTCTTAGTTTCATGAGAGAGAGTGTGGTGCTTTGGGGTGCCTTGGTTGGACCTTAGTTGAGGGGTGACACCGTAGAGATGATTATTGTTTCTGGGGTTTTGAGTGTCTCGACCATATGTACCTTGTTGGTTGTCTCGACCTATGTCGCAACCTTGGGTGTTTTTTGGTTGTTGTCTCAACTGAGACATCTTCTGTAGGTGATTTTGTCTTGACCTTGATGGTCTTGGTTTTTCTTGGGTCTAGACAGTTGTCTTCTAGTGAAGGTTCTCAACCTAGTGTTTGAGGTGATCCTTTTGATCAACCAAGGTCACGTTTTGGTGCTTTTTCTCGATCATGTGGTGTGACCTTGGTGTGTCATGACTGTGACCATATGTTGGGTGACCCAAGTGGTCGAGACCCAACATAGGTTGTATCACCATCTCATGCATGTCTGTTTTAAGTGGTTTCATGTTGTTTTCTTGGGAGGACAAGTGTCCCTTTGGAGCCCTATCTTGTTGACACCTCATCTCTCACCCCACTTCTCTCCTCCTTTTCTATATAGACCCTCTTCTCTCCATGCAAGTGACCCTTTTTGGCTTTCCTTCTTCCTCCTGCTCTTTTTCTCATCCTTGGATCTTGGTGGAACAAGGAGGGTTGATACTTGGAGCCTTGGTGTTCAAGATCCCTTGAATGTGGTGATTCTTGCTCATCTACAACCTTGGAAAGTGTATTCCTTTCCTTCGTGGAATTTTCTTTGGACCTTACCACATATTTTTCTCTTTTCTCAGCCTTAGACCACATATCCTCCATGTTGGTCATTTTATAGATTATCCCCTCATCACAAGGGCCATAGGCCATGTTTTGACAAGGTGGACCCAAGTGTGAGGAAGTTTCCTTCTCTCTTTCTCCCTTTTTCTTTTGGTTCGGCCTAGGTATCTTTTCTCTCTTAGATCGTTGACCTTGGTTTCTTTTTCTTGTTGGGGTGGTCTTGTGGTCGAGAGTGGAGCCTATGGTGGAGCTTCATCATCCTTGGTGATTGTGTGCTTGGAGCTTGTGATCCTTGGGAGAGATCTTCCCTAAGGCAGGTTATATCACTCTTAACCTTCTCTATTTTTTGCACCATATCTTGTGACTGCATTTTGTTGTTTTGATATCTAAAGAGAGTGTTAAGGTTATAAATGATGATATTTTATTCTAGGGTTAAGAATTTGTAGTTTTCTCATGAAGATAACTGTCTTTCTTAAACCGTAATCTCTATGTCCACATTTTCTATGTGATTTTGAGAGGATGGGTTCACATGCATGTTGAGCTTTGTTTTTGTCACCATGTCCTAAATTTTGACATTGCTATTTTTCTTAGTGTTTTGGGTGTTTTCCTCATGTCTTGAAATTCTACTTTCTCTCTCCAAAGAGGTTTTGCTAGATGTCTCCATGATGCTTGTTCTGGGGTTTGATGATCTTGGATCCATGAGTTTTGATCTTGTTGACACTTGGTTTTCTTGTTGTCTAACCTTGTTTCAGTTGAAATAGATGTAGTCTTGATGTTAGAGGTCTAGACATACACCCATGATTATTCTTGGAACAAGACACTTTGCCTTGTGGTGTTTTGGTCGAGAGGATGTTCCTATTTTGGGTCTAGACAAGTCGTTGGTTCTATTTTGGTCATGATGGCTTGCCTCTGGTCTCAGTCAAAATACTACCTTGGGCATTGATTGGGAGGTCGAGATGTTTTCCGTGTTGAGATCGCAACGCCTATTCAGTAACGGCCTATTGTGGGTGATCAATACACTTAACTGCAATGTGTCTCAGTCGTAGCTTGGTGATGTTTTGGGATTATGACATTAATGTTGGGTTGAGGTCGTGACATGTTGTTTGCTTGATGTTTGGTCACAATGCCTTGATGGATGCTCGTGACATAGTTGAGGTTGGGGGATGCAATGCAATGTTATTGACACCCTATTTAATTTTTTATCGTGATGCTTGGTCGTTGAGTGGTCTTGACATCTTGCTTTGTTTTGGTCATAACACCCCATTGGGGGTGTCGCGGTCGTGACTAGTAGATGGTGTGTCACAGTCGCAAGCAGGTTGGTGGTTGTGTCGTGGTCACGACTAGGGTGGAAGTGTGTTGTGGTCGTTACCTGGTGTGGGTGTGTGATGGTCATGACGTTCATTTGTGTCTCAGTCGTAACGCCTTGTGATGTGTGGGATTGGGATTTGTAGGTGATGGTTATTAGTAACACATATGTGATGGATGGTTGATACACATACATGATGCATGGTTGCTACCTATTTATAACATAGTAGGATGGATACATGTATACATATGAATGTTGTTATACTTAGTATTGTTGAGATAATGATCTAACTATAACCAAGTAATGAGTTTTAAACTAATGCACTCAAATTTTATGGGAGGTGAGGAATCTAGGATTCAATGATTGCATGATGTAATGGAGCCCTAATCTACTATAAATGTGAAGCCCAAACTATAGCTTGACTCATGTGATATGTCTTGCTTATCATGCTCGGAATGAATATTATATTATGATGTTTTCTCTCTCCTATTTATGAACTCCTAATCTTGTAGGTGATGTGAAACCAAATCGCATAGCTATGTGAATGCTATGGTGAATTCTATATTATAGGATGGTCATTCTATATAGTGTTGAGGCACAATATGATGATGTACATACATGGACTATGTCATTGGGTCCTATGACCTGGCAGAGTCTATATGCCTAGTGTGAGATGTTATCCTCTAGTGATGTGATAAGGGATTTGCATCCCGTAACAGTGTGAATATGATGATGACCTTGTGGGGAAATAGTAACATGTGGTGATGATGTGGCTAGTTCACACTTTATACATTTTATATCTTCTATAGTTGTACTATTCCCTTATCTTAGTAGAGTTTGTTTTGGATTTGTATGTTGTAACTTGATTGATACTAAAAGATATTCAATTGGCTTAATTAATCAAGTGAAACCTAATCATGCACGTGCCTTGTGCCATAGATCCATTCTAGTGTCAGTCTTAGTGTTGAATGGTGAAATGAGTTCTCCCTTAGTGGAAGCATAGAGTTGTATACTGTTGAGTATACACATTCATAGGATTAGATGAAAGACATACCCTGGTAGGAGGGCGGCTACATGACATAGCTCAGTGATGTGACTTAGTACATATGCTTATGATACTTTCACAAGAATTGTTGTGGGCCATACCCTAGAAGGAGTGCGACTACTGGTCGTAGCTTAGTTTCACTAGCACTGTGCCTATATACCAAGGTAGGCTAGGTTGTTTTGTAGTTAGACTTGATATGTCTCTACGGTGTTCTCTCATGTTGACCGAGTGGTGTGGAAAGGTCGTGGATTCCAAATCTTCCATAGACCTTGTATGGAACTGATTTTGACTTAGTAGTGGTCAGTTGGAGCATGAGTGGTATATCTCATCTCCTCAGGGCATAATAGAAGATATAATATAGTCATGTAGTGTATTTGCATAAGGAAAAAATGAAAAGAACATTGGTTGAAGCCTTGCCTTGGTTTTGTATAGCTTTATTGATAGAAAATATTCGTGTTCTTCATATTCCTTCTTAGAAATTTATTGTTCTACTTCTCAGTGATAACTATTAATTGCCTAATCTTCTATATCTACTGAATACTTATTGTTTAATCAAAATTTCTCATCTTGTTAAGTGATTTATCTATTTACTTGGTTAAGTGCTTTAATAGAAGTAGGCAGAGTTATATCTCTCACTGGGATGGTGGGTCTCACCCCGTGGGTTTCCACATCTTTTAGGTGGTCGCACATGATGAGGTGGAGATTGTGTAGTTGAGGAAGAGAAGCAAGAGCATTATCAGATAAGGTCTAATGTACTACCAGTCTTTAGGTGTTAGAGTCCTAGAGTCATCCCTATACACTCAGGTCTTGGGGGTGTTTTTTGTGTGTATTGTAGATATGTCACCGATATGAGGTTTTTGTCTTCTGTGCCTTTCTTTGTATAGTTATGGAATGTGTACATGTAAGTATTTATAGAACATGTATCTCATAATAGGTTGATGATAGGAAGGCTCAAAACAATGATGTAAGCACCTTATGATATGTGTTATGTGATCAATGTGTCCAATGTGGACTTATATGTGAAAGTTTTCAGCCTATGGAACTTTTGTGAAATTGGTTTTAATTTCTTGTGTTTTTTGGTAATCTGTATGGTAGTGTTGTTTCTGTGGCAACACATCCCGCTATCACACAGACAGTGAGGTGTTACGTGAAAATGTGCGGAAATCACCATAACCACAGATCATCAAAAACACAGGTTAATTAAAACTGTTTGCGGAAAGCTGGTAAACTGGGGAATTATTACATTCCAGTCCACATCCTACAAGAAAATAGGTTATGGATATACAAGCCTTGATATATGTTCACAGCTTAGAGCAACAGCTGTCTTGTCACCACAAGAGTTCATGACCTGTTTATACATATATAAAGACCCACATCCGGCCAGTAGCAGGGTATACAAAACATCTACAGCTGTACATCGTGAAACAACGTCCAAATACCGCCAAGAACCTGAGAGTACATGTATGACTCTAGACTCTACTACAAAACATCCAAAATAGCAACATATCCAACGCTTGCCTTCTACTTCTCTTCTTGCTGCTCGGCTGTGGCTCCGCAACCACCACCACGCCTAGCTCGACCACCTAAAAGGGTGTAAACCAGCGGGGTGAGACAATTGAACATTGTCCCAGCGAGAAACATAACTCCCCGCCGAATCTACAAAACCTCAGGTACATATATATATATAAAGCAGCTAACTGATAAAAAGTATAACAAGAGCAGTTATAGAATATAGCTGTCCATACTTTAGCAGGCTTACCAGATGTACTCAAGTATTACTTTGTGGAATATGATTAACAAGACAAAATATATAAGTCATACTACATATGAGGAACATATAAGCAACTGCAAGATATGATGAGAGTAACTACACAAACAAGGCCTCAACCAATGTTTCGTGTTTGTCTTAAGCAATAGTGCTATTCGGCTGAATTACGTATTATTATTCCCTGAGGAAGTGAGTCATACTGCTCAAATCCAACCTTTGGTTGCGAAACCCAAGCCGGTGCCATACAAGGTCAATGGAAGAGCCGGACTCCACGACCTCTCCACCTCATGGTCAGTGCAAGAGTACAACACAAGCAGGACCGCAGTCTCATGCTGAAGTGGTCTTAGCCACAGGGTCAGGCTACCCTCTGCCTAGCCCGCCTCGGTACATGTCTCGGCGCTAGTGAAACTGAGCCACGAGCCTGTTCATCGTGCTCTGAGCCATGAACGCATTCATGCTCCTCGTATCACATATCCTGAGCCATGGGCCTATTCACCATGCTCTTTATCATAATTGGGCTACGTGCCTGAATCCGCACCCTGGAGTCTACAACCGAAGTTGCACTCTCACCTCCTCACTTTAGGCTAGGAGAAACCTCACATACTCAACAATATGCGCTCCGGGTTAACCCACAGGAGAACCCGTTTCACCATCACCAATTCCTGACGATGATGGATCTATGACCAGGGCAACTACATGATATATTTCACTGTGATTAATTAGTATCTTTTATATGGATTGCAAGATTCAACCAAGTTGTATAACATGCAATTATAATAAAAGTAAACAATATAAAACTCAACATTTGCTTTTACTACAATTCACATCATAGTGATCCAACACAAGGATCCAACATCACATGTTATCACTTGGCTTCTTGCCAATCATCCAGATCCATCATAAGGGTCATCACAAACCATGGGATCTCAATCCCTTATCATATATTGCCACTGCTTCTCAGGGCTTACATCATCATCATCATGGAATAGCATTCATAATGTACATGTTATCTCATTGTTCTCATATATTCATTCCTCATAGCCTTTTATTTAGCTATGCATCACTTGCATGGTTAGCATTATTCAATAATTACCAGGAAAACTCCTATTATCAACATAGGGTGATATTTAGGATTAAGTGCTTTATCAACACAAGTGACATTAATGATTATATCCTTTTTTTTAATCATGCCTCATCTTATGATTACATGTATAGGGCACATCCTTAAGCAATCCACATTACATGCTCATTATTGTTCTTATCATTATATCGATAATCAAGGTGATCACTTCATGCATATAGTCATGATAGATATAAAGGACAAACGTTACCATTTCCATTACCATCACCATTCAATAAGCGAGGAGTCACCATCGTTTTAAGCAAGGACATAAACAACTAGTCTGCTTTTCATGATACATAAAACCCTTACTACAAGTACTAGGAACCCTCATGAGAGGTTGTGTCGTGTAACCTACCCTCACCCAAAGCTCATCACCTAACGGACAACACACAACGCTGCGTTGCCACCAAGGAAACCAGCGTGCAGTAGCGCAACACTGTACGCGTTAGGGGTGTCGGGCACTTCATCATATCGGGCAACGCCCGTCACAACAGGGTGTTATCGGCCGATACAAAGCCATCTATCAGGCATGTGGCACCCATCTCAGGCTTGCCCAGCAACGCCCGTCACAAGGCAGCTATCAGCCATGTCAACCCACAAAAGATAACGACCAAGGGAGGTAACTCATCCATGTATCATGCAACCCACTAGACCAAGGCCTAACGGCCGTAACAAGATAAGATAGAAGCATGACGCCCGTCACAAGAACAAAAGATATCGCCCGCCACAACAGGCCTATCACCCAAGAGGTTAAGAGCGTTGTCGGGCAGCACCTCTCCATGCCCACAACAACTAAGGTACCACTCACAAAGTCATCTTCTACCTTAACACAAAGGCACCTGAAACCCTAGGAAGATGGCTCACCTCAATCAACTAAGAAAGAGGGGTCTTGCACATTAACCACCACCAAAACCAAGCTCACCCTTCTAGCCCATGGTGAGAGGAGAGTGTTTCTTAAGCAACTAGAACACAAGATCACCTCAATCAGCTAAGAATGAGGGGTGTTGCTCATGCCACTAGGAACTCAAGCTCACTCCTCTAGACTAAGGGGAGAAAGGAGTATTGCTTACCAAGGAACCCTAAATCCTAAGGATCGGCTAACATGGATACTAAAGCAAGGTACTAAGCTACTAACATGTAAATAAGATCATAGAAAGAGATAATGTGGTTAGGGTTAGAAGTTATGTAACCCGCCTCAAGCAAGCTCCTAGCTCCAAGCACCACCAAGCAAGGAAGAAGGAGACACCAAGGATATCAGCCACCAAGCTTGCTTCTCCAAGTGATATCAGCCAACACTTGCAAAGAAGAAGAGTGTATCGTACACACCAAGGTGGAATAGGAACAAAGGAACTCCTAGCAAAAGAAGGGAACCACCTATATAGAAGGAAAGGGAGGAGAAAACAAGGTGGAACCAAGCAAGGTTTCGCCTACCTAGGGACACTTGTCCTAGTGCACGAGCCACCACCCTAGCAAGCTCTATACACATGTCCAAGGTATGTACCAAGTGTCCACTAGTGGTGACACAAACGAGGTCAAAGCTTGGTCAAGGCTCTAGGGCGACACACCACCAGCACCATGGGCGACACACCCCATCCCCATGGGTGACACACTTCCTCCTTGGCCGATACACTCTCCTCTAGGCCGATACAAGGCTCACCCAAACCAAAGCAAGGCACCTCAAGGCCCAACAAGCTCAACCAAGCCCAAAAGAACTCAAGCAACAAGCCTAAACCTTCCTCTCTACCCTAGAGGAAGTAGAGAGAGAGAGGAACACCTCTCAAGGTGAAAACTTGCTCACAAAACCCTAGACTTGGGTTATTTACAAGTAGCCCCTTCAACTCTCAACAAAGCACAACCAAACCCTAATCACCACTAAAGGTGATTAGCAAGCACCAAGGCATCAAGGTTAAGCAAAGCAAACAGGGTAAACCCTAAACGAATGTCAGGGTGCTTACAGTTTCCATCATTAGTTTTGAGCAATCTTGTTTTGGCGTGTTGGGGCATCATAGTTAAGGTTGGTATCAGAGATTTAGGTTTGATGAGTCTACAAGGACCTAGGACTAGGGATCGTGTCTATTCTAGTGTCACTAGTCTGTTCTATAGCAATTTTTGCCTATGCATAAGAAGAAGAGTAGATAAGATGGATGGAGAGCATGAATAACACGTTGTTGAGAGAGGCATTGTTGGACTAGGTGGAGGTTCAAGGAGGTATGTTGTTGAGGAGAGGGTGCCTGAGATGCCTCAGTTAGACCCTACAATGGTGACCAATCCTACTTTTTAGTCCATGTTTGGATAGTTTATGGCCATGGTTACACATATGGAAGATATAATGTCAATTCCTTAAGTGAGAGCAGTAGTCCCCAATGTCGAATTTTCGGTCTCAGGGAAGACTTTTGAGCGGTTGAGGTGAGTTGGAGCTGTGGAGTATGATGGTACAATAGATACAGTAGATGCAATTCTTTGGTTAGAAGAATTGGAGCAGACCTTCAAGATCCTCAACATCCCCAAAGTAGACAAAGTGAGGCATGCAGTGTACCTTTTGGAGGGGAGTGCTGGCCATTGGTGGGCCATAGAAGAGGAGAAAAGGTCAGGTGTTGTGATTAGTTGGGAGGAATTTTGATGTTAGTTCATCATTTAGTACATTGCTCAGACCTATCTATATGAGAACATCATCCAGTTTGAGAGGATCTGATAGGGGTTTATGTCGATCAACAAGTATGAGGTGAAGTTTATGGATTTGTTGAGGTTTTGTCCTAACATGGCTGCTACAGATCATGAGAGAATCTGACATTTTAAGAAGGGGTTAAGTGAAAAGTTGACAATGTTGACAGTTGCCTTAGAAAATAGAGAGAATTTATCCACATTTGTGGAGTTAGTTAGGAGGATAGAGAGATCCATGGTTGAGAAGTGTGAGAAAGGTGCCAAGAAGAGACTGACGCAGTACCAAGAATAGTCATTAGGTGGATTTAAGGAGCCTAGATTTTCTACATTGCCAGCACAAAAGAGGTCTAGTGCACTGACGTAGTGGTCACAAAATAAGGTTACAAGCCATAGTTTTCCACCTATAGGAGCCCACGGTACAACATCTGTGTCAGTGACATGGCTATCTAGGCCACAGTATGAAACCAAGACTTGCCACAAGTGTGGGCAGGTGGGACATCTAAGGCGGGAGTGTCTAGTGAAAGGGGATGGGGTGACCCAACCATTGAGGTATAGCCAACAAGGCTCATAGAGGCAAAAATTTAGTGGTGTAAGAGGACGTGGATAGACATCATAGGTTGGTTCCTCTGGACAGGTGACAACTAGGTTTTACGCCTTAAGTCAGCCAAAAGTAGAGGCCAAACTGCGAGTAGAGATAGGTCAGAGGAAGTTGTTTCATTTTGATATGTCTTCTTCTACTTTATATCTATTTGATTGACTTGAGTAGGAGCTTGAGGTAGAGATGCACAGGTAGTACCCGTCTCTTTTTTCCTTAGATTTTTGGGGCGAAATCCCTATTAGTGGTTTATCGCTTGTAAGACCCCTAACCTGGGTTTTGGTCTGACCCTATTTGTTTTGGTTGATTAAGTTCTAATAGCCTTAATCTAATCTTTTGGGATGCTTTTAGAACTTCTGGAGAGCTTAAGTTTCTAGTTTGAGCTTGTTTGGATGATGGTTGTGCTTTTTGTGCTTATTTTGGGTCAAATTGCAATTTACCCAAATATGAGGTTTTCTTGCAATTTTAAACCTATAGAGTGTTCCTTCTCTCTCTTGGTTTAATGAGAGAGAGTCTGATTCTTTGGGGCACCTCAATTGGGCCTTGGTTGAGTGGTGACACCCTAGTGGTGATTAGGGTTTCTAGGGTTTTGAGTGTCTCGACCATATGTACCTTGTTGGTTGTCTCGACCTATGTCATGACCTTGGGTGTGTTTTGGTTGTTGTCTCAACTGAGACACCTTCTCTAGGTGTTGTTGTCTCGATCGTGACAATCTTAGTTTGCCTTGGGTCAAGACAGTTGTCTTCTAGTGAAGTGTCTCAACCTAGTGTTTGTGGTGATCCTTTTGTCTCGACCAAGGTGATGTTTTGGTGCTTTGTCTCAACCATGTGGTGTGTCCTTGGTGTGTCGGGACCATGACCATTTTTTGGGTGACCCAAGTGGTCGAGACCCAACATAGGTTGTATCACCATCTATTGCATGTGTGTTTTGGTTGCATTTTTGTTTCTTGGGTGGATAAGTGTCCCTTTAGAGCCCTATCTTGTTGACACCACATGTCTTACCCTACCTCTCTCCTCCTTTACTATATAAAACCTCTTTTCTGCATTCAAGTGACCCTTTTCAGCCTTCCTTCTTCGATCTCTCTCTTTTTCTCATCTTTGGATCTTGGTGGAACAAGGAGGAATGATCCTTGGAGCCTTGGTGATCAAGATCCCTTGCATGTGGTGATTCTTGCTCATCTTCAACCTTGGTAAGTTCATGCCTTTCTTATGTGGCATTTTCTTTGGACCTTCTACCCCATCTTTTTCTCTTTTCTCAGAATTAGACCATGGTTCCTCCATGGTGGTCACTTCAGAGAGGAACCCCTCATCACAAGGTTCATAGGTAATGTTTTGACAAAGTGGACCCAAGTGTGAGGAAGTTTCCTTTTGTCTTTATCCCTTCTTCTTTTGGTTCATCCTAGGGATCTTTTCTCTCTTTTCTTGATCAATCTGTGACCTTGGTGTCTTTTTCTTCTTGAGTTGGTCCTGTGGCTGAGCGTGGAGCCTTTGGTGGAGCTTCATCATCCTTGGTGATTGTGTGCTTGGAGCTTGTGATCCTTAGAGTGATCTTCCCTAAGGTGGGTTATATAATTCTTAACCTTCTCTATTACTTGCACCTTATCTTGTTCTTTCATGTTGTTGTTTACATATCTAAAGAGGGTGTTAAGATGATAGATTATGATCTTGTAATCTAGGGTTAATACTTTTTAGTTTTCTCATGAACATAACTCTCTTTCTTAAACCCTAATATGTATGTGCACGTTTTCTAAGTGATTTTGAGAGGCTGGTTTCACATGCATCTTGACCTGTTTTTTTACCATGTCCTAGGTTCTAGCCTTGATGTTTTCCTTGGTGTTTTGGGTGTTTTCCTCATGTCTTGAAGTTTGGATTTCTCTCTCCTAAGAGGTTTTTCTAGATGATCTCCATGGTTCTTATTTTAGGGTTTGATGATCTTGGATCCATGAGTTTTGATCTTATTGACACTTGGTTTTTCTTGTTGTCTGACGTTGTTTTGGTCAAGAAAGATGTGGTCTTGATGTTAGAGGTCGAGACATAAACCCATGATTCTTCTTGGATCGAGACACATTGCCTTGTGTAGTTTTGGTTGAGATGATGTTCCTATTTTGCGTTGGGATAAGTTGTTGGTTCTATTTTGGTGGTGATGTCTTACTTATGGTCTTAGTCAAAATCCTACCATGTTCTTTGATTGGGAGGTCAAGACGCTTTCCTTTGTTGAGATCACAACACCTGGTCGTAACGTCATGTTGTGTGTAATCGAGACACTTAATTGTGATGCATCTTGCTCGTAGCTAGGTGCTGGTTTGGTGTCACGACATTGATGTTTGGTTGAGGTCGCGACGAGTTGTATTCTTGATGTTTGGTTGCAACTCCTTGATGGATGGTCATGACATAGTTGAAGTTGCAGGCTGTGATGTTTTATTGCTAATGCATTGTTATTGTTTCAATTGTGATGCTCTATCACTAAGTGGTCTTGATGTCTTGCTTTGTTTCAGTTGTAATGCTCCGCCGAGGGGAGGGGGGTCGCAGTCACGACCAAAAGATGGTGTGTCACGGTCATGACCAGGTTGGTGGTTGTGTCGTGGTCACGACCAGGGTGGAGGTGTGTTGTGGTCATGACCTAGTGTAGGTGTGTGATGGTCATGACGTATGTTTGTGTCACAGTCGTAACACCTTGTGATGTGTGAGATCAGGATTGGTAGGTGATGATTGGTAGTAACACATACACATGTGATGGACGGTTGATACACATACATGATACATGGTTGCTACTGATGTACATCATAGTAGGATGGATACATGATTTCATATGAATGGTGTTATACTTAGTATTGTTGAGATAATGATCTAATGATAACCAAGTAATGAGGCTTAACCTAATGAACTCTAACTTTATGGGAAGTGAGGTGATAGCATAATGTAATGGAACCTGAATCAACTATAAGTGTGAAACCCAAACCATAGCTTGAGTCATGTGATATGTCTTTCTTATCATGCTTGGAATGAATATTATGCTATGATGCTTTATCTCTCTTGTTTATGAACTCCAAACCTTGCAGGTGATGTGAACTTAAATGGCATAGCTATGTGAATGCTATGGTGAATTCTATATTACATGATGGTGATTATGTATAGTGTTGAGCAATAATATAATGATATACATATAGGGATTATGTGATTAGGTCTTATGACCTGGAAGAGGCTATATGCCTAGTGTGAGGTGTTATCCTCCAATGATGCGATAAGGGATTGGCATCCCATAACAGTGTGAATATGATGATGACCTTATGGGAGAAATAGTAACATGTGATGATGTGGCTAGTTCACACCTTATACATTTTAGGTCTTATGTAGTTACACTATTCCCTTATCTTAGTAGAGACTATTTTGGATTTGTACGTTGTAACTTGATTGATGCTAAAATATATTGAATTGACTTAATTAATCAAGTAAAACATAATCATGTAGGTGCCCTTTGCCATAGATCCATTCCAGTGTCAGTCTTAGTGTTAAATGGTGAAATGAGTTCTCCCTTAGTGGGAGCTCATAGTCATATACTATTGAGTATACACATCCACATGATTGGTTGTGTGCCATACCCTAGAAGAAGTGTGGCTATGGGCCATAGCTCAGGCGATGTGACTCAGTGCATATGCTTATGATACATTCACAGGATTGGTTGTGGGCCATACCCTGGTAGGAGTGCGACTACATGTTTTAGCTCAATTTCACTAGCGTTGTGCCTATATACCAAGGCATGCTAGGTTGTTTTTTAGTTAGATTTGATATGTCTTTACGGTGTTCTCTCATGTTGACCGAGAGGTGTGGAGAGGTCATGGATTCTGGCTCTTCCATTGACCTTGTATGTGACTGATTTTGACTTAGCAGTGGTCAATTGGAGCATGAGTGGTATACCTATAAAGACATAGTCTCTACTAAAAACTCATGGCAAACAAAACACCAATTGTGTAGCATAGAAAGTTAAAACTTTGACTAAATTAAATTGTATAAAGAGTACTTTACAAAATTTCCCAAAAGGGTGTACAACTTTATACAAACAACATGATCTCGGTAGAGGAAGACTAGAACAAAATAAACTTGTCTCCAAATAAAATAACATATTGTATAGACATAGCTAATTCCAAGCTAGAAGGTTGAACTCATATCTCTGAGCCTTAGGTAGGTTCACCAAGCTTCAACTGCGCACTCTAATCCTATACCTGGGTGGTTGGGATCACCCAACAAGAGAGAGATTAAAGTATGTGTTAATTAAAAGGAATAAGGAAAAATGATAAGGCACAACATTTCATAATAAAATGATTCACTATACAAAGAGATTTCAAGAATATGAGACAATTAAACAAATAAGAAATAGAAGAACTGCCATAGTTTAATTAACAACAAGTCACATATCATGAATATATAATGACACAAAATCATACCAATGTAGGGTGAGGCACCTACCAGACCTACACCAAGAGGAGAGGGGAAATTCACATCCCAAACCTCAATAATGCGAGGGGAAATTCACATCCCTCAAAATATGTAAAACGGGGAGAAAATCACATTCCCTTGGGCTCATGCCCAGTATGGGTGGTTTGTACTCATGTAATCTACATTGTCATTTGGCCAAAAATACATCATGCTTAATAAATTCACTTGGCAGTAGTGAAAATGTAAATAACATTGTATCATAGCAAACGGGGAATAAAACCCATAAAATAATCACATAAATGAGCCAACATAGGTAATAGGAGATTCACATAATTCAAATAGATGAGCCACAATGGAAATAGAAGCATCAAATAGTAAAGAGCCAAATAAAGGCATTTAGAAGGATATCAAGGCTAGCACGTTAGTAAGGTAGGGTTAGATAAGAGTCCAACTGAGGAATAGGTTAATGGCTAATTGCACATACACATTCACCATTCATTCATAAATAGACTTCACATACATAAATAGGGATCACAAACAAATAGGGTCCACATACCTTATTGAAGATTCAAATCCATCATTATCACTGATTAGATTATATCCAAGATCATTTTCCCTAATTACAAATATTTCACATGAATTAGCATTTACCAAAGCATGAGGTGTATAAAAGATACTCATTTTAGACCTTCTTTGGGAACCTTCGATTTAGGACTCAAAACTAGGACCAAAAGCTCACATAGGTTTCACTTATTAGGAAAACATATTTTATTTCTCAATTTGGAGTTAAAATGAATTAATTATGAATTTTAGAACATTTAACATACACAAAATGCCATTCAAAGAGAACTTCAAAAAAGGAAATAGAATAGGACTCAAAAACCACAAATTTGGATTCTACGTGAAAAATCCTTTCCAACGACTATTTTTTGCATTTTTCTGACCATGGATCGATTTACTACGAATTAAGTAAAATTGGCCAATCAGAATGCAAGAAAACCATAGTGTGCCAGTTATTTAGATGAAAATGTAAATCGATGTAAATAGTTGGTGAAATGACCAAAGTATCCATGCATATAAAATGAAATCGATTGAAACACCAAGGACAATATTGCCATATAATGATATCATATAATTGCAGTGAAAAATAAAACAAGAGGTAAGATACCATTACTACCCATGTGATTTAAATTGGCTAATTAGAGGGGCGAGGGTGCCCTAGTCATTTACTGACCTGACATCTACCTGCTCTGGCCATGGTGTTGGAGCGAGCAACTGGAGCTCATGCTCCATTGCTCCAGCTCACACCCAGGTGTGAGGGTGTCAACCGAGGCTGGGGATGAATTCCCTGTGACATCCTAGTCACAGCGGACCATTGGACCAACACCAATGTGCCTGAGGACGGGGAAACCAGGCCGTAACGCAGCCGAAGCAGAGGAGGAGCCACGTGCTGACAAACTATCGAAAATCCTGAGATCAACATCCATTGAAGGTTCCAATATGAACAAGGAATCAAGCCGTGGTGAACGAAGGCTTTAGTGAGGGCGGAGGAATAAGGAAACGCCAAAAAGGTATGGTGGTGGCGGAAAGCTCCGATGAGCTTATAGGTCATATCGATAGGGACCTTCACGAGGTAGACCGAAAGAGAGGAGGAGAAGAGTAGGGTCTGGTGATGCTCACTCCTAATATGACTGAACTGAGGAGGTCAGAGGAGTGCGGGGCATGTCACCGTTGTCGGAGAAGAGAAGAAAATAGTTCGGGTTAACTGAGGGCAGCCTAGGGTCAATTGAGCGTGGAGGAGTGATGTGCGGGGGGCTGTGGATGGTTTTCCCAGCCTTATGTAGGAAAGAGGAGAACTCGATCCTGCTCTATAATCTCACTGTGGAGAAGAGGCAATGAGCCAAAATGGGTGTTTCATTCTCAGTGAAGGAGGGCATACAAGTAAACACTCATTGGATGCGTCTTGGAGAGACGAGTTAAGTGGTCGAGGAATCACACGAAAAGGTGCACTATAGTGGGAGAACAGGGTGGAGGAGTCAAGGGGGTCTGAGCCGCTCGGTGGCTGGAGGTGGAAGACGATTCCTAGGATGTCGGATCAAGATCCAATGGGAATCAGGCGCGTGATAGAGAAATCAAAGCAGACTATATTGTGACACATGAAATAAATGAAAATGATTAATCTACTATAGTTTATTTATCAGTAAGTGTGCTTCTATTCATTACTCAAAAAAATTCATCACAACATATACAAGTGGGGGAAAAGGCGTATAGGGAGAAAAAGAAAATATCTATACATTTTATCCCTATATGTTCTATAATGCTTTCCAGTCCTCTACAACCCTTTTCCAAACTGCAGAGGGGTGAGCATCTTTGTCTTCAAAAATTACTTTTTTTCCTCCCCCCCTCCAGATGTGATACATAATGCACACCACTAGGGTTATTCTTCTTCTCTGTTGGATCTGCAATATAGATTCTTTTTCGTCTAGGATTACAGCAAGGTCTGAGAGAGCTCTATCCTAGACTTTACTACTGAACTGGCAGCTCCAGAAGATGTGTGTGATTCTCGCTTGCTTGATTTCATAGGGGACACCTTGATGTGATTTGGTACCCCCTAGATTGTAGAAAATATTCAGTTGGGAGTTTCTCTTGGAAGTACTTCCAACTGAAAAGTTTCATTCTATTTGGAGCTCTATTTTTCCAACACCATGCAACCTAAGGGGTTTTGTTGGATTTGTTTCTAGGCAGGTTCCATGCTCCCCTGAGCATGAAGGTCTCCAATCCTGCAAAATAGCATAGGTCCTGTAGAGTTATATCAATGTGTTCACAGACGTCTGCTAGCTTTTCTGTCGCTCTGTAGTGTGGTATGGACCAAATCGCTTTATTTATCAGTTCATTGAGTCTAATGCCCGAGCCAAAGCTAGTCCTCAGTTTTAGAATATGATCCACCAATTCATTTAGATAGGTTCCATTTTCCCATGGATCATTCCACAAGGATATTTCAGAGTTGACTCCAATCTTGAAACGAACCAAGTGCTTGAGTTTGGCTCTATGCTTTAGTAATGCCTTCCACATCCAACTGTCATTGTATTTTGGAGTGTAAGACCATACAGAAGAGTTAGATAAGTATCGACTATGGATATATTTGACCCACAAATTGTCTTTGCTATTGGCTATATCCCATAGAAGTCTTGTCATCCCTGCAAGGCTCCATTCTTCAATTTTTCGAATTCCCAAACCCCCTTCCATTTTGGGCCTGCATACATCCTGCCATGACACTGTATGCAATGTTTTATAGTCTTCTTTGTCTCCCCATAAAAAAGATCAAAAAATTATATCTATTTCTTGTAATACACCTTTAGGCAGAGGAAAAGTTCTAGTCCAGTATAGGTGATACGTAGATAGAGTGGAAATAATCAGTTCTAGTCTACCCGTCATGGAAAGGAGTCTAGATTTCCAAGATTCCAGCTTCATTTGGAATTTTTCAATTAATGGTGCACACATACTCCTTGTAAGCCTTCCTAAGAATAGAGGGAGGCTGAGGTACCTCACAGGTAGACTGCATACCTTAATCATCAGGGTCTGGGCAATACTTTAATCCACTATAGTTACACTTTAATGGAAACTTGTAAAATCCATTTGAAGGGTCAAATAAAGTCCAAAAGCCACCAAATTTGGAACATAGGTTAATTATGACTCCTAGATCAATGCTATGCATTTCGTTCCTTGTAAATCACATGGTTTGGCCCTTAATTAATATATTCACTATTAATGCATATATTAAAGTATAAAACGAGTGATTAATGTGAAGATAATATGTTAATGACATATTTAAGTGAATTCGAGATATTAGATACATATCAATATTGAGAGTCATATATCACCATATTATCCTCTTATTAATGCATTACTTCCCTTTTTGGAGGAGAGAGAAAGAGAAGGGTTAATTACTCTCATATATTAACTCAAATACACATTATTAATCATATCTTTATCCAAAAATAGATAAAATCTCTAAATTAGCATTATCCACTTATATTCTCTCATTAATGGGCATATTGAATAATTAATCCTCAAATATCATATTAAGTGGGTCATTTGTGCAAAACCCCCTACATTATCATAAATGTGGGTGGATTGTGAATTACAACCTCAAGAAAGGCTCAAAATCAACATTGAGGCCAAAGAAGGCTCCAAAGGATGGGCAATTTATGAAAAAGGTCTAAAAGGACTTGAAAGCAAGTAAAAGATTGAAAGTGGGTAAATTGCAGGAAAGACCCTAGAATTCAGTTTGTTACAAAACCTCATCTCCTTAGGGCATAATAAATGACATAATATAGTCATGTAATCTATTTGCATAAGGAAAAAATGTGAAGCACATTGGTTGAAGCCTTGCCCTGTTTTGTATAGCTTATTGATAGAAAATTTTCATGTTCTTCGTATTCCTTCTTAGAATATTAATTGTTCTACTGCTCAATAATAATTGCTAGTTGCCTAATCTACTTTATCTGCTCAACACTAATTGTTTAATTGAATTTGCTCATCTTATTAAGTGATTTATCTACTTGCATAGTTAAGTGCTTTAATAGATGTTTGTGGAGAGTTATATCGCTCACTGGGACATTTGGTCTCACCCCATTGGTTTCCACATCTCTTAGGTGGTCGTGCAGGATGAGGTGGAGATCGTGTAGGTGAGGAAGAACAACAAGAGCAGTAGTTGATAAGGTCAAGTGTGTTGCTATTCTTTTGGTGTTAGAGTCCTATATTCATTGTTGTACACTCAGGTGTTGGGGATGTTTTTGATGTGTTTTGTATAGATGTCACCAATATGACATTTTTGGCTTTTGTGCCTTTTGTTGCATAGTTATGGCATGTGTACATGTAAGTATTTATAGAAAAAGTATCTCATGTAATAGGTTGATGACAAGAAGGCTGAAAACCATGATGTAAGCACCTTACTATATGTGTTATGTGATCCATGTGTCCTGTTGTGGACTTATATGTGAAAGTTTTCAGCCTATGGCATTTTTATGAAATCAGTTTTAATTTCCTATGTTTCCTAGTAATCTGTATGTAAGTGTTGTTTCAACAATTAGTTCTGAGTAATCTCGTTGTGGCGCATTTTGAGTAATCTTGTTATTAAAAGATCTTCATCATTTACTTTCTCACAATCACTTCTGAAGTCAATTTCTACATCTTAATTGTCTAAACTTTGATTATTATCATCCTCATCTTATGTTTCTTCATAATTAGTTCCAATATCAACATCTACATCTAAGGAAAATAAAGGATAGAATGGAAGCAATGGGTGCTCAAAATTCCAGTTTCAACAAACAAGAGAAGATGGTACATCTAAATAATGAAAAATGCTTACTTTTCTGGAACTCCATTTTAGATGGATAGTATGTAGGTTCACTCAAACAATGCTTTGCATAATGGTTAGAAATTAAATAGTCCCAATAAAAAGGAGGCGAAGAAATATATAACTACAATAAATAAATGTTCGTACAAGAATGAATTCATGGGAGAAAAAGATGATTAAATGAGTGTGTGCTCATCCATGAAAGAGTTAATACGACTGGGAGTCAATGCTCGTATAAGAAGGAATGAAATTATCCAATAAGGAACTAATGCACATCCAAGAAGTAATTCATGCATCCAACATGCAATTAATGTGGTGAATAAGGAGAAAAGAAGGATAAAAATACTAATTCTCCACCAACCTCATTCCCAATCCCATTTCCCAACTAAAGGAAATCCTTCTTCCCATTAATCACTTGATTATGTGGTACTAACTAACTCTAAAAAAATAAGCAAATCATCCATCTACATAAGTTGTGGCTACACCACCCCCACCCAGTTGGCACCCCAAACTACCCAAGTTGTGTCCCACCAAAGAGAAAAGCACCATATGATTCTTATAAAACACACATGACATGCACTGCATGTGTGAGGATAACATTTTCATTTGAATATGGAATTCATGAAAGTTAGATATGTAGGTCTACAAATAAACCATGAAATTATTGTGTTTCAGATAAGCAAGTCATAAAATGCACAACCCCCTTCCCCACCTCCCAACCTCAAATTGGTCATGTGATTATAATGACACTCTTTCACACCTAAAGTTTCCCATTCATCCATCTCCCATTTCTATCCCTCTTCCTCAGGCACCACCCTACCTTCTATACATCTCATCCTTTCTGTTGTTTCCCCCTATCATGCATCCTCCACTCTCACCAAACAAGTAAGAAGGGTAAGTTTAGTAGGCCCTCAAGTTTTTTGTCCCCTTCCCCTCTAGGACATCTCCCCTCACACTACACCTACCAACTAAAACCCTAACCTCAATATTTATACCCTAATCATCTCCTTTATGTGGAACCCTATCATATCCCCAACTGTCGACACAATGAGTACACAAAATTCTCATTTCCTTTAGACTATATGTTTCTTTTCCAATTTTATGAACATGGGCCAATCAAAAGGACCTTGGTTTTCTCTAATAGTTGTGTGATATGGTTCCCCATCAAGAGCTAGTTTATATTTATCTTTCTTGATGCAGTTTCACCTACATCATCCTTCTCAATCTTGATAAATCTGTTCACATCATCTTCTCTGAATAACAGGATGACTTAATGGGTGATTTTGATATAATGAATGGATTATTATCTAGATCCCCATGGACAAACTCTAGGACTGGAGCTCATGGTTCATGAAAAATTGTTAAGGTATTCTACCCAAAAAATACCTCAAATACTTCAACTCCATCTCCTTGATCGACCCATCTTGGAGGCTACTAGTGATTAATGAGGATAGAATTGTTTGTAATGCTTATATCCACAACACAGAACATCTCCTCATTTTTTCCCTACCATGTTGAACGTAGCTAATACCACTAGGTACACACCCACTCATTTTGAATCCACTACATGGATCACTCCTAAAGATACTGTAGCATCCCTGACCTGGGTTATAAGTTAACCCTAGATGTTTTGCTTAATCATGTAATTAAATACTTGTGATTATCCCCTGGCATGTAATTAAGTTCCTGAAGAACATACATTTTCAATTTTGTCTTTTTAAAACAATGTTGTAGTATTGTTTAAGTAATGCAGGGACCTATGTGCAAATTACCCAATTAGAGGGGTTAACTTGCAAAATTATGTAGGTTAAGATGTTCCTCTGATGATGAGGCATCATATGAGTGAATATGATGAGGTATTATGGATTTCCCAAGCTTGGGCATCACGATGCAACTTGTGGAGCAAGCCTTGTGCTTAAAACCCTAGTTTTGGAGGAAAGTGCAATTTACCCAAAATGTGGGGTGCAACTTGTAAAATACACCTTCTAGAGTATCTTTTATGCCTCTTGACATCATTTAGAGTAGAAATGATGAAAGGGGCATTTCAAGTAAATAATTAGATAAGAAGAATGACCTTTGTAGTAGAATCACCTAGTATGAGTAAGGAGACACTTTATATATGTACCTTAGTTTGCATGCTGGCTTTCTTTACCCTTAGATCTTGAGTTTTGATGGGCTTTGCTTCAGTTATGATAGATTGAACATGCATTAGAAGTTAAGGAGGGACCTAGATGAGAAACCCATAAACTAGAGGTCCTTATGTTGAAAACTAACCCAAGCTATATAAGCTTCTTTCTTTGCAAACCAAGTAAACGTATTCCCTTCTCTTCTTCACTTATCATCTTGCTCAACCGACTAAGGCAGAGCTCTGGAGCTTAGGGAGACGACCAAATTGTTCTAAGGTGAGAAGAGACCATCTTCTAGCTCGGATTCATGAAGGAAAGTGGATTACAAGGTTGGTTTCATGGTTATCTTACTTAGTTCTTTCTTTCTAACCGATCTTTTCCCAACCTTTCCTTGGAAAAAACACCTTTGGCCGACCTGTGGAGCTCAAGACGCCATTAAAGGCTTGAATCTTGGAAGCTTGGATCTCTAGGAACAACCATAAGGCGGGTTTTATAACTCTAAACCTTTTGCTTTCTTATGCATATTCTTATTCTTTCAAGTTAGTAGTTAGTTCTTCTTCCCCATCTTTCCTTGCACTTTTGCAAGCAATCCGTGAAGTAATCGACCTGAACAGAGGTAGAAGATGATGGGTGTGATTCCCTAGGTTACTTTACCAAATGATCTTGGACCATTTCAGCAAGTCAAAGATGAACACCAGAAACCTACAGGAACAATGCAACCTTTACCCATACCACAGTGGAAGTGGGATCATGTAACCATGGACTTTGTTGTTGGCCTACCCAGGACAAACAAAAGGCATGATTCCATTTGGGTAATAGTTGATAGGTTGACAAAGACAACACATTTCTGACCTGTCAAAACAACCTATTCTGCTGAAAGGTTATCACAGTTGTACGTTCAAGAGATAGTGCGATTGCACATAGTTCCTGTCACAATAGTTTCTGACAGAGGTCCCCAATTTACAAGTCGTTTTTGGGAGCAGTTACACAGAGCTTTAGGCACCAAGTTAAGGTTTAGTACAACCTTTCACCCACAGAATGATGGACAATCAGAAAGGACTATATAGACCTTGGAGGACTTGCTGAGAGCATGTGTTCTCCAGTTTACAGGGAGTTGGGATCTACACCTAAGCTTGATAGAGTTTGCCTATAACAATAGCTATCAACATAGCATTGACATGGCACCTTATGAAGCTTTGTATGGTAGACGTTGTAGATCACCCTTATGTTGGTATGAGACTGGTGAACATCAACTGTTAGGTCCTGATCTTGTGCAGCAGACCACAGAGAAGATTAAAGTAATACAACAAAAGATTAAGACTGCACAAGATAGGCAGAAATCTTATGCTGATAGAGGTCGTAGACCCTTAGAGTTCCAGGTTGGAGACAGAGTGTACCTTAAGGTCTCGCCTTGGAAAGGAGTCCTTCGTTTTTGAAGGAAAGGGAAGTTAGCTCCTAGATTTATGGGGCCTTATCCAATCATTGAACGGGTTGGAAAGGTAGCCTATAGACTAGAGTTACCTCAAGAGTTACATAATTTACACCTTGTGTTCCACATTTCTATGTTGAGGAAATGTCACCCTGATACTGAGTCAGTTCTACAGCCTATGGAGGTAGAATTGAATGATGATATAACTTATGAGGAAAGACCAGTGTCAATCCTTGATAATAGAATAAAAAAGCTAAAGAAGAAAGACATAAGTCTTGTGAAAGTCCTATGGAATCACCGTGGTGTTGAAGAAGCCACTTGGGAACTAGAGGAAGAGATGATAAGGAAATACCCTACTCTTTTCTCTGAATAAGTTTTGTTGATTTCGGGGACGAAATCCTTGTGAGTGGTGGATAATTTGTAACATCCCTGACCTGGGTTATAAGTTAACCCTATATGTTTTGCTTAATCATGTAATTAAATACTTGTTATTATCCCCTGGCATGTAATTAAGTTCCTGAGGAACATACATTTTCAATTTTGTCTTTTTTAAACAATGTTGTAGTATTGTTTAAGTAATGCAGGGACCTATGTGCAAATTACTCAATAAGAGGGGTTAACTTGCAAAATTATACAGGTTAAGATGTTCCTATGATGATGAGACATCATATGAGTGAATATGATGAGGTATGATGGATTTCCCAAGCTTGAGCATCAAGATGCAGCTTATGGAGCAATCCTTGTGCTTAAAACCCTAGTTTTGGAGGAAAGTGCAATTTACCCAAAATGTGGGGCGCAACTTATAAAATACACCTTCTAGAGTATCTTTTATGACTCTTGACATCATTTAGAGTAGAAATTATGAAAGGGTCATTTCAATTAAATAATTAGATAAGAAGAATGACCTTTGTAGTAGAATCACCTAGTATGAGTAAGGAGACCCTTTATATATGTACCTTAGTTTGCATGCTGGATTTCTTTACCCTTAGATCTTGAGTTTTGATGGGCTTTTCTTAAGTTATGATAGATTGAACGTGCCTTAGAAGTTAAGGAGGGACCTAGATGAGAAACCCATAAACTAGAGGTCCTTATGTTGAAAACTAACCCAAGCTATATAAGCTTCTTTCTTTGCAAACCAAGTAAACGTATTCCCTTCTCTTCTTCACTTATCATCTTGCTCAACCGACTAAGGCAGAGCTCTAGAGCTCAGGGAGACGACCAACTTGTTCTAAGGTGAGAAGAGACCATCTTCTAGCTCGGATTCATGAAGGAAAGTGGATTACAAGGTTGGTTTCATGGTTATCTTACTTAGTTCTTTCTTTCTAGCCGATCTTTTCCCAACCTTTCCTTGGAAAAAACACCTTTGGCCGACCTGTGGAGCTCAAGACGCCATTAAAGGCTTGAATCTTGGAAGCTTGGATCTCTAGGAACAACCATAAGGCGGGTTTTATAACTCTAAACCTTTTGCTTTCTTATGCGTATTCTTATTCTTGCAAGTTAGTAGTTAGTTCTTCTTCTTCCCCATCTTTCCTTGCACTTTTGCAAGCAATCCGTGAAGTAACTGACCTGAATAGAGGTAGAAGATGATGGGCATGATTCCCTAGGTTACTTTACCAAACTATCTTGGACCATTTGGTCTAAATGGTTTGCAAGACCGTTTGAAACCAAACGGTCTCACAACCGTTTGATTTCATGCGGTTTGCAAGACCGTTTAGATTCAAACGGTCTCCAAGACCATTTGGTAGGGTTGACCAAGTGAATACCATTTAGAGGTATGTTGTATACATGTTGAATTACGCAACTACAAAGAATCATGATCAAATTGCAAACCAATCTCCCTCTAAACCCTAATCGGGTTCAATTGCCGAATTCAAGGACCACTTATGTTGAATTTGGGGTTGAGTGGTCCAAACAGTCTCATGACTGTATGGATATCACTCAAACAGTCTCAAGATCGTTTGGTGACACCCCAAGACCGTTTGGAGGTCTAGGGTTAAGGAAATTTAATCAATTGAAGGCCCAATCACAATAGGTTGTTGAATTAATTGAAAATGCTGATTTGTGACTTAATTAGGGTTCAACCCTTGACAATTTGACTTAGATTTTGATGTCACTTTGGGAAAACGGTATAAAGACCATTTGGAGGGCGTCCAAATGAACCCAAGACCGTTTGGGCCAAGTTGGGGCCCAATTGGAGGTCAATTGATGGGTTCAACATCAAATAAACTCATGTTGATGAACATTGATGGTTAACCGATTACAAACCCTAATTAAATTAGATTCAACCCTAATTGGCTATCAATTGAGGGTCAATTGAGTGTCCAATTGGTTAATTCTAATCCTAATTGGCTCAATTGATGAGTGGTTAATACATATGAGGTCAATTGAGGGACTCAACCATGGAAACCCTAATCGATTACAAGTCTTGATGCACTTTTTGGGTTCAATCAGTTTTCAGAGGTTTGGACCAAACGGTCTCAAGACTGTTTGGGCTCAAACGATCTCAAGGTCGTTTAGATCCAATCGATCTCAAGGTCATTTCATCCAATCGGTTTCAAAGTCAACACTCTCAAACGGTCAACAAGTTGAAACGGTCTCAAGACCGTTTAAACTCAAACAGTCTTGAGGGTGACCAAGCTCAAACGGTTTGGAAATCAACCTAACCAAACAGTGAACACATCCAAACGGTCTCAGGACCGTTTGGAGGATGGAAGTGTGAAACCGTTTGGGGACTTTAGGGTTGTAATTACTTAGTGCTTTGATGGTTTAAATGGTTCAATGGTTGTTCAAATCAACCCTAATAATACCTAAATACATTAAGGGGTCAAGTACCTAGTAGACTGAACCATGTTATACATAATGGTGAATATAATCAAGGCACAGACAAAGGGTTCAAGTAGACATCACACCTTCAACAAGAAAACCCTAATGAACATAATGATGATGAGTTGACCTATGTTATTCAAGATGACTTGACCTAATCTAATCTAGAGTGATGTAATCACCATCTATTAGTATGAGGAGAGAGAAGGTTCCATTTATGGTTTAAACTCAAGTAAAGTACCTTCAATGTATGTGAATGTACATGATTAGGGTATGATCCACCTATGTGAGATCATAGAAACCCTAATTATGATGATTAATGAATCTTAACCTAATTTGAGGGCATCGATGATGATAATTGTCACACATGATGATGCTACGAGCTCTATTCACTATGAAGTGAATAGTAAACCCTAATTCTAGGGTAATAACATGTAATGTGAATAGTAAACCCTAATTGAGGGTGATGTGTTGTAATGTACAATAAACCCTAATTCCAGATTATGCTTTTAAACATGAATCTTCATGATTAAAGTATGAGATGAGGAATCATTAGTCCTAATCATAATGAAAGGGATTGGATAACCCTAATTGATGTAAATAAGGGAACCTAGCCTTAGTAAAGGTATGAAGGTACAACCCCTGAATTGAAAGATTAATTCTTCTTTATTAATTGCTGATCTGGAAATGAATTGTTTATTATTGTCACTTGAATTAACTATGCATGTTCTTATATGAGAATGATCATATCCAGGTAAGGATTATGATACCATATTCACTGAAAGCATGTTATTAGCTTTATGAATAGTGACATATCATGTTGCCTAGTAAGTGGCATCATATGAGATTGATAGGCTATAAGAGCCATGTGTAACATCAAAGTCATGTTGATTAGATGACTTATGATGAGTTGATCAAGATATGACATCTAAATGATAACTGATGTGAGTTAAACTTGATACATTTAGTATTCTACTTTCATAGCTGTTGTTCTAATGAATAATGATTGAAAACATGCTTGATGCTAAAAGAATACTGAAATGTACCTAACTAATCAAGTATAATCATATCATGTAGAGCCCTGATCATAGATCCATCATTGTCAGAAGCTAAATGATGGTGAAATAGGTTTTCCTAAGGGAACTCCTGGATCACATACTTTTGAGTATGTGGGGGAATATGGATGTGTATATCCTTACATCCTAGTGTAGGAATTGATGTAGATGTATATTAATCTATCAACCCTTCACTATGTGTTTATGCCGGGGTGATGTACCACAAATCTACTGAGGGAATCTTTGAATACCGCATCGATGAGAGATAAACAAGAGATCTTTCGATGGCAAAGAGAGTACAGAATGCCACTGTAACTCTAATAGCGAAGTACCAGAATACCCTGGTAAGCTATAGTAGCAGAGACACTAGATGTCCTGCATGTTGATCCTCACACTGACTGAGGAAGATGAGGTCATAAGAATCCAGCTCTTTTGATGACCTATGTATGATACCGATGCAACTTAGTAGTGATTGGTTGGAGTATGAGCGGTATACCTCATCTCCGCAGGGCATAATAATGTTTGTAAAACATAAACAACCACGTAGCATATCTGCTTAGGTTGAACTACGAGATACAATGATTGAAGTTACACTGTCTAGTATGCATGTTCTTAATATTTCTTAAGTATTGTTGTCCTACTTAATGTCAATCTGCTGTTAATTACCTTAAAAGCTTTTATTGCTTATGTTATTCTTTGATTTCTTAATAAAGCTTCTGGCGGAGAGTTATAACTCTCGCTGGGACAATTATTTATAATTGTCTCATTCCATAGATTTCAACTTTTTAGGTGGTCATCGAGGACGAAGGAACCAGTCTGCAGGTGATCAGTATCAGCAGCAACAGCACCAGGAGCAGCAGTGAATCTCAGGTGGAGATACTGACTGCTGAGTCATGTAGTTAGTTAGTCCTATGCCGTCTCTGTACTCTCAGGTCCTTGGAGTTAGTTGGTCTGAGATTTTGGTTTTGAATCTTGAGATTTTGTATCTGGTTGTGTATAATCACTCAAGAAGTGATTTAACAGAGATGTAAATTGTTTATCTTGTTTCTATAAAAGAAGTTTTATGATTTCAAGATCTTGTCTCAAAAAGTTTTAATTTCCGATGATTTTTGTATTCCTCCGCTAATCGAATGCTTCCGCTGAGTTTATATCGTGGTTTATGGATCAGATCATCTGAGATACAAGCAACCCCAACAAGATGGTTAAATCTGCCTACTCTCTAAATAAGTTGGAGTGATTGAATAATCTACAAACTCCTCTACTGATGAAAGCACTACCATCTATATAATGCCTAGGATATAACAAGAACCACACTCAAAGTATAAAATGTTCCATGATAATTCATTGATAGGTTTCTACCATACTCCCGAGCTCTCTTGTTGACTACCTCTATCCAAAAAAAGCAAGGTGAGTTTACGTCATTCATCAGTTTTAAATTTTCTCATCATGCACATCAAGAACACAAACACAACTATAATGGTAAAAGACCTATCTAACCCTAAACTCCATATATGTATCTTTAATAGTATAATCTCTTCTATATAAGTTTATCTAGTGAATTTAATGTGAAAGTATAATTAATGCTTAAACAACTAAATAGTGTTTTTCTAGTCTTTTTATTAGTTTCTATATAATATTTCTTGTACAACGTTATCTTTTTATGTTGATATGACATGACATAAGAATACCCATGGATGATATTATTAATTGAGAAAGATATGTAATGATAAAGAAATACTAAATTGTTTTAGGTTGGGGTCCTTATTACTGTCATCCTTTCCCTATGTCCATACTTTGTTGACAGAACGAGTCAAACTCACATAGGATGAAGTCTATGTGGAAAATATGGAGTATACTAGACCCTGAGGTCTAATATGTAGAGGATTAAGGGAAGTTCCATGTAGGTGGAAGAGAGAACACAATTTGTATACTCCATTGCGATATGAGAAATAGGGGATGAGATCCCAATCTAGGTTTTGTGACATGATGATAGGAACAATGACATGAAATAATATTTGTCGCATGTTTGCAATGTGATATGTTGTATTGAACCCCTGCCTTGCACCGTAGTGTGAATGAAGATAGAGATGCTATAAGCCCCTACCTCTCTAGTGCAGAACCTAGGCTTGTTTTTGTCTTAGGGTGACTAGCTAAACCCTAAGAAATGCACCATGAATCATGTACGTGGGCATACTCTGACAACCGTACAAGTCAAGTAGATAAAGAAAAAAGACAAATGTGTACGAGGTGATTGTATTTGTTTGTATGTTATAATTGTTTAGAGGATTGTCTATAATTGTTTGATGTGTCAAGAATTCTTGCATTATAACTATACACTCTTTTCTATGAAATCATATTATTGTTCATGTTATAATATTCTTGTTGTTTAGATACCTTTTAGTATGCCAATAAGTGTTTCCCATGTCAAGTAAAATAATACTTGGTATATTCTCCTCATTTCGATGTTTAAATTGCTAAATACTTATCTAAAGAGTAGATACATAATGGATAGCATTTTCTCACTCTTAACATGATCTACTCACTTAGACATTGGATAATTAACCAATGAACAAACCTTTAGGTTGGAGTTCAACAAGGATTCTTCATATTGATGTATGTGTCGAGCATCAAGTTAGGTGATTCATGGATGTTATATGTGTCTAGTAGTTCTTGTACTGTGATTATTGGGAGACATTGTGTACCAGTGTTAATATATAATTGTTTATCAAATACTCTTGTGTATGTGATCCTAGTGTTTAATTTCTACTTGATGAAACTTAGTAAATTCTTCTGTGAATATAAGAAGCTTGTGATATGAAAATTATGAATATTAGTATTATGTTGACTCTTGAAGTTTAAAATGTAAAGTTTATCTTTATTGAATAATCATATTTTGAGTGTCTCCATAATGAAGTTGATAAATTTCCATGTTTTAGGTTTGAATTTTGTCCAAATTTTGGGGTTGGTCCTGAATAATCAAGTTGAAGATGATTATTGGGATTGGTTCTGTACAATTTGGCACCACAACTTAGGTTGGTCTTGATACAAGAGCTTAATATGTTTAGGTCATCTTCTCAGCCACACATGTTCGTGGCCTTTTATGGAAGGTCTCTAATAGGAAGGAAGATGCAAAAAAAGATGCTTTTTAGGGTTAAATAAGCATGTCACATTAAAAAAGAAGCAAAAAAATTAATTATAGACCGCTTAAAAGAAAGGAGAGACTATAGCTTAATACATAAACATGCCCTAAGAGTTGAGAAGAATATGCTGATCAAGTCAAAGTGCTAAGTTGAATATACCTAAATCTGACAAGTATCATGAGTGATAGATATGTAATTCAAATAAGTGATCAATGGGTAATATAATAAGGGAGATATTTATGTATTCATACACAGATACCATGTGTAGGAATTTGAGTAGTGGAAGAGCTCAATATTTAAAATCTTTTGGCTGGATTGGATCTGATTGCCCTTCTCAGGTACCCAGATACATATAACCAGACAATATATTGTGCATGAGATGATGAATAAATACATCTTAAAATTGTGATAAGTGCTTGAGAATATAGTGAGTTAATGAATTATCATGTTGCGTATAAATCCTAATATGTATGTATTAATTAATAAAATAGTAATCTTGCCGAGGAGTAGTAGTTCTGGTGGTTCAACACAATATCCTATCATGAAGGGATTTGATTATGTTGCCCTTCTTAGGTACCCAGATACATATAATCGATAAAGATAATTGTACATGAGATGATGAAGAAATACATCTTGAAATTGTGACAAGTGATTGAGAATGTAGTGAGTTAATGAATTATCATGTTGCATATAAATCCTAATACATGTATTAACTAATAAAATAATAATCTTGATGAGGAGTAGTAGTTCAGGTGGTTTGACAAAATGTCCCTCATGAAGGGACCCGAGTTTGAAACCCAACGTCCGCCTCCGAAATGGTACCCACGTAGAGGCCATTCAACTATTCACTTTAACCAATTTTTGAGTCTGTGGGGCGCTCGAGGCCCCTATACTTTAGGCTATCGGGGGGGGGGGGGGTGTCACTAAGTAACACGTCTATAGGAGCGGCTCTCTCAATAATTAAAAATATATTAATCTTGACACAAAATTAAATAAGTGTCTTTGATGGAACCCTAAGCTACAAATTGGAGCGAGCCACTTATAATTCTTTTTATTGAACAAATATTATTCAGATTCTAAGTTAGTCTTTTTTCTACCTTTTTAGAACTATATTTTTTTAGTGTACCTTGTTAGAGGTTCGAATTTGTTGCTCTCGAACATGTTGTCCCAGACATGTCAATATTAATTTCTGTTATACATACTCATCATTAAATTTTTATAAATAGGTTTTTAGGTGAATGTATAATAAAGTTTTTTTGAGACACAACTAGAACAATAAATTTGGAGAAATTTGGAGCAGCAGATTTGGAGGCACATGCCAAACCCGAATCCACAATAACCTACTCAAACCCACCCTCCACATGTCTGACAAGTCTAGATTCCCACCAGAAACATGTGGGAGTAGCACCGACAAGCCCTCACCCTGTTGTTTTGCTCTATTTATTGTAGTTCCCCCATACAATAAATGCTAGCTTGCCACTGTCTTCAACTTAGACTAATGCTAGGTGGACACCATTTAAAAACCCATAACCAAATCCCAAGAAATCTCCACCACATGTTACAACGTATAACAATAAAATAATGTATTTTATTTGTTATACCTTGTAACATGTGGTGGAGATTGCTTGGGGTTTGATTATGGGTTTCAAAATGTGTCTGCATAACAAACCTCTTCAACTTATATATACATGTTCTAAAATGGCAGAAAGATGAGCTGACAAGTTCACCTGAAGCTCCGACAGTCCACCTAAAAACCCTCCCCCATCCAGATCGTAGCTAATATATCATAGTCATAATAATGGAGAAACAAATTGTCACAACCCCTACTGTTGCGCCGGTGGCTGATGAGCCAATCTCAGTTAGTCTGTGACCCTTTGTCTTGACAGATCTAGATGACTACTACGAGTGGGCCTCCGATGAGGAGGTAACCCGGTTCCTCCCTTGGGGCACCTATACAAGTAAGGCCGACCTACTCCGCCATATTCGCGATGTTGTGATCCCGCATCCCTACTTATGGGCAATCTGTGTGAACGGACGTGCCATCAGGGGGATATCCATGATGCTAGGGGAAGGATTAGCGGAGCAGTGAGGTAAGCTCAGATACTTCCCGACTCGTGCCTCGGTGCGGATTTGGTCCTAACGACCTCTTTTCTCAGGATGTCCAGACGAGCATTCTGGCCACATGATTAGAATTTTAAGTTCCCGCTCTCCTAGGCGGTACCATAGCCATCCAATCTACGTGGGGGCAACTTAGTCTTTGGCCACCCCACTAACACTGGCACGCCCATGTCGTGGCACCTCTTCATCTTTTGGCAGATTGGATTAGATGACAAAATGATGACAATCCTCGTTATCTTCTCTAGAAAGCCTTCTACAGTCAGTTCTCCAGCAAGAATCCTAAGCCCGCAAGCCTTCTCCAGAAAGCGTTCCCCTCCGTTCTCCCTCCTGAACAACATCACCAATGATGATCCCTTCTCCAGCAACCGAAATAGCAACAACAACAACATCAACGCCATGTAGCATGGCGGAAGAAAAAATCCATCACTTGATATTCCTCTCAAGCTACGATGAGGAGCCTATCCAAATGGAAAGAAATTTCTCAATACCCCCACCGGAGTTCAAAGAGAACAAGGGGTTTCTAGTGATGCTTGCACTGGCAAAGCTGAGAATTGGCTTGAAACAAACTACCGAGAGAGTGTAAGCACTCAGCCGCTGTCTCCAACGATGATATGGGTAAGCAGCCTGAAATCTGTTGCAGTCGCCGTAGGTGAATAGTTAGATTTTCTACATAAAGTGAAGATGAGGGGGACATGTGCAGTCCATCAAAGCTGAAGACACATTAGTGCCTAACTGAACCTCATCGTCAAAAATCTAAAGGGCCATTTTTGAAGTGGTGTTCCGCAGGGTGTTTGTCTGAACGCCTGCACTCTAAAGGCCTACGCCTTGAGTTACCTACTATCCTTCCATTTCATAATGACATGCTGAACTGGATTTGGCTCAGCAAATTTCCAAAGTATATAGCACTCTACTTCGTACTGAACTACTTTTCTTCTGAAAAATCAGAAAGTATGCTCTTATATTTTGTTTTACAGTTCATACGTATACTACCAAGAGGACAAAGCACTATTAACCCTAACAGTGAAAGATATCCGCTCTTGCATGGAAGGCTACTAAATCACTGATGAGATGATCGACGCACACATTCATGCAATGAATAGAAAAAATCTGGAGCAGACAAATGGAACGGTCAACAGATTTAATGTTTTGATGCTTCTATGTGCACGTGACTTGTTCCCCTCCTGGCTCTCTTAGTCATCTTACTTGCACATTTTCTACCCTTCATTGTTCCTTTTGTCCCAATACTTGATCCATTTTTCATTGACCACATTCCTTTGATACTGCTCACTGTTCCTTTTCTTCCCTTCATTGCTCCTTTTGTTTGCTTCATTTTTCCTTTTCTTGGCTTCATTGTTACTTTTCTTGTATTGTGCAATTCTTTTTCATGTACTACTTCTTCCTTTACTCACACTTCATGTTCCCTTTCTGCTTGGCTGTTGTTACATTTCTCATTATTCCTGGTGGCATGGTCCTTGTTCCAACTTTGATTGTACTTATTGTGCAGCCAATTTGTGTTTTTTATAAATCCCTCTTATTTGATGTCTATGCTATCTTATTTTGCAGAAGTATGCTATTCTCAATCTTAAGTCTGCCGAGCCAATCAATGAGGAGCGTCACCTCACCTTTATCCAAAATTTGTTCAAGTTATATGAGCAACATTGTCCACACTTAGATCATTCAACTTGTGATTATGTAAGCATTTTCTATATATATATATATATATATATATATATATATATATCTTGGGAATTTGGTGGTTATTCTCACCTGTACTGTAATTGTGACTCTAATTACACTGTTTCAAATGCAGTACATGATTCCTATATGCCACCATGATCATTTCTTCGTCGTTTGTTTTGACTACCCCACAAAGAAGTTCGTTTTCCTTAACAGCTTTGACACTCGGGATCCAGCTAAATGGAGTCTTTATAAAGAAATTTGCGAGGAGGTGGTAAGGTACATGAAGATCTTCCTCACTGTCATAAGAGGGGTGGAAGGGTGGAGCAACTGGAAATGGGATATTCCAATTGTTCCTGAATAGTGGGATGGATATAGTTGTGGGGTCTATACGATGCAGTTCATGAAACATTGGAATAGTGAAATCTAGTTGAATATATTCATTCAATTGAATGATTTGCAGTATATTTCACAAGTACATATGAAGATGGCTATAAAGATAATCTGTAGTCGTAAAAATTTATTTTTAGATTTAATAGCTAGATGTACATTGGAAGCAAACGATAGTGGCTATTAATGTAATATGTTATTCCCTTTTTATGATATATATTTATCAAAGATAGTCTGTAGTCATCAAAATTTATTTTTAGATTTAATAGCTAGACATACATTGGAAGCAAAAGATAGTGGCTATTAATGTAATATGTTCTTCCCTTTTTGTAATATATATTTATTAAAGTTATACAAGCAACATTATCCGCACTATCCTTTAATAAATGTATATCACAAAAAGATACTTTTTAAGTTGTCAAAGATAGTCTGTAGTCGTAAGACACATAATTTTAGGTTGTAAAGGATACTTTTTACAGGAGAAAAGGAACAATCATGAAGGACGAAAGGATACGTGCATAGGACAACATGAAAAGTGATAGAAGGATGAGAGGATACATGTTTATGAAAATGGGAACACGACAGATGAGAACGGTAGAGGAGAACGGGATTGAAGATTGTGAGATATGGAAATTAGGAACAAGCCTAGAGAGAAGGAACATCATTTAATGACAAAAGGTTACGTGCATGGGAGAAAAGGAACAACAATGAATGACTAAAGGATATGCACATAGGACAACAAGAACAATGATGAAGGATGAGAGGATACAACATGAACAATAATGAAGGATGAGAGGATACATGTTTACAAAAATGGGAACACGAAAGATGAGAACGGTGGTAGGTAAGAGGAGAAAGGGATTGAAGATTGTGAGATAGAAAAAGATGAATAAGCCCATAGAGAAGGAACACCGTATAATGACAAAAGGATACGTGCACGGGAGAAAAGGAACAACGATGACGGACTAAAGGATACACACATAGGATAACAGGAACAACGATGAAGGATGAGAGGATACATATTTACAAAAATGGAAACACAGAAGATGAGAATGGTGGCAGGTAAGAGGATAAAGGAATTGAAGATTGTGAGATAGGAAAAGACGAACAAGCCCAGAGAGAAGGAACACCATTTAATGACAAAAGGATACGTGCACAGAAGAAAAGGAACAATGATGAAGGAATAAAGGATACGCACACAGGACAACAAGAACAACAATGAAGGACGAGAGGATACATATTTATGAAAATGGGAACACGGAAGATGAGAATGGTAGAACGTACGAGGAGAACATGATTGAAGATTGTGAGATAGGGAAAACACAAACAAACCAGGAGAATAGGAACACCTTTTAGGACAAAAGGATACATGTATAGGGTGACAGGAACACTGTTTAAGGACAAAAAGATACGCGTTAAGACAAGAGAAAAGGAACATCCAATGGTTTTTCCAGTTTAAAAAATGAAAAAAATATTTTATCATGTTATTTCTTTATGTCAGTTCATTCAGCCACCCAACGATTACTTTTATATGGATACATGAAAAGATGTGTGACAGACGAACCGCCCGAACTAGTGCTATAAGTTCAGTTGCAGCACTCTGTGATCGTTTCCTTTCCACTTGATTCTTTCTGGCAATTTGCAAGAACTTGTGGGGTTAATTTTTTCTGGCAATCTGTGATAATGAACTTGTCATCCTGATATTGCTATACCCCTCTCCAAGCAAGGTTGCTCATGAATTCTCAAATTTGCAAAATAGGGTTTTTGGTGGCAGTAAATAGCAAGGTTAGATTCTTCCATTTAATCTTCTAATTCTTTGCTGTTTTCCTTTTGCGTTTCCATATGGCCAGCCGATTCCAGCACAGGACAAGGACAACATTCATTTTTTAGTTGAAAAAAAAATTCAATACACTGGCCAGCAGGGAAGAAGTAATTGAGCATCTAGATATAGTAGGCTTTTCTGGGATGCTACATTTGAAGCTGCATTCCCTCAATCTGCAAGTTCTCAACTTCCTCTACACTGCTTTTGATCCAGAGAGAATGGATTGGACGAACCTCAATGGCGAGCGATGGAAGTTGACGGCAAACGATGTCCGCCGAGTTTACAACATCCCCTCAGGTTCCATCACGGTCAATATGGAATGCAGAGACAATGTTACGAATAGAAAAGTTTAGGAAATGGTGACAAGGATGGGTATTCAACCTAACAGACTGTACTACACTAACATTAAAGTTGCATAATGGAAGATGTTTGAGCTAGAGAATCCTGAAAATATAGCCTGATTGTATATTTTAATCGTCTTTACATGTGTTCTTGCACCTACAGTGGGACCGATTTTGGTTTACTACCTCAAATTTATGGACTCGCTCAATGGAATGAAGAATCTGAACTAGGAAGATTACATCCTCAAAAATTTTAAGTGTCATCTGGCAACTTTCAAGAAGAACAGATTCACCAGAAGGCCAACTGGAGATTTTCACCTTCTGATGGTGTGGCATCCAACTTACAAAACAAAAGATTAACTAAGCAGAAGTGAACCATTTGCAGCGGATTACTAAAAATCACTAAAAATTTAAAACTTTTTGCAAAGAGATCCACACATAGGAAATATTTTTCTTCAAGAGACAAAGTATAACATTTACATTCTGTTTCAAAGTACATGTCTTGCACTATCTCTTCTTGAGATTTACAACATCAGCTGTCTCTAGACATGAAAATATAGACAACATATAACTTCGAGGCATCAAGCCAACATCTCAAGTCGATGATAAAAACACTATCTACTGACTCTGAGGACCTGAGAGTACAGAGATGACACATAGGACTACTATCTAGACAAAACATGGCAGCCAGTGCCTCCACCTGAGTCATCACTGTTGTCCCTAATATTACTGCTGCTTTTCTCTTGCTATTGGGTTCCTGCTTCTTCTTCTGCGATTACCTAAAAACATTGGATCCCACGGGGGTGAGACAATTGTAAATTGTCCCAGTGGGAGATATAACCCCCTGCCAAAACATTGTTATAGAAGTTTATTATAATTAAAACTGAATAGGAGTTTTTATATAATAACAACAGTATTAATCATTGAATGAACAGAGTAAAGTAATTTCCTTTCCTAAGGAGAGCATTTTATCTACTCATGGTAGATTCATATTTCACATATTTACTTGCATTGAATGTAAATAGATATGAATAATATTTATCAACTAGTGTTTCATAAAAGAAGTATAACATCAGCCAATGAATTTTCGTATTCAATCCTTAAGCAAACATGCTAAACGGATGATTACATTTTACAATCACACTTATGCCTTGAGGAGATGAGGTATACCGCTCATGCTCCAACCGACCATTGCGAAGTCAAAATCGGTACCATACAAGGTCAAAGGTATAGCCGGCTACCAAGACCTCCCATATCTCGGTCAGCGTGAGATTACATGCATGACATCTTGTGTCTCTGCTATATATATAGCTTTCCAGGGTATACTGGCAACTTCGCTATTAGAGTTACAGTGGTGTGCTGTACTCTCTTCATGATCATGAGATCTCATGTTTATCTCCATCGATACAGCATTAACATTATTGGGAGATGTGTACTGCATCTGTCCCAATCATCGGGGGATTCATGATACATCCATTCCGATACAAGTAATGAAGGATCGAGAGGTTTGTTGTTTACCTGTCATCAATTCCCTCATTAGGACGTCAGGATACAGTCACCCATTGCCCCCATATATTCACAATATGCATTCCAGGTTTTGCCACGGAGCATCCGTTTCACCATCACCTATTGCTGACGATGATGGATCTATGGTCAGGGCTCTACATGATGTAATTTCACTTGATTAATTAAGTACATTATCATATTCTTTTAGCATCAGTCAAGTTCTCAAACATAACTTATTCAGACAAATGCCATTAAGAAACAAGTACTATTTTCATCAATCACTTGTCAGTCTTTATAAGACATTGGGATCTCAGTCCCTCATTTCATTTCTTTCAAAGTTCACTTCCCTCAGCAGCATCATTACCATACTTATCAAATTTGGGTATGCATACCCTCAATTCATCACTATCACTGTTACCATTTATTAGGTAACTATTACCTCCGAGTCCTCAGATCGAGGTATGCATAATACTTGTTATATAAGTATCTCACATGGCTCTCAAAGCCTATTAAATGTTTTGCCACCTTTCACTAGGAAACAACTTACTCATGTAACTCATAAGGTTCATGCACATTTTGTTAATTTTACTAAGCAAAAACAACATTAGGCACATAAGGCCATACAACATGTTTATTATATGAAAGTCATAGCTCATATCTAGCTTTTGTTCATCATCTCATGATGTCTACATGATAATAGTTAAGTAAGTCATTTGTCACATCATATGAAAAACTAGTAACACCACCATCCTTTATCAGGATTAGGGTTATCTATCAATTAGGGATTTTCATTCCCTTTACCCAAAATTAGGGTTAGGGTTTCCCGTCATGCTTTAATTAGGGTTTCATGCTCACATTATTAGTTCAACCCTAATGTATTACTCCACACCTCTAGGAGCATCCAAGACATCATAAGTATTTTCTTATGATTACCATTCTTATCATATATCATTAATGATCATCAATTCAAAGCATGAGTTCATTTCTCATCCTTGTCATGATATAATTACATTATACTCATTGATTATCTTACCCCATTCTCAAGGTATATTGGTCAACATTTATCAAAGTACATTGAGTTCATAACATCTTTATTGTAACAATTGCATATCACACATTTCATGTGTTTCTTAACCAAGAGTATTGGATTAGAGGTTCATCAAGATAAGTCACAATGAAATGCAGGCTGTGATATCTATCATATCTGAATGTATCACTTTCTTTTCATTTCCATCTTCTTAAGTTAATCAACTAACTTTTTATTAAGGTATTTCCTTCTTAATACTTTATCCACTAACTTGTTACTTTCATCATATGGTGCATGGGTCACACATTAGAATTGTCTAATTGTCTTTGATGATATGGACTTATCCAACTGATAGACATTGTTGATATAAGATAAACCATTATCGACTTTTTTAGGTATTTCAACTCTTAGGATGTTATCCACATCATTATTTAGTATAACCTACACCATTCCTAAAAGTTTCATGTCCTCATCATTGTAAGGTATATAGGGTATTACTCATGTTTAGAAATGGGTGTACAAGGATCTAGGCAGCATCGTGTCTCTTAGATCCTTATTCATTAAAATCACCACCTTATCATTCACATGGTTCATCAACCCTATCCTTCATGTCTATAACATATTCATCTTATTTAATTATTTTAGCCACACCTCTCTTTGGTGTACTGGCTATTAAACCATCTCTAGGGTTTCATATATCATCACATGACATCACCCTGAATTGAGTCTTACACCATATCATAATATCAAGGTTCCACATAACATCGCTTAAAACTAAGGTTTCATATTCAATAAACCATATTTAGACTTATTATTCATCCCAATTGGAGTTTCTCATGACATCACCCCCAATTAGGGTTTCTCATGTCATCACCCTCCATTAGGGTTTCTTATTCCATAACCCAAAATTAGGGTTTACTATTCACATCACATCACCCAAGATTAGGATTTACTATTCATATCACATCACACTAGATTAGAGTTTACTATTCACCCCAAGTAGGAATGATCATCAAAGTACCCTGAATTAGGGTTTATCATACCATCACTATGAATTAAGATCATACCATTATCGTGTAGTAAGATTACTTCCATTAATATTCTCAGTTAGGGTTATGATTCATTAACCCTCATAATTAGGGTTTCATGATCTAACTATGAAGGATCATACACTAATTAAACATTCATTCATATAGAAAGTCTGTTACTTGATTATCAATCATGTAGGAAATCTTCTCTTTCATCTTCTACAAGATGATGTTTGCTTCAGCCTTGATTAAGCTAAGTCAACTCAATCTTGAAGAAGAATTGACATCATGGGTTATGTCATTATCACCATGATCATTAGGGCTTAGCTACTTGAAGGGTACTAATCACCCTATCTCATTAAAGGTACCATTATTATAAACACCATTGATTTACATCATGTAATTGAACACTTAAACCATTGACCTTTATTCACTTTAAGTGTTCATACAATTTGATTAATTACTTTCCAAATGATCTTGGTCACTTAGACCTCAAATGGTCTTGACCAATCATACCTCAAACGGTCTTGGTTGAATACTCAAAACCGTTTAGTAAAGTAGGTGGTGAAGACCGTTTTCCAAAGTTGACTTTTTGAAACCGCATGCACCTAAACAGTTTGGGATCGTTTGGCCCCAAACGGTCTTGAGACCGTTTGGTCCAAACCCCCTCAAAACTGCAAGGACCAAAAAGGGTCTCAACCACTCCAATTAAATTAGGGTTTCCAATGTTGAATCCTTCAACCATGGAATTCATGTAAGCAATCATCAATTGGACCTATCACCATACTTCAATTAAGTTAAATAGGTCAATCTTCAACTGATTTGACCCTCAATTGACCATCAATTGATCATCAATTAGGGTTTGAATCAATTGGATTAGGGTTTGGAATCGTTGATCTTTCAACATTAATCAATGTGAGTTTGGTTACTTTGAAACCATTGAACCTTCATCCAAATTTGGCATGACCTGACCCCAAACGGTCTTGAGGTCGTTTGGATGACCTCCAAACGGTCTTGAGACCGTTTTCCCATGTCAACATCAAAATCCAAGTCAATCAATCAAGGTTTGGATCATTGGATTGATCACCAAATCAACATTTGATTGCACTTCGACTTAGTACCTTTAGATTTTCAAACACCTAACCATACTTTTCCCTAGACCTCCAAACGGTCTTGAGTGACCACCAAACGGTCTTGAGACCATTTGGGTGACCTCCAAACGGTCTTGATACCGTTTTCCCATCATATCATCCAAATCCATGACATCCGGTTAGGGTTTGGGTCATTGGATTGATTAACAAATCAACACTCAATTGTATTTCAATTTGGTATCTTTGGACCTTAAAACAATTGGAAATACTTAACCCTAGACCTCCAAATTGTCTTGGGTGACTCCCAAATGGTCTTGAGACCGTTTGGGTGATTCCCAAACGGTTTTGAAACCGTTTGGGTCAATCAACCCAAAACATCAACTTATTCAATTGCAAAATCAGCACTTAGCCGATTAGGGTTAATACCATATGTTTGGATCTTCAAAAACTTAACCATATCTAACCCTAGACCTCCAAACGGTCTTGGGTGACTCCCAAACGGTCTTGAGACCGTTTGGGTGATCCCCAAACAGTTTTGAAACCGTTTGAGTCAATCAACCCAAGTTTCAAACTCAATCACTTATGAAATCAGCACTCAACCCGATTAGGGTTTAGGTGATTGATGGACCTTCAACTCATGAACCAATTGGAGTTAATCAATAATAATTTATGGTTCTTTAACCTAGATCATTATGAAAAAATCCTAAAATGGTCAACCCTGGTCAACATCACCAATTGGTCTTAAACCATTTGCTTCTATGCGGTTTAGTGAAACTGTTTCATTCCAAACGGTTTGAAACCGTTTGCTCCCAAACAGTTTGTGAAACCGTTTGGACATTTGATTCAAACTGTTTGGTCTAGATATTTGGGGAGGTGTGTGCTTATGATGATGTCATCATCATCAAGCTCTAGACCCACGAAACCTGCTGTGATTTCCATGGAGATTGCATCAATCAACCAAATCAATAATTGTAAATAGAGAAATGATCATTATTTGATGGGGAATTGAATGCAATAACAAAGTTAGGATTTCAAGTTATAAAACTCACCTCCAATTGAGCTCCAAAGCTCCAAGATCACACCAACAATGGTGGATGAAGCTTTTGCAACTCCCCATAGGCTCGTCCTCAAGCTTTTGGTTGAAACATTTGGCTAGGGTTGCATAGGAGATCGAATTAAGAAGAAATCCATAATTTATTTTCAATTTCCACCATGGAATCAAGGAGAACGAAGGTCAAGGACTTACCAACAGGTTGGGGGTCTTTCTATTCTTTCTCCCAAGCTCCCAAGGTCGTTTTACAAGGAAGGGGTGGAAGTAAATCCGAAATTCCCTTTCATTCTTTGGATAAATGAGCTTATATGTGAATTTTATTAAAAAAATCAATTAGGAGAGAGAAAGTAGGAATTATCCCATCAATTCCCTTGCCACTTGACCCCTCTCATTCCTTAGAGACGAGGATATCTTCTTGACTTCTTATTCCCTTCAATTATCCACATTTTAAAGAAAAGCAAAATAAGCACCTTAACCCTTTTTATATTAATATCCATGACTTAGTGGATATTTCTTTTCCTTATAATAAGGTGAGTGGAAATTCCACCTCCTAGAGATATTTCGTGGCTCTTGCAAAGAACAGAGACGACCATACATATCTGAACTCAACCATTTTAATTTTGGTTGAAAGCCATTTAATTAATACATTCAGTTTTGTCCTAAATTGAATTAGGGTTTCAATTAGGATTAAATCTTGATTATTTTAATATCAAGATTTTCTCTCCTCCAACTTAATTCAAATGAGGCGCCCCTCTCATTTTCTTTGCTCTACATGATGCCAAGAAACATTAGGGACCTTATTGAAGTGGTAATTTGCATATTGAACCTTAGATTTTGGGTAAATTGCACTTTACATCAAAACTAGGTTTTAATACACAAACATTGTCCAACAAGCTTTATCTTGGTGTCCAAGCTTGTAGAAACCATAATACTACATCATATTCACTATTATGATGTCTCAACATCATAGGAACATATTATTATGTAGCATTTGCAAGTTAGCCCCTTAACTTGGGTAATTTGCACTTTAGTCCAAAATAAGCAAACATTGCTTCAACATTGTTCAAACATGACCAAAATTGAAACATAAGTTCCTCATAAGGCCTAATTAATTTTCACAAGATAAGATTAAAATTAGAATCATCTTTGTTAATGAAAACACCTAGGGTTAAAGCATAACCCAGGTTAGGGATGTTACAAATTGTCCACCCCTTATAAGGATTTCGTCCCCGAAATCCCTAGATAAAGAAAAATAGATAGTATTCATGCATCATATCATCATGTCATCACATAACATTTCATTATTATGGAGACACCATAGAGTTTTGATCAATACAAAGTTATTCGATACAAGTTTATCATGGAATGATTCACATGGAGCATATACTCCCATGTTCCTTAGTTAGTTCAGTATTTCTCTTTCAAGATCACAATTATATTCTGTCATCTACTTGAGACTATAAGTCTTTTCATACTCTGATTGTGTCATCTCACCTGATAACACCATACTAACTTTCCTTATACTAGCACTAACTATCTCATTAGTTGTACATTCTCTTATCATAAGGAAAGGTTACTTATCAATTGAGAACTTATCTCAAAGGCATCATCAATTGTTATGTTTGTGCAAAGCATAAACCCCTTACATGTGAGGGTTCATGATATTTTTCATGATCAATCTAATTTCATAGTTGACCATTCCAGGTAATCAACATAGATCATCTAATATTTCTTTAGATACTAGGATCCCTTACCTTGGTATCTATTGCATGTGTTAAAAACACATCACATCTTTATCTGCCTTTCCTCTTGGGACATCACTTGTTACATATATCTTTTCCTTGAAACCAAGGTCCAAGGTAAAATGATACCTTTCTAAGTATCCATCATCATGAACATTTTTATCTTATGCACATCAAGTGTCCTAAGACCCACTTTATTGCCATGTCCCTGAAAGGAAAGATAACAAAGATTCATATTCCTCTTATTATTTCATGTATTTTCAACTATTCATGAAACATTTACTCTTTATCTCATCCTAGGTTCCTTACCCTAGCAAAGGAATCTTATAAGGATGATTACATATCATTATCCCTTTATCATGTTTATGATCACCTCATGATCTTATCATATTTTCCATTTCTACATTATGGTAAGGGTCTTTATGATACTTACAACTTTATTAGATGAGATTCATCTCCCTTATTCTCATTCTTATCTTGTGAGGATTGTACTTTTATTTCCTCATACAAACATGCTCATATGAGGTAATCTCAGATTTATCTTTCTTATACTTAAGACATGACACATTTATTTATTCCATATTTCTTATTTCATGATACTCATTAGATTGTATCAAAATGACTACTTGATCAGAGCAATCAAAAAGATTACAATGTAAGAGTTTCCATACTCACTTTATCATCAATAGTTGTATACCTGGCCAGGGTATATGAATACTGAGATAAGGTAGTATGCACTTGTATACTATCATTTTCCTTCCTTTTCATATTATTACAAAAAAATAAGAATCATTACTTGATTTTATCCAAACATCTCTTCAATATCTCATCTTCTTCTCATAGAGGTAAGAGTAACATGAAACATTTATAATGTTTATGCAAAATATAAGTCCTCATAGGACTAATCAAAGAAGGCTCAATCAATTACCTTCTCAAATTAACTCAGAAAACCATAAAAAAGACATATGAGAATGACATTATTTTGTCTAACCTATCATAATTCATGGATTATTCACTGCCTCAGGATGATTCTGCCTCAGAGGTTGATTCACCATAACATTTCTGGCTGAGCAATTTCTTGCCATATGTCCTACCTGTATACATAGGTAGAAAATTCTGGGTGCCAGGTATGGTCTAGAGGGTTCTTTACCCTTTCTAGATGACCATTTCCTTGGTGCACTAGGTCCTGGTTGTACTGGTGATACCAAAGTCTTTCCCTTTTTGGAACTACTAGGCCTCTATTCCTGGATTTGGATAGGCCTTTTCTCAATCATCATCTTGTTTTTCTTTTCTGGGCAAAACCTTCTGATATGTCCAGGTTCCCTGCACTTGTGGCAGATCCTGATTTCAAGTTGTTTTCTATTCCCTACATCACTATATATTGATTCAACAGGCTGAGGTTGAGAACAGACTTTTTCTAAGTCCAAAACTTCATCATTTCCCATTGCTTCAACCTGTTGTTGTGGATTACATATCATGTTGATGTCTAAAACATCATCATTGGGGGCTGGTAATCTAGGTTGTATTGCTAGTGCTCGATCCACTAAATACATCATGGTTGCCCTGAGTTCCCCAACAGTGATATCTAGGGAAGGATTTGTTATCACAGCTGGATTAACTAGGGGATTCTCAAGCAATTGTCCCTCTCTTGGCTATTCCCCTGCACCTCTTCTTAGTGCAGCAAACTCCTCATGTGACCCTATCATCTTCAAGTTCTTCTCCTCCTATATGAGCAAGAGACACTATCAGATACACTGGAAGACACTAGAACAGACTCTTCTACCTTAGTCCCATGTCTCTATAGACTCAGCGAACCTAGAGCTCTGATACCACTAAATTGTGGCATCCAACTTACAAAACACAAGATTAACTAAGAGGAAGCGAACCATTTGCAGCGGATTACTAAAAATCACTAAAAATTTAAAACTTTTTACAAAGAGATCCACACATAGGAAATATTTTTCTTCAAGAGACAAAGTATAACATTTACATTCTGTTTCAAAGTACATGTCTTGCACTATCTCTTCTTGAGATTTACAACATCAGTTGTCTCCAGACATAAAATATAGACAACATATAACTTCGAGGCATCAAGCCAACATCTCAAGTCGATGATAAAAACACTATCTACTGACTCCGAGGATCTGAGAGTATAGAGACGACACATAGGACTACTATCTAGACAAAACTTGGCAGCCAGTGCCTCCACCTGAGTCATCACTGCTATCCCTAATATTGCTGCTACTTTTCTCTTGCTATTGGGTTCCTACTTCTTCTTCTGTGATTACCTAAAAACATTGGATCCCATGGGGGTGAGACAATTGTAAATTGTCCCAGCGGGAGATATAACCCTCCGCCAAAACATTGTTATAGCAGTTTATTATAATTAAAACTGAATAGGAGTTCTTATATAATAACAACAATATTAATCATTGAATGAACAGAGTAAAGTAATTTCCTTTCCTAAGGAGAGCATTGTAGCTACTCATGGTAGATTCATATTTCACATATCTACTTGCATTGAATGTAAAGAGATATGAATAACATTTATCAACTAGTGTTGCATAAAAGAAGTATAACATCAACCAATGAATTTCCGTATTCAATCCTTAAGCAAACATGCTAAACGACTGATTACATTTTACAATCACACTTATGCCCTGAGGAGATGAGGTATACCGCTCATGCTCCAACCGACCATTGCGAAGTCAAAATCAGTACCATACAAGGTCAAAGGTAGAGCTGGCTACCAAGACATCCCATATCTCAGTCAGCGCGAGATTACATGCAGGACATCTTGTGTCTCTACTATATATATAGCTTTCCAGGGTATAATGGCAACTTCACTATTAGAGTTACAGTGGCGTTCTATACTCTCTTCGTGATCGTGAGATCTCATGTTTATCTCCATCGATCCAACATTAACATTATTGGGAGATGTGTACTGCACCTGTCCCAATCATCGGGGGATCCATGATACATCCATCCCGGTACAAGTAATGAAGGATTGAGAGGTTTGTTGTTTACCTTTCATCAATTCCCTCATTAGGACATCAGGATACAGTCTCTCATTGCCACCACATATTCAAAATATGTGTTCCGAGTTTTGCCACGGAGCACCCATTTCACCATCACCTATTGTTGACGATGATGGATCTATGGTCAGAGCTCTACATGATGTAATTTCACTTGATTAATTAAGTACATTATCATATTCTTTTAGCATCAGTCAAGTTCTCAAACATAACTTATTCAGACAAATGCCATTAAGAAACAAGTACTATTTTCATCAATCACTTGTCAGTCTTTATAAGACATTGGGATCTCAGTCCCTCATTTCATTTCTTTGAAAGTTCACTTCCCTCAACAGCATCATTATCATACTTATCAACTTTTGGGTATTCATACCCTCAATTCATCACTATCACTATTACCATTTATTAGGTAACTATTACCTCCGGGTCCTCAGACTGAGGTATGCATAATACTTGTTACACAAGTATCTCACATGGCTCTCAAAGCCTATTAAATGTTTTCCACCTTTCACTAGGAAACAACTTACTCATGGAACTCATAAGGTTCATGCACATTTTGTTACTTTTACTAAGCAAAAAAAAACATTAGGCACATAAGGCCATACAACATGTTTATTATATGAAAGTCATAGCTCATATCTAGCTATGTTCATCATCTCATGATGTCTACATGATTAATATACATGATAACAGTCATGTAAGTCATTTGTCACATCATATAAAAAATTAGTAACACCACCATCCTTTATGAGGATTAGGGTTATCTATCAATTAGGGCTTTTCATTCCCTTTACCCAAAATTAGGGTTAGGGTTTCCCGTCATGCTTTAATTAGGGTTTCATGCTCACATTATTAGTTCAACCCTAATGTATTACTCCACACCTCTAGGAGCATCCAAGACATCATAAGTATTTTCTTATGATTACCATTCTTATCATATATCATTAATGATCATCAATTCAAAGCATGAGTTCATTTCTCATCCTTGTCATGATATAATTACATTATACTCATTGATTATCTTACCCCATTCTCAAGGTATATTGGTCAACATTTATCAAAGTACATTGAGTTCATCACATCTTTATTGTAACAATTGCATATCACACATTTCATGTGTTTCTTAACCAAGAGTATTGGATTAGAGGTTCATCAAGATAAGTATACAATGAAATGCAGACTGTGATATCTATCATATCTGAATGTATCACTTTCTTTTCATTTCCATCTTCTTAAGTTAATCAACTAACTTTGTATTAAGGTATTTCCTTCTTAATACTTTATCCCCTAACTTATTACTTTCATCATATGGTGCATGGGTCACACATTAGAATTGTCTAATAGTCTTTGATGATATGGACTTATCCAACTGATAGACATTGTTAATATAAGATAAACCATTATCAACTATTTTAGGTATTTCAACTATTAGGATGTTATCCACATCATTATTTAGTATAACATACACCATTCCTAAAAGTTTCATGTCCTCATCATTGTAAGGTGTATAGGCTATTACTCATGTATAGAAATGGTTGTACAAGGATCTAGGCATCATCTTGTCTCTTATATCCTTATTCATTAAAATCACCACCTTATCATTCACATGGTTCATCAACCCTATCCTTCATGTCTATAACATATTCATATTATTTAATTATTTTAGCCACACCTCTCTTTGGTGTACTGGCTATTAAACCATCTCTAGGGTTTCATATATCATCACATGACATCACCCTAAATTGAGTCTTACACCATATCATAATATCAGGGTTCCACATAACACCACTTAAAAGTAGGGTTTCATATTCAATAAACCATATTTAGACTTATTGTTCATCCCAATTGGAGTTTCTCATGACATCACCCCCAATTAGGGTTTCTCATGTCATCACCCTCCATTAGGGTTTATTATTCCATAACCCACAACTAGGGTTTACTATTCACATCACATCACATCACCCTAGATTAGGATTTACTATTCATATCACATCACCCTAGATTAGGGTTTACTATTCACCCCAAGTAGGAGTGATCATCAAAGTACCCTTAATTAGGGTTTATCATACCATCACTATGAATTAAGATCATACCATTATCATGTAGTAAGATTACTTCCATTAATATTCTCAGTTAGGGTTATGATTCATTAACCCTCATAATTAGGGTTTCATGATCTCACTATGAAGGATCATACCCTAATTAAACATTAATTCATATAGAAAGTCTATTACTTGATTATCAATCATGTAGGAAATCTTCTCTTTCATCTTCTACAAGATGATGTTTTCTTCATCCTTGATTAAGCTAAGTCAACTCAATCTTGAAGAAGAATTGACATGATGGGTTATGTCATTATCACCATGATCATTACGGCTTAGCTACTTGAAGGGTACTAATCACCCTATCTCATTAAAGGTACCATTATTATAAACACCATTAGTTTACATCATGTAATTGACCACTTGAACCATTGACCTTTATTCACTTTAAGTGTTCATACAATTTGATTAATTACTTTCCAAATGATGTTGGTCACTTAGACTGTTGGTATGTATGCCCTGAGAGCCAATCATGTGATGATTGGTGGGATACATTAAGATTGATTTGATAAACATCAAAGGCAAGCTTCCAATTCTTTCTAGTTCAGTCATATGAGATAGTGATAGAACAAATTGAATGTCTAGAGAATGACAGTACTCAATGACATATGCTTTCAGGTTGAGGACCTGAACGATGAGATCATACGGATGCTAAGAGTTTGTACATTCTTGTTATGTCCCTAGTCGGATGTCATTGTGGAAGGTAGATAGACAACAATGACACACAAGACTAGATTGTGGTGTTGGTTGATGACAGAATCTAATTAGTCATGATATAGAGATATCAAACCAAACACATAGGTACTTGTTAGAGACAAGTGTACCGGACAGACCCATCGTGAGTTTGACACATGGAACCATGACATGGTAGTCACAGTCAGTACTCACAGTGATGGTGGTGAGTGTGATTCTTAGACCTAAAATCACTGCACTCAACACATGTCATTGGGCACACTTTGACATCATCAAACGCAGTCCTGAAACATGGGTTGTTATAAAGGTGATGATTGGGTGGCTTTGACACATGGGGCTTTTGAGGGGTGAGTGATAGATATGGGATTTGTCCCTCTTGAGGGAGTTTGATATCCAAGGCCACTTGATGAGTAGGATTGAAATAGGTGTGCGCACACTTGTGTGAATCAGTATGTGATATTGATGTCATACATATCTCTTCCAATCTACTCTAAGATCAAGAAAGTGAATGAACATTGACAGGATGACTGTTCCATGCCTCGAGTTCATTCAGGATATCAGCGACAAAGGAATTATACATTCACTGTAACACCATTCACGGATTGTAGGATTGAAAGTTGTTCTCCAACTTTCAACTTTCACTTGGGTAGCACTGATGTGTGACTAGGCACCTCTCTTTGCTTGTGAAGTCATAAGTGTTATGGACTTTCATAGCCAACGTGAAATGGACCTGCAGGGTCACACACATAGGATTTAACCTAGAAGAGGAGTTTTGTCCACAAGCAATGTTTGGATTGATTACTAAAGGAGTTTAGTAGTTCAATTAAACACTCAGTCAATTGATAGCTCAATATCATAATGTTCAAGGTGTTGGACACATTGATTGGAGTATCAGATTGATTGAAATCACAATTGACTGATTCTTCACAACCTGTACTCCCAACCGATCGGTTCATGTGATGAACCGGTCAGCTGAGCTTGGTGAAACGGTCGGCTCAAGTGTTGAGCCGATCGGCTCAAGATCAGGGTGAACCGATTGCTTCAAGTGTTGAAACGATCGATTCAACTGGTGCAACCGAGCAATTGGGAAAGTAGGATTGGTGAGAATTTTCCTTGTGTTTCACTTGCCCAATTTGATTGGAACAAGGATTGGTATTCGATACCAATTAGAAACAAAAGAAGGAAAGTCAATCGAGAACCGACCAGGTTCACCAAACGACCGGTTCACCTGTGAACCGACTGGTTGAGGTGTCCCAACTGACCGGTTCAGGTCCCCAACCGACCGTTTCAGTTGTGAAATGATCGGTTCATGTTGCGAGTTGGTTGCTTTTATGGAAAATCTCGAACCCTTCTACCCCTGCTTTTAGTCCCGCATTGCCCGAGATAGAGAACCCTGTCCCATGACCCTCCTATGTATATAGGGGTATTGGAGGCTTCTCAAAGTACAACTCAGTGCAACCAGTTGCTCTACAAAGTTGTCCTTCTCTCTAGTTTTGGTAACCGAGAGAGAGCCCGAGCAAGTGCTACCCGCAAAGGGAGGTGCAACAAGGGAAAGACAACTGCAGTTGCAACTGGAGGCAGGAGAGTGTGTTGGCGACTAGTATGTCAACAGGAGGGTGCGACTCCTTCCAATTCCTTGTGGGACAAGGAGATTGGAGTTCTCGGTGGTCTGTGTGGACTACTTCAGAGACGGGAGGTTTTTGCCGCTCAAGAGGACAACTGTCAATCCCAACAGTCCCGGTGAGAGGAGGAGTCATCAGTCCCAGTGCGACCAGGAGCTGCACAGACACCGTCCAAGACCAGAGGTGAAGACCGCGCAAAGTGCGAGGTATTGTCGTCGAGCAAGACTCGGGACAAGGTATGATTCCACAAACCATCCTTTCCTATTATATAGACGTTGACGTGTTTCCTTGTTCCGGGTTTGGGGAGAAATTTTTTGTTTCTGCTGCCTTTTTTGTCTCCCTTATAACCCAACAGTGGTATTAGAGCCACATCAACTGCTCTATATTTTAGGAATATCGATATGACCGATTTTGGTTTGTCGCCTTTATTTATTGCATACGATGCGAATAATATTGTCTTTATGCATGTCCAATCCTAAATCCACAAATCCCAATTACATATATGAAATGTATTATTAATGCACTCGATACGCGTCACCCTTAAACGAGTTTTGTGGTGGATGTATAGTGTGGTTATGGCCAATAAACCCTACCTGTGTATGGTTGTATGTGGTTGCTTACATCTCGGTCTGTGCACCGATCTTCCCTCTCCTATTCCTGATGTAACTCGAAATAATTCGAGATTCTTTCCTACCTTTGCTCCCTCCGAATGTAACTCAGGGTTTCCCTTTTAAGCAAGGTAAAATTAGGATAGATTTTATTTCCTATTATGTCAAAGAACGGAGGACATCAAGGCGACAACTGAGATGACCGGTTCAAGGCATGAACCGATCGGTTGACGTTCCAGACGATCGGTTCAAGGAGTGAACCGATCAGTTGATGACCGGTTCGAGGAGCGATACGAGTGGGTGGCGGCCATGACGAAATGCACGATGACTAGGCGAACCGATCGGTTGGAGGAGCCAACTGATCGGATGGTGGCACCTAGACGACTGGGCCAGAACGAGCAAGTCAATCATGTGATGAGTTGATCTACTCCGAAGGCAAAGCACAAAGTTTATCTTGTACAGGTTGCATGTGATGTAGACCTAGATGACCGTGATTCCTCTTGGCTCGAGGAATCACATTAGGATGGCCATAATCATCACTTTTTATCGTTTGTGCATGTTTTCTGTGGGATATAGAATGTATATGATACATACTATGTATTGTGGTGATTGTATATGTATATGTATATAAAAACCAAATCCCTCATTAAAATATTAAGTTTTAGATACCTTCCAAATGCGACACATGTGAAAAGCTTGATCGACCAAGTGTGGGCGCGCCCTAGCGTGGTACACTGTCTATCTCATGGAAGCGTGAAGGATAAATGTGTGGGTCTTCCCTAGCAGGGTGCATATTCATCGTGTTTGCTTTGGGTCGGACTTAACAAGGTGACCTAGATAGGATCTAGCACCTTGAGGCATGGAGATGATCATGGCAAGGAGTTGCATATGATATCTTATCAAGAGTTGCATATGATGCAATTGGCAAAAGTTGCCTACCTGAGAGATCTATGTTGTGGGTGACAGCCCTAGCTGGTCCATGGCTTAGAGGATTTCAAGATCTTGCCCACTAGAAGGTTGTACGCTGCAATCTTCTGAATTGATGGTGAGGGCTATCAATTTGAAGTAAAATAGTGGGAGCGATAATTTTATCGTCACTTTTCAAATCAATCAAATAAGTCAAAAATGAGTTTTTGGACTAAAATTGCATATATTTCCTTTTGTTAAAATAAATGGTTATTCAAAAAATCATTTTATTTGCGATCGGTCTTTGAGACCAACAAATTAAATGGGAATAATTCCACGACTGGTTAGGATGATGAGAAGTGTTCTCAAAGAGCAAAAGCTCTAAGTCCTAATTATACCAAGACCAGATAAACTCAATCCCACCACATCAATGGCTGACAGTATTCTTATGGAAGCATACCGAGGAAGACATTGATGAGGAGTGCTTGATGTTATGTTCTCTAAACTATGAGTTGCAGAGACAACATGAGACATATGATGTCTCCAAGACACTGTCCTAGTATGTCATGACAAAAGGAGATCCAGTAAGGTATTCACACACTCAATGTGATTGGGTATGTAGAAAACCTAACTAAGAAGTATTCCCTCTGAGCCAAGAGTTGGCTATTGGTATGATACTGCAAATGTTGCGAGAATCATACAATTCATGATAAGCTACAACGTGAACAATTTTGACAAGCGTTGACAAAGTTGTTGGACATGTTGAGGACATGTTGAGGCAAATATGAAGAAAGACTAACCCTAATCCTTTATGAGATCAATGAAAGGTAAGTCTTAAGGGCAAGGGTAAGGGAAAAGCAAAGAAGTGCTCTGATGCTAGCCAGCAGCCCAAGCCGTCTTCAACCTCAAGGCACATGGGGAAAGGGTGTATGAGGGAATTGCCCTCTATATCTGGAAGAACAAAAGAAGATGAAGGAGGGGATGGAGATCTCCACCTAAGGTATCATGAAATGAACCACTTCTTTATCTGAGGTATATGATACCAAGATATGGATCTATCATATATGATATGCAAGATCCGCAAAGAAGTGATGGCCTTTGTGAAAGGACCAAGAAAGAAGCACCCATCATTGGAGCAAGTGTTGCTGCCATAGATAGGAGTATCTTTCAGTTTATTTCAGCCTAAAGGGCACGAAATAGAGTTGATAACTGCTATTTCATATATTTCCAATAGATAGAAACACTTTATTTTGCATATTGTATGACAATGATGGCAATTAATAAAGTTGATGTTTCAATCTTAAGGATATGATCTTTGTGGAAATGCCTTGTTTATCTTGTGATACATGGTATGCATAAGATAAAATGATACCTAAAAGTTATTGATAACTCAAACAATCAAATTAGCATAAATAATAAGAAATTCATTTCTAGTTTCCATGTGATGGATAAATCTAGACTCTTTTGGTTACAGAACCGTTAAGAGACATGAATATCTTGGTCATGATTAATCAATCTTCACTGATGATAGTGGGATAATGATTGTCCTATTAGGTATAATACATGTGATGGATCTACATACCTATTGGAACAAATGCTAATACTTCAAATATGAATATCTTGAAGTATTCAAGATTATCATAGATGAAGTGCAAATTTGGTAAAGTGTTGATTCTTGATGAGATCAATGAATGAAATACTTGGACCAAATGTTTGAGATCCTTATGAGTGATTATGATAGTGTATCATAGTGAACTCATGATTAAGGCATGGTGATGTCTAAATCAAGAAGGAATCATACTCTAAGGAGTTAGAGAATGATTATCAAATAACTGAATTCTTCTTAATAAAAGAATACCCCCTCACTAATAAAAGAAATTAAGAATCACAAGGGTTGTGAGTTCTTATATCTTTAATAGATACACCTCAATTATCTATGTGATAAGTTTTTCATGTGATGAGTCAACTATCTAGATGAATATGAGGAATCGAATTCTGAATTATGGTTTATGACCATTACATCCTAAATGATATCCATGTGAACCATAAGGTATGACCTTGATGGTAGCACTCATTGGATGAAATCCATAAGTGCAAATGAGTCTTAAGTGTTAAGACACATGGATAACATTTTGAGAAGGATGATGCTTGTTGATTGCAACTTAATGACTAAGACATTTGGCATATGGATACTAAAACCGCAAGGATGTGTACGTGACACAACCTATAAGGTTTATGAATCCACTAATGCAAATGAAGTCTATAAGTTACAATGGACTAATCAATGTGATTGATTGAGTACAAGCAACTCAGAATTGGAACTTTACTTTGATGATATAGTCAAAGGGTTTGACTGATATGTCAAAGATAAAGAAAGGGATTTGTGATTTAGTGGGAGCGTGTTCACATTCCACATGTTGATGTGAAATGGAAATGTTCTAGAATGGAAATCCAAAGTGGAAATTATCTTTTAGGAAGATAGAGATGTTTCCTATGTGATAGAAATAGAGATCTATAGAGATAGTTCTCGAAAAATCACTTGACCTGCAAAAGGAAAGCATACATGGGCAATCTATACTGAAGGGTTCAGTATGCACAGATTCAGTGGGAGAAAACTTGTCCATGTTACATGGAGTTAGTATCCCAAGGCCAAGTGTCCAATTCTTATGAAGAATGGGAAAACTAAGAATAGATATGGATCTATCATGTATGTAATTGTCCCATTATCTTGCATGTATTGACATAGCAAGAACAAAATGCATTCATCATCTTGTATGTATGACATGGCAATATGATGTGCTCATCCTGATAACTCGTATGTGGGACATGATGAGTGGATGTCTGTCTACTTCCAGTAAGGGTTACTGGAATACCATGAGAACTTGATAAGTACTTGAGAAGTACTAGTTCTATGGAGATAGAGAAGAGTTCAATGTAAAGAGTTACATTGATGTGAACTTCTGAAAGGACAGAAAATTAATCACAAAATATATATAGGATATATAAAAGTGAAAGTTTGTTGATAATTGGAAGTGTTCCAGTAAAACCATTTAAAAGGAAATGTCGAGTATCTATGTGTTAGAGAACAACAGTATGGAATCCTTGATCATGCAATGTGGCTAAAGGTTAGCAAAGGAATAGTAGATCACATATTACGACACATCCATCTCATACGTGTGACGTACAATGAAGAGATGAGAGACATGCAATTTATACTGACTTTGGCAAGGTGTTGCCATTACTCACTATGTTAAGCACCAGAGCACATTAACCTGTGGGACATGTTTGAAGATCACTATGAATATGATTCAAGGGTGATTGGCTCGTAGTGCAAGTGGGAGTCTGTTGGTATGTATGCCCTGAGAGCCAATCATGTGATGATTGGTGGGATACATTAAGATTGATTTGATAAACATCAAAGGCCAGCTTCCAATTCTTTCTGGTTCAGTCATATGAGATAGTGATAGAATAGATTGAATGTCTAGAGAATGACAATACTCAATTATGAATGCTTTCAGGTTGAGGACCTGAACGATGAGATCATACAGATGCTAAGAGTTTGTACATTCTTGTTATGTCCCTAGTCAGATGTCATTGTGGAAGGTAGATAGACAGCAATGACACACAAGACTAGATTGTGGTGTTGGTTGATGATAGAATCTCATTAGTCATGATATAGAGATATCAAACCAAACACATAGGTACTTGTTAGAGAACAAGTATACCGGACAGACCCACCGTGAGTTTGACACATGGAACCATGACATGGTAGTCACAGTCAGTACTCACAGTGACGGTGGTGAGTGTGATTCTTAGACCTAAAATCACTGCACTCAACACACGTCGTTGGGCACACTTTGACATCATCAAACGCAGTCCTGAAACATGGGTTGTTATAAAAGTGATGATTGGGTGGCTTTGACACATGGGGCTTTTGAGGGGTGAGTGATAGATATGGGATTTGTCCCTCCTAAGGGAGTTTGATACCTAAGGCCACTTGATGAGTAGGATTGAAATAGGCGTGCGCACGCATGTGTGAATCAGTATGTGATATTGATGTCATACATATCTCTTCCAATCTACTCTGAGATCAAGAAAGTGAATGAACATTGACAGGATGAGTGTTCCATGCCTGGAGTTCATTCGAGATATCAGCGAAAAAGGAATTAAACATTCACTGTAACACCATTCACGGATTATAGGATTGAAAGTTGTTCTCCAACTTTCTACTTTCACTTGGGTAGCACTGATGTGTGACTAGGCACCACTCGTGCTTGTGAAGTCATAAGTGTTATGGACTTTCACTGCCAATGTGAAATGGACCAGCAGGGTCACACACATAGGATTTAACCTGGAAGAGGAGTTTTGTCCACAAGCAATGTTTGGATTGATTACTAAAGGAGTATAGTAGTTTAATTAAACACTCAGTCAATTGATAGCTCAATATCATAATGTTCACGGTGTTGGACACATTGATTGGAGTATCAGATTGATTGAAATCGCAATTGACTAATTTTGTACAACCTGTACTCCCAACCGATCGGTTCATGTGATGAACCAGTCGGATGAGCTTGGTGAACCAGTCGGCTCAAGTGTTGAGCCAATCGGCTCAAGATCAGGGTGAACCGATTGCTTCAAGTGTTGAAATGATTGATTCAACTGGTGCAACCGAGCAAGTTGGGAAAGTAGGATTGGTGAGAATTTTCCTTGTGTTTCCCTTACCCAATTTGATTGGAACAAGGATTGGTATTCGATACCAATTAGAAACAAAAGAAGGAAAGTCAATCGGGAACCAACCAGGACCACCAACTGACCGGTTCACCTATGAACCGACTGGTTGAGGTGTCCCAACCGATTGGTTCACTTGTGAACCGACTGGTTCAGGTCCCCAATCGACCATTTCAGTTATGAAACGATCGATTTAGGTTGCGAGTTGGTTGCTTTTGTGGAAAATCTCGAACCCTTCTACTCCTGCTTTTAGTCCCGCATTGCCCAGGATAGAGAACCCTATCCCATGACCCTCCTATATATAGGGGTATTGGGGGCTTCTCAAAGTACAACTCAGTGCAACCAGTTGCTCTGCAAAGTTGTCCTTCTCTCTGGTTTTGGTAACTGAGAGAGAGCCCGAGCAAGTGCTACCCACAAAGGGAGGTGCATCAAGGGAAAGACAACTGCAGTTGCAACTGGAGGTAGGAGAGTGTGTTGGCGACTAGTACGTCAACAGGAGGGTGTGACTCCTTCCAATTCCTTGTGGGACAAGGAGATTGGAGTTCCCAGTGGTCCGTGTGGACTACTTCAGAGGCGGGATGTTTCTGCCGCTCAGGAGGACAACTGTCAATCCCGACAGTCCCGGTGAGAGGAGGAGTTGTCAGTCCCGGTGCAACCAGGAGCTGCACAGACACCGTCCAAGACCGGAGGTGAATACCGCACAAAGCGCGAGGTATTGTCGCCAAGCAAGCCTCGGGACAAGGTACGATTCCACAAACCATCCTTTCCTATTATATAGAAGTTGACACATTTCCTTGTTCCGGGTTTGGGGAGAAAATTTTTGTTTCCGCTGCCTTCTCTATCTCCCCTAATACCCAACATAGACCTCAAATGGTCTTGACCAATCATACCTCAAACGGTCTTGGTTGAATACTCAAAACCGTTTAGTAAAGTAGGTGGTGAAGACCATTTGCCAAAGTTGACTTTTTGAAAACGCATGCACCTAAGCGGTTTGGGATCATTTGGTCCCAAACGGTCTTGAGACCATTTGGTCCAAACCCCCTCAAAACTGCAAGGACCAAAATGGGTCTCAACCACTCCAACTAAATTAGGGTTTCCAATGTTGAATCCTTCAACCATTGAATTCATGTAAGCAATCGTCAATTGGACCTATCACCATACTTCAATTAAGTTAAATAGGTCAATCTTCAACTGATTTGACCCTCAATTGACCCTCAATTGATCATCAATTAGGGTTTGAATCAATTGGATTAGGGTTTGGAATCGTTGATCTTTCAACATTAATCAATGTGAGATTGGTTACTTTGAAACCATTGAGCCTTCATCCAAATTAGGTATGATCTGACCCCAAACGGTCTTGAGGTCATTTGGATGACCTCCAAACAGTCTTGAGACCGTTTTCCCATGTCAACCTAAAAATCCAAGTCAATCAATCAAGGTTTGGATCATTGGATTGATCACCAAATCAACATTTGATTGCACTTCGACTTAGTACCTTTAGATCTTCAAACACCTAACCATACTTGTCCCTAGACCTCCAAATGGTCTTGAGTGACCACCAAACGGTCTTGAGACCGTTTGGGTGACCTCCAAAACTTCTTGAGACTATTTTCCCATCATATCATCCAAATCCATGACATCCAGTTAGGGTTTGGGTCATTGGATTGATTAACAAATCATCACTCAATTGTATTTCAATTTGGTATCTTTGGACCTTCAAACACTTGGCCATACTTAACCCTAGACCTCCAAACGGTCTTGGGTGACCCCCAAATGGTCTTGAGACCGTTTTGGTGATTCCCAAATGGTTTAATCAACCCAAAACATCAACTTATTCAATTGTAAAATCAGCACTTAGCCGATTAGGGTTAAGACCATACGTTTGGATATTCAAACACTTAACCATATCCAACCCTAGACCTAAAAAGGGTCTTGGGTGATGCCCAAACGGTCTGGAGACCGTTTGGCTGATCCCCAAATGGTTTTGAAACTGTTTGGGTCAATCAACCCAAGTTTCAAACTCAATCACTTATGAAATCAACACTCAACCCAATTAGGGTTTAGGTCATTGATGGACCTTCAACTCATGAACCAGTTGGAGTTAATCAATAATAACTGATGGTTATTTAACCTAGATCATTATGAACAAATCCTCAAATGGTCAACCCTGGTCAAAACCACCAAACGGTCTTAAACAGTTTGCTTCTATGCAGTTTAGTGAAACCGTTTCATTCCAAACGGTTTGAAACTGTTTGCTCCCAAACGGTTTGTGAAACCGTTTAGACATTTGATTCAAACTATTTGGTCTAGATATTTGGGGAGGTGTGTGCTTATGATGATGTCATCATAATCAAGCTCTAAACCCAAGAAACTTGCTGTCATTTCCATGGAGATTGCATCAATCAACCAAATAAATAGTTGTAAATAGAGAAATGATCATTATTTGATGGGGAATTGAATGCAATAACAAAGTTAGGGTTTCAAGTTATAAAACCTGCCTCCAATTGTGCTCCAAAGCTCCAAGATCATGCCAACAATGGTGGATGAATCTTTTGCAACTCCCCTTAGGCTCGTCCTCAAGCTTTTGGTTGAAAAGTTTGGCTAGGGTTGAAGAGGAGATCAAATTAAGAAGAAATTCATAATTTATTTTCGATTTCCACCATGGAATCAAGGAGAACGAAGGTCAAGGACTTACCAACAGGTTGGGGGTCGTTATCTTCTTTCTCCCAAGCTCCCAAGGTCGTTTTCCAAGCAAGGGGTGGAAGTAAATCCAAAATTCCCTTTCATTCTATGGATAAATGAGCTTATATGTGAATTTTATTAAAAAAATCAATTAGGAGAGAGAAAGTAGGAATTATCCCCTCAATTCCCTTGACACTTGACCCCTATCCTTCCTTAGAGACGAGGCTATCTTCTTGGCCTCTTATTCCCTTCAATTATCCACATTTTAAAGAAAAGAAAAATAAGCATCTTAACCCTTTTTATATTAATATCCATGACTTAGTGGATATTTCTTTTCCTTATAATAAGGTGAGTGGAAAATCCACCTCCTTGAGATATTTCGTGGCTCCTGCAAAGCACCAAGACGACCATAAATTTATGAACTCAACCATTTTAATTTTGGTTGAAAGCCATTTAATTAATACATTCATTTTTGTCCTAAATTGAATTGGGGCTTCAATTAGGATTAAATATTGATTATTTTAATATCAAGATTCTCTCTCTTCCAACTTAATTCAAATGAGGTGACCCTCTCATTTTATTTGCTCTACATGATGCCAAGAAACATTAGGGACCTTATTGAAGTGGTAATTTGCATATTGAACCTTAGGTTTTGGGTAAATTGTACTTTACATCAAAACTAGGTTTTAATACAGAAACATTGTCCAACAAGCTTTATCTTGGTGTCCAAGCTTGTAGAAGTCATACTACTACATCATATTCACTATTATGATGTCTCAACATCATAGGAACATATTATTATGTAGCATTTGCAAGTTAGCCCTAACTTGGGTAATTTGTACTTTAGTCCAAAATAAGCAAACATTGCTTCAACATTGTTCAAATAGGACCAAAATTGAAACATAAGTTCCCCATAAGGCCTAATTAATTTTCACAAGATAAGATTAAAATTATAATCATCTTTCTTAATCAAAACACCTAGGGTTAAAGCATAACCCAGGTCAGGGATGTTACAGATGGTATGTAAGGATTAATTGACAACGGTGTAGTACACTCTCATACTGTTAATTGTACTCAGTAAGACTGTTTTAGGTGCGTTACTTGGATCTGCCTTTCAGTGGGGGACGATCACAACTGCAACCGACATGCAAAATTTAAAGTTACGTACCAAAGATTGATAGTATCATGAGTGGACAAAAACTTGCTTTTTATCGGGAGGAGGACGGTGATGATCACCTATTGGCCAAAACAACAGCCGTGGAAGACGTTGAAGAGGACAAAATGAAGGAGGAGGAGAAGTGGGACAAGGAGGAGGATATAATGAGAAAGGAGACGGAGGAAGGGGCCAAAATCAATGAGACCAATAACGAGGATAAAAGGGAAAAAGAGGAGGACAATATCAAGTAGGGAGAGAAAGGGGGCGTGTAGGATGACAAAAAGAGGGAGGAGGAGGAAGTGACATGCTTTTTCCGTGCGTAAAATGCAAGTGTACGCGTCGAAGTAATATAGGCCTTTGTGAGGCCCGAGTCAAACTCTGGGACACTGAACTATCAGTAGACTACTACTAACTGTTCACGATCATCTAAGATGGTTAAAATGGTTTGAGAGTTGTTTTAAAATTAAAAGAAAAAGAAAACAAAATAAAACATTTGATTGAAGGTTTAATTTAATCAATTCAGGTGAAGATCTTTAGGATTGTGGTTTCACCACAGGTTTTCATTGTATGAATTTTTATATAATAATTCAGGTTCATCTCTTAATTCCGGGTAGTGGCCTGTAATCAGAATTCCCCACTATCGTGGTACAATTCACTACCTATGTCTAGGTTGGTTCCACCATCGTAGTAACCTATACCCTAAACTAGGTGCATTAGAAATGACCTCTGGGTTTCCACCATTAATCTTACATCACCTTGTTGAAGAGATTTGTTAATTAATGTGATACTTGTCTCTTTTCAACCGTTAATTCTTCTTTCAAAGTAATTAAGGGTATTAGATTATTATTATGGTGATCAAGCATAATAATATAATTGAGAAAATGAATTCATACCACATATTTAAGAGATTAATGATGAATTACTATGATAAAAATGTCATACAATGCTTCCCTGGGCTACTCCCGGTCCTAAAGATAAAGGAGATTAGCCCCGCTTGTTCATCTCAGAGAAAAACATGGTAGAAAAAGGGGAAACATGGAGAAAAATGTGAATAAGCTATAAAACCCCTGAACGGAGAAGATCCAAGTGGTCCTTGGCATAGAATATGCAATCTCCGGCCTTTCGATGGTGGAAAACATCTTCTTCAACGTCCGGAATGGCTGGGGCGTGCTTTTGGGCTCCGTTCTTCTCACCACACCTTCTCGGGACGTGTGCAGTGGCTAATGACGTGATAGATTTCTCTTAGCCACCGTCATTAGGTATAATCCCCGAGTTAGGTCATAAAAATACCACAGCCATCAGATTTAAATCAATCTGAAATGAACTTGTATCTAACGGTGTCGATACCATCGACGCGAGTCGATGGTATCGACCCTGTGCGGTATTAGCTGGTCTTCTTTTCTTTTCTTCATTGCAACTGATGCTGACTCAATACCAATGACGAAGGTCGATAGTATCGACTCTCTTAGGCATCACTTTTATCCTTTTCCATCGTTGTAGCTCCGCTTGTCGATAGTATCGACTTCTGCGTCGATAGTATCGACTCTCTTCTTGCCAGCAACCTGATGGTAAATCGATACCATCGACTTTCCTGTCGATAGTATCGACTCTGTGCTGCTCCTTGCTACTGGCAACATGTAGTCATGTCGATGGTATCGACCACTGTTGATGGTATCGACAACAACATATATGCATTTTTCCTGAAATTGCAACACAAAACCACATAAGCTAAAATAAAACATATTATTGTAATCATTTATGCTCAAAACAACAAAATAAGGGATAATTGATATAGAGAAGGATCATAGACCAAAGTAGATGAATTATGCAATATCAACCACCAAAATGACCAATAAATGCATAAAACACAAGTAAAACAAGTCTATAAATGCGACTCAAAATCATCGCATCAAACTCCTCTAAGCTTGAACATTGCTCGCCCTCGAGCAACAAAACCTCAGAATAGAATTGCGAGGGTCAACTAAAGAACAAGTCATCACAACAAACATCACCATATGATCCCCACCGGATATTCACATTTCGGCCCTCACTAACCACGGAATGATAATTACCCTAAAGGCGACAGTAATCAACCATAAAAGAAATCTACCTCAAAATTGATGAACACTATCATATAAGGCAGTTAACATAATAAAATTCGTCGCTTCATACTCGGTGCATCTTCTGATCTCCTATTCTACGTTGCTCGCCCTAACTACCATCCACATAGAAGCAACTCTCCTGATATTCACAAGTGAGGAGAAAATCACGATGGCCTACCAATTCGAGCAACGGGTGGATGAAATGGGTGGGTCATGGAAGAAATGGAAGCATTATACGGTTTCAACATGCATAAAGCAAAACATGCCCTAAATAATGCATTTGCAAATGAAAATGCCCTAATGCCTATATTTAGGTGGAATGATGCATGCACTAACATCCCGTCTCAAGATGAGATGGAATATCTAAAGAAACTACATCATGTACTTATTCATCTTAAAATGCAGATGAGACTATGTTCCTTTGTACTTATTCATCATGTCCCTGCTTCTCAATAAATTGTTTTTAAAATTTTAGGCCCTTATATCCATAAGTAACCATGAATTATTTGTTGGGCTCACTTTTGGGCTCACTTTTTCTGCATAGCTCAAATGTTTGAAGCATTTAGAAGGTATGGAACAAGTTAATCACCCTTATTGTTGTAGAAGAAATAAGATACATGATGTATTGTATACATAAAAATGTGAATGCAGCTAAATGACATGCACCTAAGGATAATGTGCATGTATAACTACTCTATTTTTTTATTTTCATGCAAAACATGTGAAAATAGTTGCAATGCAAGACCTATCTACATGGAATGAAATCAAAGAGATTAAAACCGTAAAGTACTTCCAATTCTTATGGTGGATTATGAAAAATAATGGGGTGGATAGATCACAAGACTAATTGACTGAACCTTTGAAAAATATTATGTGTCCCTCCTTATTGACCTGTGTGGTAACTAAGAGGTTTCTCTCTCTTACTTCAAATTAAAATATCATTATCATTTGGTCATTTTAGGCTCAAACAACCAATTTCGTCCACTTTTCATGAATCCTAGGCATGTACAGTTATGATTTTCTATTTTAGAGTTGACAAACCCAATCATTTTCTTAAGTTATGTGCTCAAAGTTGAACAACACAAGCTTGCAAACACTATTTTTTTTTAAATTTTCCTTTAATTCCCCATGTACAAGCAAATGAGATGACACATGACTTAAGACATCCACAATTACACTAGATAGAGTGTGGATCCTACAAACAAACTAAGATTGCAAGAACTAAATGACAAGAAACAAAACAATAAAAACTAAAAACTGAGAAAACTAAAGGATAGAGCTGTTCCAATTCCCCCCCTAAGCTTGAATTCGAATATGGCCTCATAGTCAAAAACAACCTTAAAGGGTGGAACAGAGATACCGATTACTCTTCCGGCGGAGGCAGGTACTGTGGGGCCGTTGGGTCCCAAGATGGGTATTGCCCCTGAAAGCTTGGATCATACTGGGGCATAGGCGGAGGTTGTGGATACCCCCCAAAGTAATTCTGGCTCCAGTAATGATGATAGAAGGGCTGCTGCTGCATCTCCATCCTATGCAACCTGTCGTGGATGTGCTGTTGGTTGTCGAGGAGGAGGCGCTCATTTTCAATCATAGCCCTCTGGTTGTCAAGAAGTCAGTTCGTCGTCTCCTAAACACCGGCATATGCTGCTGTGTGGTGCTGCTGCGTCTTCTGAATATCCTACAACATTGCATACATCCCTTGCATGGAGTAGACATCCTCACTTTGCTGCGAGGGCTATTGTGGCTGCGGTGGCGAAGGCTGGTAAGAAGAAGATGCACCCAGATGCATGTGAGGATGCTTCCTAGGTTCCACTCGTGCTCGAAGAGGAGTGAAGGCCTCCTCTTCCTCTTCAGCCTCGTTGCCATCATTGTCGTTGTTGTCGTTGCCACTGTCTTCATCAGAGTCATCAATGGCTATGATAGACCATCGGAAATGCTGGGCACCCTCAATATGGAAGACGGGGTCAGGAAGCGCACACTCCTGATAAGCGTGATTAATCTGGCAGTGTGCATACACTAAGCCATCATGAAGAAGGATGAGGTTGGAGCGATGCAGATGTTGCAAGTTGACCTTGCTTCTATTGGAGAGAGGCGTCAGCTGGGAGAAATTCTACCCAAGATAGTGGGCCAACGGTGTGATGAGCCCTCCAAAGTGGATTGGAGCCTTTCGCGTACTCCTCTTTATAGCCAACACACGCTGCAAGAAAAACACTCCCCAATTACACTCTTCCCACTTCAGTAACTTCTGTAAGAAAAACAAGTCCATCTCCTGGAACTTGTTGAGAGACAGGTCGCCACGGGCAAACAAGGTGGTGCAGAGCATGCGATGAAGAATCCACATGAATGGATGCTCGAAATCCGCCACCACCGCGTTGTGGTAGCTCATAGATTTGCCCAGAGACATAGTCACTAGCTCGACGAAGATAGCATTACAGTCAGTCCGGTTGTCTAGCCTCCGGTACTCAGTTCGCCCATGGTTCCAGTTGTAGATGGAGTTGAACTGCCTGAGAGTAAGAGTGTAGTCATTGTTGTACAGCCGGAAAGAAACACAGCCCTTAATCCATTCTCGATCCGTGGCGATGATGTCGTTTGGAACGACACATATGTACAACGACGCCATGAATTCTGCTACTAGCTCCTTGCATGTCGGCCATTCACTGAAGAACGGCTGACCATCGGCATGGTATTCCATCTCATCAGGCATCATGCCCGTGTGTCTCGCCTGCCCTTTCAACACGTAGGAGAGATTAGCGTCGAACCCCAGATTACAGATCATGTCGCGGTCGACGTAATGGGTCAGTTGAATCTTTCTTTTCATGATTTCCTCATAGATCTTCCGAACCTCTGCATAAGGATGAACGATCCGTGGATGCAGAATAGAAGCAGTTGGTGGAGGAATGAACTCAGGAATCTCCATTGGATTCGCACGTGAAGAGGATGCACCGGCAACATGCAACATTGTCGAGCAAGAAGGAGGATTAGAAGATGGAGCTCGGAGAAGGTCGGAGAAGATTATCTCCGCTCGATGAAGTCTAGGTGAAGAATGTGCACCGTGGATGCTCGTAGCTGGGCTCTGATTGCTCACAAGGATGCACGACACAAGTGGAGAAGGATTGCTCTGGAGTTGTGACATCATATGACGAAAATCCATCCCTTATATAACTGTGGTCGGCGCTACTGTATGCCCGTCGATACCATTGACGCGGGTCGATGGTATCAACTTGCGTAGCACAATCCGTATTGCCGCTGGTATCGACGGTCGTCGATGGCTTGATGTGGGGGCCCGGATCGATGACGTATCGATACTATCGACAGGTGTCGATGGTATCGACCCATCCCACGAATCGACTCTCTCGATGCAGCGATCGCCGTCTCAAAGATTGGTGACGTGTCGCGTCGATAATATCAACACAAGTCGATAGTATCGACTTCTGGTTAGGGCAACACGCTCGCGAGGCCCGGCCGACGCTTTCTGCCTATAACTGGGTCGATACCATCGACATGCCCATCGATGGTATCGAATTCACTGAGACAATTTCGTCTGAAAATCTCCAGAGATCTCGCGAGTATCGACACCCATGTCAATACTATCGACCTCAACTTTGCGATCAACCTGTTGGTGTGTCGATACCATCGACGAGGCCGTCGATAATATCGACACAGAACGATTTCTGCAGCTGCTAACCTGTACCCAACTCGATACCATTGACACAAGGGTCGATGGTATCGACGTTGCCTCAGTCCTGCACATTAAGCAAACGATCACGGTACCTTTTTTACACTAAAAACAAAATCAAATCAAATCAAAGTACAACTATGAAAGAAACTAACTAAGCTACTGAGGGCTGGTTTGCCTCCCAACAAGCGCCCTTATTTAACGTCTTAGGCTAGATGACATGAAGCTCATCATGCATCCGGAAGCACAATGAGTTTGACCTCATTTACTTTCCTTGTGTAATCTTCACCGAAGTACAATTTCAATCGTTGCCCATTGACCAGGAATGTCGTCTCGCCATCACGCACCATGATTGTGCCATGTGGCCTGAACTCCTCTACGGTGAACGGTCCACTCCATCGGGATTCTAATTTCCCAGGATGCATCTTCAACCTGGAGTTGAATAAAAGTACTCAATCTCCTTTCTTGAAGACTCACATCTGAATATGGCGATCATGAATCAACTTTGTTCGCTCCTTGTAGATCCACGAGCTTTCATATGCATTCATCCGCAACTCGTCAAATTCATTGAGTTCAAGTAACCTTTTCTTTCCCACTTCATCATAGCTCAAATTTATCTTCCTCAGGGCCCAATGCGCTTTATGCTCTAATTCCATCGGCAAATGGAAGGCCCAACCATAAGCCAACCTAAAAGGCATAGTGCCTATAGGCGTCTTAAACGCCATCCTATACCCCCACAAAGCATCTGGTAGTAGGGTGCTCCAATTCTTTCTCGTGGACGGCACAGTGCGCTCCAAGATCTTCTTAATCTCCCGATTGGAGAACTCCACTTGCCCATGTGTCTGCGGGTGGTATGGGGTACCAATGTTGTGCTTTACCCTGTACTTTTTCAACAGTACTGTGAACTTTTGATTCCGGAAATGCGTACCACCATCACTAATGATCATTCTTGGTATACCAAACATGTAGAAAATGTATTCTTTGACAAACTTGCACACTACATTGGCATCATAAGTCCTTGTGGGTATTGCCTTTACCCACTTCGACACATAATCAACAAATAAAAGAATGTACAAGTTAGAATTTGAGGACACAAAGGGTCCCATAAAATAAATACCCCACAAGTCGAACACCTCAACCTCTTAAAATACATTGAGGGGCATCTCCTGTCTTTTTGAAATGTTACCTGCCCTTTGGCAAGAATCACATTGTCGCACAAAATCATAAGCATCCCTGAACAAAGTAGGCCAGTACATGCCACTTTCAAGTACTTTGGCGGTAGTTCGATAACTTTCATGGTGGCCACCCATCGGTAGTGTATGGCAATGACGAAGAACACTTTCGTATTCCAACTCCGGTACACACCTGCGTAAGACACCATCCCTGCACTGCTTCAATAGAATAGGGTCATCTCAGAAATTATAACGCAAAGAATGGAAAAATTTCTTCTTCTCTTGGTATGTCCAATCATCTGGGATAATTTTGCAGGCAAGATAATTAACAATGTAAGAAAACCAAGGATCTTTTGATTTCACAGATAAAAGTTATTCATTAGGAAATGTCTCGGTAATGGGTATATGCAAATCCTTCTCATCTACCCTTTCCAACCTAGACAAATGGTCTGCGACCACATTTTCAATGCCCGCCTTATCTTTGATTTCAATATCAAATTCTTGTAAGAGTAAGATCCACCTAATAAATCTAGGTTTGGCATCCTTTTTCTCCATCAAGTACTTAATGGCGGCGTGGTCCATTCATACCACAACTTTTGATCCAACAAGATATTGCCAAAATTTTTCAAAAGCAAAACCAACAGCGAGAAGTTCTTTTTCGGTTGTTGTGTAATTTAGTTGTGTGTCATTTAAGGTTTTGGATGCATAGAAAATCACAGCGGGTTTATTGTCCACACGTTGTCCCAAAACAGCCCCAACTGCAAAATGAGATGCGTCACACATTAATTCAAACGGCTTAGTCCAGTCTGATGTTTGCACAACTGGTGCGGAAATCAATTTTTCTTTAAGCACGTTCAATGCATGTAGACACTTGTCATTAAAATAAAAAAATAGTATCCTTTTCCAACAACTCAGATAATGGTTTGGCGATTTTAGAGAAATATTTTATAAATCGGCGATAAAAACTGGCGTGACCTAGAAAACTCCGAACCCCTTTAACCAAATTCGGTGGGGGAAATTTGGAAATAACTTCGATCGTAGATGGGTCTACCTCCAACCCTTTGCTAGACACTTTATGTCCAAGAATGATCCCTTCGCTTACCATCATGTGGCATTTCTCCTAATTGAGGACCAAATGTGTGTCCTCACAACGTTGCAAAACCTTGTCCAAATTGTATAAACACTCGTCAAAGGACGCACCATAGACGGAGAAATCGTCCATGAAAACCTCCAAACAGCGTTCAACCATATCAAAAAAGATGGCAAGCATGCAACGCTGAAAGGTTGTCGGTGCATTACACAACCCAAATGGCATACGGCGGTACAAAAATGTTCAGTAAGGACAAGTGAAGGTGGACTTCTCTTGGTCCTTAGGATCAATTGAAATATGATTGTACCCTGAATAACCATCAAGAAAACAAAAATGTGATCGGCCGGCTAAACGCTCTAAAATCTGATAAATGAATGGAAGAGGGAAATGATCCTTAAGCGTAGTCGCATTCAATCGATGGTAGTCTATACATACACACCACCCGGTTACCAAGTGGGTCGTGACAGGTTCATTTAATAGATTATGTGTAATAGTAATTCCCCCTTTTTTAGGGACTACCTGTGTAGGACTCACCCACGTCGAGTCGGATATAGCATAGATGATACCTGTAGAAAGGAGCTTGATCACCTCCTTCTTGACGACCTCCATCATGCTAGGATTTAGTCGACGCTGTGGCTGAATCACTGGCTTGGCTCCCTCCTCGAGCCGAATCTTGTGTTGGCACAATGTAGGGGAGATCCCCTTAATGTTTGTAACCGACCACCCGAATGCACCTCGGTGGTTCTTCAACACATTTAATAGCTGGTCTTCCTCCTCAGCACTTAGATATGCCGAAATAATCACAGGCAGCTTCTCTTCCTCAACTAGAAAAGCATATTTCAAATGTGGTGGCAATGGCTTCAATTACAAATCTGGCGGGCTGATTAAGGATGACTGAAGTGGTGGTGGGAGTTCGCCAAGGTCTTCATAGTACCTGGCATAAAAGCACGAGAGCACCTGAAGCATCTTGGCACACTCCTGCAGTGACTTGCTCCTCATCCAATCATGTGTTATATTGACCAAGCCGACTTCAAGTGGTAATTCTGGATATGCATTGAAAACTGAACTCGCTATGGCCTCATCTTCCGTAGAGGGGGGGATGTCCTCCTCTTCATCATTAGGAAAACCCACAGATTTACTAAGGGACACAACCTTGGTCTGCTCCATGATGTCAATAGCCAATGTCCCTTTCTCCACCTTAGTCATTACATGAGCCATATCTAAAAATGGCTTCCCTAGACAAAGTGAGATATTGTGATCAAAATGCTTCACCATGCGGCATTGCTCCTTAGCTTTAGATAACGTGGTGCTGGAAGGCATGACCATCTCGAACCGATCATCAGCGATACCCAAGGTCAAACGACCTCTCCCCATCTCAAGTATCATGTCAGCTGTAGCTTGGAAGGGTCATCCAAGTAGTAACTCATTGCCCTGTTCATCTTGCATCTCCATTACAACAAAGTCTGCTAGAAATACAAACCGATCTACTTTCACCAATACATCTTCACAAATTCCATAGGGCTTCACCACTGAATTTTCCGCCAACTGTATTGTCATATTGCTCGGCCTTGATTCTTTTAATCCCAATTTCTTGAATGTAGAGATAGGCATCAAGTTTATACTTGCCCCGGAATCACACAGTGCTTCACCAAATTTCACCTTACCAATGTAACATGAAATGTTGAAGCAGCCCGGATCCTGCCTCTTAGGTGGCAATGTGCCCATGATGAAGGCACTAACCTGCTCCTTGAGAACTACAACCTCCGTGTCAGGGATCTTCCTCTTCTTAGTAATGATGTCTTTCAAAAACTTGCCGTACGAGGGAATTTGCTCTATTGCCTCTAATAATGGGATGTTGACTGAGAGCTTTCTGAAACTATCTAGAAACTTCTTGAACTGTGCATCCACCTTCTTTACTTTCACACTATTCGGATATGGGATCGGGACAGCCTGTGCCCTTTGATGCGGCGACACATAAGGTGTCCATTTCTGTGTCTCCTTCTCAACAAAAATGGGGTCCGCAGTGACATCCTATGCTATTTCCTCAACCGACTCTGTGACTGAGTTTGGCACTTCCTCAGTGGCCTCACCTTCGGTTTCTGATTGGGGTTTGCTTGGTTCATCGGCCCTGGGGTTTAAAAGCTTCTTGCCACTCCTTAGCAAGATTGCCTTTGCCTGTTGGTTTCCTCCTGGAATGTTTGTGTTACCAGGAAAACCTTGCTGCACTGGCTTCTTCAGATTGGCTATTTCATCTGCCATTTGCACCATCGACGTCTCTATTGTCCTCATCTGAGCCCCATGGCTCTGCAATGTCTGTCAAAATTGATTCATAAATTCCCCATGTTGCTTGATCTGCTGACCAAAAGTGTTCATAAGTTCTTGGTTCTACTTTATCACTTGGTTGAGCAACTCTGTGCTCTTGTCCTCCGTCACCGGCTGGGGTTTTGCATCGAGATCCTGCAAAAAGTTATTCTGATCTTTCCAAGAAAATTTCTTGTCCTTCCTCCATGAGTAATCGTTATTTCTGTAACCCTGTTGTTGGCGCATGAATTTGACTTGAGCTTCATCCTCGGATTTAGTATCTTCTTTTGCAAGTAGTTTCTTTGCTAGAAGGTCCATCTTCTCATTCAGCTCTTTGATGGCCTTTGACTCCCCCGCAACTCGAACGTGCTCTACGACATCTCTGTCACCCCAGGATTGCTTCTTGGCCATGTTTTTCAGAATTTCCCAACACCTTGTGTCTGTGTTGTTCAAAAAGAATCCTGAGCCTGCGGAATCTAAGTTACTTTTATCATGCTCGGAGAGAGAAAAATAGAAGATTTTGACATGTGTCTCCTTGTCAAGCCCGTGATGCGGGCACCTCCTAAGCATGATCTAAAACCTTTCCCAGGTCTCAGAATATGTCTCTCCTGCCTTCTGGGTGAAATTGTGGATTTTCCAGATCATGTCATTAGTCTTCTCGGGCGGGAAGAACCTTTCCAAGAATACCTCCACCATGTGGTTCCATGATTCCACATATTCATCGTCAAGATTGTGCAACCATTCTCGTGCATTTCCTGCTAGAGAACTCAGGAACAACTTCAGGTAGAGCGTCTCCTGTGGAAACCTGTCAATTTTAATCATGTCACAATTCTCCACGAATTGGATTATATGAGTGACTAGGTCTTCGTTCTTTAGCCCATGGAACACATTTGACTTGACCAAGTTGATTAATGCAGGATCAATCTTGTAAGTCGGAATATTGATCGCCTACTTCTTAATTGGCCCCTTTGACGTAGATGAAGAAGAAGCCTTGATCTTCTCCCATATTGTTTGTTCCTCTGCCATTTCTTCTTATTCGGATTCTGAATCTGTTTCTTCCAAGTGGTCTTGATTGTAATCCTCCTCATCGTCAGGTCCCGGCTGTGGAACCTCTGGTGCCTGTTGTGTGTAGTCGGTGCTACGCGTCTGCACCATGCACAGTACCTGCAAAATGAAAATTTCAGTTCAATACCGTGCCAGACGATTACAAAAATTCGAAAGATAGACTATGAATTTTAGAAATGATTTCAAAATAATAAAAAAATAAAAAGGTGGCCTAGAATGGCCGCTTGCAGCACTCGTAGTGCCGACAATTGCCGTGTCCCCGACAACGACGCCAACAACTTGACACACTTTTTCCGTGCATAAAACGTAAGTGTACACGTCGAAGTAATATAGGCCTTTGTGAGGCCCGAGTCGAACTTAGGGACACTGAACTATCGGTAGACTACTACTATTTGTTCACGATCAGCTAAGCCGGTTAAAATGGTTTGAGAGTTGTTTTAAAATTAAAAGAAAAAGAAAACAAAATAAAACAATCGATTAAAGGTTTAATTTAATCAATTTAGGTGAAGATCTTTAGGATTGCGGTTTTACTGCGGGTTTTCATTGTATGAATTTTTATATAATAATTCAGGTTCATCTCTCAATTCCGGGTAGTGGCCTGTAGTTAGAATTGCCCACTGTCGTGGTACAATTCACTACCTATGTCTAGGTTGGTTCCACCATCGTAGTAACCTATACCCTAAACTAGGTGCATTAGAAATGACCTCTGGGTTTCCACCATTAATCTTACATCACCTTGTTCAAGGGATTTGTTAATTAATGTGATATTCGTCTCTTTTCAACCGTTAATTCTTCTTTCAAAGTAATTAAGGGTATTAGATTATTATTATGGTGATCAAGCATAATAATATAATTGAGAAAACGAATTCGCACCACGAATTTAAGAGATTAATGACAAATTACTATGATAAAAATGTCATACAATGCTTCCCCGGGCTACTCCTGGTCCTAAAGATAAAGGGGATTAGCCCCGCATGTTCATCTCGAAGGAAAACATGGTAACAAAAAGGGGAAACATGGAGAAAAACGTGAATAAGATATAAAACCCATGAACGGAGAAGATCCAAGCGGTCCTTGGCATAGAATACACGATCTTCGGCCTTTCGGCGGTGGAAAACGTCTTCTTCGGCATCCAGAACGGCTGGGGCATGCTTCTGGGCTCTGTTCTTCTCCCCACACCTTCTCGGGACGTGTGCAACAGCTAATGACGTGATAGATTGCTCTTGGACACCGTCATTAGGTATAATCCCCGAGTTAGGTCGTAAAAATACTACAACCGTCAGATTTAGATCAATCTGAAATGAACTTGTATCTGACGGTGTCGATACCATCGACGCGAGTCGATGGTATCGACCCTGCGCGGTATTAGTCGGTCTTCTTTTCTTTTCTTCGTCGCAACTGATGCAGACTCGATACCATCGATGAAGGTCGATGGTATCGACTCTCTTAGGCGTCGCTTTTATCCTTTTCCGTCGTTGTAGCTCCGCTTGTCGATAGTATCGACTTCTGCGTCGATAGTATCGACTCTCTTCTCGCCAGCAACATGATGGTAAATTGATACCATCAACTTTCCTATCTATAGTATCGACTCTGTGTTGCTCCTTGCGGCTGGAAACCTGTGGTCATGTCGATGGTATCGACCACTGTCGATGGTATCGACAACAAAATATATGTATTTTTCCTGAAATTGCAACACAAAACCACATAAGCCGAAATAAAACATATTATTGTAATCATTTATGCTCAAAACAACAAAATAAGGGAGAATTGATATAGAGAAGGATCATAGACCAAAGTAGATGAATTATGCAATATCAACCACCAAAATGACCAATAAATGCATAAAACACAAGTAAAACAAGTCTATAAATGCGACTCAAAATCATCGCATCAGGAAGCTAGGATCAAGGCATCTATGAAAGAGGAGAATAGGGAGAAGGGTGTGGATAGTGGTATGGAGGGGGAGAAAGGGAGCGAGAAGGATGACAAAAGGAGGGACGAGCAGGAAGGGGCTAAAATCAATGAGAACAAAAATGAGGATGAGAAGGAGAAGAAAAAGATGAAGAAGGTTGCAGAATTGAAACAGAAGGTGGAAGAAGAGAGTGAACATGATGACAAGATGCTTATCATCTGCCGAAGAACTAGCGAGAAAAATGCGGTAGAACAGACGCCGAAGGTGAAGCCGCTTATCATCCGTTGAAGATATGTCGATGAAAAGGTGGAACACAATAGGAAAGTGGGGGAGGAAAGGAGTGAGCAGATGCCGGGGAAGAAGACGATGGGAGATGCATGGAAGAAGAAGATGAAGCCAATCGTGAAAGAGAAAAAGGTGGTATAGTAGATGAGGGGAAGAAGAAGTCTCATGAAGGAACCCGAATCAGTTGGACATCCGTCGTAGAGAATAGAGAAGTTGCACATCCGTCAAAGTACAAGAGTCAAAAAGTAGCAAGTATCTTCTAAAACTGTCGATGTACACGTTCAAACCTGCCCACCTTCCCAAATTATGTTATCTATTCCTAAGAAGCCAAGAACATCATCCTCAATAAGCAAATAGGAAGACCTATCTCTCAAAGCTATTAAGCAGAGAGTATGTGAATTTCCATTGAATCAGAAGATCAACTTGTCTCAACTTCTATTTGATGATGGAATGATCAAACTATACGATAAGGATTTATATACTCTCAGACGAGGAGAATGGCTGGTGGACAATATAATTGAAGCATGCTGACACGTGATCAATAGGTGAGAATTGCAGTCAACTTCAAGAATAATAAAGCGAGTCTACATCCCATTCAACATTAGTGTAAGTTATTCCTTAACACTTATTTACGGCTCAATGTACGCACCGGTTTTCCTAAATACTATTTCCGTGGAATTGTAAGAACAGAAAAATTGTCAAGCAGACTTACACAATGCAGACTACAAACAGACTCGCTACCATGCAGAAGAATTCACCTAAATGGAAGATGTCTTCCTGTTGGATTATTTCAAGGATGGGACCGTCGACCATACCCAATGCGATTACGTGATTCGTTGTACTTTACTCATCATTATCGTTCCTCCGCCCATTTGTTATCGTTCCTTCACTCGTTATAATTGTTCCTTTACACATTGTTATTGTTCCTTCACTCATTGTTATCGTTCCTTTACTCGATGTTATTGTTCCTTTATTCATTGTTATCGTTCCTCCGCCCCCTTGTTATCGTTCCTTTACTCACTATTATTATTCCTTTACAAATTGTTATTGTTCCTTTAGTCATTGTTATTATTACTTTTGACTTCTTGATTGAACCTTTACTCCGCCACCTTGATTATTATCTCACAGTGTTCATTATCTAACTTACCATTGTGTAGTATTTCTTTCGTATTGGATGTAAGGATAATTTCTATGTGATTCTCATCGACTGTCCACAGAAGAAGTGTTTTGTACTGGATAGCATGCGAAGTGAAGTTTCTTTCGAAGTAGATAGAAAACCGCTAGCAAAACAGTTGCTGAAGTTTGTATCTCACTACCTAGAAGTTACAAGAGCGTTTAAAGACATAGATGTATGGGAATTGCAGCTAGAATCAGTTCCAGAGCAACTAGATCAATTCAATTACATAATCTTTTGTATTATATTCATGCAGTATTAGACAGGAGAAATTCTGAAGGAGAAATTCGATCTTTGAACCCCCGCCTTCATGTCTTCATTTTGGAGGACCATTTCATCCAGACTCCTTCTATGCACTGATAATAAAGTCAGAGATGACGTGATCAACCATGCTCTCGGTTGTAATACAAGTAGGCCGATAAGGCAAATCTCCTTATCCCCTCTTGGAGCTGATGTAACACACAATAATTAATGATTAACAAAAGAAAATTGTATTAACAGACTCATTCTCTTGTCATTCTCTAGTAACATAATTTATTATTCACTGTCATTTAATAGAAAATTTTGGAATTACAAGGTAGAAGTGTAGAAAAAGATCAACATCTATGACTAAGTAACATATTGTCTGAGTAAAGTAACATATAGTCCAAGTAAAGTAGCAATGCCAGATGAGTAACGGAGGACAATCTTTGTTCTCCTCTGGTGGACTAGCATTTCCTTCTCCTCCAGTAGAGTGGCTTGTCCTCGAAGAGCTCGTCTTTTTCCTTTGGTGAGTACATCAACAATAGGAATATGAATGACATTAAATATCATAAACTGTCATTCAATAGAAAATTTTGGAATTACAAGGTAAAAGTGTAGAAAAGGATCAACCTCTATGACTAAAGTAACATATTGTTTGAGTAAAGTAACATATAGTCCAAGTGAAGTAACAACGTCAGACCAGTAATGGACATTCTTTGTTCTCCCCCAGTGGACTAGTGTTTCCTTCTCCTCCGGTGGAGTGGCTTGTCCTTGGAGAGATCATATTTTTCCTCTGGTAAGTACATCAACAATAGGAACATGAATGACATAAAATATTGGAGCATATACATGTACTAAGAAATGGGAAGAAGATGTCGGAGGAATAGGTAGTTGTCGATAAAGTTAACACAATCTTTAATGTTTCGTTGCATCATCAGGGGAGCATGTCGATATGGTTGTGGAAGTAAAGTACCAACTGATGAGATTGTATTGCACGAACAATTGACCTCAATATATAGCCGTAGATTTGGTCGCATGCAGTCGGTGAAATCTACAGATAAACTCAGCTTGGATAGCTCCGGCTCCGCTTCCTCATTTTCATCGTCGCCCCCATATGATCCTATTCTCTCACTGTATTGGTTCCCATACTCCCATCTCTAGCTCCTTTTCTCCCCAGTCCAACTCCTTTAGTCACCGTCCATGTAAGGCAACTACGGGATGGTAGAGGAGGGGATGAGGATAACGAGGAGGAGAACATGATGACCAAGATAAAGATTTTGTGTGGTCCATTCCAGCACCAATGGCAAGTCACGGGTGCAATTACTGTTGGTCGCAAGTCATGAGGGCAATTACTTACTATTGGTCACATGCAGTCGGTGAAATCTACAACACTAGTGGCAAGTCACGAGTGCAATTACTACTGATCCCATTCTCTCACTATACTGGTTCCTATACTCTCTCTTGCTTGCATTCAGTCTATAAATTGAGGCCAATGATAGTACCAATACCATCTCAGTGCAGGATGCGCCACCTACTGGACACATAGCCAAATCTCCACATACTCCACCAAATATGCACCAAAATGGTAAGGTCTCTGAGACTCTTCCTGAAGGCCACAACCGGTGTCCATTGGAGCTCATGGGATCAGAAGATCTCTTTTGTTCATGATCATAACTCCATCCCCTTTTCCCATGCTTCCTAACCTAAAGTTGTATATGGTCGGGTGTTACTCCAAGCTTTTCCAATACTTCCTATCCTAAGAGGAAGGATAAAAAGATACAGTGTAACACCCAGTCCAGCTTATGGCGTAAAAATTTCTTCTTGGGTTGGACTACAATCATAGTCCAATCCTAGAAGAGGCAGAAAACTACAGAGCTCTCTAGATCTACAGTCTTATCCCAAGGGTCTCTTTATAGACATCTGTATCTAGGGGGATATCTGTGGATATATCATGTGGTGCGACGCAGATGCTGTAGAATGTGAATTTTCTTGACCATGTTCAGAAATGACTGACCATGTTCAAGAAGATTCATAGTCCTGCACAGAGATGCAGCATCAGCAACATATCCACAATGGATTTGCTACACAAGTGTCTTACGGTACCAATCTTATGTACTTAAATTGTGATGTGTATTTCATTGTGGAAATTCAATAAATAACATGATCTGAATATTTAGTTTGCAATATATGTGTATTAAGCACTTATTTTGCACCACTTATTACTGTAGTGGCCAACACCGGATCCTCTTCCTCATTTTTATAGTCGCCCCTTTGTGATCCAAATCTCGCCATACATATTACCGTTTTTCACGTTATTGTTCCTTTTCTCACCAATCAAGTTCCTTTAGTCACTGTCCTCGCTACCACCTGAACAATGAGGAGGAGAAAGGGAATAGCGAGAATAGGGTCAGAGAAGGGTATATGAGGAAAATGAGGAAGAGAACATGAGAAATGAGATGAGGATTTAGTGATGCTACTTCCAACACCAGTGGCAAGTCACGAGTGCAATTACTGCTGCTCGCATGTATCTGAATATGTATTTTGCATGTATCAATAGTTGTACCTATAAATGTAAATGCAACGTGATTTTGTATTATTATTACTGGAGTGACGTGTTTGAGGAAATCACTGTTACATTAATGACTAATGCTACAACTCTTGTTACTGTACTCACCCTCCATGATCCTTTTCTCCCCATTCTTGGTCTTGTGGTCTTGTACTCTAGAATGCCATTCCTTTTCTCATCCTCTGTGCTCCTGTTCTCCCCAATGTCATTCCTGTAGTCATTATTCGTCAAGTCCCAAGTCAAAATTGGGCATTTCTTCTTGTCTAGATTGATTCTCTCTTTGGAGACAGATCTTTGACCATTTTCTCTATCTTGCATTCTGTAAAATAACAATCAATCTTTTTCTTGACCGGATTGAACCTAGACGAACCTTTATTGATTTGCCTTTAAACTGACTTCCAAGAGGATTCGGTTCATCATCAACTGTATTCGGCTGAGAAATAGGATATGGAACACCATTTTCATTACATTTTCCCCTGAGTGAGTGAGCCTTTGAGCATAAAAAATTAATCTCGTTGTCTACCATTTGGTAAAGATCATCGTCCATGCAAACTGATGTCGCCAGCTGAACCATTTTGCGGCACATATGTTGAAAGCATTCCCCATATTCTTCTAGTTTATTGAAATCAGCAATGGAGTCGAGTATACTAATCCCACTCTTAGCAAGCTTTGTCCAACGACTGACTATGTAGTGAGGGGGGATTGTTCACAATTTTTTTTCTCCCAGAGAGCCTAGAATCTAAAAAACTTTAAGAATGTGACTACACAACATTGCCATGCTTTCGTACATATGATAGGAATATTCGAATACCATATTGTCCGACTGGAATAACACAGTTCTCTCATCTACTATAATATTGTCTACGATTTTGAAAATAATGTATTTAAAACTGCCTCCAATAGTGTCCTCAATCCTGAGGCAGATTACATACTCTATCAATTTCTTAAACTCTACCTCGATGATTACAAACACATTAGGAGTATAAACCTTAGCGACCCTTATTGCAATTGGGCTGTAGGAAAGTATATTGTTTGTAAATTTATCAACTACTTGAAACTCTTGTTCCTTTTTTTTGCTCCTCCTTGTTGCAAGCATTCTATTGAAGTGTGTGAAGAACTGAACCAAGTTGTGATTCACCAGATAAAGTATGCATCAGTGGGTCTACCATGGCTTTTTCTTCCCTTACCTCATTACAGAGCTACTGATAGCTTTAGATGAAATAAGAAGACTCAAAGAATGGGGTGGCTTTTATACAATCGTAGATGTTGAAGTTGATGTGCTCTCCAACTCTGATTGCTATCATACCCACCTCCACATCAATGAGTGCTCTGCTAGTTGCAAGGAAGGCTCACCCAAAGATAATGCAGTAGTTAGGGTCTTCCACGGTGTCGATCAAAATGATGTCACAGGGTATAAAGAACTGCCCAACTCTAATGGTCACATCTTCAATTACTCCAATGGGTCTGGTGAAGGTGTGATTTGTAAGCTGGATTCTAATATTGGTACTCACCATATCGGTAAGTCCTAATCTCTTTGCTAGGGACAAAGGTATTGAGTTGATGCTTGCTCCTAGGTCTTCCAGACCTTTACAGGTCATGTTATCCCCAACTTAAAAAGGGATGAAAAAGGTCCCAAGATCTTTCTTTTTAGAAGGCATACTCACTTTGACAAAAGAACTAGACATTTGTGCTAGCTTCACTGTTTCAACATCTTCTCCTATGTTCTTCCTTCAGATCAAGTCCTTCAAGAACTTTATATAGGTGGGCATCTCCTCGATAGCATCCAAGAACGGGATGTCGAGGTGCAATTTGTTTACTACAGCCATGAACTTCTCATACCTCTTCTTCAACTGGGCCTTTACCAGCTTGTGCCGGAAGGGTAAGAAAGGTGCATACTTATCCAGACGCTCCTCAGAAGGGGCATCGTCGACTCTTTCCTTCATCACTTTCTTTGACTTTGTGGGTAATTCTTCTGATTCCTTGGGGTTAACATCCTCAACTGGTGTTTTTGCTGATGTTGCTCTCTTCTTTACTCTTGTGTGCGTCACTGCACCTGACCTTAAGATGGCCATATTTGTGATTTCATTCCTACACAGATTCACCTCAGTGTTGGAGGGGAATCTTCCTACTTGGTGGTTGATACTCTGGGCTAGGCTTGCCAACTGCTAGTCAATTTGTTTGATGTGTTGCTGGAGCTCTCCTATCTGAGTTGAAAAACCTCCCATCTGTTGTTCCATCAACTTGAGCAAAGCCGTTGTGTCCATGGAGCTTTTGTGCAAATTTTCATTCATAATATTCTACTTCTTAGCAAAAGACATCAACTTGGTCATCACTGACGGCCGCTATGGCTGGCCCTACTGGTAACTTCTCTCCTACGCACTGGTGTTCTCGTATGAAAAATGAGGGTGATCGGTCTGCCAATACTGGACGTAGTTCACATTCTCCATGTTGTCTTCACCATGCTCACCTTGGATGGTTGTGTGTGGGCAGAAGTCAGACAGGTGATCTTGCTCCCCACAAGTGATGCAGCTTCACACTACCTCTTGTTGGACTTTTCCCTTGTATCCCTGCTTCTTCAAGGTTTGGATGACAATTATTATCTTCTCCAACTTATCTGCTAGTGCCTCCATCGCCTTCGATTCTCTAGGAGTGGTGTGGCTCGTTGACTCTCTGTCATACTCACTATCTTGCTGGTTCATGGCCATATTGTCTATAATCTCTCTGGCCCTTTGAGCACTTAGTCCCAAGAAATCACTGCCAGCTGCAACATTCATGGATTTCCTTTCTCTGACACACAACCCATTATAGAAAGTAGTGATCAACTTGGGCTCAGAAAAACCATGGTGTGGGCACTCCCTCTGATATCCCAGGAACCTCTCGCAGGTCTCATGCAGGTTCTTTGAGACTTTATGTGAGTACCTTGTTATGTTGTTCTGCCATTTGATCATTCTCTCTATAGGGAAGAACTTGATGATAAATGCATTGGCTAGATGTTCCCAATCGGGGAGGCTTCCATCTAGTAGGCTTGTATTCCACTCCAAAGCTTTGTCTCTTAGAGGGAAGGGAAAGCATTAGGTGTAGATATGGGATATTGGGACTCTGTTGATCTTAAAAGTCATGCAAATCCTCTTAAATGTTGTACGGTGGTTGTATGGATTCTCTTCAATGGTATTCCCCCCAAACCGATTATGCTGCAGCAATTGTAGAAAATCAAGCTTCAACTCAAAGTTGGCTACATTGAGTGGTTGTTCCACCACTAGATTTCTCTCTTCATTTGCCCTGACTTGGACAAAAGAGCACATGGATCGAGCCTCGAGATCCTGCTCAGCCATGGATCATCAGGGATGGCTCAAAGAGGTGAAGAAGTACCTAAAAAGAAGAAGTGTGAAAGTGTGAGTGGGTTGTATAAATCATGTGTTGTAAATATTTGCAATATTATATGCATATGTATAAGGTTTTTGGTAAAGTGTAAGTAAATCTTGAGTTCGTAGAATGATACTCATTGCCTATCCCTGACAACAGTTCCAAAAAGTTGACATGCCTTAAATGTGGGTCCAAAAATGGAGACATGTCTAGGTCATCAGTCTTTAGAAATTAATAATATGTGAATGTTTAAGGCTCTTACAACTAGCACTTGGTCAAAGCAATTGGGCGTCGAACATAGGGATTGGAACAATAGTGCTTCAGAACTCAAGCTTTAATTGTCTAAGCATGTCAAAAAGTTTAAGGATAAGGTTCGACATAATGAGAAAGAATTAAAAAGAATCAAAATAAAAACCTATCTCCAAAGGGAGTTACCAGAAGGATTAAGGGTTTGGGGTTTATCAGTTTTTATGGAGGTTTAGCATAAAGGAAAATGAGGAGGTACGACTATCTTCAGAGTATAGCACGAAGGAAGAAAACCTAATCGTAACAAGTAGCGGTGGCCTTCATCCTGTACCTTCTTCTCTCAAAGAAGGTGCCAACTAGCCATGCACTAAGTTCCCTCTCTTAAGGGTACCAGGCATAGACTGGTGCAGAAAGATAGGCGGGGGCAACCCTGATTTTGGGTACTCTCGTACACTTGAATCAGACCAAGCTCTAGAGTTTACCACATCCCTCTCTCAAAGGAGTCAAAACAAGAAACATGATTTGATATCTAATTAAAAGCGTGATCCAGAAAGAAGAGACTAGAACTCAGATGCTAAAATAAGTCTTCCAATAAAAGGAAGCCATACACAGAACAATATGAGATAAACTCCACATATTCCAATAATCATAAAGAGAGATAAAGGTTTAGTTACAATGTTGTAATTGAAAGTAAAATAAAAACTAAAAAAGTAAAGATAGGTATCGATCTCCCTGATTTAGGAGATCGAAGTACATAGAGGCATGCACTTAAGATAAGGTCAACCTAGTACCGGGTAGGGGCCCTATCGGGATATGACCATGTCAGATTCTTGATCGTGTCGGGTCGTGAACTGTGAGGGGTAAGGGACGTATCGGGATAGGACCTCTACCTGATATGGTCATGTCGGGTTGCTGGTTGTGTTGGGATGCAGCCGTGACAGGTATAGACCATATTGGGTTGGGTACTATGTCGGGTTAGGATACATATCGGGTAAACATTATCTTAAGGCTCTAGGGTTCCTTGTGTCAGGTATAGTTGGGCGGGCCATCTCGAATTGAAGCCTAGATAGGGACCCGACATGTTGAAGTAGCCTTGAGGGTCAAGTCACACTGCTTGCTACTATTGGAACAATTCCTAAGTGAACTCCCCCCATCCCTCTCGGGTTGGGAGTGTGCTCACCTAGTATTGCCCAACAGACTCTAGAACTCGACGCACTACCTCCTGTGCTCTAAGAGTCATATCTCATAGGGTGCGAGCCATCCCATTGTAGGCTTGCAGTTGCTATTTATAGGCAGCAAGTTGATGGGAGTTGTGACTTTTATTGAACCACATGTCCTCGCGTGGCTCTTTTCTCGTGCTTCAGGAGGGGTCGATACATCTATCGCCCAACACGCATGTCGCGCCATCAATCGTGTTGGGAGGAGAGTACATCATGCACAGTCGTGGTGGGTTGGGACCTTGGCGGGCTACTACACTGAGGGGTAGCCATATCGTGTAATTGACTTTGTCAGGTGGCGAACCATAACGAGCAAGGCACCCTATCAGGTAAAGAGCTACAGTGGCCAAGGCTCCCACATGACACATCCATGTTGAGTTGCCATCATACCAGTCAGTGATTGTGACAGGTAGGAGGGTGTGTTGCCTCTCGTGCTACTGGGCCGGGGTGGGTACTTCATTGCTAATGGGCCTCAAGGGCCTATTAATGCTCTTTTTGTGGAAAAAATAAGAGAAACTATGCAAAAGATGGGAAATATTATCAGGGGCATAGTGAGCGTTATTTCTTTACAACAAATAAGATAAAATGAAGAGGAAGTTAGGTTTGGAGGCTATTTTGATAGTAAAATATTAGCTCTAGCAGCCATAAAACGGGTGTTATCAGTACTCTACTATTGTGGCCAAACCAATGGATATATATGGATAGAGAAGCATAGAAATAACCATATGGACCACTTAGAGTGAAAGGTCTATCGACATGGAAATGCTCATATCCCCAAAGATACAAGACAAATATCATTGAAATAATTTACAATAAGCATCTCAAGGTAAGATAACAATACACATCTATAACTCAATTTGTACCATGAAGCTATCACAAGTCTTGGTTTTTGTAATTTCCCATCTAGGAGAAATCACCAAAAAAATGTCTCCTCAACCACGTAATAGGTGGGTAGACACACCTCCACCCCTATCATTAGAAGAAACCACCTCCAAGTCAATCAAATAGGTAGCCAAACCAATCTCTCCTCTATTCAGAGTGTGTCACCTAAAAGGAATCTGATATCTAACACAAACATGAACATTTGGACTGGAAAAGAAGAAAACTAACAACAAATTTTACCCCTCTGCTCTTTTTTCACAAACATGTTCACACACAACACAACATAGTTGACTTGATGCTCTAAAGCTTGATCAATCCCAATAGAGTCTACACCTAGTCATTCAACAAGGTGCAATCACCCCCAAAGATGCTTGTCTGGAAGAATACAAATAAGGATTATGTCAAAATCTAAGCTAGTATCCCAATGAACTTGGTCAGGGAGATGACCAATTTACTAAAGACAAAATGGAAAGTGCTAGTCTCTAGGAAGAAGTGCTCAAATAGTGGAATAATATAGTTCTTATCTACAATCCCAAAAAAAATAGTATCATTGAAGCTAGTCTTCTCCAACAAAGTCAACACTTCAAAGACTAACTCATCATACAATATCCCTAGTTCATTAAAAAGGGCCATCAAATAAATATTTGTGACCCCAACTCCCTAAAACTTGAAGCAAAAGATGAGTTCAAGAATAATTGCCACGACCAAAGCCTATTGAATTCCAACAACATAAAAGGAGACAATAATGAGAAAAAGTTCTAACTTATACCTCATCACCCAATCAACATCCCCAGCTACAGGAATTCATACCAAATATGCTCAGATGCATCACAAATTACATATTAGGGAGAAGATCTCCCTAAATATAGTACATACTACCATGATGAATGCTCAAAATAAATGAAGATAATAAGTTTCCTAGCAAGATGGGAGTCCAATAAATAAAGGCAACATATTATACCATAGGTTTTCCTCAACTTCAGCATAATCAGCAACATCTTGATCATCCATAAAAAGTACCTAAGGAATATTCTCATTTATCCACTCACACTATCTAGTTGACACTATCTGCAAATATAGCATAAAGGGTGCAATGAGATCATCTTATCAATTTGAATATGTGGAAATGGGTGTTAGACACTCACAAAATAAATAAAAAGCAAAAAAATGAATGACAAGTCAAATCATAAATCCGGTCATTTTCAACCTCCAAAACATGAAGAAAGTCATGAAATACAAAATCTAAATTTTCCTACCAAAGGCCAAAACAATGATATCTAAGCCTAGAAAATAGAACGTATACCTCTTAGAGAAATTTGGATCTGAAAATCTCTGAAGAACACTGAAAAAGTTCATTGATGTTGCTCTGGCGTTGTTGAGACCTCTAATAGGTCAATGTGTAATCAATGTTAAACACCTGATCCCACAATGAAATTTGGCGGTAGACTGCTAGGGTCCATCACTCCTTCTCTCACCTCTAGTAGTTGTTGTTGCTGCTTGCTTAAACATGAGATGCCTAGACTCTACTGCTTCTTGAAATGGGTGGAATGAGGATGGTGCTTGACCTCCCCTCATTTTCTCCATTTAATTTTTTGTTGCAAAAATTGTAAAAAATGTCCCTGCAAGTTTAGTGGGATTTCTAGACTCTTCTTAAAATCATTAAAAAAGCATAAAAATATGAAAAAAATGTAGAATTGTTTCTAAAAATCTAAAGATCTCAAATGTTTCTTTGAAACTTGAGAAGGTTACTATTCTAAGGAAGATGGAAATCTTTTTACTATCACAAAGACTCAATAATATTTTGACGCCTAAGTCCGCAACTAAGGTCCACACTGTCATGATTGAAACTTCTTTATAGATATGAATTCAAGTCAACCAAAACCCTATTCCTAAAGGCATGATTTCCCTCCTACAAAAGGGTCCTAGATCATGACCATAAAATGTACTAAAAGGGTCCCAAATCATTACCTAAATTGGACCACATGGTTAATCTCAAATAGGCATATCAGAACCTTTCCCTTAGTTGGTCCTAGATAACAATCTTAAACTATACGCTTAAAGATCTACATGAAGTAGGGCACATTCCTGAGTGTAGAATCCTTATGCTCAATACCAATTTATCCTACATCCAAAACATTCTTTACAAAAGTTGAATCCAGTAAGAATCCCATTGAAATAAAATAAAATAAAATCCAATTGACATTCCATGCCCTATCTTGCACCAAAAAATATCCACTTTTTTTTCAGATTGTGATCCTATCCTTAAAAGTTGGTATGATACATGACGTCCTACGATTAATCTATCTCACTCAAACATATGATCCATAGAGAGAGACAAAAACTTTTCAAGATATTTTCAAAATCAAGAACTTTAGGGTGTTCTATAGTTGCATACTTTTGGTTTTATGCCTTCCGATTTACATCTATGATATCCAAATTCACATCCATTTTTTCTCACTAAGGCATGTATTACTAAAAGAATCAAACATAAATTGAGAAGGAATTGGAACAATTATGGGAGACACTTTTATGGTTATAAATGTTTAAATGGCTTAGTGATACTCTAGGAGAATAGTTGATTTGTTATACATGGGTACATGCCTTTGACTATAGGCTAGCCTCAGTACAAGGAAATAAATTATTCCAAACCTTATTCATTTTATGAATTGTTGCCCCATGAATCCATCTTTAGGAGGAAAAGAAACATTTTATGCGTTTGAATCCAATCATCTTAGTAACTCCTTTTTGCTTTCATCTTTTCTCCTATGAGGTTCAGACATGGCATGAATAATAATAGAGGGATAGAGGCAATACCCTCAAGGATACTATTCTAATATAGGACTCTTAGAACAACTTGTCTTCACCCAAGGGGATGGATGATCAGTCAACTATAGATCATGGCCTTGGTGTAGGCTACCTAGACACTAGATAATCACATGAATAATTACCTTATCCTACTATTTATGATTCCTTAAATGGTAAAGACATCACATACACTTAGAAGCCTCCAAAAGGTTCATCATAACATCCTTGATGAGACACATTTTTGTCCTTCATGACAAAAAAATGAGGGTCAAACTTGGCTCAAGCCTACACTTCTCACTCTTATCTCAAACCTTGGTTTGAGAGGGGAAAATTGGTGACACCTCATTTTTTCTCACTCGATGGAAGTTCATGATAAAATTTCATTCTCTAGATATTAATGGATAGTGTTCCATTACCCACATTTTCCCACATTTATTCTTATTTGCTATATTTTCTCTATTTTTTCCACCTATTTAATCCACTCATTTTGTGTGTTTGACACATCTTAAGGTTTTCATACAAAAGGTATTTTTTGTAGACTTAAGTTCAGATTTCCCTTTAATTATTATTTTATAATCCTTTCTCAATAAAAATTCTTAGGTGGATCATTTTAGATAAACAATTCATTCTTATATTCCTACAAATATTCAACTGCCTTCCATCTTCGTAAAAATCCATATTTTTTATAATAAGGGAGAATAATCCCCAATAAATATCCTATTATCTCCATTCATTATTTTAAAAACTATTCCATATATAACTCAATACCACAATTTAATATGATATCTATAGAAAGTTCTAGACATATCCAAAGAATTAGGTAAAATAATTTTTTTCCTACTAGGGAACACCCACTAGATTGAAACCATACATAGGGTGCCACATGATGGAATGAAATGTTCATCCCACGTGTCTTTCTTGAAGATCGTGTCAATTTTCTACCACTCTAGAACTTTCCATCAACAACCCCCTACCCTAATTATATGCTATAAATACCCTACACAACCACCGTATCTTGGGCCCCTTTTGACTCTCTTCAGCATAGAGAATGAACAATCATCTCCTTTTACTTTCAATCTTTCAAGTGATTAGAGGATCCTTCCTCTTACATGCCATCATTCTAAAGGCCATCTAGACACACAATTATAATCTTAGATACATGAATATATTCATCATAACTACTTATAACCAATTACATATGGTTACATTTTTTTATTTGAATCATAGTTTTTGTATCTATAATTAACTACGCTATTCATGTGATTCAATTACTCTGCTCAATTTGATTACTTAAGACATGGTCAAATTTTTCTCCTTATCAAATTGTTCGTTGTTCATCATATCCTCTTTTTTTTATTCACATCCATCCTAATAGCCTGAAAGGCATCCCCCTCAAGGGAGATCTTGAGGTGACTAGGACCCCACACCTATAAATTAATATATTTAGGGAAATGAATGGAAATACATGACTATCACCAACCCAAAATATTTACAAACATAAGAAACATCTTTTTGCTTATTATTCAGTATTTCATTTTGTTTATTTGAACTTGAAATGATCCTAACTTGAGATCCTATAGAAAGGATTCAATACTGATTAATTGGGTGAGATGGAGGTGTTAATACCTTCACTGTGTGTAATAAGGTCACCAAATTTAGTTTTTGTCCATGTTTCCCATCTTATTCCATTTGCACACTTGTGTGAAGTCAAAAATTATTTTTTTCACATTTTGCAACTATTTTTAACATTCAACTTTGTTTTTCCTCCATTTACAAATACAATGTGGTGATGACTTCATGTTTTATCATTTATCCTTTAAATATGTTTTAGTGTCTATCGAGTTAACTTTGTATAAAGATTATTTTCCCGGTGGGTAAAACAACTGGTGAATGGTGGAGGTACCACAGTCGAGTTACTCCTCCTTGGTTGGGTTCAATATGTCCCATCTATGATGAACCATGAAAGGGTGAGCAGAAAGGTTCTATGGTGTGGAGAAGTGTTTCTAAATGATGGCGTAGATGGCACAAAGTTGTCGAGATGACACCCTCTCCCGAAGAGGTCATCGGATGCAAGACAATCCCATGCACTTCATGAAAATTTCTTTTAGTGATGGATTAGAAGTTAGGAGATGCTTCTATTTGAAGTAGAAGTGTAGTGGCAATGTTGAGGGTGATAGAGAGTTAGAGAGGTAGTGTTCCCAATTGATAGCTAGGGTATGTCCAAATCAATTTGAAAGATAAGAAGCTGAGTTAGGGATCATTATAAACCAGGGAGGAGGGGCTTTTTCTCGTGGAAAAACCCCAACAAAGTAGGGACAAACTGAACGTGTTGGATTGAAACAAGCCAAAGGATAGATCACAAATTTGACCAGTATGGAAGTGGCATAGAAAGAGAACTCGATGGAGGCATAAGACCTTGACTTGGTTAACAACCATTGATTTTGCTCTTTGACTGGGTTGATGTGATGACCCCAACTCACCTACATAAGTATCAAGTCAATGAAGAAGGTTGATTCTTGTTGAGTTTTCCTCCTACAGAATTTTAAGATTCCCATCAGATCCTCAAAATACCTCGATCTTGTGGTACAGAGAATCTATTGTCTATATTTTCACTTAAAGAAGGGATAAATCATTATCCTACCAAAGTGGTGGGCCAAGGATAGATTGCATGCATGGAGAAAAGGAGAAGAGATGTGAGCAAAAAGGGAAATGATTTGATCTCAAAAATAGAATGATACATGTAAGGTATCAAACTTGTAAAATGTAGGTCACTGACTAAGTGTGAAAGATGAAAAATAATAAACAAAAAGGAAAGAAGACTAGGGTACAAGAAGGGTAGGGGTTATATCAATGATAGTGATACTTGGATCCAAGTTCTATGTTTTGGGACTAAGGTCATACATGTATTTCCTATATGGCAGTAGGACATGTCATTATGAAGTAGAGAAGTAAAATCAAGTGACTTAGTGAATTCATCTTTTTGTTGGTCTAAACTAAACATATACTAAAGTTATTTCCTTGGTATATCATTCCCAGGGTAACCTTTAAGGTATGAATCTACATAGAGGAGACCTAGAATGGCAAAACACAAGTTCATCAAGAGAAGAGGCTTCAATTTGGACAAGAAACGTTACCTCTGGATCTAGGATTGCATGCCCTGGTTTATACCCCAAGAAAATTTGTGTCATCCAATCATCATATATACATAGAGTATATCTAGGGGAATCAATACTTAAACCCTTATCCATAAAATTATCATAAACAAATGGGTATAGGCTTCCCTCATGTGCTGCAACAATTCTCTCAAAATATATTTGGGTTTTGCCTTACCATTTGTCATTGTCCTACAAGGGGGCAATGGAGAAGTAGGTTTGTGCAAAGTTATCTAATTTCAATTATTGTTAGGATTGTATCCCATGGTGTTCAGTCACCATAGTCATCAAATAAACTATTGTAGATAAAGCAGATGCTCTAATACTAATAAAACAACACTTCCATACATGTGGGATGTTGTTATGAGATAGGGAAGCAAATAAGGTGGACAAATGAAACAAAACCGTCAAGTTGAATGATAGTTGATGAAGTGACCACTTGAAATCCTAGGATGGTTTAACATCTTCATTATTAGAGCTAGTGTAAGGGTATTATAGATCATCCACTTGTAGCATCATTTTGTCAAGAAGGTAGAATAATGGACCCTACATAGGTGAAGTATCACTAAAATATTCTAGTGAGTCTAATGGCTAGTTTGACTAGGTTGATAAAATGGAGTGGGCATGATAATTGAACTTTTTTTTGTACACACACCATAGAGGTGGTAAAACTAAATTCATAAGTTTTGGAAGCCTACTACTTTATTCATGTGTCTCACATCGGAGCTACTAGAGCTGACCTAACAAGTCTTTGATGCTTGGATGAGGTGTAGTATACTTTGGTTGTAGCCATACTATATAAATTTGAGTTGTGTTAGTGATCCTAGGTTCAACATAATATATGATATGTGGTTTTATGACCTCAACCTATACCATCTCTTGGATCATGTGTTCCTTCCTCTCAATAATTGTTGAAATTGGACCTACCAAATACTGTATGTAAGATGGCATGGAAGATTCTAACATGTCTCCACTTTCTCTAGAAGGGGCCATATATCTCTTAAGACCATAGCTTGAAAACCTAACATGTGATGTAGTAATAGTGGCCTTAGGGTGCAAAACAAAGAAGTAGACAATGACAGTGGGGGGTGAATCCATGGATACCAAATGAAGAGAATGGTTCTCTTGATTTTTCAATGATAAGGACTATGGAAAAGTTGGGGTAGCAACTGTACAAGAGGATCTGCCTTGTTGTTGCTAGATCCATTAATGCAATCAAAAACAAAGAAAAGAATCAACATGTATGAACAAATATTTAGAGAAACAAAGAAACATTATGCTTGTATATGCAGACTTAGTCTAAAGATAAAAAAATCTTTAGGCATCAAAAATGGAAATACTGTGTTCCCATCAACTTTGCAAAAAATCTTGATGGGGGCTGAAACATGTTTTGTAAAGCACAAGAATCAGACAATGTATAAGGTTTTAGTCATCTATAACACAATCATCGATACCCATAAATTTACAAGATCAATGTAGAAACTAGGATCAGACACAGGGACATGATGGGGACCTGTTAAAACTTTATTGTTACTAAAGATAAGAAAAATAAAGAGGTAGGTATATACTGAAAAGTTAAATGTATAAAATGGAACAAAATTAAAAAGGAAATAGATTACCTCAATCTTATTAAATGAAAGGAGCTCCAAACTGAGTTGTCCATGAATTAGAATATCTATGCACCTAGTTCTCAAGCGTAGACAACCCTTGAATACCCCAACTAGAAATGAACATCCAGACTCAGCATTACATGTGGTAGATTCTTATGTTGAGTCATCCCACTCACTATTCAGTGGTGTGACTAAAACCCCATTAACTATCTAATAACCCTCTATAGGATCAAATATGAATGCCAAAAACTATCATAAATTTCCTTTAGGATCCATGATATGTCAGATTACTAGGAGTGAGAATTGTCTGTTGGGCATTTACCTTGTTCATCCTGCAAATAATCAAGTTGAAGATAATTAGGCTAGGGTTGATCCCATGGTGGACACAAAGAATATTACTCATTGGTCAATTTTCCTCTTACGACATGGGACCACCTAAGCTCTCTATATGCTTCCCCTACTTCTCTCTCAAGATTAGCCAAAACTAGAGTTCATGCCAACAAGTGATCAACCAACCAAATAATCATAACCAAATGAGAAGGAAATACATCATCATAATAGCTCTAGATATTAACTATTTGCATGGATTCAAAGAACTTAAATAAGTCCATAACAAGAAACATAACATGGAAGGAGATCAACTAGCCATGGGCAAGCATCGTCTACAGTAAAAATATATGGACTCTATTATTTACATAAGAACAAAGGAGAATAGGAGAAAAACAAGGAATATGAAGAGTTTAAACACTAGAGGAGAGGTGTCTCTCTCTCCTTAGCCTCTAATTGGGATGGATCTTTTCCTTTTAATCTGACACCTCGATCTAATGGCTTCCTTTGCCTCCCTCTTACTTGAGTCTGCCCAAAACAACAACTTGTGTGGATTGATGGAGGTGGATTTAGGTTTGGAATGTAGGATGAAGGTCAATAGAGGTGAGTGGGGGTCAATGGGAATGAATGGAGGACAGTGGAGGTTGACGGGTCAAGGGGGTTAATAACATGTGGATGAAGGATGATGTGGGGGTGGAAAGTTAGGGTGAGACCCCTATCCCTTTCGTGTCTAGGAGCTCTAGGACAGATATTTAGGAACAAAAATGTGGAACTCGAGCCTAGAGTCCATGGAAGGTATTTATAGTTGTAAGTGTCATATATTTAAAAGGTTGGTAAATCATGAGTGACCCTGACCAATTCCACCAAACTCAACCAAGTGCACCCAACCCATGCATGTTTGATTCAATAGTCTGCATTGAGTTTGGGCACTTAGTCCATGATAAGGATTTTGAGTAATGATGAATATTTGTTAGTTGGTCATTGATGGCCATGTTGTCGTCTGTGACAAGTCTCATCAGTTGATGAGGGGTGAAGACGGATGGGTGCATAGGTAATTTATCAACAAAAATGTTGATGGATCATGGTAGATGGAAGGTGTTCGATCCCTAACTAATGTGCGATAATTCGTGAACTAGAGTCTATAACTCAACTGGGTTGATCACTGCATTCCGACTCAAGGGGTTTTACCAAATAACTTCTTAACTGGGGGAGTCAAACATTGCAATTTGATCTAGTTAAATCCAACTTAACACTATTCGATATATGGTGGAAACTAATTCTTTGTGGGACCTTGAATTAGGTGAAACCTAAATGTATTCTTTAAATAAGAATTGGTTGAGACCAACTCGACCATGTTTCTCGTACTCAGTTGGGTTGGGAACACACATGAAAAATCAAAGTTGATTTGTTTATATTAAAGTATGGAGTAACTTCTAAATTCAACTCTTTGACTTGGTTAGCTTAGGGTCAACCTCTTCTGAGTTGAGTCGACCTTGACTAGGTTCACTATATCAATTGGTCATCATTTATGGGAATCCATCTAGGAACTTCTGATTAAAAAACTAAACTCAGGGAAGCAATGCATTTCTTTATTTGGTTCTTATAGTCCTTTAGGATTTTCCATCTAAATGGACTCACAACTTAATTTGTTGTGCATTCTTCTTTGAAGGAATTTTTGTAAAGTTTCACTCTATTTAATGATTCTACAAAAGAGATTTAAAAACAAAAATATGAACAAGAAGATATATTTTAAAAAAAGGGTAAGTTATTAAAAGACTAAAAATTTGAACTAATAAAGGGCATAATAACAGTAGTATAGGCATGCAAAGCATAGTTAATAACTTGAATTATGGGATAGATTTGGGTGTTATTACATACTCATATTTACGAAAGTCATTAATAAATCTGATGTAGTATTGATACCCACCTCTAGCACTTTTGCTAAAAGGTCCACACACATTTGTATGCATGAATATTGATAATTCGCTCACTCGCTCATTGTTACAAGTGAAGGATGTTTTGTAATCTTGCCTAATAAACAATATTCTCATGTCAATGTTGATTCAAAATCAAACACATCAAGATAACCATCTTGATGGAGTGCAAAAATGCACTTCTCATTTATGTGCCCTAGAGACAACACCAAACATTTTTTTTGAGTCATTGGGTTTTATCTTGTAGGTATTTATGTTATGAACACATATCTTCAAGATCCAAAAAACAAAGACAACAAACATTGGGAACTATCATAAAAGATCCCATAAACGAAAATATATGTTTGACCATTCTTTATGAGACATTTAAAGTATTGTTGTCCAAATTAGACACATAAATATTTTTTCTATTTATGGTAGCTATATAACAACAATTCTTTATTTCTATTAAAACATGTGCTCATGATGGTCAAAACAACTCTTGTTCCATTAGTTGATGCATAGATCCACCTCTTACATCTATAAGGTTCTATGCTTAAGATCATGGACATTAAAATAGATATGAGATTCATATTTGGTATCCAATACACATGATAAAGAAGTAGATAGGTATATCTCAATAGCATACATACCGAAAGTGGAGACCTCTATCCCCTTCTTCTTTAGTTACTCAAGGTAAATAGGCTAATGTTTTTTAGTGTCCAGTTTGGTTACAATTTCCTTCCTTTTTTACTCATCCTTTAGCTATAAGTGCATAATATTTAGTCTTATGGCGAATTTTAAAAATTAGCTTAGCTTTTCCTTTGTCATTTGACTTGCCCTTTCCTTTCTTTTCCATCAACATGTACTTCTATTTGTCATTTTTCATTTGATCTTTAGTTTTTGTCAACATGCCATGTAATTTTAACAATGGTCTGAGAAAACAATCCATTTTGTGATTCATGACAAATTGGATGTGTGATCTGGAAAAAATTGTAGGTTTGCATCAATGGAAAATGCTTGGCATAAAAAAATCACAATCTTTAAGGGATTTCCATATATCTGAGTAACTTGAGTATAGGGCCCCAACTGGATCACCTTCAGTCATGTTGCACTTAAACAAGGTCATTGAGACAATATAGAGCTATTATATTTCTTGATATATGAACATATCTATCAAATGGGTATCCATGTCTAGGGAACCTATGTTCTCATTAGATGTCATGATCATGGAAAATAACATGAAAAATTTGATGTCTATGTCATCTTTGGCATGCATAAGATATGGTCCCCTTTTCTTCCCTAGGCGCATTTAGATCTAGTCCTGGTGGTATTGTTGTCTCAAGGACATAAAGCTTTCTTTCATGTGTGAGAATAGTTCTCAATGTGCTCTACCATTTAAAGAAATTGATTCCTTTCAAATTCTCTTTCTTGATCAAATATCACATCAATAAGTGAGTGTTTGTCATTAGATCTATAGATATAATATTTGAAAAAACAAAACTTTTATTTTTAAAAAGTATTATTTTATATATTGGAGTTTATTTAATGAAAACCAATACTCTAATTAAACTAATAGCCCTAACTAGTAATTTACAAGATCAAAACCAAGAATCCTATTCGAGGGCTAGGATCCATTTTCATTAAGTCATAAGTCAACTTTGGATGACCACTTATAACTTATAGGTAGATAATGGTTTCCAATTGCATCTAATGCAACTCTTTGATGGATGGCTGCACAACTCCTTATCATAATTCATCTTCTGAAGTATATGCCATTTTTATGCCTTTAGGTGATACATTCTATTAAGATAATCATTTGTAAGTCAAACTCCAAAAGCACCACAATAAATTATGCACCCTATTTTGACAAACCCACATCTTATTTTTACACATCTCCAAGATAGATGATGCACCACACTTTGGCATGCCCACACATCGAGAATCGAGGTTTTCCCATGTATTATACAATGGAAGACATATTAATCCTGATATTATATTTGAGGGATTTGATGTAGTATTCATATGTATTCAATCACCATGACATATACATTATTATATGTCTTATGTATGATAATAATAACCACATGCAATAAAATAGGATATGGCAACTACCACAACAAACTTGAATCACAATTGCCCTAAAGAAATAGCCAAATGATTCAAATCTAGTGTAACCAATTTTCATATTTATAGGGTTTCCAAATGAGTGGTGGCAAGCCAATCAATCAGATGTCCCTATTTGGGTATACTTTTGGTTTTTTATGGTGTTTTGTGTTCACCAGAAAACCTTCAAGTACCCTCCTTGTTGATGTATGCTTCCGATCATGTCCATTTCTCCACCATGGTCAATCAATGATGTCATTACATCATCCTAATCTAACTTGAAAGAATTAAAGTTTCATGAATATAGTAGTGAGAGAGGTTGGCATGTGAGCCATATGTATATCTTATGAAACTTGATCAAGTAATATAATCCAAAATTTCATGTTCCACACTCCCACATAAATAGCATATCATCTGGTTGCCATATCTATATCCTCTAACCAATACTATTATATTTATTTATTTATTTAGTACAAATATAACATATTTATATATGTATATATGGCCATTCATTCACTACTCGTGCATGTAACTAAGGTATATATTCACTGCCCATGCGGGTAACTAACATTTGTTGCTCATGGATCTATTTTGTAATAGAAAGACACCTAATTGTAATGAGACAAAAAAATTGTAATATAATGACTCCTTTTGTAAATAACCTGCTTCTTGATATATGCTTCTGATCATGTCCATTTCTCCACTGTGGTCAATCATTGATGTCATTACATCATCCTAATCTAACTTGAAAGAATTAAAGTTTCATGAAAATAGTAGTGAGAGAGTTTGGCATGCGAGCCACATGTATATGTTACAAATCTTGATCAAGTATTAGAATCCAAAATTAAATGTTCCACACTCCCACATAAATATCAAACCATCTAATTTCCATATCTATATCCACTAACCAATACTATCTTATTACTTTATTTATTGTAAATATAACATATATATATTATATATACATGGCCATTTATTTACTACTCGTGCGGGTAACTAAGGTATATATTCATTGCCCATGATGCTAACTAACTTTTGTGTCATAGTGCACCCAATCACCACATGCATATAAACCCTTAAACAAAGTCATATTGAGTAGTTTTAAAGTACATAGAACAACATGTGACTATTGTTGTAACATACTCAATTTCATATCTAATGTAAGCCTTTAATGTGGGGTTTTCTAGTAAGTGTATGCCAAGGGACCTAATGAACCTAACATGGCTAGGTATGTAATTAAGTTTACAAAATTTGTGATACAAGTTATCTGGTCAACCAATACACACATAACGAATTAAATGTGTATGATTGTAGTTAGTTGTATATGAATATAAATGAATCATTCCTATGAACAATAATGTGACAAACATATAATATGATGAGTCAAGTTCATGACTTGAGCCTTAAACCTAGCTTAGGTCTTCATCTTATCTAACAAAAGAAATATTGATCACATGTGTCATACATGAGCTTCAATTAAGAAATTATATTGATAGAAGACTTATTTTCATGATTTGGAATACAATTATGCTCATGGACTCTTTGAAATACTAAGGGATGGGCCATGTGCCCTAGAGCTCAATTCCAGCCCTATTGGACCAATTAAGTTTTACAATAGGTCCTTGGAGTACAAATTGAGAATTAAGTATGTCATGGTCATAATGAATGCTCAAAATATTTTTAGCAGAATAATAATTAGAATATAACATGGTGGGAGAAATTCCAGATGATTTTGATGTATATAGTGGCTTAGGTAATTAAATTAGTAATTATAATGTTTTTATTTAAAAGACATGTTTGGAGTGTTTGTACATGTAGTTTTTACTTAACGTCTTGCTCATATAAAGATGATGGTAATATAGTATTTACCCCTAAATTTGAGGTCAAACCGAGCTATAGGGTGGGATATATAAATATTTCTTATATATGGACTTTTAGCAAATAGAAAATAAAACTAAAATAAAAAGGGGGTGAACCCCTGTCTGCGACCCCTGTTTTATGGGTCCAAATAGGGCACCCATGGTAGGCAGTCGTATCCCAAAGATAGGGTTAGAGTGGGGGTATAAAACACCTAGATATTGGATGCTTGGTGGTGATCGGACCCTATGCTAGGGCTTCAATGTGAATCGAGAGGGGTAGAGAGCAAGACAGAAGAACAAAGAAGGTTGAAGGGGAGCACGATGGCAGTGGCCATGAGTTCTTCTTGCAGCTTTGATTGCATCCCCTTCACTGGCATCTACGGTGCCTCCCGTCCAGGAGAGACAATCCCTGGTCAAGGAAGGCTCACCTCGCGCGAGGATGGCCTACTCACCGGCCGCCAGAGTCTCTAGGTCGCTGCTCTGTTCTTACGAAGAAACAGGGGAGAAGAACCCCCTTTCTCAGCGGGTGAAGAAGATGTGGATCCCACCCGATCCGTCTGGGATGAGGATGGGATCGCTGATCCTTCTCAGCAGTTAGATCAAGTTTGAACGGTTAGCATCACTTTGATAAAGTAATTCTTCCAAAATTCATATCTTGGGATTTTGGACTCAAATTTTATCAAACAAGATACCTACATAAATCTCATGATGAGTATTATCATATAGAAATACTTCCAAATTATGATTTTGATGTCTGATATTTATTAAATATCATGTATTCAAAACTATATGATTTTGATGTTTGATCAATTAAAAATAGCGAACGACTTTAGAAATTCGTGTAAATTTTACTAAATGTGTATTAGGATATTCTTAACATGATTCCAAAGCCTGATCTCTATTATATGAAGTTTTATTGAGGTTTTTGATATAAACCATAATAAGGGTATTTTGGATATTCCACCCATTATCTGATTATGAAATGACATGATATTTTAATACATGATCTTAATACATTGTATGATTACTTTTCTAAAAAGTTTTGATGGAGTTTCATATATAATTGACTTTGTATTTAGTTTTTGGCCTAAGTAGCCATTATGTAAGTTGATCCATGAGCATTTGTGAGGCAAAATGTATTTTATGTGCCTATTTAGTATGGAAAATTATTATAATTATATTTTCATCTGATTTTATAATGAGTCAGTAAGAGTAGTATATGTGAGTATGTATGGAGTTTACTCTTGGTATATGTGGTATATACTTGTATATTAGTGTACATGCTATTTTTGTTATAATGAATATATTAGTATGTGTACCCCATAAAATGTGTGAATCAAGTTTAATTCAATGTTTAAACATGAAACTTGCTTTAAATTAGAGTTAGTCCTAGTTAAATATGATTCCTAATTCGGTCTAGGAGATTAGGATGATAGGGTTTGAGATTTAGAAATGAAGAGAGGAGATTACATATGGACTTATACAATTTTGTTGATGACTAGGTATATATGTTGTGAATCAAGGAAACAAGGCTACATCAAGAACATCTTCAATATAAAGGTAAGTGGTTCATGCCCATGAGTTTTCTTATTTATTAAGCCCAATATGTTTACATATTTATCATAAGTAAGATGTGCAATTTAAAGTTTTCACACCGCCATGATGGTGTTCTCTCATACACCCAATATCCCAAGTACATATATGTTATTAAGATTTCTTAGATTGACTAAGATTCATGAACTAGGTCCATGAGGAAAATTAAAAGATCAAAATCATATAAGATTTCTTAGTAAAGAATCGTATTAATGAATACCACTACAAAATAAGACGTGCAATTAATATAGTCATACTTATTATGTGGGATTACATTATATTTATGATTTCAAAAAGAAATATGCCATTAAGATTTATTGGATAGATTAAGATCTAAGAAGTAAGTTTTGTTTAGATTTCATAGATGATTAAGATATAAGAATTACGTACACGATAGGATATAAGACTAAAAGGCATTAAGTCGTGATTGAGTTGCACGATGAGAATCTATATGATTTCTACTTTAAGGTTTTAGATTTAAGTTCATACAAATGTATTGAGATCAGATTTAATGAGATTTTATATAAATTGAGTATGATTAAGATGCAAGTTAAGATTTTCTAAGTTTTTTATTCTATGGTTAATGATTTAAGACTTAAGTCCATTAAGATCATATTTCGATGAGGTTTTAATAGAGAATGAGTTATCTTGCCAAGAATCATATATCATACTTTAGCTATACACATTACTTAAGTTACTTTTGTATACTTAGTATTTCTATACCCATTCCAGATCTTGTCTGATAAGACATTAGACCCATTTATGATATAATTGGTATAATGAAGTAATCTTACCAAATAAGAATTTTAGAATAAGGTTTACCCAAATAATGAGATACATGTTCAAATCCAACATTGAATTCGGTTTAGAACTTAAGAATAAGAGATTTAGATTCAGACTTAGACTACTCACTGTGTGAGTAGCCAGTTTTTGAATAAAGATACATGATAAGGGTTATAGGCCCCACTCTCAATTATGTTGTACTTTGAGATACATATCCAAATTCTATAATAGATTCAATTTAGATTTTAAAAAGAAGAGATTCAGATTCAGATTTTAGATTCAAAACTAAGTATCGTGTTGAGTACTCAGTTTCAGATAAGTTCATATTTAGATTTTAGTAAATATAGACTTAAGATAATTAATTCAAAACCTTCACATAATACATTATATAATAAGTCCTCATTTAGAGAGTCCTGGGATGATTTAGAGGCATCTGTTGCCAATTCGGAGGAGTGTTTACTCCATTTTAGCGGGCACATTGTGCCAATAGAGGGTGTGTTGCACCATAGAGGACACTTCGGTGTCAACAGAGGGCACGTTGTGCCAATAGAGGGTGTGTTGCACCATAGAGGACACTTCAGTGTCACAGAGGAGGACTTATTGTATAATGGTGGCCACAAATAGATAAAAAGTGTAAGTAAAAGATACTTTATATTAGAGCATGTATGTGATCTCATCCATGAGTGTGATGAGATGAATTTAGATAAGATAAGTATGACCTAGGAACTTTGGTGTAGGTCATGAGACTTGTAGTATAGGTCTCTAGAAAGATAGAGTAGAAAGATAAGAGTTAAAGAATTTAAGAGACATTTCATTTCTAGATTTTAATTAGCATTGATATTAGTTTTATAATATCCAAGAATATTATGTAACATCTTTAGTTTTTTTAGTAATGTACATTTTATAATACTCATGCCACTTACTCTAATGATTGTTTTTCCCAATGCATGGCTGGGACGCGATGTCCGTAGGGTTTGGAGCAACTAAAGATTAAAGGACAAGGAAAGGTCTAGGAGATTTTCAAGCTTGTCTAGTGGGGTGCCATTCACCAAGACGATCCAGAGTTTAGATACCTTTTTGTCATGCTTAATTATATTACCAATAGATTAGACTTTATGGATATATATATATGATGTAGTTTTCTATTGACAGAAACTATGATTGAATCAATTTTCCAGTTACGCAAAGTGCTTCATTTATTGTAATTGCATTGGTAATCATGTTTGTGACACTCCCAGATGATTTTTTTTTCTTCCGCTCTTGTGATGTGAAAACATGGGTATTACAATATGGTATCAGGGCCATTTGGTAAATGGCCACTAGGCAAACATGATTCTCATAGCCACCTTAGAGTGAAGAGGTAAGATTAGGGTTTAGGGATATATTCCATAAGAAGAATACCATAACCTTGAGTGATTATGGGTCTTAACCTTAGAATAGATAGATATCTTAGAGGTAGAAGTCATCCTTGTTTAGATCTAAAATAGAAACCTAAACCTAGCTAATGAGGTTTCTTCTCCATTATCAGTGGTTATGGCCATCCAATTGAGAATTGAAAATGAATTTCATAAGCGCTAGACTTTTATGCATCTCTCCTTTCTTACTAGCCCATGTGGTATGGGACACATGTGCTAGTGAGTTAGTGAGGGATAGCATGTCAGGATCTCACATCTCTAGGTATGTGCTTGATCACCACATATCTAGAAATGTAGGAGGTACCTGGAAGACCTAAGATTAGACGGTGAACTAGACCAAATGTTTGAAATTCATGACAAGGTTGAGTCAGATGCCCCAGGTGTAGAGACCAGTTTAGCTTCATAGACCTTAAGTATGAGTTGAGTAGTAGACTAAGGTAACAAATAATTCTCACATAATCATTTAGTGAAACACATTACATATCTCTTTTCATGAAAAAGTTTGAACATAAGTGTGCCTTACAATAAATGAAGAGGTAAGCAGAACCCTAAGGTGGGTAGTAGCCTAGAGAAATTTTGAGGATGAAATTTATTTCAAGGTGGGTAGAATTGTAACATCCTCAATTTCATAGATAATTTAAGCCTTTAATGTGGGGTTTTCTAGTAAGTGTATGCCAAGGGACCTAATGAACCTAACATGGCTAGGTATGTAATTAAGTTTATAAAATTTGTGATACAAGTCATCTGGTCAACCAATATACACATAATGAATTAAATGTGTATGATTGTAGTCAGTTGTATATGAATATAAATGAATCATTATTATGAACAATAATGTTACGAACATATAATATGATGAGTCCAGTTCATGACTTGAGCCTTAAACCTAACATAGGTCTTCATGTTATGTAACAAAAGAAATATTGATCACATGTGTCATACATGAGCTTCAATTGAGAACTTATATTGATTGAAGACTTATTTTCATGATTTGGAATACAATTAAGCTCATGGACTCTTTGAAATACTATGGGATGGGCCATGTGCCCTAGAGCTCAATTCTAGCCCTATTGGACCAATTAAGTTTTATAAATAGTTCCTTGGAGTACAAATTGAGAATTAAGTATGTCAAGGTCATAATGAATGCTCAAAATATTTTTAGCAGAATAATAATTAGAATATAACATGGTGGGAGAAATTCTAGATGACATTGATGTATATAGTGGCCGATGTAATTAAATTAGTAATTATAATGTTTTTATTTAAAAGACATGTTTGGAGTGCTTGTACATGTAGTTTTTACTTAAAGTCTTGCTCATATAAAGATGATGGTAATATAGTATTTACCCCTAAATTTGAGGTCAAACTGAGCTATAGGGTGGGCTATATAAATATTTCTTATATATGGACTTTTAGCAAATAGAAAAATAAAAATAAAATAAAAAAGGGGGGAGAACCCCTATCCGCAACCCCTATTTTTTGGGTCCAAACAGGGCGCCTGCGGTAGGTAGCCGTATCCCAAAGATATGGTTAGAGTGGGGGGTATTAAACCCCTGGATCTTGGATGCTTGGTGGCAGTCGGACCCTATGCTAGGGCTTTGATGTGAATCAAGAGGGGTAGAGAGCAACCCAGAAGAACAAAGAAGGTTGAAGGGGAGCACGATGGCGATGGCCATGAGTTCTTCTTGCAGCTTTGATTGCGGTCCCTTCACTGGCATCTGCGACACTACTCATCCAGGCGAGCCAATCCGCGGTCATGGAAGGTTCACCTCGCGCGAGGATGGCCTACTCACCGACCGCCAGAGTCTCCAGGTCGCTGCTCTGTTCTTATGGAGAAATAGGGGAGAAGAACCCCCTTTCTCAGCGGGTGAAGAAGATGCAGATCCTGCCCGATCCGTCTGGGATGAGGATGGGATCGTTGATCCTTCTCAGCAGTTAGATCAACTTTGAACGGTTAGCATCACTTTGATAAAGTGATTCTTCCAAAATTCATATCTTGGGATTGGGGACTCAGATTTTATCAAACAAGATACCTATAGAAATCTCATGATGGGTACTATCATATAGAAATACTTCTAGATTATGACTTTGATATCTAATATTTATTAAATATCGTGTATTCAAACTATATGATTTTGATGTTTGATCAATTAAAAATAGAGAACGACTTTAGAAATTCATGTAAATTTTATTGAATGTGTATTATGATATTCTTAACATGATTTCAAAGCCTGATCTCTATTATATGAAGTTTTATTGAGGTTTTTGATATAAACCCTAATAAGGGTATTTTGGGTATTCCACCCATTATCTGATTATGAAATGACCTGACATTTTAATACATGATCTTGCTACATTTTATGATTACTTTTCTAAAAAGTTTATATGGAGTTTCATATATAATTGGCTTCATATTTAGTTTTTGGCCTAAGTAACCATTATGTAAGTTAATCCATGAGCATTTGTGAGGCAACATGTATTTTATGTGCCTATTTAGTATGGAAAATTATTATAATTATATTTTCATATGATTTTATAATGAGTCAGTAAGAGTAGTATATGTGAGTATGTATGGAGTTTACTCTAGGTATATGAGGTATATACTTATATATTAGTGTATATGCTATTTTTGGTATAATGAATATATTAGTATGTGTATGTCATATAATTGGTGAATCAAGTTTCATTCAATGTTTAAACATGAAACATGCTTTAAATTAGAGTTAGTCCTAGTTAAATGTGATTCCTAATTCGGTCTAGGAGATTAGGATGATGGGGTTTGAGATTTAGAAATGAAGAGAGGAGATTACATATGGACTTATACAATTTTGTTGATGACTAGGTATATATGTTGTGAATCAAGGAAACAAGGCTACATCAAGAACATCTTCAATATAAAGGTAAGTGGTTCATGCCCATTAGTTTTCTTATTTATTAAGCCCAATATGTTTACATATTTATCATGTAGTGCACTATTCTTTATATGTTCTGATATTTGAGATTTTAAGTAAGATGTGCAATCAAAGTTTTCACACTGCCATGATGGTGTTCTCTCATACACCCAATATCGCAAGTACATATATGTTATTAAGATTTTTTAGATTGATTGAGATTCATGAACTAGGTTCATGAGGAAAATTAGAAGATCAAAATCATATAAGATTTCTTAGTAAATAATCGTATTAATGAATACCATTACAAAACAAGACGTGCAATTAATATTGTCATATTTATTATGTGGGGTTACTTTATATTTATGATTTCAAAAAGAAATATGCCATTAAGATTTATTGGATAGATTAAGATCTGAGAAGTAAGTGTTGTTTAGATTTCTTAGATGATTAAGATATAAGAATTAAGTACATGATAAAATATAAGACTAAAAGGCATTAAGTCGTGATTGAGTTGCACGATGAGAATCTATATGATTTCTACTTTAAGGTTTAAGATTTAAGTTCATACAAATGTATTGAGATCAGATTTAATGAGATTTTATATAAATTGAGTATGATTAAGATGCAAGTTAAGATTTTCTAAGTTTTTTATTCTATGGTTTATGATTTAAGACTTAAGTCCATTAAGATCATATTTCGATGAGGTTTTAACAGAGAATGAGTTATCTTGCCAATAATCAAATATCATACTTTAGCTATACAAATTACTTAAGTTACTTTTGTATACTTAGTATTTCTATACCCATTTCAGATCTTGTCTCTTAAGACATTACACTCATTTATGATATAATTGGTATAATGAAGTAATCTTACCAAATAAGAGTTTTAGAATAAGGTTTACCTAGATAATGAGATACATGTTCAAATCCAGCATTGAATTCAGTTTAGAACTTAAGAATAAGAGATTTAGATATAGACTTAGACTACTCACTGTGTGAGTAGCCAATTTTTGAATAAAGATACATGATAAGGGTTATAGGCCCCACTCTCAATTATGTTGTAATTTGAGATACATATCCAAATTCTATAATAGATTCAGTTCAAATTTTAAAGAGAAGAGATTCAGATTCAGATTTCAGATTCAAAACTAAGCACGTGTTGAGTACTCAATTTCAAATAAATTCAGATTCAGATTTTAGTAAATATAGAATTAAGATAATTAATTTAAAACCTTCACATAATACATTATATAATAAGTTCTCATTCAGAGAGTCCTGGGACGATTCAGAGGCATCTTTTGCCAATTCAGAGGAGTGTTTACTCCATTTCAGAGGGCACATTGTGCCAACAGAGGGTGTGTTGCACCATAGAGGACACTTCGGTATAAACAGAGGGAAGGTTGTGCCAACAGAGGGTGCGTTGCACCATAGAGGACACTTCGGTGTCATAGAGTTGGAATTATTGTATAATGGTGGCGACAAATAGATAAAAAGTGTAAGTAAAAGATACTTTAGATTAGAGCATGTATGTGATCTCATCCATGAGTGTGATGAGAGGAATTTAGATAAGATAAGTATGACCTAGACACTTTGGTGTAGGTCATGAGACCCGTAGTATAGGTCTCCAGAAAGATAGAGTAGAAAGATAAGAGTTAAAGAATTTAAGAGCAATTACATTTCCAGATTTTAATCAACATTGATATTAGTTTTATAATGTCCAAGAATATTATGTAACATCTTTAGTTTTTTTAGTAATGTACATTTTATAATACTCATGCCACTTACTCTAATGATTGTTTTTCCCAATGCATGGCTGGGGATGTGATGTCCGCAGGGTTTGGAGCAGCTGAAGATCAAAGGACAAGGAAAGGTCTAGGAGATTTTCAAGCTTGTCTAGTGGGGTGCCATTCACCAAGACGATCCAGAGTTTAGATACCTTTTTGTCATGCTTAATTATATTACCAATAGATTAGACTTTATGGATATATATATATATATATATATATATATATATATTATGTAGTTTTCTATTGACAGAAACTATGAATGAATGAATTTTCTAGTTACGCAAATGTTTCATTTATTGTAATTGCATTGATAATTATGTTTGTGACACTCCCAGATGAAAAAATAATTTGCTTCCGCTCATGTGAAATGAAAATCTGGGTGTTACAATTGTGGTTACTTCAAGTCCAAGGATCAAGTCACCACCATTATATTAAGATATGACTATGACTTCCATTTGTAATTCTTAAGGTGGAAACTTATTTTCTAATAAGTACCAATATATATGACTCGATATCATCACTAAAAAGACATATTAATCACTCATCATACATACTAGTCCTATGTATTATGGTTTTCCAATATTATCCAACTAGGGACATAAACGAGAATGATTACTCTAAGTATACTTATGATCTCATGTTCATGTCTTCAACCAAAACCATATGCCATCGAATCAAGACATTTGTAGTTCTATATTATGATTAAATTATTATCTCAATACTATAACAAATATAACAAGTATATTTACCTTTTATTAATGACCAAATCATGTATAAGGTATCCCATCACAATTATCATACGATGGCTCTTAGTGCATACAACAAACTACCTCACCTATAGAAGGACAATATTGGGAAATGAGGAAGGCCATTAAGATGCCCTTTGTGGTAACAACTTGAGGAATGGAAACTAAAATCTTCTTCTCGCTTTATCATTACTCCAATTGGCAAAGTCCCTATTCAACATTAGCATGTCATTTTGGTGACAATGAGGTGGAAAATGTACATATGAAGTTATCCAATATGAGGTGTCTTTTTGTACAGTTTAGAAGGTAGAGTTATCGATAAAAATTTCAAATGAGGACCTCACTTCAACTATTGTTACCAAATAATTGGACCAAGAAGATGATCTTAAGGGTAGAGTATTGTAACACAAAGGTGTGGTTTGTGGTTGACATTTTGTTGGGTGGTCAATAAGGGTCTATATTAAATGTTCTTAGACATAATATCATAATAAAGTGACAAATACCATAGTACTTAAAAACCTTTTTTGAGAAAATTGTAGACAATTGTGTTGGTACATTATATCCAACAAATTAGTGACTATTTTTTATGGTTTCATTTTGATCAACTACACACACATACACACGCACACACACACAAACATATATATATATATATATATATATATATGTGTGTGTGTGTGTGTGTGTGTGTGTGTGTGTGTGTGTGTGTGTAAGTGTGTGTGTGTGTGTGTGTGTGATTGTGTGTGTGTAGTGTAATACTTCCTATCAACCTAATGTATTGTACAACCCCATATATGCTCCACATAGTAAGACAAACATAATTATTATGATACAAACAAATTGAAAAATGAATGTGTGTATACTATACTTATGTACATGTGGGTATAAAATTTGTGTCAAACATCCGATTTTAATTACTTGAAAAGTCCCAGTCAACAAATTTATCACATATACATGTAACTATTAGATGCCTTTGTAGTATAAAAATAACAATATGTGAAATTGAGTTTTCTTTGACATAATAAATTCTTATTTAACAATGCACATAGGTTTATAAAGATTACACACACACACACTTACACAAATACATACATATATATATATATATATATATATATATATATATATATAACATTATATATAACAAATTGTTACAAGATATTCTACAAAAATTCAATCTATGTATGTGTTTTTGTACATCGACTTAATTTAGACAAGGAATCAGTGCCACCTATAGTTTAAGACAAAACATTTATATGGATCTAATCTATAAATAAAACATGTACCAATGTAGATAGGGAAACTTGTCTCTCAAATCAATGGGGCAATAAATAAGTAATCTCCTAAGACCTAGAGAAGAAATTCCTATTAGACATAGTTTAGATATTCCTATGTATTACTTGTATTCCATATTACAATGATCATATCCTAAAGTGAATGTTTTCCAATCTGAGCTCAAAATTAACTTCTAACCATATGATAGGTAAGAAATATCTAAGAATATAGATATGTTACCTAGTGAGAGAGAAATATATTAAGATCACAAGGACTTATTTTATGTTGTGATAACGTTCCTTCCCTAGAAATTTCCATTTTTACAAAATTACAACATGAAACCATTATTTTATAAGTTCTTTCTTATTTGTCTTCGCGTAGATAGTGGGTTTACTCCCTTTCTATGACTTGATATGTTGGTTAACCATCAACTTGTAAAATATCATTTTCCTTGAATGCTCATATGAAATGACTTATTAATATGTTTTCCATGTATAAACATTGTGACTAGACTTAGTTACACAAAAGGGTAATGATTTATGTAGTGGATCTGTAACATACTAGATCTCGAACTCTATCCTAGAAGTTTGACCTTTTGGGTTTGACCAAACAAGGTTCAGTTTAGAGTGATCCTAATAATCTAATGCATGAATAATGTAATCTAATATGTCAAATAATTTGTTTGGTGATAATAAGATGATACAGAACTTAATTGGTTAAGTAATGAAGTTAATGGGACTTTAGTTGGACAAGTGACATATCTCATAAGACGAAGTCCCAAAAGTGAAATATAAGTTAAAAATCGTGTTCCATGGGTCCCAATTACCTTGGGAGTCAAGTTTCGCATTATTCACATAATAATAATTAATTTAATTCAAATTGAAAAAGAGGATGTGTGTTCCCCCAAAATATCAAATAAAATATTAAATGACTTCAAAAGAGGAAAATAATCTTAGATTCATAATATACATAATAAATATAGCCTTTGGGTGAATTTTCATCCAATTTGGAGAAAGTTTGTTTAAAAGTGAAATCATGAGAGAGAAAGTATGTAGAACCTTCAAAATATTAAATAAATGCTCAAAAAAATCCAAAATGTAAAATTGATGAAAAATTCACATTAAACCCATTAAATATGACTTGTGGGTCAAGTTACATAAAATGTTTAGATAATACTAATGTTATTAATGAAGGAGATGACTCGCCAAGTTTTTACGCTTTTACCCCCGAGAATTCTCTTCTTCCATCTCTCTATACATGCGAGGTAATTTTGGTCATTCCGTTTACTTTGCTTCTCGCTGACCCGACGCCTACTGGACGGCCATGTGAGCACGAGCAGCTGACTTGGCCCGCTGTGATTGGGCCAAGCAGCGAGTCCCGCCTCCTCTTTTCCTCTCTCTCGCTCTCTCTAGTACAAAATTCTTACGTGGCAATTCCTGAATGGTTCATTTTTGAAAATTCATATCTTTTTTTGTGGTTGTCTAAAAATTACAAATAAATACTTGTTGGATTTAGAACAATGCAAGCTTTCTAATGGTATTGGTTTTTATGCATGAATCAAATGTTTAGTAGAGGTGATTTTATTGGATCTAATTAATAAGTTAATAATTTTTATAATTTATAACTAATAAACCCTTGGGCGAAAGTTATAAGTAAAATATGATCTAGACTCAAAAAAATATGATATATCTAGTAAAAATAAATGTGATGCCTGGTTTTGAGTTTTTTGAAAAAGTATTTTTGAGGATGATTTAATTAACTAAAAATCACTAAAAATAACCCTAAAAGTTCATATCTTCAAAATACTTAATATTATATGTTATTTTGATAAAACAAATCCTAACTATGATGATGGTGATGTTTTCAAGACCTAAGTTGGTGGTTTGTAGAAATAGTCGAAAACTTTAGGGTTTTGAGTTCTTAATGAATGCATATAATGCTAATACATGTATATGGTTATTATAATAGGACAAGTGGACTCTAATCTTGCTTAGGATTTTGGAAAGTATTTTGATTAAGAATCTGTGAGAGGTATGTTATCATCTTCTATTTTTCTTTATTAAGCGATAACCTAAATTGTCTTTCTCTTGGTCCCATGGACAATAACCTAAAAACCATATCTTTTCCTCTTGAATACTATGCTTTGTGGTGATTAAATTGTAAATCTGACTATACTTTTACTTGCCTACATATTAAGCATGTTATGTAAATCAGTAGCCCTAGAGTAATATTGGTTTTGGGTTATGTGCCCTTATTGTTTATATTGGGAGTTTGGTTATGTGCCATTCTTTATCAGGTTTCAACTTTATGAGGGTTGGCTGCCAATTGTTATTTATGTTGTTCTAGTGCTATGTTTATCTCACCTACATGTAGGTTGTTATGGGTTTTGTGCCCTAAATTCTTTACGAGTGCTTTTGTGGAACCACTTTTATTATTGTTTTAATGGCAAGTATTCCTTTTTATCTTATGTTTGATGATCTTTCCTTTTATGCCCGATTGGGTAGTCCTTATCTTTTTGCTTGGGAAGCCTTCTATACTTGATGTACCTTTTTATTAAAATATATATAATGCTCAATTCCTTTTTAGCATGCTCATACCAGAGTTTTGCTGATTTCCTATTTTCTTTTCCTTTTATGGGGTACGCTTCCAACCCCAGGTGTTGGACAAGGAGAAGCAAATCTACGAGGACCTGTACCACAATAAGTGTACCTGTCTTTGTGGGAGACCTTGCTTGAAGTTGTTATGTGATCCTCAGCTAGTTCTACATATGTAGTTAGTTTTCCTTTATGTCACCCTACGTGGTGAAAGTTTAGTATTATAGGTTACCTTGTAATGGTTATATGTATCTTTCAATTCCGCTGCTACTTTGTGTTATGATACATTCATGTTAAATAAATTTGGTTTCATCCCCTTTTGAGAAAAAAAATTGTTGGTGGATGTTTCCCTATTTATTTTTAATAGGGAGTGGATCCCTATGGTATCCCACTCCTTAAAGCATGGTATCAAATCCTATAGATATTGGTTATCTAATTGTTTCAAGCATGTCTCACTTAGGATGCTTACCTTTACCTTAGGTTTCTTATACCTAGTATCCTTACTTTGTGTAGGAAACCTTATGACTTTTGGATGATCATGTAGGGTTGATAGGTTAGAGGCACGAGGACCTAAAATCTCAACCCTAGATGGTGACTTTAGTTGGATACATGAGAAATATTAATCTCCAAAAACTTTCATAACTAAGAGATGTGAGTAGCACTAAAAAGTTGTTTAGTTTGACTTGTTAGGTTGAACCTTTTTAAGGGGTGGAGAATACTTGGTTGTTGATGTTTGGATCTATAGATTTCGATGATGAAATCCTTTTTAAGGGGTGGAGTGCTGTAACATACCGGATCTCGAACTCTACCCTAGAAGTTTGAACTTTTGGGTTTGACCAAACAAGGTTCAATTTAGAGTGATCCTAATAATCTAATGCATGAATAATGTAATCTAATATGTCATATAATTCGTTTGGTGATAATCAGATGATAAAGAACTTAATTGGTTAAGTAATGAAGTTAATATGCATTTAGTGGGACAAGTGACATATCTCATAAGATGAAGTCCCAAAAGTGAAATCTAAGTTAAAAATTATGTTCCTTGGGTCCCAATTACCTTGGGAGTCAAGTTTCACATTATTCACATAATAATAATTAATTTAATTCAAATTGGAAAAGAAGATGTGTGCTTTCCCCAAAATATCAAATAAAATATTAAATGACTTTAAAAGAGGAAAATAATCTTAGATTCATAATCTACATAATAAATATAGCCTTGTTGGGTTTTAGGGGGAGATAGAGAAGGCAACAGAAATAAAAATTTTATTCTCCCAAACCCAGAACGAAGGAATCACGTCAACTTCTATACAGTAGGAAGGATGGTTTGTAGAGACATACCTTGTCCCGAGGCTTGCTCGGGGACGTTACCTCGTGGCTTGCATGGTCTTCACCTATGGTCTTGGACGGTGTCTATGTAGCTCCTGGTCTCACCGGGACTGTCGGGATTGACAGTTGTCCTCCGAGCGGCAGAAGTCTCCCGCCTCTAAAGTAGTCCACATGGACCGCCTGGAACTCTGATCTACTTGTCCCATAAGGAATCAGAAGGAGTCACACCATCCTGTCAGCGTACTAGCCACCGACACACTCTCCTACAACCAGTCACTTTTCTACATTTGTCTTTCCCTTAATGTGCCTCCCTTATCAGGTAGCACTTGCTCGGGCTCTCTCGGTTACCACAACCAGAGAGAATGAAAACTTTACAGAGCAACTGGTGTTCTATGTTGTTCTTTGAGAAGCCCCCAATACCCCTATATATAGGAGGGTCATGGGAAAGGGTTCTCTACCCCGGGCAATGTGGAATTAAAGCAGGAGTAGAAGGGTTCGAGATTTTCCACAAAACAACCAACTGTGCCACCTGAACCGATCGTTTCAAGCATGAAACGGACGGTTGGGGACCTGAGCCAATCGGTTCATACCTGAATTGGTCGGTTGGGACACCTGAGCCGATCGGTTCACTTCTAAGCTGATACGTTTGTGGTCCTAGTCCAACTCAAATTGACTTTCATATTTGTTTCCAACTAATCAAATATTAATCCTTGTCCAAATCGAATTTGTACAAGTGAAACAAATTGTATTTGCAAAATAGTCTTTTGACTTTCCAAACAATCTCGGTTGGTCCATGAATCGACCGGTTCAACAATTGAGCCAATCATTTCATGACACATGAGCTGATCATCTCACTACTTTGAGCCGACCAGTTCATCAACCTGAGCCGATCGGTTCATCCCTATGAGCCGATCGGTTGGGGCAGCAGACTGTGCAAATCATTCAATTGTAGTTTCAATCAATCCAATACTCTAATCAATCGGTCCAACACCTTGAACACTATGATACTGAGCTATCAATTGATTGAGTGTTTAATTGAACTACCAAACTCCTTTAGTAATCAATCTAAACATCATTTTTCGATAAACTCCTCTTCCAGGTTAAATCCTATGTGTGTGACCCTGCAGGTGCATTTCACATTGAAAGTCCATAACACTTATGACTTCACAAGCAAAGAGTGGTGCCTAGTCACACATCAGTGCTACCCAAGTGAAAAGGAAAGTTGGAGAACAACTTTCAATCCTACAATCTGTGAATGGTGTTACAGTGAATGTATAATTCCTTTGTCACTGATATCATGAATGAACTCGAGGCATGGAACAGTCATCCTATCAACGTTCATTCACTTTCTTGATCTCATATTAGATTGGAGGAGATATGTACGACATCAATATCACATACTGATTCACACATGTGTGCACTACTATCTCAATCCTACTCATCAAGTGGCCATGGATATCAAACTCCCTCAGGAGGGAAAAATCCCATATCTATCACTCACCCCTCAAAAGCCCCATGTGTCAAAGCCACCCAATCATCATATTTATAACAACCCATGTTTTAGGACTGCGTTTGATGATGTTAAAGTGTACCCAACAACATGTGTTAAGTGTAGTGATTTTAGGTCAAGGAATCACACTCACCACCATCACTGTGAGAACTGACTGTGACTACCATGTCATGGTTCCATGTGTCAAACTCATGGTGGGTCTTTCCGGTATGCTTGTTCTCTAACAAGTACCTATATGTTTGGTTTGATGTCTCCATATCATGACTAATGAGATTATGTCATCAACCAACACCACAATCTAGTCGTGTGTGTCATTGTTTTCTATCTACCTTCCACATTGACATCCGACTAGGGACATAATAAGAATGTACAAACTCTTAGCATTTGTATGATCTCATCATTTAGGTCCTCAACCTAAAAGCATACGTCATTGAGTACTGTCATTCTCTAGACATTCAATCTGTTCTATCATTATCTCATATGACTGAACCAGAAAGAATTGGAAGCTTTCGTTTGATGTTTATCAAATCAATCTTAATGTATCCCACCAATCATCCCATGATTGGCTGTTAGGGCATACATACCAACAGACTCCCACTTGCACTGCGAGCCAATCACCCTTGAATCATATTCTTAGTGATCTTCAAACATGTACCACATGTTAGTGTGCTCTAGTGCTAACATAGTGAGTTATGGCAACACCTTGCCAAAGTCAGTATTAACTGCATGTCTCTCTTCTCTTCACTGTACATCACATGTATGAGATGGAGTTGTCGTAATATGCAATCTAGTATTCCTTTGCTAACCTTTAGCCACATTACATGACCAGGCACTCCTAACTTGCCATCAATGACCGGAATAACTATAAGTTCATCTCTATGAACTCCTAGATCCATATACTATCCACTAATGTTCTCTACCACATAGATACTCAGTTTTTTCCTTTTAAACGACTTTATTGTAACGTTTCCATTTATCAACAAACATTCACTTTTATATATCCCATATATATATTGTGATTAATCTCCTATCCTTTTCGGAAGCTCGCATCAATGTAACTCTTTACAATGAACCCTTCCTTATTTTCATAGAACTAGTACTTCACAAGTACTTGTCAAGTTCTCATGGTATTCCAGTAACCCTTACTGGAACTAGAAAAACATCCACTCGTCATGTCCCACATATGAGTTATCAGGATGAGCATATCATATTGTCATGTCCTACATACAAGATGATAAATGCATTTTATTCTTGACATGTCCATACATGCAAGATGATGGGATGATTACATACATGATAGATCCATATCTATTCTTAGTGTTCCCATTCTTCATAAGAATTGGATACTTGGCCTTGGGATACTAACTCCATGTAACATTAACAAGTTTTCTCCCACTGAATCTGTGTATACTGAACCTTTCAGTATAGATTGCCAATGTGTGCTCTCTCTTTTCAGGTCAAGAGGTTTTCGAGAACTATCTCTATAGATCTCCATTCCTATCACATAGGAAATGTCTCTATCTTCCCTAAAGATAATTTCCACTTTGGATTTCCATTCTAGAACATTTCCATTTCACATCAACATGTGGAATGTGAATACGCTCCCACTAAATCACAGATCTCTCTTTATCTTTGACATATCAGTCAAACCCTTCGACTATATCATCAAAGTGAAGATCCAACTCTGAGTTTCTTGTACTCAATCAATCACATTGATTAGTCCATTGTAACTTATAGACTTCATTTACATTAATGGATTCATAAACCTTATAGGTTGTGTCACGTACACATCTTTGTCTTATTCCTCATAGGAATGCAGTTTTAGTATCTGTATGCCAAATCTCTTAGTCATTCAGTTACAATTAACAAGCATCATCCTTCTCAAAATGTTATCCATGTGTCTTAACGCTTAAGACTCATTCGTACTTATGGATTTCATCCCAATGGGTGCTACCATCAAGGTCATGCCTTATGGTTTAAATGGAAGTCATTTAGGATGTAATGGTCATAAACCATAACTCAAAATCCGGTTCCTCATATTCATCTAGATAGTTGACTCATCACATGACCAACTCATAACATAGAAAATCGAGGTGTATCTGTCAAGGATATAAGAACTCACAACTCTTTGTGATTCTTAATGTCTTTTATTAGTGTGGGGTATTCTTTATTTAAGAAGAAATTAGTTATTTGATAATCATCCTCTAACTCCTTAGAGTATGACTCCTTTTGATTTAGACATCACCATACTTTAATTACGAGCTCATTATGATACACTATCATAATCACTCATAAGGATCTCAAACATTTGGTTCAAGTATTTCATTCATTAATCTCATCATGAATTAACACTTTACAAAATTTGTACTTCATCTATGATATTCTTGAACACTTCAAGATATTCATATTGGTATTTCTCTAAACACCATTTGAAGTATTAGCATTAACTCTAATAGGTATGTAAATACATCACATGTATTATACCTAATAGGATAATCATTCTCCCACTACCACTAGTGAAGATTGATTAATCATGTCTAAGAGATTCATGTCTCTTACTGGTTTTCTAACCAAAAGAGTCTAGACTTATCCATCATATGGAAACTAGAAATGAATTTCTCATGATTTATGCTAATTTGATTGTTTGAGTTATCAATAACTTTTAGGTATCATTTTATCTTATGCATACCAAGTACCACAAGATAAATACGGCATTGCCATAAAGATCATATCTTTGAAATTGAAACATCAACTTTATTAACTGCTATCATTGTCATACAATATGCAAAAATAATGTGTTTCTATCCATTGGAAAATAGTAGTTCATAACTCTATTATATGTCTTCAAGGCTGAAAATAAACTAAAGTACTCCTATCTATGGCGGCAACATTTTCCCCATTTATTGGGTGCTTTACACTTTATATCTTGGTATCATATACCTCAAAAAGTGTTACAAGTTTATTTCATGACACCTTCATGTGGAGACGTTTGTCGCCTCTTTCTCTAGTTCTTCCAGATAGAGTGGACAATTCCTTTTCCAATGTCCTGGCTTTTGACAATGGTGGCAATTGCCTCTCTTGGTCACGCCTCCCTTGGCCTTGAGATTTGAAGATGACTTGGGATGCTGGCTGGCATCAGAACCTTTCTTAGCCTTGCCTTTGCTCTTGTGCTTGCACTTGCCTTTCTTGTTGCTGATCATCATCACAGACTTAGGCTTGTCCTTCTTCATCTGTGGCTCGACTGTCCTCAACATGCCCAACAACTCTGTCAATGGCTTGTCAAAATTGTTCATGTTGTAATTCATCACAAACTGACTGTAGGATTCTGGCAACGATTGTAGTATCACGTCAGTAGCCAACTCTTGGCTCAAGGGAAATCCCAGTCTTGTCATGTTCTCCACATACCCAATCATTTTGAGCGTGTGAGGATCAACTAGATCTCCTTCTATCATGATACACTTGAACAATGCCCTGGAGACATCATATATTTCTTGTCGTGCTTGATCTTCATACATGTTCTTGAGATGCTGAATCATCTCAATGACACCCATGTTCTCATGTTGTCTCTGCAACTCGTGGTTCATGGAGCACAACATCAAGCACTTGGCATCAATGGCATCTTCAGAATGCTTCTTATGAGTATCCCTTTCTGCCTTTGGTGCGGTAGGAGCAGGTTCCTCTAGAACTGGAGTATCCAGAACATAGAGCTTTTGCTCTTGAGTGATAACAATTCTCAATGTCCTAAACCAGTCGTGGAAGTTAGTCCCATTCAGCTTGTCCTTTTCAAGGACCGATCACAATGAAAAGTGATTGTTGTTTGTTGTCATTTGTACTATAAAAGGAAATATATGCAATTTAGTCCAAAACTCAATTTTGACTTATTTGATTGATTTTAAAGGTTGACGATATAATTCAGACTTTAATTAATTATCACTCCCACTATTTTGTTCAAATTTATAGCCCTCACCATCAATTCAGAAGATTGCAGCGTACAATCTTCTAGTGGGTCAAGATCTTGAAATCCGCTGAGTCATGGACCAGCTAGGGCTGTCACCCACAATCTTGACTATTTAGGTAGGCCATCATGCCAATTGCATCATATGCAACTCTTGATGAATGAACATGCACAACACCTTGCCATGAACATTCCGTGCCTCTGGGCTTAGATGCTCTATGAATCACCATTTAAGTCTAACCCAAAAGCCGACATGGTAAACATGCACCCTGCTTTGGTAGAACCTACATGTTTACCCTTCACACTTCCACGAGTTAGACGACGCACCATGCTTTGGCATAACCTACGCTTGGTTGACCAATTTTTTCATGTGTGCCGCTAATGGAAGGCGTAAAAGACTTAATATTTAGATGAGGGATTTGGTTTTTATATGTACATATACATATCCAATCACCACAATATATAGTACGTATAATATACATGCTATATCCCACAAAAAACATGCGAAATGATAAAAGCAATGATTATGACCATCCTAATGTGATTCCTCAAGCCAAGAGAAATCACAATCATCTGGGTCTACATCACATGCAACCTGTCCATGATGAAGTGCTATAGTCATCCGAGTTGATCAACTCATCACATGAACGACCTGCTCACCCTGGCCGGTCGTCAGGGTGCCACCAGCCGATCGGTTGGCTCCTCCAACCGATCAGTTCGCCTGGTCATCATGCATCTCCTCATGGCTGCCACTCGATCGTCTCGCTCTTCGAATCGGTCATCTGGATCACCAATCGATCGGTTCACTCCTTGAACCAACCATCTCAGTCGTCGTCAGATTGTCCGCCGTTCTTTGACATAACAGGAAATAAAATATCTATCCTATTGTACATTTGTATTGGGAAACCCCGAGTTACATTCGGGGGGGAGCAAAGGTAGGAAAGAAATCTTGAGTTATCTCAAGTTACATCAGGAATAGGAGATATGGAATCAGTGCGCAGACTGAGATGCAAGCAACCACATTCAACGAAGCACACATACATAGGGTTTATTGGCCATAACCATGCTATACATCCACCACAAAACATGTTTAAGGGTGACGCGTATTGAGTGCATTCATATTAGATATCATATATGTATATTGGGATTTGTGGATTTAAGATTGGACATGCATAAGCCAATTTTATTCGCATCGTATGCAATAAATAAAGGCGACAAACCAAAATCGATCACATCGATAATCCTAAAGTATAGAGCAGTTGACATGGCTCTGATACCACTGTTGGGTTTTAGGGGGAGATAGAGAAGGCAACGGAAACAAAAATTTTATTCTCCCAAACCCAGAATGAAGGAATCACGTCAACATCTATACAGTAGGAAGGATGGTTTGTAGAGACATACCTTGTCCCGAGGCTTGCTCAGAGATGTTACCTCACGGCTTGCGTGGTCTTCACCTCTGGTCTTGGACGGTGTTTGTGCATCTCCTGGTCTCACTGAGACTGTCAGGATTGACAGTTGTCCTCCGAGCGGCAGAAGTCTCCCGCCTTTGAAGTAGTCCACACAGACCGCCTAGAACTCCGATCTCCTTGTCCCACAAGGAATCAGAAGAAGTCACACCCTCCGGTTGGTGTACTAGCCACTGACACACTCTCCTACAACCATTCACTTTTTTGCAGTTGTCTTTCCCTTGTTCTGCCTCCCTTATCTGGTAGCACTTGCTCGGGCTCTCTCAATTACCACAACTAGAGAGAACGACAACTTTGTAGAGCAACTAGTATTCTATGTTGTTCTTTGAAAAGCCCCCAATACCCCTATATATATATAGGAGGGTCATGGGACAAGGTTCTCTACCCCGGGCAATGCGGGATTAAAGCAGGAGTAGAAGGGTTCAAGATTTTCCACAAAACAACCAATTGCGCCACCTAAATCGATCGTTTCAAGCATGAAATGATCAGTTGGGGACCTGAGCCGATTGGTTCATACTTGAACCGGTCGGTTGGGACACCTGAGCCGATCGATTCACTTATGAGATGATTTTTTTGTGGTCCTGGTCCAACTCAAATTGACTTTCATATTTGTTTCCAGCTAATCAAATATTAATCCTTGTCCAAATTGAATTTGTACAAGTGAAACTAATTGTATTTGCAAAATAGTCTTTTGACTTTCCAAACGATCTCAGTTGGTCAACGAATTGACCGGTTCAACAATTGAGCCAATCATTTCATGACACATGCGCCGATCGTCTCACTACTTTGAGCCGACCGGTTCACTAAACTGAGTCGATCGGTTCATCCCTATGAGCCGATCGGTTGGGGTAGCAGACTGTACAAATCAGTCAATTGCAGTTTCAATCAATCTGATAATCTAATCAATCAGTCCAACACCTTGAACACTATGATACTGAGCTATCAATTGATTGAGTGTTTATTTGAACTACCAAACTCCTTTAATAATCCATCTAAACATCATTTGTGGATAAACTCCTCTTCCAGGTTAAATCCTATGTGTGTGACCCTGTAGGTCCATTTCACATTGGCAGTGAAAGTCCATAACACTTATGACTTCACAAGCACAGAGCGGTGCCTAGTCACACATCAGTGCTACCCAAGTGAAAAGGAAAGTTGGAGAACAACTTTCAATCCTATAATCCGTGAATGGTGTTACAATGAATGTATAATTCCTTTGTCATTGATATCCCGAATGAACTCGAGGCATGGAACAATCATCCTGTCAACATTCATTCACTTTCTTGATCTCAGAGTAGATTGGAGGAGATATCTATGACATCAATATCACATACTGATTCACACATGCGTGCACCACTATCTCAATCCTACTCATCAAGTGGCCATGGATATCAAACTCCCTCAGGAGGGAAAAATCCCATATCTATCACTCACCCCTCAAAAGCCCCATGTGTCAAAGCACCCCATCATCATATTTATAACAACCCATGTTTCAGGACTGCGTTTGATGATGTTAAAGTGTACCCAACAACATGTGTTAAGTGTAGTGATTTTAGGTCAAAGAATCACACTCACCACCATCACTGTGAGAACTGACTGTGACTACCATGTCATGGTTCCATGTGTCAAACTCACGGTGGGTCTGTCTGGTATGCTTGTTCTCTAACAAGTACCTATATGTTTGGTTTGATGTCTCTATATCATGACTAATGAGATTATGTCATCAACCAACACCACAATCTAGTCTTGTGTGTCATTGTTTTCTATCTACCTTCCACATTGACATCCGACTAGGGACATAATAAGAATGTACAAACTCTTAGCATTTGTACGATATCATCATTTAGGTCCTCAACCTGAAAGCATACGTCATTGAGTACTATCATTCTCTAGACATTCAATCTGTTCTATCATTATCTCATATGACTGAACCAGAAAGAATTGGAAGCTTGCCTTTGATGTTTATCAAATCAATCTTAATGTATCCCACCAATCATCCCATGATTGGCTCTCAGGGCATACATACCAACAAGCCTTTGGGTGAATTTTTATCCAATTTGGAGAAAGTTTGCTTATATTTGAAATCATGAGAGAGAAAGTATGTAGAACCTTCAAAATATTAAATAAATGCTGAAAAAACTCCAAAATGTAAAATTGATGAAAAATTTATATTAAACCCATCAAATATGACTTATGGGTCAAGTTTCATCAATTTTTTAGATAATCCAAATGTTATTAATGAAGAAGATGACTCACTGAGTTTTTACACTTTTACCCTTGAGAATTCTCTTCTTCCAACTCTGTGTACATGCGAGGTTATTTTGGTCATTATGTTTACTTTGCTTCTCGCTGACCCGACGCCTTCTGGACGGCCATGTGAGCATGGGCAGCTGACTTGGCCCGTTGTGATTGGGCCAAGCAGTGGGTCCAGCCTCCTCTTTTCCTCTCTCTCGCTCTCTCTAGTACGAAATGCTTAAGTGGCAATTTTTGATTGGTTCGTTTTCAAAAATTCATATCTTTTGTTGTGGTTGTCTAAAAATTACAAATAAATACTCATTGGATTCAGAACAATGCAAGCTTTCTAATGGTATTTGTTTTGATACACGAATCAGATGTTTTTTAGAGGTAATTTTATTGGATCTAATTAATAAGTTACTAATTTGTAAATTTCATAACTAATAAACCCTTGGGCCAAAAATAAAAGTAAAATATGTTTTAGACTAAAAAAATATGATCTATCTAGTAAAAATAAATGTGATGCCTGGTTTTGAGTTTTTTGAAAAATTATTTTTGAGGATGATTTAATTAACTAAAAATCACTAAAATAACCCCAAAAGTCCATATATTCAAAATACTTAATATTATATGTTATTTTGATCATAAAAAATCCTAACTATGATGATGGTGATGTTTTTAAGACCTAAGTCGGTGGTTTGTAGAAAAAGTCAACAACTTTAGGGTTTTGAGTTTTTAATGAATGCATATAATGCTAATACATGTATATGGTTATTATAGTAGGACAAGTGGACTCTACTCTTGCTTAGGATTTTGGAAAATATTTTGATTAAGACTCTATGAGAGGTATGTTATCATATTATATTTTTCTTTATTGAGCAATAACCTAAATTGTCTTTCTCTTGGTCCTATGGACAATAACCTAAAAACCATATCTTTTCCTCTTGAATACTATGCTTCATGTGAAGTACCCTACTTGTTACTGATCTTGTGATCGTAGTATCTTATTGACTTTCTTTTGAAATCTTTATTATTCCTTGTTCATTATGGAACTCAATTTGTTGTTATATGCCCACTTTGAGGTGGTTGTTTATGATGATCACTTATGTGGTGATTAAATTGTAAATCCCACTATACTTTTACTTGCCTCAATATTAAGCATCTTGTGTGACTTAGTAGCCCTAGAGTAAAATAGTTTGTATTGGTTTTGGGTTATGTGCCCTTATTATTTATATTGGGAGTTTGGTTATGTGCCATTCTTTATCAGGTTTGAACTTTATGAGGGTTGGTTGCCAATTGTTATTTATGTTGTTCTAGTGCTATGTTTATCTCACCTACATGCAAGTTGTTATTGGTTTTGTGCCCTAAATTATTTACGAGTGCTTTTGTGGAACCACTTTTATTATTGTTTTAATGGAAAGTATTCCTTTTTATCATATGTTTGATGATCTTTCCTTTTATGCCCGATTGGGTAGTCCTTATCTCTTGAATGGGAAGCCTTTTATTTTGATGACCCTTATTCTTTATAAATTGCTCAATTTTCTTTTTAGTATGCACATACCAGCCTTTGCTGACATCTCCTATTGTTTCTCTTTTGCTGGGGTATGCTTCCAACCCTAGGAGGAAGACTTGGATGACAAGGCTTGTTGACCTGGACTTAGCTTGATTTGTTGAGACTTGGAGACAATTTTGAGGTGGTTTAGATTTCCTCTACATGGATCCTGGTGATGTATGTTTGTAACCCCACTACTACAGAAATAGCATTCAGTGTCGCTTTTCTGGGCGTCGGTTATTAAGGAACACGGACGCCTTATATTAAAGGCGTCGGTTATTTAGAAGAACCGACTTCTATATTCAAAGACCAGCCAAACACGGGTACCGCTTTGTATACAGCGTCGGTTGTTTATACAAAACCGACGCATAATGTCATCCAATTTTCGAGCGAAAAAAATAATGTCACTTTCGGCGTCGAGTCTGTAGTTAAAACACTGACGCTTATGTGCGATGGAAATTTGCGCGAAAAGTGTCCTTTTCCGCGTCGGTCGTCCTTTAATCACCGACGCTGAAGGTGGTTCCCGCCAAACATTTTCACGAAAATATCGTCCAAATGGACGTCGGATGTTGCGAACGACCGACGGTAAAGCTGTTTAGGCGTCGGTTTTTATAAACAACCGACGCTTTTTGGGAACTTCATAACCTTCGATCGCCCGACTCTTCCCCTTTCTTATGTTTCATTGCTACCCTATTTCCCTATTGCGGTGATTTCTCCGGCGATTTCTCTACTGCTGGTACTAGTTTTTCTCCGGCGCTTCTCTCCGGCACTTCTCTCCGGTGCCCCATCTCCGGCGTCCCCTCTCCGGCGCCCCTCTCCGACGCGTTTCTTCTCTGGCACCCCTGCTGCCCACCCTGCTGCTCCAACCGCCTGCGCCGCCGCCACGCCTGACAACCGGCGCCGCCGCAACGCCTGGTGCCCACCTGCCTGCCACACCTGAGAACCGGCGCCGCCGTACCCCCTTCTCCTTCTCCTCCGCTTGGCCGCTGCCTGCCTGCCGCCGCCTGGCTGCCTGCCTGCCTGCTGCGGCTGACGCTCCTGCTCGTCAGAGTCACTGCCGCTGGTTCTGGAGCTCGTCGGCCGCCACCCACGTACTCAACCAGCTCGACCTCACCCTACTCTTCTTGCCCAGGTACCTGCAGACCTACCCAGGCGCGAAATTGGTTCTTTATGTGCTGACCTAATATGCTTGCCTAATCTGCTTGCACGAAATTGGCTCCCTACTCTGCTTGCTTAATGTGCCTAATCTGCTTTAAGTGGTCCTAATATCATAACATGATAGTTTTATTATATGATTTGTGGCACTTTAGGGTGTATATACATGCAAATTATATAAGTGATAGATGTTGGATGTTTGTCAAGGTTTCTTGAAGATTGAATAAGTGATAGATGTTGGATGTTTATTAATTTCATCTATCCATGTTGCCTATAGTTTATAACATTGCATTGTGAATTATTGCATGTTTGAAACTATGAAATTCTTGATTTATTAGATGATATTCAAGAAAACCCTAGTTTGATGAGCATGTTGTTAATCATGTTAATTATGATTCTTCTATATATTCTGATGTCATTATATAATTATGTGATCCCAACATATTAAATTGAATTAGAATGATTTCATGAATTATAGGGTTTATATAAGAATGACAACACATGTATTTGTTGGCCTAGAAACCCGTCCAAGATTTACTCAGTAGGAGTAAATCTTGGATAGTCCCCAGTTTGGGACTGTTCTTGAACACCTAATCTCACTTAGGATGTAAGTGTATAATGTGTATTGGGTTTTCGAGAAAATTTCGGTAGCATTTCCCCATTTGTTCTCTAAGTACATATGTACTTAGAGAACAATGGGGAAATGCTGTCGAAATTTTCTTGAAAACCAAATACACATTATACACTTACATCCTAAGTGAGATTAGGTGTTCAGGGATGGGATAGGTGGTACACATTTATTATATATAAGATTGACATCAAATGTGTTTGTTGGCCTAGAAACCCGTCCAAGATTGACTAATATATACTTGTTTCCTAATATATACTTGTTTAAAAGGTTAACTGATGTTATACAACTTTTTCTGAAAATATATAACATCGTTATATGTACTTACACTTTGTTAATACTAATATTGTGCAGTCTCTGTCTTCCCATAACAATGACTATGAATTGGGCCTCTATGTCAATGTTAACGTTCCCTATTGAAGAACAATTGGACATCATCCTAGATGATCGTTCCTTAAACCAATTGGTCATACCCAAACATTGGCGTTTTCTAAAAGGAAGACACTACATGCCTGGTAAAGTGACCCTAACTTTTGGAAATTATTCACATGTAATCGAGGTTGAGTATGATTTGGCGGGAAATCTTGTATCAAAATCCGGTTGGCGTGATTGGATTGGAGAGCTGTATCTGGTCCGTTGGAATAGGATTTTTCTCCGTCCAGTTGGCGATAATTCCATCAAAGTTTGGATAACCAACAACAACTGTGAGACCCCCGATCATCTTCTGCGGTATGAGCGCACGGCGTCGGATATCATCTATGAGGAATAGGAATCTGAATCTGAGGCGTGATTGGATTGGAGAGCTTCGTGACACAGCTTCATCATCAAAAAGAAGTTATTGATGCATGTGGGACCATGTTGGTGTAGTATTTAGTTGTCTATCTATCTAGACTTGTCTGTATTAATAGTTTTTTTAATTATGCGCATGTTTAGGGGTACACCAACCCCTTTGTTTAGTTATTGTTATAACTAAAGTGTGTGTTCCCATGAATGGAACTGTAAGTTGCTACATGAATGCTTATAACTGAAGTGTGTGTTCCCATGAATGTTCCCATTTACATGATTACACTACTATTTTCTCATATTGTCTTGCCTAAAAAAAAATTCTTTTATTGTTTAGTCTATTTTAATACGACATACTTGCTTATATCTTTCTTAATGATGAACTGTAATACGACATACTTGCTTATATACTTGTTTCCTAATATATACTTGCTTTCCTAATATATACTTGCTTTCTCTGATCATAGAATGGATAGATCATGGATGTCCATTCGTAATCGTTGCACCCCAGAGTTTATATCTGGTCGTGATCAGTTTATTAGATTTGCCGAGGAACATAGGAAAAAACCTACAGATAGGTTCTACTGTCCATGTAGGCATTGCGGCAACAACTTGAAACTCAACACTGGTGAGGAAATCAAAAGTCATGTCATGTGCAACGGGATTGTACAAGGCTATACAGAATGGCACTGGCATGGAGAGATTTCAAAATCGAATCCAGTAGATGTCAATAGCAGTGCTTGGGTGGAAGAAGAAATTGCCTCCGATGACGTAAATGTGAACGAACCAGTTCCAGCAGATATTGTTGATGCGATGCTGGATAGTTGTAGGGTAGAGCACACCGATCCACCTCCTATCTTTACAAACATTGTGCATGATGCTGAGATACCGTTATACACAGGCTGTGCTAAGTTTATGAAGCTTAGCGCTGTGCTGAGATTGTATAAGATGAAAGCTAACAATAGATGGAGCGACAAAAGCTTCACTGAATTGTTGACTTTGTTGAAAGAAATTCTTCCTGAAGGAAACGAGCTGCCAATCTCAACATACCAGGTAAAGAAAATGTTGTGCCCAATGGGAATGGAGGCCAAAAAGATACACGCATGCCCGAATGATTGTGTATTATTTCAAAAGGACTATGTAGATTTGAAAGATTGTCCAAAATGTGGTGCGTCACGATATAAATTGACGACTTCGGGGGAGTCCAAAACTGGTTCTCCTGCCAAGGTGTTGTGGTATCTACCTATAACATCACGGTTTCAACGCTTGTTTGCAAATCCGAAAGATGCGAAGAATTTGAGGTGGCATGCAGATGTTAAGAAAAATAATGATGGGATCCTACGACATGCGTCTGATTCCCCACAGTGGAAGAAGATTGATGTATTGTTCCCTGAATTTGGTGAAGAAGTCAGGAATCTAAGACTTGGGCTTTGTACAGACGGGATGAATCCGTACGGGACATTGAGCAGCCAACATAGCACTTGGCCAGTCATGCTTGTTATATACAATCTTCCTCCCTGGCTGTGTATGAAAAATAAGTACGTTATGTTGTCATTGTTGATATCGGGCCCTAAACAACCCGGAAATGATATCGATGTTTATCTTGAACCTTTGATTGATGACTTAAAGAAACTTTGGGCTGAAGGTGTGATGACCTATGATGCTTCAGCAAGAGAGACATTTCGTTTGCATGCTATGTTGTTTTGCACTATTAATGACTTTCCGGCATATGGGAATTTGTCTGGATATAGTGTCAAAGGAGCTAAAGCGTGTCCTATATGTGAAGAAAACACTGATTCAATAAGACTAAAATATGGCGGCAAGACTGTATATCTTGGTCATCGAAGGTTTCTTTCAAAATTCCATCCGTATCGTAGGAAGCGCAAAGCATTCAATGGATGGAATGATGAACGGAGTGCACCTAAACCTATACCAGGGGATGTTGTTTATGAAAGAGTAAAAGACATTGTCAATGAATTTGGTAAGAAATCACAATGTAGTATGGCCACACGGAGTGACAATTCTTCATTAAAAAAGAAGTCAATATTTTGGGATCTTCCTTATTGGAGTTCTTTGTCAGTCAGGCATTGTATCGATGTAATGCACGTTGAGAAAAATGTCTGTGATAGCATCATTGGTACTCTATTAAATATACCAGGTAAGACTAAAGATGGGATAAAATCCAGACTGGACCTACGTGAAATGGGAATAAGATCAGAATTAACAGAATTACGTGAAATGGGTAATAAAAGAACATACTTACCTCCCGCTTGTTACACGTTGTCTAGAAAGGAGAAGAAAACTTTTTGTGAATGCTTGGTAAATGTTAAGGTGCCACATGGTTACTCATCCAACATCCGTAGATTGGTATCAATGAAAGATCTGAAGTTGATAGGTCTTAAATCTCATGATTGTCACACTCTAATGCAAAAAATATTGCCCGTGGCAATTCGATCTATATTGCCGAAGCATGTAAGGTCTGCAATTACCAGACTTTGTTTCTTTTTCAACAGTCTATGCATCAAAGTTATTGACCCTGATACTCTCGATAATTTGCAAAGAGAAGTGGTTGTTACCCTATGTCATCTTGAGATGTATTTCCCTCCTTCGTTCTTTGATATCATGGTACATCTTGTTGTCCACTTGACTAGGGAAGTGAAAATCTTGGGACCGGTTTTCTTGCATTGGATGTATCCCTTTGAACGATACATGAGCGTTTTTAAAGGTGATGTTCGAAACTGTTATCGTCCTGAAGGGAGTATTATTGAAGGTTATGTGGCGAGAGAGGTTATGGATTTCTGCAATGACTTTCTCAGTGGTAATGACACTCCTGATAATGACAAGAATATTGAGGAGGGCAAAGGAATTTTGGGATCACGGGTGAAAGTAATCAGCCGTGAGCAGTTGGAACAAGCTCACTTGTATATTTTACATAATATGGACGAAGTGAGTGTTTATATCGAGGAACATACCAATTTCATAAAGATACAACATCCTCGAGCAAGTTCAATGTGGCTTGCTAGAGAGCATAATAAGACTTTTACTAAGTGGTTTGAAGATAAAGTCTTACATCAACTATCTCAAACACCAAATGATATTACAGAAACTATCAAATGTCTCGCCTTTAAACCAAAACCGAATGTTATGTCTTATGAAGGGTTTGACATTAATGGATTCACATATTACACAAAGCGCCAAGATGATAAGAGTGTCGTCCAAAATAGTGGGGTCACTCTTCAAGCGTCAACTATGTACTTTGCAAGTGCAAAGGATAAGAGTCCACGTGAAGCTAAAATGTCATATTACGGTGTCATTGAAGACATTTGGGAGTTTGACTACATAGATTTCAATATTCCACTCTTTAAATGTAATTGGGTTGATAACACCAAAGGAGTTATAGTGGATGAATTGGGTTTCACTTTGGTGAACTTTGAAATGATTGGCGAGAAGGCTGAACCATTCATATTGGCATCACAGGCAAAACAAATATTCTATATCGATGATCCTGCAAATGATAAATGGTCGGTTGTTCTTCATGGTAAAAGACAGTTCATTGAAGATCCTATAGATGAAGAAGAGTACTATGATAAGTATGATGACTCCAGTCCATTCTCAGTTGGGTTGCCAACTCCACAAAATATTGAAGCTAATGATGACTTATATGTGCACAGAGATCACAATGAAGGATTGTTAATTGATAAAAGATCACAATTTTAGAGACATGTATGTTTATACAAATGGTAAATGTTTTCCTTTTTCTAATTTATACAAATGCTAAATGTTTTCCTTTTTCTAGTTGATACAAATGCTAAATGTTTGCCTTTTTTATGACATTTTCAGATGGCTGACCATGATGAGAATGATGTTCATGATGAGCATGAAGTCCATGATGAGCATGTTGTCCATGACGAGCATGGCGAGGATACCAATGTAAGTTCTAAAAACATATCTTGTATTTCTATAAAATTCATTATCTTCTAGTTATGTCATATATCCTATATTTCTATATTGGCCTAATTCAGTGTGTTTATTTTTGTCAAATTTTAGGTTGATGATGCACATGTACCCACTGAAGCACTGGAGCAACTTGATGCGCGGAGAGGACATTCCAACTCGAGATATCGTCTACCGTTTCCTCCTCCTCCGCAGTAATATCCTCATCTCTAAACGTTTCTCGTAGGATTCTGAACCCCTCCATTCCCTCTACTACATCGAAGCCATGCCGCAGTTGAACCCTTTCGCCGAGCCCTACCCGGCCAAGCAGGCGTCGCCTGAAGCACCACCGTCGTCGTCGTCTCCACCTCCATCGCAACTTGCTGTGCTAGTCCTGACAGTTTATCACCCCACATGCCTTCCTCCTCAGTTCCTGCCGCTAGACGACCACACAATGGATCCAAGAGGATTGCAGGCATTCGCCAAAGACTATAGGCTGAGTTAACTCAATAGTTAACTCAGCCTATAGTCTTTGGCAAACGCCTGCATATCCTCTTGGATCCATTGTGTGGTTGTCTAGCGGCAGGAACTGGGGAGGAAGGCATGTGGGGTCATAAACTGTAAGATATAATTGGGATGTTGATAGTGATGATGAATGATACTTTGTAAATGAATGTTTCTGAATGTTAAAACATGTATTTGAATGATTCTATATGTGTGAACGTGACAATTGAATTGATGTCTGAATGTATCTACTTGTGTGAATCTTTTTATGTTAATTTTGCAGGTTTGTGGCCTGTTTGTAGGCTGATATCAATGGATGTCGTAAACCTGCAGTTCAGAAAACTGAACTGCAGGTTCTCATCCTGCTGACCAGCCACAGCAGGCCTGCAAACAGATTTATAAAAAAAAAATAGATATAGGCGTCGGTTATTTACCGATAACCGTCAGCACAGACTTACAGCGTCGGTTTTTTGTTGAACACCGACGCCAAAAGTGTTCGCGCTACAGGAAATGGGAGACATCTAGGACACTTTTCTGCGTCGGTTTTTTAGTATATAACCGACGCAGAAAGTGTCCTAGATGATGCTGTTTTCTGTGGCGCGAACCCTTTTGGCATCGGTGTTTTATAATAAACCGACGCCTTGATGTTAAATAGGCGTCGGTTTTTTAACCGACGCTGAAGTGTCCAACCTTTTAGCGGCGCCCACATAGGCGTCGTTCAGAAACCGACGCCAAAGGGGGTTAAACAACCGACACTAAAAGGCACTTCTGTAGTAGTGCCCTTTGCTTTATAATTGAATTTAGTCAAGTTTTTATTCCGCTGCTATACTTTGGTCTTTTGTTACCATTATACAAAGATTTGAAAATTTTATACCCACTCCATCATACCTTCTGAGTGTGTTTGGACTGGAGGTTTTATTGTTCAAATTTTTAGTAGAGAAGTGATTTCACTTCTTTACAGTATCACTACTACTATTTATGGATAGTAAATGCTAGTATTGACCCTATATCATCCTTGTATAATCTAGGATACTTCTTGATTATATAGTCATGATATATTGTTTGTAATTGATAGCATTGTTTTATAGATTTTTTATAATTTACACATTCCTTTGGATCCTTTAATAGGTGTACCATACCTTCATCCATTGGAACAAGTCAAATTTAGGATATTTGACATAGGAAAACTAGGGCTAGGATACTTCTTGATCATATAGTCATGATATATTGTTTGTAATTGATAACATTGTTTTATAGATTTTTTTATAATTTACACATTCCTTTGGATCCTTTAATAGGTGTGCCATACCTTCAGTCATTGTAACAACTCAAATTTAAGATATTTGACATAGGAAAACTAGGGCTAGGATACTTCTTCATCATATAGTCATGATATATTGTTTGTAATTGATAATATTGTTTTATAGATTTTTTTTATAATTTACACATTCCTTTGGATCCTTTAATAGGTGTGACATACCTTCAGTCATTGGAAAAACTCAAATTTAGGTTATTTGACATAGGAAAACTAGGGCTAGTGATTCACCCTTTTATATTGGAAAATTTGTCCATCATGATAATAAGATACCGTGAAGCATGTATGTGCACATGAGTTTTGAGGGTGTAGAGGAATCCCCTTTTTCCCATGGAGTAGAAAAACCCTCAAGTGTGCTTAATACCTCAAGTAGTGTTTGTCTGTATAAATAATAGTCTTGTAATTTTCCTTAAGTCATCATTCATATTCAATATATACCGTAAGTTTGCTTATGAACATAAGTGAGGGTTCCATATATATTTGGAGTTCCGCAATTTTTGAACATAAAATAATGACTTTTATCAAAGATAATAATTCTTTCTGTAAAATACTTTTAAATGTCCAACAATTACTCTTGAATGTATATATTTGTATTTTAATGAAATATCTACAAGCCGTCACAGATAGACCACTTGCGCCCAAGTAATCTTCTTATAAGATGGATTCATTCTCATGCTCAACATCATGCAAGGTATTTCCATTGTTGTTCATAACAACAACAAAGGATTCATTGTCTGCAAGGACCCATATTATGATGTTCTTGAAATGGTACTAAGATAACAAAAACACTTTTTAAGATGATCCATTTGATTTTATATTAGAATCCAAAAGACTCTTACACCTATTGAGTTCTTCTCTTATAGATTTTGATTATAAGGTGCCAAGGAGTCCTACATTGGTGATACCACCCTTGTGAAAGGATTCATGTATGGGTGATATCCATATATAGTGTCGCTTAATTCAGACGATGAATTAATGCCACTTAACTTTTAATAGAACATAGATATGGATCTAATGTATAAATATTCTATCATTATGGAAACAATTGCCTCTCTAATCATTTTGAGAAACAAAAAAGGAGCTACATCTATTGAAGAAATCTCTTTCTACCAAATAAATAAATCTAATTATATTTCCACTTGTGCTCCACATTACTATAGAAAGGATGATATCCCAAATGGAAGGCTTGCCAATCCTGAGCTCAAAATTAGCATGGTAGGTTAGAAATATATAATAAGTATGTGATATGGTGAGAATGAAATGCAATAGGAGTATATATGCCTTAGTTTAATGGTACAATCACATACTCCTTTCTTCCAGATATGTAAATTCATTAGTCAAAATTGTAGTCTTTCACTTTAAAAATCTTTTCTACAGAAAGTTTTATATCATAAATTTATTTCTTTATTTTTCAATGGGAAAAAATAGTGATAATGCCATTCCTAGACATCAAATGTCAGTGAAATTTCAATTTGCAAAAAATTATCTAGTAATTTTAATAGTTAATAGTTTATATATATGTTTCCATACAGAAACATATATATAAACTATGGTGAGAATTAAATGCAATAGGAGTATATATGCCTTAGTTTAATGGTACAATCACATACTCCTTTCTTCCAAGTATGTAAATTCATTTTTCAAAATTGTAGTCTTTCACTTTAAAAAGTTTTTCTACAGAAAGTTTTATATCATAAATTTATTTCTTTATTTTTCAATGGGAAAAAATAGTGATAATGCCATTCCTAGACATCAAATGTCAGTGAAATTTCAATTTGCAAAAATTTATCTAGTAATTTTAAAAGTTAATAGTTTATATATATGTTTCCATACAAAAACATGGTGACTACTCCATTCTTGACCCATATGTCATGTGTATATGCACAACGGCTTGATTCTTCTTTGCTCTTTTTCTCATACATCACACACATTGTCCACTCACATGGGAAGGTAAGTAATGGCGTTCATTGGTACACAATCGAACATTCTATCTAGAACTTTTAAAGGTAAAAGTTCTCTACGTATCTAGTTTCGAATTGGCTTAACATTTGGAAATGATGGTATATAGCTTCAAACAACAAGATACGCATTCTTTTGATTATTAAAAACATAAGGAGCGCTTGAGAACTTGTTGATTCTATTTCATCACACACAATGGCCTTTTTGATCATCATGATGTATATATAGTTCATGAGACATGGTGTTGTAATGTACACTAGAACAGGTTTTCGTGAATACACAATATTGTTCTCCAGTTGATCACAACAAATATTCATTGGATGGAATCATACAAAAATACAAGGTTCATCATATGCGCCATCTTACGGATCCGAGAACTTCCTCTTCCCCAACCTTCGAGGATAGACCTGCTTGGTGGAGGTAGCGACTTGAAGGATCTCCCTCTCCTTGCCGAACCAACCCGGCTGTGTGAGCATACTGTCATCAAAAAAAGCCACAGAAGCCGGTTGAACAAGGTAACAGGGGTCACAGATAGACCAATTCCGCCCGAGGCAGCTTCTTATAGGATGCTCATCATACTCAAAATCATGGAGGCCATTATCATTGTTGCCAGCATAGGATTTGTTATGGGCAAGGATCCGTACTGTGCCGCTATCAAGGTGGTACCAGCCAACCGTCATCCCATCATCTGTGCTGAACAGTATCTCTCGCCCTTCCATTCCGACGACCTGTTTCATAATGCACACCGGTAGATTTCCGGCCCAACTCATTTCCCACACCTCCTGGTCATAGTCCACTAGCATCCAAAGCTGTAGTGTATAGTAGATCTCGTCCCTCCCAACGAGTTCTTGGGTTTCATCCACAACAACCAAGAGGCACAGGTGGCCTGAATCTGCCTCCGTGAACATACTCGTCACTGCAGTCGCCTCCGGCGACGTCGACAACCCTTGCTTCCGTCCTAGACAAATCACGTGGTACCTCTCCTCTTTTGTGTCGAAGGCCAGGATGCTAGGGAAGTCGTAGGACTGAACGAGCCAGTGGTGTTTGCCATGTGTGAAAACGGGTGGTTTTCTGCTGTTCAAATCCATACCCAGAGGCATATGAGAGCTGCAATTCTTCCATGTCCCGCCGCCATAACCCAGATTATAGATTTCACACCTGGTTTCTCTGTGAAGCATCAGCATCCGGACAACTTGGAATTCGCCCCTGCTGTCATTGAATCCAATGGACGCGGATTGCTGGGCCGACCTTTTTCCGTTGGAACCTGCTTCAGGCACGGCACTGTTGGGGAGGGCAATGGCATCCCTACGCGCAAGATCAAGTACTCGAATGCATGCCCTGGTGACCATCACTGTCAAGCCACGGCACGACCTTGTCGCTATTTGCGGTAATAGGTCCATGAAGTGTTTGCTGTAAACATCTTTCTTCAACTTCATCAGACCATCAAGCTCCAGATGATCAGCTAATCCATCATCCTTCCGCTCGTCCAGGTTCACGCTCCAAAGCCTGTGATACGGATCAAGTCTCTCATTTGGGACGTGGAACCACACGGCGAGGCGCCTCCCTGATCTGGAAAACCCCTTCTCGACAGCTGCGTTTTGGCGGAAGACGAAGTAGTCGCTGTCGATCATGTTGCGCCAGAAGCGAGCAACGGCACGAAACCGCAGGAGGGAGGACACCGGTAGTAGCTTCACGACTTCCTCGACCGAATCCGATGGAAGTACTTGCTGCGCTATGGTCGATGACACTAACGCCGCCATCTCCATCTTGTCAAGCCGGAGATCAATTGAATGTGCGGAAGCAAACAATCAGATCGGAGGCAGTCGATCGCCTATTCCGGTGAACAGGTTATATAGGCCAACTAACCGCGTGATTATTCTGCTAACAACGCACGCGGTATAACACAAGGCCATGCCACTCTGATCACGCCGATGACAATGCCGACTAGGATTAGGAGTCCCGACACAGTCACGCCGCGTTGACTACCGCGAGACTTCACGCACGCGGCAGACATAACGGTTCGTGATCTTTTTATAATGGTGAATTAAATATAAATATAAATATAAAATACATGTAACGTTGAACCGTATATGAACGGGAAGGCTTATTGAAGAAAAGGACAAGGAAGTTCTTTCATTCGCATGTCAACGCTCGTCGGCATTATAATAAGATCAGTAGTAGATCACTCGCCTGAAGGACAACAGTGGCAACTGGGTTTCCTCCCGCAATGAAGTTCAAAGCCTTGTCCTCAACTATTGCTCGAGCCTGCTCACATCTACTGCATCTCCTGACCCAGCTGCGATTGTCGACTACCCGGGCGTCTTCCCTCCTCTACCTGCAGACGTTGTCAGCTCTATTCAGTCCACTCCATCTGCTGAAGAGATAAAAGAAGACTCTCTTCCTCATGTCGCCGACGAAGGCGCCAGAACCTGATGGTGTCTATAACAACTTCCTACAAAACAACTGGGATCATATTGGCGGCTCGATTGTTCACACATTCAACAATACCTTCTCGTCTGGTCGAATTGAAGACTCAATTGCTGACTCTATCATGGTTCTAATCCCAAAAACAAAATCTCCAGAAATCTGTAACGAGCTTATGCCTATATCCTTAAACAATGGTTGCTTCAAGCTAATTTCAAAAGTCTTAGTTGAACGCATCAAGCCCTTTCTGAATAACTGGATTTCTCTTTCTCAATCGGCCTTCATTCCTGGAAGGCTTATTAGTGACAACATCCTCTTTGTGCAAGATGTCATCCATTCAATGAAGTCCAAACACACAAAAAAGTATTGAATGTGCATTAAACTAGACCTTTTCAAAGCGTTTGATCGCATGTCTTGGGATTTTATTAATGATACTCTCACTAGAACTGGGCTCCCTGATAAAGTATGTCAGTTGATCATGCAAATCATCACCAAAGGCTCCACATCTATTCTCTGGGAAGGTACACCCCTTACAGCTTTGAAGGCCTCAAGAGGCGTCAGACAAGGCGATCCGATCAGCCCTTACGTCTTCATCCTTTGCATGGAACGGCTTAGCCAGACAATCTCCCTTGCTGTGACCGATGGTAGCTGGAAACCCATGATCTTATCAAGAGGAGGCACTAAGCTTTCCCATGTGCTTTTCGCTGATGATATCCTTCTCATGGGTGAAGCCTCAATTCATCAGGCCAAGACCATCCTAAACATTCTGGATAATTTCGCCAATGTATCTGGACATGCGATCTCTCTTGACAAATCTAAATGTTTCTACAGCTTGAACACTCCTAGGCCCTTAATTCGCACTATCAGCAGGAAACTTAGAATCCCCTGGACGCTGGACCTTGGAAAATACTTGGGAGTGCCTATCTTGCACCAACGGGTTAACAAGAACACCCACACATATATCATCTCCAACATCCGGTCCTGTATGGATAGATGGACCATGCACCATCTCTCCCTTGTTGGACGAATCACTCTAGCTAAATTGACGCTCCAAGCTATACCTTGCTATACTATGCAGTCAGTCTGTCTTTCCCCAACTCTATGTGATGATATAAACAAGCATGTCTGCCGTTTTCTATGGTCAGGCAACTGGGAGAAGCGGAGGATATCTCTGGTACCCTGGAAAAAGATCACAAGTAACAAAGATATTGGGGGCCTAGGAATTAAAGATGCTAGGGACCAAAATCAAGCCCTCCTTCCAAAAAACGTCTGGTCGTTTCTGAATCAATCGGACAGAACATGGGTTCAAATAATGAAAGAAAAGTATGTTTGAAACGGTGTCATCTCGAATCGTCATTGATCTCCCGCATGGCAATTCATCAAAAAGCACATCCCAATTATCCAAAACATCTGTTATAAGGTGGTGAACGATGGTAAATCCACCAATGTCTGGACTGACAGGTGGCTTCATGGCAACTCAATTCTTGACTTACAACCCAGCCTTACCATCCCGCCCGACCTAAGCTCTCTTCAGGTTAGCTCTATGAGCCTAGGACAAGGAAGGTGGGACTGGGACTTCATCTACCAGTTCCTCCCTGCTGTCACCTGGGACAAGATTTGCTCCCTGCCTCCTCCTGATGACTCCAATGGAGTAGACTTATGGGTTTGGCCTAAGGAACAAAATGGAAGGCTATCGTCTAGATCAGCCTATCGCTGGATCCGTGAAAAAAAGGAAATACAGTCACCTGGTCTATGGAAAGATGTCTGGAGATGGAAGCTTCCCGTAAGAATAAAGGTCTTTCTTCGGCTCTTACGACATAAATCTCTTCTCACTAACATGGAAAAGCGCCATCGCCATTTTGATGTCAACGACCAATGTCATCTCTGCAACAATGATGAAGCCAATACCCTGCATGCTTTGCGTGACTGTCATTTCTCTAAACCTATCTGGCTCAAGCTTGGTTCAAGTACTGAATTCTTCAATATGGACGAAGACTCCTAGATTATGTCCATCATCAAACACAATAAGATATCCGTGGCGCACCCTCCTGTTCCCCAAGTTGCCTGCTGGCATATCTGGCAAAGCTGTAATGAGAAAATCCATACAAGAATATTGAAACATCCATCGGTCATGGTCAAATTCATTCGTACAAGAGCCACCACCATCACTGAAGTGCAAAGTACCTTCAGCACAATAACAAGGAATCCTCGTACAACTCCCTCTTCCTCTTTTAACATCTCCAATTTTGACTACTTCATTTTGGTAGATGCGTCTTTCAAATCTTAGACCCAACCCTCAGGTCTAGGCTTTCATATTCTGGATAAGGCGGGTGTATGCCTCTTTGGAGGTGGTAAACGAAGTGCTAGTACTGATGCTCTAGAAGCGGAATGTCAAGCCATTATTTATGGGTTGGAGTCCATGGAAGTCTGTGGTAAGGGACACACTTTTCTAAGAACAGACTCAACACAAGAAGTCTCTCTAATCATACAGGAGCATACAACAATCAACAAATATAAACCTTATGTGAGCAGGGCCAAAGCTATGATGAAGGAACATACAGACATGGAGATACACCATATCAATAGGGAGAAAAACAGATCACTAACTCACTTACAAAGCATGCACATGCAAGTAGTTGTTATTCCTTTGCTTTTACTTCTACTTATCCTAATTGGCTCAATACGAGCAATGATGTAAATCTGCAAGAACTATTTATGTTACAACCCCAAATTTTGGGTTCCTTTGGTGAGAAATGCAATTTCTCATATTAAAGATATTTGGACAAATAATGATATAATTTTTTGTGAATAAATGGATTTCATTTAAAATAGCCTTGTTATTTTATTTGTGGGCTTTATTGGCTATTGGGCCCAATAACAAGGAAATTCAATTAAGTAATGAATAATTGAGTTGTTAAGAAAATAGAGGAAAGAAAAGTGTGGAAACCTCTAGAAGGCAAACCCAAATAGGGATTTCGTGCCTCTTGGATTCCTTGGGTTCCAAGGAGTTCAAAGTTGCATAGTAAATGCAATAATAAAAGAAAAGATCAATTACCTATTACTTTATTAAGAAAGAAATTGAAAACAATGATAAATTGTGGAAAACAAGTGAAAAGAGGTGCAATTGAGTTATCCTTAGTGGGATTTCGTATCCCAAGGATTCCTAATGTAAAAAAAAGGAAAACCAATGAGGAAAATTAAAGATAAACAAAAAGAAATCCTCAAAAAGAAATATAAGAACTCAACATGATAATGTGAAATAATGCATATTGATGCATTTAGGGATAATGAGTATTACTTAAAAAGGAATTTCGAATTCTTTGAGTTTCTTGGGGTCCAACGAGCCCCAATAAAGAGGAGAGAAAGAGAAATACCAATAAAGTCAAATAAGAGGATAATGTGATGCTTAATGAATGAATTTCATGGTTTTTTTTTAAAAAAGAGTGATATTTTCTTCTAAAAGGAAACTATAATTTTGTGCTTATGGAGTAATAGTCAAGCACAAGAGAGACTAAGAGAAAGGATTTTCGAAATCCTAATATTACAAGAAGAAGGAATATCAAAGAAATAAGAGAGAGAGAGAAGCTTGCTTCCTAATGAAGGAATTTGATTCCTATTAGGAAAAGACCTTGCATCTTTGTGGATGCATGTCTTGGGGTGCGAAAACCCTCCCCTATATAAGGGGTTGGTCTTACGGTTTGAGTTCCAAAGAGATCTCACACGCAACTCTTCTCCTTCTTCATTGTTTTTGGTTGCAAAACCCTAACATCGAGTGGAGCTTCCTCTAGAGCAACGAGGAGGTGCGGGGCCATATGGAGGGAGGCCTGGCGTTCCCCGAAGACCTGTGCATGACTGGACGATGCTCTCGAGCATCCAACTTCATGAAGTTTCCTGTGGTACACCTACAGCGCGGCTGCAACATGGCTGTAAGATTGTGAGTTTTCAGAGCTTTCTCCCGATCCTTCTGACCGTATCTGGGGTAGCATCGGCAGCGCAAGGGAACGCCGAAGGAAGGGGACCAGTCCCCAATGGTGGTCGAGGTCCCAAGGTAGGAGGAGAGGTCGCACAACTCGCGATTAGGGTAGCAGGTCGGCGCACCTGGCTCCTCGCAAGGAGGAAGAAGGGTTTGGGAGGCGTTGGACAAATATGCCCTCCGCGAGCTACATCGTTGGCTGACTTAAAGAGGGGCATAACAAACATTTGGTTATGCTTCCTTTTGGGCGAGCTAGTTGCATGGAAGGAGTCACATGACAGCTTGCTATTAGCCAAGTAAGTGATTTAATGCAAAATTCATAACTAAATATCCGTAGCACGGATAGGTTCACATAACATATGAAAGTTGCTCACAAAAATGAGGAGAATCTAATAAAAATAAAATTGAAGCCTGATTCTTATTGCAATGCGAAAAGTAATGGAAATTATTAACTTTAGTGTATTAGTGATTAAGAAATCCTATTTTGATATGATTAACGTGATTAGTAGGGTTTAATTAATGATTAAAGTTAATATTAGCCTGTTATTGATAAAAAGAAACATTAGGAACAAAAAGGAGTAACCTTGCACATAATTGATTAATTTAGAGTTTCTTGTGCATAAATATGTTTTAATGGGCCTTGAAACCCTAATGTTGGTAATTAGGACTACTAATGGCTTTAATTATTTGATTTCATGTATAGAACTGAGTTTTCATGATTTAAATATATTTCGAACATTAAAGTTCCTAATTTGTGGATAAATACCCTAAATGTAGTAATTAGGGTTTTCTCATGAATAAAAGGTAGAACTAATGGCAAATCGGGTTCATATGTGATGTGGACCATAATAAACTATGAATCAATGATAAATACATATAATGATATTGTCATGCATTAAAAGGATAAAAATAGTAGCTTTAATGTAAAAGAGACTTAATGAACTTAATTAATGGTTAATTATGCCTTTAATCCGAAATTGAGGATTAGATATGGAAATAATTAGGGTTTAAGACAGTAAAAGATGAAGGGAAATCCTAATTGTAATGGAAACCCTAAAAGTGGACTAGAAACCCTAAGAAACGAGTTAGATTTAATAGATCTTAATGACATGAGTAATAAAAGGGAATTGTATAATTGTTTCAGGATCTTATTGAATGCTTGCTTGCCTATTGTTGATTGGACTATTCTTTCTCAAATCTGCATGTACAGGTATGTGGTTACGCTTATGACTACCCGAATTAGTTTTCTAGGATTTTATCGATGTTTCCATCGTGGCTTGAATTAAAATGTTGGATGTATTTAATTCATGCAAAGTATAATGTGAATATGACTATCACATAAGATATGTGCCTACTATCTCAGATCCTGGTCCCCTCTGTGGCTTAATAGTTGACTTAGTAAATGGCTACCAATGGTGTAGGTCCATCAGGTCATTAGATGACTTAGTAAATGGCTACCAATGGGGTAGGAACATCAAGTCATCATGAGTTAGATATTGGGCTACCTTCGAGTAGTGCCATGCGACTCAACCCTAGATATTGATCTACCTGTTAGGTAGGGTCATGCGGGGTTTTAATAAGGATCTACCTAGAGAGAGGTAGTATCTCAGTTCACTGTAGGGATAGCACAGAGATAGGGGATAGGAAAGGATTGAGTAGTATGGTTTAAAACGTAATCTTGGCTGTTAAATGATAATTGGATGATTACTTTGTTACTATAGTTGCATGATTATTGTTTCCCCCACATACCAGATTCTTGCTGACTGACATTTTGTTTGTCGGTGTTTTAGGTACAAATGAAAAGAACAAATAGTAAAGTGGCAGATGTGAACTTAAATGAGAAATAACATGTACATGAGGATTAGTTAGTTTAGCATCTTCATGGATAGAAGTTTAGAAATCCCAGTTTTTCCAAGGTAAGAAAAGTTTTATTTTATACCAATTTTCGGTTTAGTTGGTAAAATTTATTAATTATTATTGATTATTTGTCGAACCTTTGATCATGTTAGTTGAATAACGGCTCTGACCTTCGGGTCTCCCTTAATTGGGGGTTATCGGGAGACGGGGTCATTACAATTGGTATCAGAGCCAAGGTTCCTCAATTAATCTTTAATAATTATTAAATTTTACAAATTTTGTAGAACCCAAGGGAGTTATTAGAGGATTATCCGAAAGACAGAGGTGTCTAGAAAAGGATCACGACGAGCGGGCTGGCAATATTTTCCTCCGCACAGCTAGTCGGAATACGAGGACTCCCAGATCCGTGTGGCTGCCTGGCCAAAGTCTTAGTGTATGAATCGAAATAAGATACCTTTAGGACTCTCTCATCTTGTTCATCCATTCTCAACTCAAATTCTATCAAGGACCTTAAGGATTAGGGTTTTCTCTCTTCTCCTCACCCTCTTGAGGTATGGGTAAGGTTGATAAGGATTAAGGAATCCTCCACCAAATTATAAAAAACATGTAAATAAGATGTCATGGACATAAGCTTAATAGAGTAAGCGTAAAAGGAATAGATACATGCTTAGGTCGTATGACACGAGTTGTCATTGCCTCAGGAGAGACCTGAGGATAGACCTCCTTGGTAGGAGGATGAGTAGAGAGAGTTAGTCTTGGAGGTAGAGACCTCCATTAAAGCTAGAGACCTAGCACATCATTTGGGGATGATGTTAACCCTAACCCTAAGTGAAAGTTAGAGAGGAAGATGACATGAGTTCATGGTTGACCGAGTGTTTGGTTGGACATGCCTTGGGGATGCCATAAGAGGGTAGATGACCTAGTGCCTTTGGCGACCCAACCCTGGAGAGGGTCGTGCATGCTAGAGCGAAGGATAGCTCCTTAATGGATAAGGTTAGAGGAGAACCTATAGTTACCCTATGGGCTTAGACAAGTAGGGTATAGCTTGATGAGATCCTGGTTAAGAGATCATGATGGATGGATTATGAAATAAGAATAAAGGGCTATGAATGATCTTGAGCAAACATAAGTTCAAACATAGGCTTCACCTATGTGGAGGTATGCTAGTGAGCTTGATCCTTCATGGAGAAAGGACCTCAGGTAGTAAGGTTGAGTGTGGAGTTAGCTCTAGAAAGAAAAGCAGGACTCAAGAAAGAGGAAGCTTAGATTCCGAGACATAAGGAACAGTAGGGTAGTTGAGGATGATGCGACCTAAGTGGATGATAGTGGCTGCCTTATGTTTGATCCCTGGAGGCTGAGGATATCTCAATTTCCTTTAGAGGAACCAAACCTTAGAGGAAGGATGATGCTTCTGGTCCCTAAGGTATAAGTGATTACCTACTAGATGAGATAAAGAGTGCTTTAGACCCTGAGGGTGTTTAAGTAACTGGTTGTGAGGCTTTATACCTAGTTGGTTGTCCTGGAAGAGGACTCAACTCTAAAGTGTTTCTTGAGTAGAAGGATCATGGAAGTACATGACATATCTTGGACATGCTTGATTCATGATTAAGAGATTGAGCATGCAGTTGGATACCCAAAGGTGAACATAGGGTTCCTAGGCCTAAGAGGGGAAGTAGTGTATCCAATACTCATGGTGAGTTTGAGTCTCTATAGTTTCAAGCATGGTACTCTTAATGTGTAGAGGTAAAGGAAAACCCTTAAGGTAAGGGTATGATGGACGAACCCCTCACAACTAAATTGGTCTAATGTTGAGGATGAGAACAAGTGTGACCTAGCATGGTTTAGTAGTTACGCTTGTGCCTTAGTTGTTTTTGGATTAAGCATGCTCATGTGAAGGTAAACCCTAAGGATGCTTGTGACCTTTGTTCTCAAGGTGTAGTTTCCTCCCATCCTGGGAGAGGGACCCTTTGGTGGGGAGTTTACCAGATTTGTTGGTTTTGAGGTAACCTAAGGAGGTTTCATAGGATCTTGAGAAGCTAAGTGAAGAGTACATGGCATGAGAATGAATCTATAGACCCATACATAACCATCTATATGTGCATGTGGATCTGTTACCATGGAAGTAACTGGTATGGGATTGACCACGTTAGGCAGGTTGCCATAATCCCTATGAAAGGATGAAAGTCAGCCACAAATGCAGGAAGAGAGATGATGAATGCTTGGGTAAGGTTCTAAGTTGAACATGTACTATAAAGAGAATCCTAAGTCTATCCTAGGGTCAGGTAGAGGTAAGACCGATGGAAGTAGGAGTTGCCTAATTCCCTAGTTGCACAAGACCATAGGGTCGGGAGGTAACATCTATCATTGTCTGAGGGCCATGGGTTAGGAGATTGATCACATTCATGAACTCATGGGACCCAAAGGGCATATGAGTAGGGCACTCTCTGATGTATGAGGGAAGAGGGATGACCCCAAAAGTGTCGACACCTTAAAGACCTAGAGGAGATGACCAAGGATTGTGCTTGAACTAGGTAAGTTCGAGACCAGTTTTCCATGGAAGTAATGTGGATATCAAGATCATGGCACGTTTCAACCTAGATTTGAAGGTGTACATGCAAGGTGGGATGTGTCATCTCTACTCTTGGAACAGGAAGAACTTTGTGTTTGGGCGGCCGCCAAATGCTTATTTCCTCTTGTTATGAGTGGGAGAGATGGGACAGTACGCATGCCATACACCAAGGATAAAGATGATGTGAGTTGGAACGTTGCTACAAGGTATGAGGATAGAGATGATAACATACCCTTGTGGAGCAAATGATACATGGATGGTTTACAAACACTAAGAGTATTAAAGAGATTATCTTGTGGGGATGTGATACCATGAGCTATCTAGAATTTGCATGTGATACAAGGTTGAGTTTGATAACCAAGAGGGTGATTTCAGAGTTTTCTTGATGAAGATAACCTTAGAGTTCAAGATGAGACTTAAGAGGAATACATGGAAGAGTATGTCTTCAACTTTACCTAACACCTAAGGATAAGAAGTGGTCTGGTTGAGATATAGCTTCCTAGTTAGATGGAGGCTATAAGAGGTTGTTAGGTTAACCCTCCGTTGGAAACGAGATGAGTTCGGCTAACACACAAATGTAACAATATCGGTTGATCAAGTTAAAGTTTGTTTGGTTAGCCATCCTAGTCCATGATATAATGAAAGGATGGTTGTAGAACCCCAGATGTACTCCTATGAAAACAAAGGTGATGAAACCCTGATTGGAGTGGTGTAGGGTTTCTGAGGAATCATGACACACTGGAGATCATGATTTTAGGATCACCATATTCCATGATATAACTGAGATAGTAAGAGATAGTAGCACTTTGGATGCTTAAGATGAAGATGCATGTGGCTTGTGGCCATGCATGATAGAGGTGAAGGACGAACACCAGTAACCCAGTGTATCAATATAGAGGATAAAAGAGTCCCTGAGAGGGAATGGGAGTTCATCACTATGGATGATGTGGAAAATCTCCCCTTAACCAAGGAAGATCAATATGGGTTATGGTAGATCGCCTTACCTAGATGACATGAGAAAGAAGGAGTACTATCAAGAGACAGGTTTTGTTGAACTACATAAGAGAAAGAGAGATGATTCAAATACATTATGATGAGAGTTCAAAAGTTCTTGAGTATGACCAAGGATCACTTCCATGAGGTCGAATGGATACATGAAGAACTCGATGATAGTACAGTTTATCACCCCATACTAATGGACAGTATGATCCAGACTAGAGGGTCTGATGAGAGCATGTGTGCTCACTCAGGGTGATACATAGAGACAGATCTTAAGATGTGATGTTAGCCACCAGAGCCTTTATCGGGATGCAAGAAGTCTTATAGAGAGGTTGTGTCGGTCACCACTTCATTAAGATGATGTTGGTGAAGGAGGCCTCTCGAAGGTCAGGAAAGAACCACAGTGTGTGCAGATGAAGTCACTTTGATCGTGCAATGGCTGAGAGAGAGAGCCCAGTGGTGACATGAGTCACAAGCTGATGCAAAGCAGACTGACATACAGTTCACTATGGGAGAATATGTGATGTGAAAATCCGACCCCTCTAAGCTATAGATGAGAAAGCTAAGTCCCCGATATATGGGTCCATTTGAGATGGATTGGTGGAAATGGTTGTGTTTAGCCTTGCCCCTCAGGATAACATGATGTGTAAGGTGTTCCATGAGTCCGATCTAGAGTACTATGTGAGGTACCCAAGCCGTGTGCTGAGCCCAGAACCTATTCATCTTTTGATAGGTTGATATGTCCTGAGTCACCTATGAGGGTACGATATACCAAGCTAAGAAAGAACTCAAATGGAAGAATATGAGATGATGAAGGTTCTTGGGAAGCACCATGGAAAGGGTCAAGCCACATGGGAGCCATGATGGACATATGAAAGGCTTATCCTGTTTGCTTGATGGAATTTTGAGGGCAAAATTCTCATAAGAGGGGAAGGATGTTACAACCCCAAATTTTGGGTTCCTTTGGTGAGAAATGCAATTTCTCATATTAAAGATATTTGGACAAATAATTATATAATTTGTTGTGAATAAATGGATTTCATTTAAAATAGCCTTGTTGTTTGATTTGTGGGCTTTATTGGCTATTGGGCCCAATAACAAGGAAATTCAATTAAGTAATGAATAATTGAGTTGTTAAGAAAATAGAGGAAAGAAAAGTGTGGAAACCTCTAGAAGGCAAATCCAAATAGGGATTTCGTGCCTCTTGGATTCCTTGGGTTCCAAGGAGTTCAAAGTTGCATAGTAAATGCAATAATAAAAGAAAAGATCAATTACATATTACTTTATTAAGAAAGAAATTGAAAACAATGATAAAATGTGGAAAATAAGTGAAAAGAGGTGCAATTGAGTTATCCTTAGTGGGATTTCGTATTCCAAGGATTCCTAATGTAAAAAAAGGAAAACCAACGAGGAAAATTAAAGAGAAACAAAAAGAAATCCTCAAAAAGAAATATAAGAACTCAACATGATAATGCGAAATAATGCATATTGATACATTTGGGGATAATGAGTATTCCTTAAAAAGGAATTTCGAATTCTTTGAGTTTCTTGGGGTCCAAGGAGCCCCAATAAAGAGGAGAGAAAGAGAAATACCAATAAAGTCAAATAAGAGGATAATGTGATGCTTAATGAATGAATTTCATGATTTTTTTTATAAAAAAGAGTGATATTTTCTTCTAAAAGGAAACTATAATTTTGTGCTTATGGAGTAATAGTCAAGCACAAGAGAGACTAAGAGAAAGGATTTTCGAAATCCTAATATTACAAGAAGAAGGAATATCAAAGAAATAAGAGAGAGAGAGAACCTTGCTTCCTAATGAAGGAATTTGATTCCTATTAGGAAAAGACCTTACATCTTTGTGGATGCACGTCTTGGGGTGCGAAAACCCTCCCCTATATAAGGGGTTGGTCTTATGGTTTGAGTTCCAAAGAGATCTCACACGCAGCTCTTCTCCTTCTTCATCATTTTTGGTTGCAAAACCCTAACATCGAGTGGAGCTTCCTCTAGAGCAACGAGGTGGTGTGGGGCCATTTGGAGGGAGGCCTGACGTTCCCCGGAGACCTGTGCATGGCTGGACGACGCTCTCGAGCATCCAACTTCACGAAGTTGCCTGTGGTACACCTGCAGCGCGACTGCAACATGGCTGCAAGATTGCAAGTTTTCAGAGCTTTCTCCTAGTCCTTCTGACTGTATCTGGGGCAGCATCAGTGGCGCAAGGGAACGCCAGAGGAAGGGGACCAATCCCCAATGGTGGTCGAGGTCCCAAGGTAGGAGGAGAGGTCGCGCAACTCGTGATTAGGGCAGAAGGTCGGCGCACCTGGCTGCTCGAAAGGAGGAAGAAGGGTTTGGGAGGCGTTGGACGAATATGCCCTCTGCGGGCTACATCGTTGGCTGACTTAAAGAGGGGCATAACAGACATTTGGTTATGTTTCCTTTTGGGCGAGCTGGTTGCATGGAAGGAATCACGTGGCAGCTTGCTATTGGCCAAGTAAGTGATTTAATGCAAAATTCATAACTAAATATCCGTAGCTCGGATAGGTTCGCATAAAATATGAAAGTTGCTCAGAAAAATGAGGAGAATCTAATAAAAATAAAATTGAAGCCTGATTCTTATTACAATGCGAAAAGTAATGGAAATTGTTAACTTTAGTGTATTAGTGATTAAGAAATCCTATTTTGATATGATTAACGTGATTGGTTGGGTTTAATTAATGATTAAAGTTAATATTAGCTTGTTAATGATAAAAAGGAACATTAGGAACAAAAAGGAGGAACCTTGCACATAATTGATTAATTTAGATTTTCTTGTGCATAAATATGTTTTAATGGGCCTTGAAACCCTAATGTTGGTAATTAGGACTACTAATGGCTTTAATTATTTGAATTCATGTATAGAACCGAGTTTTCATGATTTAAAGCTATTTTGAGCATTAAAGTTCCTAATTTGTTGATAAATACCCTAAATGTAGTAATTAGGGTTTTCTCATGAATAAAAGGTGGAACTAATGGCAAATCGGGTTCATATGTGATGTGGACCATAATAAACTATGAACCAATGATAAATACATATAATGATATTGTCATGGATTAAAAGGATAAAAATAGTAGCTTTAATGTAAAAGAGACTTAATCAACTTAATTAATGATTAATTATGCCTTTAATCCGAAATTGAGGATTAGATGTGGAAATAATTAGGGTTTAAGATAGTAAAAGATGAAGGGAAATCCTAATTGTAATGGAAACCCTAAAAGTGGACTAGAAACCCTAAGAAACGAGTTAGATTTAATAGATGTTAATGACATGAGTAATAAAAGGGAATTGTATAATTGTTTCAGGATCTTATTGAATGCTTGCTTGCCTATTGTTGATTGGACTATTCTGTCTCAAATCTGCATGTACAGGTATGTGGTTACGCTTATGACTACCCGAATTAGTTTTACGGGATTTTATCGATGTTTCCATCATGGCTTGAATTAAACTGTTGGATGTATTTAATTCATGCAAAGTATAATGTGAATATGACTATCACATAAGATATGTGCCTACTAGCTCAGATCCTGGTCCCCTCTGTGGCTTAATGGTTGACCTAGTAAATGCCTACCAATGGGGTAGGTCCATCAGGTCATTAGATGACTTAGTAAATGGCTACCAATGGGGTAGGACCATCAAGTCATCATGAGTTAGATATGGGTCTACCTTCGAGTAGTGCCATGCGACTCAACCCTAGATATTAATCTACCTGTTAGGTAGGGTCATGCGAGGTTTTAATAAGGATCTACCTAGAGAGAGGTAGTATCTCAGTCCGCTGCAGGGATAGCATAGAGATAGGGGATAGGAAAGGATTGAGTAGTATGGTTTAAAATGTAATCTTGGCTGTTAAATGATAATTGGCTGATTACTTTGTTACTATTATTGCATGATTATTGTTTCTCCCACATATCAGCTTCTTGCTGAACGACGTTTTGTTTGTCGGCGTTTTAGGTACAAATGAAAAGAACAAACAGTAAAGTGGCAGATGTGAACTTAAATGAGAAATAACGTGCACAGGAGGATTAGTTAGTTTAGCATCTTCATGGATAGAAGTTTAGAAATCCCAGTTTTCCAAGGTAAGAAAAGTTTTATTTTATACCAATTTTTGGTTTAGTTGATAAAGTTTATTAATTATTATTGATTATTTGTCGAACCTTTGATCATGTTAGTTGAATAACGGCTCTGACCTTCGGGTCTCCATTAATTGAGGGTTACCGGGAGATGGGGTCGTTACAGTTTACCTGCACTAGAGAGCGAGAGGAATACAATTAATCTCTAGAATCCAAAAAAGAAAAGGACAAGGACTTACTAAGATAGATCACTGGATTACATCAAAGACTACAAATGTAATACACATCACTTTGTTATATAATACATACTAGGCAAACTAATGGAAAATTTGAAATATGGATAAATGGATAATCGAAATATGCCAAACGAGTTTTGGGTAATCAAGTTTTCTTATAGACCTATAAATGGATAATCGAAATATGCACATTCGATTCAGATTTAAATTCAAAGTCGCCAGATTCAGTTCGAGTTTTGGATATCAAATTTCATATTCAAATATTTCAGATCGGATGTCAGATATTTTTATATCCGCTCTAAAAAAATTAAGTTTGACAAAAATATACATATATACAATTTATAAACACTTTATCAAAATACATTTAATGTAATATCAATATTTGATGCGTATAATGTATTTATTAACATTAAATCTTGATTTTTAGAGCAGAATAGACCAAATGGTTGCGGACGAAAACGCAACTTGGAGGGAAACAGACCAGTCGATTCAGCGCCGCTGGCTACTCCCTGGGAATCTCAGAAGCTTTGGAGAGGAAGGGAGCAAATGTGAATGTGCCTACCATAGTTATAGATCTGAATCCTAATCTGTCCTAGGTTCAAGATCTCGTATCATGGGAATCACTCAGCAAAAGTAAAAAAAAAACATCTATTGTTACATTAGAAGGAGGTTCGAATTATTTTTGGTAAGCTGGTTTATCCAAAGATTGAAGCCGTGTTGAATGTTAATAGATGGAACAATTTCTTGGTAGGGTACATTCTTGATTTCTATCCTCGTCTACCCACGCTAACAAACTACCTCTCCTAGTTATGACAAACTCAGAGTTCTTTTAAGATATTCAATAGGGGAGGAGGTTTTTTCATCATTAAGTTCTACTGATCTGGATGACTTGAACGATGCATTAGCAGGAGATTGATATGTTAAAAATAGACCAATGATACTGAGAAAATGGAAGATAGGCGATAATCAAGTTGAAGCAAGACTTAATGAATTTTCAGTATGGGTCAGGATTCACAAACAACCACTAGAACTATGGGCTATCAACATGTTTTAAGGAATCAGATCAGTCCTTGGCACCAAGATCAAAGTTTTGATGTCATGGGACGCTAAATTCCTTGAGTCAATTACTTTGTCTGATAATGAGGGTGATGATCTTTCTGTTTCCATTGAGAATGAATGGTTTCCTTACAAGTGTTGTTGGTGTGGCTATTTAGGGTATGATGACTTTGAAGCTAAAAATTCTCAGACTCAAAGCAGCTGGTTCAAACCTGCTTCCAAGAAGTTAATCTGGGGCAGAATTCTTTGGTTTCTACTGAACAATACCAAGATAAGTTAGCAAAGGTTGTTAATGATTCTATGCAGGAGGTTGATTCTGTTCCTTAATCATTTTCTCATTCTATAAAGGTGAATGAAGTTGCTAAATCCTTGAACGAGCCTTGAATGAAGAATTGGTGAGGAAGGATAAAGGGTTGGTACTTGAGGCTAGATTGGTACCTTCTATTCTTATATCTATATTTTATGATGGGTCGCCAAGTAGCTACAAGGATGCTAAGTTGCATGTTCCAAGATAAAAGTGGTTCTGGGAGAAAGAAAGCAAGGTTGCCACCTATATGTCAAACTAATCCTTATGTGGGTATCTTTTACAGAGTCACAAATTCTATCTTCTCTCCAATGTCTAACAAATTTGGTGGATTGGAAATCATTTATGAGAATACTGAGGCTGAAAGTTTAACAACCCAGGTTACCAAATGACTCCTTCTTTATAGATCACCTTTTGGAATGTCAGGGGATCAGTAATAAAATACTGAGTGTCACAGAGGAGTTAAGTAAGTATATAGAAGTGATATTATCATTCTTAATGAATCAAAGCTAAGGTTGAGCAAGATTTCTAAATGTATGAGGAAGTACTTCCATGAATACAACTGGGTGTCTAACCTTGATTTGCATGTTTTGGGTAGAGTTTTTGTTCTATGGAAGAGTGATAGATGTGATATTACTAAAGTTTTTGAATGCGATCCAATATTCATGTTAAACTATTTGCTGAGGAATCTAGCTTTATTCTCTCTACTATATATGGTCATAATGATGATGTTGATAGTTGCTCGTCTCTGAACTGATTTAGAGAATGTTGTTAGAAGTTCATCTGAGCCTTGGGTGATTATGGGGAATTTTAATGCTACTAGAAAAATGAATAAAAAGTAAGGAGGAAACCCCCTACTAAGAAGTCTATGGATGATTTTAATGATTTTGTTTTGGACAATGACTTGTTTGAACTTGACTTGGGTGGCCCTTCCTACACCTAAGACAATCACCAAGACAGTGATTGTTTTGTTACATCTAAAATAGATAAGATCATGTTCAAAGTTGATTTTCAAAATTTATGTGATGCTTTTCATGATGAATTTATATCTAACTCGATCAGTGACCACATAAGAATCAATTTGTTTATAGGTGAACCAAGGAAGTTTACATCACCATTCAAGTTTATTAATAGCTAGACCAATCATCCTAATTTTTGGTTTTATTCTTAAAGATGTGTGGGATAATGAGTTTGAAGGTTTTGCTATGTTTAAGTTGTATGAGAAATTTAACCTTCTTAGAACTGAGGTCTGTGAATGGAACAAGAAAGTGTATTGTGATATACATGAAAATGTTGCTTTGTGTAAAGATAATGCTTTGGTGACTCAACAAAATTCTTATCTAGATCCTCTAAATGAACCTCTTAGACTTGTTGCTAAGGATTTGAGGCTTGAGTCCAAGATTTTTGTGGATGCTGAGGAATCTTTCCTAAGACAAAAATCTCGGGTTCAGTGGCTTAGGGAGGGAAAATGCAACACCAATTTTTTTTACTCGTCGTTGAAATAAAGAAGAGGTAGGAAATCCATCAAATGCTTAAATTTAAATTGTGACATGGTGTATGACATCAATGCTATTCAGGATGCCATGGTTAAATGTTGTTCACACATATTTCTATAAGAATTCTCCTAGTGGTGTCTGGGAAGGAGAATGGAAGGGTCCTCATATATCTAAGCAACATAGCATCTCTCTTCTTGATATGGTTACTAGGAGGGGAGTAGATGTTGTTGTCTCTAATCTTAATGAATATAAAGCCCCTAGACTGGATGGGTTTTAATGGGCATTTCTTTAATATTGCTTGGAAGATTATAGGTGATGATGTGTTTGAGGTTGATCGAGAATTTTTCACTAATGGCGGCTAGTTAAAAGAGGCTAATCATACTTTTATCACACTTTTGCATAAAGTTCATGATTCTTCTTTTGTTCCTAACTGGAGACCCATTGCATTGTGCAATGTTTTCTATAAAATTATATTAAAAATCCTGACTAATAGATTTCAGTCTATTCTGCCTTCTATCATTGATACAAATCAATGTGCATTTGTTAAATGGATGTCTATTAAGGATGTTATTGATCTCACTAGTGAGATTCTTGTTGACTTTAAGTAGGTCTCTAATTCTAATTTATGCATTCAAGCTGACATTTCTAAAGCTTACGATCCAGTTTGTTGAAAATCCTCTTTTCTATTCTTCATAGAATGGGATTCCCGTGCAAGTGGATTAAGTAAAATTAGTTAAATCTACCTTGTCCACCATGCTTCTTTATTGGGTCCTTGCTTTACTCATTCCCAGTTCTATCTTGGATATTATTGATAATATATGTAGAGATTTCCTTTGGGGACAATCTAAAGATAAAAAGAGCATTCATCTTCTTAAATGAGAAAATGTGAATTTACCCAAGAAGGAGGGCGGTCTGGGTATTAGGAAAAGCAAGGAAGTGGCTAAGGCTAGTTTTATCAAGAATGCAGAGGATATAGCTAGTAAAAAAGATTCACTATGGGTCAAGTGTATTGGTGAGAAATATATGAAAAATCTCTCTTTCTGGTCTCTATTTGAATCATCAAATTTCTCATGAATGTTTAATAATAACCTAAGAGTAAGAGATGTTCTGTTACCCCTTATTGAATTCAAGGTTGTCTCTGGTAGTAGTTTCAAATCGTGGTAGGATCCTTGGGCAAATTTTAAATTTTTGGGGGATTGTGTTGATAAGGAGATGATTATTAGAGTTGGTATTCCTTTTGATTCTAACATGTGTTCTATCATAGTTAATTTGTCTTGGTTTATTCTAAATTAAAGATGCTCTTAGAGGTTGTTAAATGTTGTCAAGTGTGTTAATATTTCTTCTGAGAATGATGATTGTTTGTTGTTTATGGGGAATAAGTCAATCAAAATCAAGAATGTTTGGGAAGTTATTAGATACAAAGGTGTAGAGGACAATGGCTTTGAAGGGATCTAGTGTTTTAGAGGACAATGGCTTTGAAGGGATCTAGTGTTGATGGTTTATGAGTTTACGGCCATGCCACCGGGGATCGTGCCAAAATTTGGTATTGTTCCAATGATGTGGCTATGTCTGGATGGTTCCAGAGATGATGTGGAGTGTGTTGGATAAATGCTTCCAAAGTGGTGAAGTTGTCTTGGAAGTAGTGAAGGACCATGGTGGTTGTTATTTGAGGTATTTACCTATGAAGTTGTTCATCCATAACTTGTCTTCTATGTTGCAAATGGATGTTGTGATTTTGTGAATGAGGCATAAGTTGTGGATCTTGACACTGATGATGCCCCATCCACCATATGCTTTGGGGTTACATATGATTTCCCAGTTGATCAAATGTAGTTTCTTTCCATGGTGTTCCCATAGGAAATTCCATCAGATTTTGTGAATGGCCTTGAGAATAGTGTATGGAAGGGGAATACATGTTAGATGGTATATAATAATGGGCATGAGGGTGATGTTATGTAGAGATTGTCATCCTTCCAGGGAGAGGTAGTTGTTTTTCTAGGAATTTACTCGGTGGTTCAGTTTGTGGATGATCGAATTCCATGTAGAGTAGGGTAGGTGTGTTGGGGTTAGCGGGAGACCTAGGTACAAAAATGGGAAGGCTTCGTGTTGACATCCCAACATGGTGATGTATCTATTCATATCTGATGAGCCAACATGGTTGGTAATAATTGTTGACATTTTGAAATTAATTTTGATGCCAGAGAGTTTGGAAAATATCGCAAGGATCCTGATGAGGTTGATGACATCTAAATCATTTGGTTTGATGATGATGATGGTATCAGTAGTGTATTGGATGACATTGTGCACACATCCTCTAGGCATGTTGAGATATCCAATTTTTTGGAGCATCGCGTATGAGGGAGTTTAGAATGAATGTGATAATAATGAATAGATAGGGTGATAATGGGTCTCCCTGTATAATCCCATTTGAATTCCTAAAGAAAATGTAAGGTGTTCCATTGATAAGGGTAGAAAATGTGCTAGTGTAGATACATGATTGTATCCTTGAGCACCATTTTGTCAAAAAGTTAAGACCATGCATGCAATGTATAAGGAACTCCTAGTTGACATTGTCAAATGCTTTTCCCAAGTCCATCTTAATTGTGAGAACCAGTTATCTGGGAGTATGACAAGTGTGTAGGGTTTCCTAGACCATGATGAATGCATCTTGAATGTTTCTACGTGGTAGGAATGCACATTCTCGAAGGTCAATGATAACATTTAAAAGCGGTTTCATATGACTATTGATCATCTTGGCCAGAATCTTGTATGATGAGTTGATAAGGCTAATAGGTCTATAATCCCTGGTGGAATTTAGATATTCTTTTTTAGGGATGAGAGAAATGTATGCGTGGTTGATAAGTTTGAGGAGATGAGTGATATTGTGGTGTCAGTACATCTCTAGACATATCTTGTTTAAGTCACCCTTGATGAACTTTCGTGATGCATGATAAAAGGACATATCGAAACCATCTGGTCTAGGTGATTTATATAGCCCTAGATTCACCATAGCCTTCTGGATTTTAGGTTTGAGGAATGGATCGAATAGGTTGTTAGATGGAGGAATTTTGTGTAGGAATATCTTGTTCCAGTTAAGGGTAATTTGATTGTGGTAAATGTGCCTGTTGTTGTATAGTTCTTTGAAGAAGTTGATAATGTGGTTATTGAAGGTCCATATGGGTTGTATGGTAGCATCTATTCCATCAATATTGGTGATCAAAATACGACTACATTTGTTGCTGCAAGTGGTGTGGAAGAATTTAGTGTTTTTGTCTCCCCCCTTTAACCATTTGATTGGGGGACCTATTTCCATAGGGTTTCTTCATGTGTTTTGAGAATGTTGATGTCCTCTAGAATGGGTGTGTGTCTGTAGGATAGTTAATCGAGAGTGTGGTAATGAGGTGTTCCTTAGTTTTGATGGCATCTAGTATGGAGAAAAAATGAGTCTTGTTCCATCTCTGGAAGGTTGGTCTAAGCAGTTTGAGCTTGTGTTGGATGTTGTATCCTGGGTTTCTTAAGGAGGTGTAAGAGTTCCATATGTTGGTGATCATGGGGGTGATGTTTTGGGGGCGTGCCTAAAATCTCTCAAAACGAAATGGTTTTTGTCTCCAACAAGGAGGTTTGGTTTGAAGTAGACTGGGGAAGTAAAAGATAGACTAGATGCAATGAGTGTGGTGAAATCCATGGGGTGTATACCCGCCCATAGGTTATTGCATAGAAAGTGGTCTAATCTGGCTCTATGTAGTCATGTATGCCATGTCCAACACTGTTACTAGTGTGGAGATCTCTGAGGGGGTATGAGGTGATGAATTTGTGGAAGAGATAAGCATGGTGAGGGATTTGTGGGTAGTCGGGAGGGTTGGTATGGTATCTCTCTTGTAAACATGTGACAAGGTTGAAATAACCTCCAATGATCCATGGGGTGTCCATGAGTTGATCAGCTAGTGTAACCAGTTCTTCAATAAATGGTTCCTTGTGTGAACTAGGGGGGTCATAGACACCAGTGAAATGCCATAGTGTGTTGGTTCTAGATTTAAAGAACTGTTCATAGTGTGTTGGTTCTAGATTTTAAGAACTGCATCGTGATGCTATGGTTGATAATAAAGGAGTGTGTAGTGTGGTAGGAGCTATCATTCCATCCAATCAAAATTCCACCACTGAAGCCTGTCAGGGGGAGTTGTATCCATTTATTCATGTGACATCCGCCAAGGTGTTGTAGCTGAAAGTCAGTTAATTTGGTTTTAGTATCATGTATGGTAAGGTCAATGGATTGTTGATAAATGATGTTTCTAATGGCTCATCGTCTGCCAGATGACTCTCCCACACAAAAATCTTTGAGGTTGTAATGTCCATGCAGAATAGAAATGGGTGGCAAAAGGATATCAGTTGTGAGTCTCAAAAACACTCATACCACAATGTTGCATGGTATCAAAACTTGTTCCTATTGTCTGTTCAACTATTTTGTGCTATCCTCTATGGTATCCCATGGTTTGAGGGTGGTGATACTATCGATATGTGAGTTGGGGAGGATGGAGGGATGATAGTTTTGTTGGATACACAATCAGAAGTATTATATCCATATTCAATAGAAGAAAGTGTAAGTAGTTTAGGCGCAGTTGTACCTGTATCATCAATAGAGAGAAAGTTCTTATGCTTTTGTGACACTGACGTGTAGATCAGGGTAGTAGGACTTCACCACTTCATAGTCTTTCAAAACTAGGCTAAAGCTATTCGGGTTCGGGCTCGATAAAGCACAAAGGTCTTCAATGATGGTGGTCTTCAATTTTTGGAAGGTGTCTTGGTCCATGTCATTATGTGATGTGTTTGACATGCTCATGGAGTTCAAAGGGGGATATGTGCCCTGGATAGATTGTTGTGGAAAGTGTGTAAGGTTGGTGTTGTGGGTGTGTGCCTTCTTGTAGAGAGGGAATGTGTAACATCCCTGATCTGGGTTATGCTCTAACCCTAAATGTTTTGCTTAATAATGTTGATTAGATGCTTGTTCATATTTCTTGGAAAGAAATTAAGGCTTGAGAGGAACTTATATTTCAATTTTAGTCCTTTTTGAAAAATGTTTTTTGTTAGTTTTTTGAATAATGTTGAAACATTGTTTTGTTAGTTTTGGACTAAAGTGCAAATTACCCAAGTTAAGGGGTTAACATGAAAATTGTACATGATTTAATGTTCCTAAGATGTTGAGGCATCTTAAGAATGAGTATGATGTAGTGGAATGGTTTCCACAAGCTTGAGCACCAAGATAAAGCTTGCTGAGCAATCTTTGTGCATTAAAACCTAGTTTTGATGTAATGTGCAATTTACCCAAAACCTAGGGTTCAACATGCAAAATACCACTTCTAGAGGGTACCCCATGTTTCTTACCATCATGTAGAGAAAATAAAATGAGAGGGGCGCCTCATTTGAATTATTTTGGTGGAGAGAGAATCTTGATATTAAAATAATCAAGATTTAAGCACAATTGAAACCCTAATTCAATTTAATGCAAAAAAAAAAATTGAAGGGCCTTCAACCAAAAACTAGATGGTTGAATTTTCCCAAGTGTGAACGTTCTTGTGCCTTGTAAAGGCAACAAAAATATCCAAGGGAACGGATAACTCACTCTCATTATTAAAGGAAAAAGTAATATCCACTAAAAAGGGGGATATTGATATAATATGTTTAAGGTGCTTAAATTCTTTTCTTTTAATTCTTGGATAATGAAGAGGTTTTGCAAAGGGATGAATATGGATTCATGGACAAGGAATTGAAGGGAAGAGGCGGCACTAATTTTGGAAATTAAAAGAATTTAATAAGACATTTTCTCTCTCATTGAATTTCTTATAAAAACACCCTTTCCAACTTAATTGAGAGGCTTTTTCCGAACCCATTTCTTCTCTTAGCTTGCAAACTGACCAAGGAAGCTAGGAGCAGCTCGAGGACGACCCCCAACCGGTTGGTAAGCTTCTTGATCTTCTTTCACCTCGATTTCATGGTGAAAATCATAAAACAATGCATGATTTCTTCTCTATTTCACTCCATCTTCAATCCTAGCCAACCTTTTCACTCCAAAACTTAAGGACGAACCTAGGGAGAGTTGCAAAAGCTTCCTCCACCATTGTTGACGTGAAGCTCCAAGCTTTGAAGATCAATTGGAGGCGGTTTATATAACTCAAACCCTTAAATAGTGTTATTGCATTCAAATCTCCACTATTTGTTGAACGTTTTGTTCTATTTTGTAATTCCCTTGATCCATTGTTGTAATTGTTGGATAAATTGGACATTATTATAATCCCTTTGTTTCAATGATGACAAACATTTCATTCTTTTAGATCTAACGTGCTACTTGAGTGTTGCAGGAACTGGGTGGATGACACAACTTGGAAGATCTATATGCTCAAAATTGCTTTAATTCATGATTGTAATCAAATGTAAAAACTTGTACAAATATATAATGTACAAGTACTTAGATATCATGTAAATAAAGCATTTAGATCTTCCCTAGCAAATCACAACACTTAGATAGGTCATCCCCTACAATAGTGTCATAACTGCACACTCATACACACACTCAGTACTTAGTTTAAAACATTGAACAAGGATCAATCTCGGTTGACCAACTTCTCGACCGAGACACTCTCTGTCGACAAATTCCTCAATCGAGAATGACCCAGGTAGCCGTTAGATACAGCAGACAAGGTAGTTGGGAGTTGGATTAGAATGTTATATACACTTGCTCCAGATAGTCCCTTGGTCGACAAGTCCTCGACCGAGAAGGACTCTCGGTCGACAAATCTTCGACCGAGAATGTCTCTGTCTGCAATTTTTAGGATTAATTAACTAGTCGTTGTTAAAGCAACTAATGGATACCTAACGGCTAGTTAAGCACTAAAAACCCCCTAGAAAGTGTCTAGAATGTCCTTAAGCATACATAGTCCATTCCTATAAATAGGACAAGCCATAAGACACCTGAAATATACTTGTGCAACACTTGAGCATATACTTGCAATTGTCTATTCATTCTTGTGAGAAATTGAGCAAATCCAATAGTGGGTATTCATTCCCATTTCTCTAAATTCATGTCCTATAGGCTAGCATCTCCTACCCACTACACAAACACTTCTAAATACATTGGTTAGGAGATCAAAACGCTTGATATAGGAAATTAAGCCTTGTGCTACAACGGTATTGTAATTTCTATTCTTCCTTCTTGTTCCTTTATATTTTTTGCATTCTCCTTGCTACTCCTAGGGTTGGAGGCTGCGGATTGGAGAAGGTTCTTCTCAGTGGAGAAGGTGGACTTTGGACTACTTGAAGAAGGCTATCTGTGACGTCCCCGGATTTTCTAAAACTTAATTTGATGTGTGATGTCCAAATTGAAACCCTCACCTCAGCGAGAATCCCAATTTAAACACCCCACACTAGGCTAAGAAGAAGAAAATCAAGGGAGTCAGAAGGAAACAATCAGTCGCACATGTACATGAACAATAATAAAACCATACACACATGTTCGCCATTCAACATATAATTACATAATGAATTGTTACAACATTTGATATTACATATTGAACAACAAACCTATACATATACATGTACTACAACTAAACTACAGGATCTTAAGACAACAGGTCCACCTGTACATCAGCTCGCCACACAACTCTCTCTATCCCAGATCTTCAAGAGCATAACTACAACCTAAATAAAAAGATTACATGCGTGGTTGTCCCGGATCTTCAAGAGCATAACCACACAACAGGTCCACCTGTGCCGCATGTAATCTTTTTGTTTAGGTTGTGGTTATACTCTTGAAGATCCGGGATAGAGAGAGTTGTGTGGCGAGCTGATGTACAGGTGGACCTGTTGTCTTAAGATCCTGTAGTTTAGTTGTAGTACATGTATATGTATATGTTTGTTGTTCAATATGTAATATCAAATGTTGTAACAATTCATTATGTAATTATATGTTGAATGGTGAACATGTGTGTATGGTTTTATTATTGTTCATGTACATGTGCTACTGATTGTTTCCTTCTGACTCCCTTGATTTTCTTCTTCTTAGCCTGGTGTGGGGTGTTTAAATTGGGATTCTCGCTGAGGTGAGGGTTTCAATTTGGACGTCACACATCAAATTAAGTTTTAGAAAATTCGGGGACGTCACAGTTGGTATCAGAGCATGAACAATAGCTACACCTAACAATTGCTCACCATGAAACATAAAAATAAATTGAACCTTTAACTTTAAACCTTAGAAACTCAGTAAGTTGTACTATAGGAATAAGGTTTGTCTTAGCCTCTAAGTTAGAACCTAGATGTTTGAGAACTAGGTTTAGACAAGTGTAAGAAACCCTTTCCATATAGAGCTCATATGTATTGGGTAGATACACTAGTCTACATCTCGTTCTCACCATTTCACTAGGTGACATGACACTAGACTATCTACTGTGTGTGGGACACTCAATTTTGCTGATTTGGTTTTGTTTTCCAATCGGCTCGAGCCTCGACAGTTTTCTCTGACGTCTTCTTTCTCAGAGAAAAACTATATAATATTTTATTATATATATGTAAATATAAAATGTGTCCCTCACACTGGAGAGTAGTTAGTGTTCATGCAATCTAAGTGAAAGGGAGTGACATCAGTCTAGAAGAGAGAATAGATCTAGATTAGATGTCTAGAGCCTCAAAAGGTTATGTGATAGATAGATAGACAAAGGAAAGATGAAGGAAATAAGTATATAAAATCTTACCTAAGTTGATCTATGATGGTATAGGTTTCCTTATTAAGATTTGAGTTATATATGAGCTGAATCCACTCTTAGAGGATCTATGCTAAGTCGTGATGATGAAAGTACATTCCCCTTTTTCCTACTTAAGATAAGCTAAGTTAAGATAGAGATGAGTGTGAATGAGCCTCAAGCTCTTATACAAGGAAGATATCTAGTGGTAGGATGAGATATGTGGTGAAATCTAGAGAGAGTAAGACCCACAGGGAGAAGGTCATAGGACCTAGCCTCCAATATATGAGATATGTGTTAAAAAAAATGTGTCCTACACTAGATTACTCTTGAGTGTTGAGTTGAGTCCTATGCATGATTCAAATCTATATGTGAGAATTGGGTAAAAGAAAAAGATGGGTAGATGACCCATATGATAAAGTCAATCCTTTGGCTGAGTTATGTCCTAGCTAGAGTGACATATTTTGTGAATCTCATCATTAGTTGCAAGTGAGGTAATATATGAACTCTAGTTATGAGAGTATGATGCTTTGTGCAAAAGCTACTCAAAATACATGTTCTCCCTTCTTCTTCTCTTTCTTAATATATGATGATAGAAACCTCACTTGAGCTATATAGATGATTTATATATGAGAAGTCACTCATATAAGCTTGACCTATTATATATTTTTCCACCCTATATCATACATGTAGTTCCCAAGTTTGAAATCATTATAAGTTTGACAATAAAATATTCTCTCTTCCCTTCACATAATACATGCAAGGCATAAAAAGTTGAACTCATGAATTTGATATAAAGATATTTTTGGATCATAGGATATATGATCAGAAATATAGTTCATAACTTTGATCCTTCTCAATGTATGCTTCTAAGTTGAGTATGAATATCAACCATAGGGTGAAACCCTAATGGTCAAGCATGTTATGTAAGCCCTCCTTATGTAGAACAATCCTAATATCAAGGATGAAGATAAATTTCCTCTTATGCCGAAATCATTGTAAGATGTTGATCATAAAACATATTAATGATGTTAGATTTAAATAATCTAAATGCCATGTCATATTAATGATTTCCTCTTGAACTTTAAAAGTATGAACAAAACTCGTATCCTTAGGGGTGATGTAACCCTAAGATATCATAATGTCATGTTATGGCTAAGACATTAAGTGATGCTTCCATATATATAAGGTGGGGTGGACACACCCAAGAATCTTTAGACGCTAAGCTGACAACTTAGAGTGCATGCAATTATAGCGGTCTTAGAACCTAAGAAATGATGATGTATATCAAGCTAAACTCCTAGATAACCTCTTAAGGATGCCATTAGCTGAATTTTGAGGGCAAAATTCCTTTTAAGGTGAGGTGAATGTGAACCCCGATTTATTTTTTGGGTTTAGATACCCCATATAGAAATTGAAGACCATGAATGTTATGTAAATGTTTAGTGCCAAATTGAGGGGTTAATCATTCAATTTTAGACTCTTTCACTTAAAAAGGGTACGCATAGATGCAATGAATGATTATTAGATCTATTTGAAATCCATTACAATGAATATATTTTTATTTACCGACTTGGATACTTATGAGTGCAAGAGGTCGATTTAGTAGTCGTAATAAAATCAAGTGGTCAATTGATGAGCCTTGAGGTATTTTAGGATCATAACGAGTGTTGTTGGACTTGTTGAACCAATATTGGATGATTGCTTAAATTGAATTCAAGGCTTATATAATTATTATGAGGTTAATTGAGGAATGAATTTGAATGAACGAATGTTGGGTATTTGGTGTCGAATGTGGCTGAATGCTAGACCACGTGCTGGGGAAACTAATGTATATCATGTGAGATTTTTCGTATTGCTTGATTATTGATCAAATAATTGGAACCAATTGACTTTAGACCAAGATTAATTCACCAGTATCGTCATACATGATCAGTCAAGTGGAGAGGGGTGCGACTCATGTGGGCACCATCCCAGTTGGGTAACATCAGGTCTGATTGACCGTGGTTGTATCTTAGATGATCCTTAATAACTTTTCTTGAACCTCCGCAAACTGAGGAGCAGGTGACCATTCTTCAGGATGCTGGTGGAGAGAGTCATTAGGAGGAATCGAAGTCTAAGATGAACTGGCCAAGTCCGCCACACTTTTAGGATCTCAACGACCCCCTCCCCTTGGTGTCGGTATAGTGGTGTGTAGGCAGATGATCCTAGGTGGATCTCCCTGTACCTCTCCTCTACAACTCACAGGTGGTGGGCCGAGGTTGATGCTCTGCCTTCATTTCCATGTCTTCATGGCAATCGAGATCCACCACTATCGTTGCTGCAGAGGGGACCGAGACTGGTTTTGAGGAGGAACTTGATCTACAGAACTCCAGGGGGACCACAGAGCGTTCCATCTGGTGTGATGGAGCCAGCAGAGGCTTCCAATACCCTGGCTGTGGAGAGGAGTCGTAAGCTTATCACCCTAACTTGACGGAGATGAAGACATACCCCCACCAACCCTTTTTTTGACTCCTCATGAGGACGATCCTGGAGCAGGATCACTTTCTGACGGCGTCACTCATGGAATCAGAAGCCTCTTTTCCGTCATCCAATTGATGGCAGCGGTCGAATTAGAGGGTGGATGGGAGGCCGTTTCAGAGATCCCACAACCAAGTTCCGACGGTAGGCTTCGGAGAAGCTTTGATCAGGGATCATGGAACTCCTCTGCCTCAGAAACCAGACACCCCACCATGGCAAAATGCCTCCCGTGAGCTGCTGTGATGCCGTAGTTGGTTGTGCATCATCGAGTAGAGAAGGGAACATCTCTAGCGCCGATGCCCCTTTCCTGTTGCTATGCTCTGCCGCTACCCCCAAATCACCTTTGGCGCTGAGGTCGGGGCCAATAGAGGAGCCAACTGGCGATTTCCCTTCCTCCTACCTGTAGCGGCGCTCCACGCCGGCAAGCTCGGCCTTGCCGAGATGCTAGTCACCGACCTAGCGTTTCCACAGCCATGGGATATAGGGGGACAAAACGAGCTTCTAGCCTCTTCAGACCTCCAGGAGGATGGTCTCCCCATCATCGAAGTTGCATAAGGTTAGATTTGCGGCAGCTTCTGCTCCCCTATTAGGCGGAAAGAACGAGACCGAGGAGGGGGAGGGTAAAGACGCCTGAGTCGCGAGGAGCTGAGTCTCCAGTCTCCACATTCGGCGAGACCAGGTTTACCAGCCACTGGACGGTATTCTACCCTTGCTCTATAGTGTTGAGCATGAGAAAAGTTGAAGGGTTACATGGCGTGCATCCACACACTCCAGGTCTAGATCCAACGGTCCATCTTTTTCACATCAAGGTAATTCATATTTATTTTCTATATAATGTACAGATGTTAGAAATTTAATTAAAACTAGCTCCCTTAGCCTATAAATACCCCGAAAATACCTCTAGACTCAGAAAATGATCCCCTATATAACTGAACCCTTAGTTTTGGATTTTGAGGAACAACTATTGATGATACTCAATTTAGGGTGAAATGCTTCTTTTGGCTTCATTTAGTTTGTATAATTAGCAAATGATGGATATAAAATATGAGAAAAATATTCTTGGAACCCTAATACCACTTAGAAACCATAAGTGGACTCTAATCTGATATTAATGCCAAAATGTTATGTACTTCCTTATTAATGAGAAAATTAATGCTTTTAAACTCTTTTTAGTTCTAGAAAATAGATCTATCATCGGAAAATTATGAAATCTGAACCAGACCCTTAGAATGACATCTGGATCACTATAAAAATACCAGAGACACATTTTAGATCAGTAACACGTAGAGTTGGCCAAACCCTAACTTGGACCTAAAATTACCAAGAATATGATGTACATATATTAATGATGATTAATTGTTTTAATTAGGTGTTGACCAGTTTATCTAGATGATCATGGATATGATTAGAATTCTCTGAACTCAGGTACGTGGGTTTTTATTAAGTATAAGACTAGTTTTCATGAATGCATAATGATATGATGTACTTTGGATGCTTGTGTTTGCATATAAATTCTTGGATGTGTATTAGTAGTATATGCTCAACAAAACATTACAGAACATAAAAGAATATAGATGGTTTGTATCTACTGAGTGGATATATGCTCTCTCTCTCTCTCCCTCAATCCTCTCTCTCTCTCTCTCTTCCTCTAAATATAAGGTCGGCACTCGGTCCCCATAGCCCAAGGGGCGGGGAAAAATGAAGTGTGACATCTCTCTCTCCCCCTCTGAATATAAGGTCGACACTCGGTCCCCATAGCCCAAGGGGCGGGGAAAAATGAAGTGTGACACCACTTAGTAGTACAAACGCATCAAAAGGCATCTAAAAATGTGTTTACCTGATTATCGCTTTAAATAATGTTTTCTTTTACTCTTTCTTTCTCAAGATTATTTCAATTATGCAAGCATATTAGTATGTATCTTTCTACCCACGTGCACAACACCTTGTGTGTTGATTCGTTGTTTCACGTATGTTTTAGGTTCAGAGCTAGCTTGGGATAAAAGACGGGAAGTGAGAAATTTTCTAGGTTGTACCTATTGTGTTAAGATCCTAGTTTAGCATACATGTTCTTAGACTGTAGAAATTTTCATTCAATATGTAATTGTAAATCATTGTGTAATAATTCATGTTGTATAAATATACATGTTGAATGTTGAGAAATGTTATGGTTGTATGTTCATGTATGCGTATTATGCTTCCGCATCGCTTTCTGATCTGATTGGATGATGTTTTCGGATTCTGACATCTCATTCCCAATAGAGTTTGCAAAAATCAAAATTCGGGGAGAAGGTGGACTTTGGACTACTTGAAGAAGGCTATCTCAACGGGAAGCTACTTCAAGAGGAAGGCTACTTCAAGGGGAGCTTGAGGTTACTTCAAGGAAGGCTGCTTCAAGGTTGGTGAGACTACTTCTAGGTGAAGGCTTTCCGAAGGGTTTGGTGAAAGTATTGTAATTTTCTGTAACATCCTTACGAGGTAATAAAATTAAATACTTTCAAATTCCTGATTGGGTAAGACCCCGGGTAGTGGATTGATTGCCTTAGTATTTGCTAAGGTTGGAACCACCCTAAACACCTTGTCTCCTTCTTATTATCTAAATTGTGGTTGCTTGCTTTGGTTAAATTATTATTAAAATATTATAAAACCCTATTCACCCCCCTCTAGTGGTTTTTCAATTGGTATCAGAGCAGGGCTTCAAGGAACTCTAACAAAGTCTTGAAGAATGGGTGACAGGGTACTCAACAACCTCAACTTGGAAGGAACACTCGTGGGTAGACCTCCAGCTTTTGATGGCACTAACTACACCTACTGGAAGAGGAGGATGCAATTTTACTTCCAAGGAATCAGCTGGGACTTATGGAGAATGGTTTCAACTCCATATGAACTTCCTCAAATGGAGTATGCAAATTGGGATGCTAATACGGTAAAGTTAGCCCAAATGAATGCAAAAGCTGTAAGTATACTATATTGTTCAATTTCCGTTGGTGAGTTTAATAGAATATCAAATTGGGAAACGACATATGTGATATGGCATAGACTTTCTATAACATATGAAGGAACTGTTCAAGTTAAGAATTCTAAAATCAGAATGCTTAAACAGAAATTTGAACAATTTCTTATGGATCAAAATGAATGTATTAGTGAAATGTATGCAAAATTCCCTTCTATTGTAAATGGTTTAAATGCTTTAGGTAAAGTAATTAGCGAATAAGATCAAGTTTCAAAAATCCTTAGGTCTCTTCCTCCCAAATATAAGCCTAAGGTGACTGCTATTGAAGAAGCAAATGATCTCACCCGGCTAAGGATGGAACAACTTATTGGCAACCTAGAAGCACATGAGGCAACTTTAGAAGAAGAAGAAGAAAGACGAGAATGTGAAATTCAACAAGGGAGAAAGAAGGACATTGCATTCAAAGCATCAACCAAGATCAATCATGACACAAGTGAAGATGATAGTGAAGAAGAAACTCTCATTGTAAATGGTAAGCAGTATAAAAGTTTTAAAACTAACAAAACTTCTAGTATATATTCTTCCAGGTGCTTTGAATGTGGCAAAAAGGGACACATGAAAGGTGATTGTTGAAAACTCAAGAAAGGAAAGAAATCATCTCATAAAAAGAAAGAAAGAGCATATAAAGCTGCATGGGATGATTCAAGTGATGATAGTGAGGATGGAAAAGAAGAAGTAGAATGTCTTATTGCTACAACAAATGAAGAAGAAGAAGAAGAAGAAGAAGAGGTAAGTCTTTTTGATCTGCCAAAAGAAGATTTAATTGCTAGTCTTCAAGATACACATGAGAAATATATTGAGTGTAAGAAGAAATTTAAGAAATCAAATAAAGTAAATGATGAGTTACAAGCTAAACTTCTTTCTCTCACATCTAAAAATGAAGATCTCAAAAAGGCTATTGAGGATCATGATATGAAGCTAAAATCTATAGAAGCAAATTGCAATCTTCTCTCCTTAGAAAAGTTAAACTTGCAAACTCAAGTAAATGATCTTCAAAAACAACCTATTTTGTGTACACATCTAGATTATGATATTATTGTAAAAGAAAGAAATTCTTTGTTATCTAATATAGATCAAGAAAATTTAGATATCAAGAAGAAAATGGATGAGGTTATGAAGTTACAACAAAAAGTGAGTAGCTTGAGTAACAATAATATTCGTGATAATATCTTAAATCATTCTTATCGTCAAATTGGAAGGAGAGGACTAGGTTATAAGACTAAGGGAAAATCTTATCAAAAACCTAGTTGGAGAAGGACACAAGTGCTAGAGAATCAATATATGTATGTACCCAAGAACAACTCAACTCCTAGAAAGAGAAATGAGATTGACTATATTAGTTGTCATTATTGCTTACGTCTTGGACACTACTCTTTTTCATGCCCATACAAGAAAAGGAATGATGATCTAGATTGGGTTCCTAAAACTTAGAGGTTTAAATTTGACTAGTTGAGATTTGACCTAAAACTGATTCTTGATATACAAATGTCATATCTCAACACAATCGAGCTTTAAACTTTGAAATTCTTGTTTTACTTGGAAACAATTACTGAAAACAGTTCTGAAACAGTACAGAAACATTCTCGGCCGAGAAACTGTTCGACCGAGAGCATTATCGATCGAGAAATAGTCGACAGAGCAGGTTACTGTTTTCAAGTTTGCAATAGATTTTGATAAAACAATAGCATTCTCGATCGAGAAAGCGTCGACCGAGATAAATTCGGTCGACAAACAGTTCGACTGAATCAAGTTCTACTGAACCTATTTTCAATTAATCAAGTTTGCTATCAATTTGTTATTAATGATTGATTTAATATGCAAATCAAGAATAAATCTTAGAGACCATCTTTGAAACAAGACATATTGATATTTTTGCATCATGAATTAAGGTATAACATTATGAATATGAAATCCTTAAACATATTGCAAAAGTGTTATATGAAGACTGATTTTGAACAAACCTTATTCATTGATTGAAAAAGTTTATTAAGTATGTTCATTTTCATGGTTTGTCTTAAATTTTGAAAATCAATGAACAATAAATGAGATTATTTTGGTTTATCCTCCACATGGTTTGGCTTAAAACTGAAAATTATGAACCATGTTGATTTAATCAAGGAAATTATTATTTTTATCATAGTTCACATGGTTTATTCTAAGTATCTCTTGTTCTATCTATGGTATAGGAACCATGTGTATTAAAATGTAAATGGTCATAATCATTGTTTTATATGCTTCTATCTTGATCACTGTATTGTGGATATGCTTCTACTGTTCTATCATAATCATTGTGCCATGAGCATTATGTTTTTTTTACTGGTTTGTCTAAAATAATCTTTGATCCATATATACAAACCATGAATGGATATTGGTTTTGATCATTGTGATTCAACTCATATGAAGATGCCATTTTGCATAAACAGTAAAACTTCATGGCACAAATGCATTTTAAATTGAAAATCTGTAGAAATTATACTTCACATATAAATGTTCAAATTGGAAATCTACAGAAATTGTCTCTTGGTTGAAATCAAGTTTGACCAAGGGGTGCTTTGGTCGAAGTCAAGGTCGACCTTAAATAAGCATGACAAAATGCTTATTTGTACATCATTTTACTACACTTAACCTTAGTATCTTGATTCAAAATGTGTTCATCATATTGAAAACATAAAGCTCAAATAAAAGGTCAAAAACAAATCTTAAAAACCATTTGTGACCTTAGAATCCTTAAAATATCATAATTATAAGAATAAGGGGGAGCTCACAAAAACTATTTTGATTATAAGATTAAGAAGATTACAAAACTTTGTAAACATCATTTGAAGCTTGTTATGACCTTAGTATACTTAAAAGTAATTTTGATAATGAAAACAAAGAAATCTACAATATTCATGAATATGAAATATATCTTGTTCCTAATGGAATTCTCTAAACAAATTAGGGCTTAACATCCCATGTATTTGATTAGAGATACATTCTACTATAAGCTTAAAGGAAATCTCATATCATTTTTAGGGCTTAACATCCCTTGTAAAATGGATGAGAAATCAATACACATATGCCATGAACTTAAAAGGAACTCATATCATTTCAAGGCTTAACATCCTTTGCAAATGATTGAGAAATAAATTGTGGCTAAATTTGACAATAAGTGGTTTGCATCCCTTGCTTTCACAACTGAAAATCTTATTCATGGGGAGTAAGTCATACTTAATGATTATCTCAGTTATCTTTTTGAAATGACAAAGGGGAAGAAATAATATAAATTCAGAAACATAAAATAAAATGAGTTTCATAATCTCTCGACCAACACACACTTGCAAAACAAGAATGGCTACAAAAGGTAAACTTCAGGTATGAAACTCATATAATTTATATTTTATATTTAGGAAATGTTTGTCATCTTCAAAAAGGGGGAGATTGTTGGCTAAATTGGACATTATTATAATCCCTTTGTTTCGATGATGACAAACATTTCATTCTTGTAGATCTAACGTGCTACTTGAGTGTTGTAGGAACTAGGTGGATGACACAACTTGGAAGATCTATATGCTCAAAATTGCTTTAATTCGTGATTGTAATCAAATGTAAAAACTTGTACAAATATATAATGTAAAATTACTTAGATATCATGTAAATCAAGCGTTTAAATCTTCCCTAGCAAATCACAACACTTAGATAGGTCATCCCCTACAATAGTGTCATAACTGCACACTCATACACACACTCAGTACTTAGTTTAAAATATTGAACCAGGGTCAATCTCGGTCGACCAACTTCTTGACCGAGACACTCTCGGTTGACAAATTCCTCGACCGAGAATGACCCAGGTAGCCGTTAGACACAACAGACAAGGTAGTCAGGAGTTGGATTAGAACGTTATATAAACTTGATCCAGACAATCCCTCGGTCGACAAGTCCTCGACCGAGAAGGATTCTCAGTGGACAAATCTTCGACCGAGAATGTCTCTGTCTGCAATTTTCAGGATGATTTAACTAGCCGTTGTTAAAGCAACTAATGGATACCTAACGGCTAGTTAAGCACTAAGAACCCCCTAGAAAGTGTCTAGAATGTCCTTAAGCATCCATAGGCCATTCCTATAAATAGGACAAGCCATAGGACACCTAAAATATACTTGTGCAACACTTGAGCATATACTTGCAATTGGCTATTCATTCTTGTGAGCAATTGAGCAACTCCAATAGTGGCTATTCATTCCCATTGCTCTAAATTCGTTTCCTATAGGCTAGCATCTCCTACCCACTACACAAATACTTCTATATACATTGGTTAGGAGATCAAAATGCTTGATATAGGAAATCAAGCCTTGTGCTACAACGGTATTGTAATTTCTATTCTTCCTTTGTAAAGACTCAATCTTTACGGTCGAATATTTACAAAATAATATCAAAAACATAAACAATCTTTGTTACATTCATGCTTGTACATCAAAGTTACAGAAGCTTACAAATAAGATTACAAGTTTAAGAAATAGAATTCATTCTATCTAGTCTTCAACGGAGGACTACCCAGTGCATGTCTCTTCAAGCTCTTCCATCTATTACCTGCCCATGAGTTCCCAGAGGGAATGAAACCACACATGGACCCCACTGAAGGGAAAATAAAAGGGTCAGCAAAGCTGGTACTAAATCCAATCATTGAACTATGTACCAAATAGGGTTTAGATGTATAATAAAAGTTAATAAAGGACTATTTGGTGGACTAAAGGCTAACAAAAAGAAATTCCATTATCAACTTCAAGATAACAAATCTTTCACAAGAATATCATTTAGCAAGATTCAATAATTCAAGTATGCAAAATTTATCCAAGCTATTCACAAGGTATATCAATTTCAAGATATTCTATTTGGCAAGTTTTGGCACCTTCCTATCATATCTTTTCTAGGGCTAAGTGCCTTATGTTCTCACAGTCTAGACTAAAGACTAACAAAAAGAAATTCCATTATCAACTTCAAGATAACAAATCTTTCACAAAAATATCATTAAGCAAGATTCAATAATTCAAGTATGCAAAATTTATCCAAGCTATTCACAAGGTATATCAATTTCAAGATATTCTATTTGGCAAGTTTTGACACCTTCCTATCATATCTTTTCTAGGGCTAAGTGCCTTGTGTTCTCACAGTCTAGGAGAGAACGACACTAGTGCCTTATTAGCTATTCCAGTTAATTGGGGGACAACTAATCCCTATCCTCTGTGCAGGGTTGTGGGGTACTTGGCCCACTCAAGTGAGACAAAGCTCTATAGGGCCAAAGCCCAAGGGACCAAAGTCCACATGGAGTCAAAACTCCAAATAGATCAAGTCTAGTGCCAAAATATTTTATCAACAACATTTCATCAATTACAAAATAAGAGTGGTGAACTTTCAAGAACAAGTAGAACGTTTCAAAACTATATGGAATTCATGACAAATCAACATATATGTGTGTCCATCAAGAGGGAAAATAGTTCAAAGATTGAAATAGAAGATCTAGTTCCTTTTTCTCCAAGCAAGAATCCAATATGTTTCACACTCACAATTTAACGAGCTTCAAGGATTCCAGATCTAATAAGAAAAGGAATTATATGTCATCATGGGGTTAACAGTTGTTCAAATTGACTTATTTAGGATTAAGATTATTTCTATATTAGTTTAGTATTTTTTTATCCTATCCTTCATTATGATTTCTGAAATGTTATTGAGTGAGCATATGATCCTTAGCATATTTTTGTCCATGTATAGTCATCCATGATCACATACATATTAATATTTAGTTGGGGACTATAGGATTAGGTGTCTATGCCATCCACATAACTACATATTCAATTGTCAATTTTCATATTATAGACTATGACCCAATGTTCCACATTCTCTTTCTACTTCATTTCTCGACATAAATTTCTTAATGTCTATACTCATTAATTCATTCAAGTCATAAGGGTATAAAACTCCATAGTATCCATTTCATGTGATCTATAATATCATCTATGTTCATGCATCAAATTAACCCGTAATTCATTATATGTCTTCTCTCAGATTATTAAATTCTAAATAAGGCTAGGACAAGAATACTCATTACTAATTATTTTATTTTACAAAATATATGTTCTCTATATACATTAAGGGTTTAGGGATTTGGTCTATATACATGGATTTATCTCGCAAATCTTATATAACTAGTTCACCCACAAATCAAATTAGATCATTTCCTCATGATATATACTATATGGTACAACCGGTATCTAGGCTTATTTGTTAGTGGAATTTTAAAGACTTTTCATTTGCTACTATAGTAACGGTTATATGTATACATTAATATGATTTCATTAATTGTGATGGTTTGACTTATCTGGTATATCTACATGATCGAGTGGACATAATGAGATTCCAGATTATTATAGGTTGTCTCATCTAATATGATCATAAGAGATTGATCTACTGAAATATCTGGTTTGTTATGCAATTAACTAACTTCAGTATATATGAAGAAATACAACGAGAAATTGCTGACCTGTGGAAGGAGAGATCAGTTTTGATCTTCATGGATTAGCTTTATGGTAGAGATTGTTCTAGTTGTTCGTTGAGTTCTCTGAAGATCTGTCCATTAAACTAGCAGGCATGGCTGGGTTTTGAGGGAACTACGAAACTGGGATCTACACCATCATCAAGTGGTTGCAGGTTCAGAACATGGTGACGTCTGAAAGCTTCAGATTTTTATAACTTCAATCATCGAGAACGAGGATCGTAGGGGATAGGAAAGGGATGACAAGGCTCGTGGATGCATTTCAGATTGGTAGTTGTGATTGGGTTATGATGTTGCAGGTCGTGTTTGCAACTATCACGTCGTCGGGGTGTGCAACTATGGTTGCTGATGGCCAGCCGAAGGCAACCATGTCGGGCGGGTATGTTTGTAGGCTACTGGTAGTGGTGCACGATCTGCAGACATTGCTGGCGAGACCCAGTGATGGCTTGGTGACACAGCAGAACCGGAAGAGACCACCACAATGTTGTAATTGAGGACAGATGTGGCCGGCGATGACAGGGTGATGGGTCACTGGAGATACTGGGATGCAGAGACGGTGGTGGCGTAACAGCACCTGGCATGACCCAACGCAAGCTGGCTGGTTGTTTGCAGACTTGACATCGTGGGTGAGTACAGGAGGCACCGATCTGGGTGCAGCGATGTCGGTGGTCGAGGAAGATCATGACCAGGCAGAGTCGAAGAGGAAGGCACCGCGGTGGTGGTTGGCGAGATCTACTACTCGTTGGGCAGTGCGGCAGGTGGGAGGGGCTGGAGGTGTTGCCGCAGTGAGGATGACCGTAGCTACAGATCACATCGGAGAAAGGAGTAGGTCGAGCCCAGGTCAAAGGTGGTCTACAGGTTCCAAGGAGGATGCAGCAGGTGCGTGAGGCTCTACTTTGAACTCGGGATGATCGGCAGCTTGTCCTTGGCTTCGACGACCAAGGAAGGTGGTTTCTGTGATCCGTAAACCAGACCAGAGGCATAACAGGCTGAGGGAGGCATGAGTTGAAGAAACTAATCACCCAAGCTGCGGCACGATCGCAGGACGGAAAGGAATGCCCTGGTGTCCGCGTTGCCGGAGAGTGATTAGGGGTGAAGATTTACAGGTTGAGGGTGGAAGAAATCGAGAGAGGAAAGGCATGCAACGGTGGTGGTTGTCAAGGTGTGGTGCTATGGATCTATAGGTGGGGTGGTCGGGTATTTGTAAGAGTGTGAATCCTAGGGTTTTCTCTCAAAGAGGCAGGCGCAGGGACAAGATGGCTTGGCGCCTGGAGGACGGTGCGTCACTGCGTCGGCCGTTCTTCTATAGGTCTCCAGTCTTTAATGGCCAGGGTTGTTTTTTACTTCGGTTATCCTTGATGGCGAGGCCATTGGCAGAGGACGCAGCCTTGGTTAGGGAAGTCGAATCTAAGGACTAATCGGAGGTAGCGAGGATGTTGCCGTTATGGTCGCTGTGATCATAACCGGCGCATGGAAGCCCAGGCACGAGGAAGAAAAAATCGCAACACTGCGGTGAGGGGCTCGGTTGATTCAAGGCCCAATTATTTAGTAACGTGGAAATCGAATTCCCTATATGTACTTTAGCAATTTTTAATTCTATATCCCTTTATTTCTGTGTCCGTTTCTTTGGAAATTTTCCACATGACTTCAATGGTCAATCCTCTCATTCATAATAATAACAAATCTCTTGTTGGTGACTCTAGGGTGGTTTAATGTGATTAATCTCATAATTAATCTAAGTATTAATGTTTATGCTTAATAATGTCTGTTTATACAATTTTAAATCCAAGGATTCTATTGGGGGTTCAATTATTCAATTGGGGGTCCAAGTGAGATACCTAGACCAACGATGATCGAGTTTCAAGGTATTTAGGTACAAATAAATCAATTTCGACTAAATGATTTCAACCACGAAGATGATGCTCAAATGAGGGATTGGATTGCAATTGTTTCTCAAGTGTGGATAATTAATTTATTAGGACACAAGGGAATTCAATTGAAGCCTATTCCTATTAAGGGCCATGATAATTGAATCAAAAAAGTGTAATTTGGAGTGAAGGGTAATATTATAAATAAATTCAACTTAGGGGAAAAAATAGCTCAATACAAATATAATAGCCAAAATTGAGTATGTTACAACACTACTACCCTTCAAAGAGATTTCGTCCCCGAAATCAGTTTATCCATGGTCTACTAACTCCACCCCTTTAAAAGAAAAGGATTCAATCTAGAAAAATCTAAAAGGCACATCAACTAAGATCCTTCACCAACTCTAGGTTTGTCCTCTTAGGTTTCCTCATTTCTCTATGATTGTGACTTAGCTCAAGTAATCATCGATAAAATTCCAAAAATATTTTTCTTTGTACATATAGTATTATAAAGAAAGTATTTTCTCAATTGAAAACTCTTCGATACAAAACTAAAATGTGGCCAAAATCATTGCGATGAGTAAGTCACAATCATCCCTTATAAACATTCACCACACTAACTACAAGACTCAATTGTTCACTTACGTTATAGGGAGGAAGGATTTTGTCTACTACCAAAAGGGATTCAAAAATGCAAACTTAGGGCTATTAGTTCCACCTTTCAACACTAGTTTGTTCAATAGTTATAATCGCAATCTAATCTCAATTGACTATTATGCCTAGGATTTATGACTTTTTTTTAAAATCACCTTGGCCATGTTGATATGCAAAGTGAGGAAATCCCACCAACACTAAAGTGGATCGGAAGTAATTATGCTAGAACTTTCACCAAACACTCTTCCTTAAGCACTTCAGCTAAATTCCTTTACATGGTTATGTTATTAAACGGTGTATAAGACAACTAATTTCTCCTAAATTTATGTTTCTCTATGAGCTAGATAGGGCTAGTAAAATTGAGATTTGTTGTCAACTATTTTTCTAAGTCCTAACTACTTAATCTATGTTCCTCACTATCCTAACATCCACAAGGCATGCATGAGTGTCGACCGTTTATGGCTCTGATACCATGTTGTAAAGACTCGATCTTTACGGTCGAATATTTACAAAATAATATCAAAAACATAAACAATCTTTGTTACATTCATGCATGTACATCAAAGTCACGGAAGCTTACAAATAAGATTACAAGTTTAAAAATAGAATTCATTCTATCTAGTCTTCAACTGAGGACTACCCAGTGCATGTCTCTTCAAGCTCTTCCATCTATTACCTTCCCATGAGTTCCCAGAGGGAACGAAACCACACATGGACCCCATTGAAGGGAAAATAAAAGGGTCAGCAAAGTTGGTACTAAATCCAATCATTGAACTATGTACAAAATAGGTTTAGATGTATAATAAAAGTTAGGAAAGGACTATTTGGTGGACTAAAGGCTAACAAAAAGAAATTCCATTATCAACTTCAAGATAACAAATCTTTCACAAGAATATCATTAAGCAAGATTCAATAATTCAAGTATGCAAAATTTATCCAAGCTATTCACAAGGTATATCAATTTCAAGATATTCTATTTGGCAAGTTTTGGCACCTTCCTATCATATCTTTTCTAGGGCTAAGTGCCTTGTGTTCTCACAGTCTAGGAGAGAACAACAATAGTGCCTTATTAGCTATTCCAGTTAACTGGGGGACAACTAATCCCTATCCTCTGCGCAGGGTTGTGGGGTACTTGGCCCACTCAAGTGAGACAAAGCTCTATAGGGCCAAAGCCCAAGGGACCAAAGTCCACAGGGAGTCAAAACTCCAAATAGATCAAGTCCAGTGCCAAAATATTTTATCAACAACATTTCATCAATTACAAAATAAGAGTGGTGAACTTTCAAGAACAAGTAGAACGTTTCAAAACTATATGGAATTCACCACAAATCAAAATATATGTGTGTCCATCAAGAGGGAAAATAGTTCAAAGATTGAAATAGAAGATCTAGTACCTTTTTCTCCACGCAAGAATCCAATATGTTTCACACTGACAATTCAATGAGCTTCAAGGATTCGAGATCTAATAAGAAAAGGAATTATATGTCATCATGGGGTTAACAGTTGTTCAAATTGACTTATTTAGGATTAAGATTATTTCTATATTAGTTTAGTATTTTTTTATCCTATCCTTCATTATGATTTCTGAAATGTTATTGAGTGAGCATATGATCCTTAGCATATTTTTGTCCATGTATAGTCATCCATGATCACATACATATTAATATTTAGTTGGGGACTATAGGATTAGGTGTCTATGCCATCCACATAACTACATATTCAATTGTCAATTTTCATATTATAGACTATGACCCAATGTTCCACATTCTCTTTCTACTTCATTTCTCGACATAAATTTCTTAATGTCTATACTCATTAATTCATTCAAGTCATAAGGGTATAAAACTCCATAGTATCCATTTCATGTGATCTATAATATCATCTATGTTCATGCATCAAATTAACCTGTAATTCATTATATGTCTTCTCTCAGATTATTAAATTCTAAATAAGGCTAGGACAAGAATACTCATTACTAATTATTTTATTTTACAAAATATATGTTCTCTATATACATTAAGGGTTTAGGGATTTGGTCTATATACATGGATTTATCTTGCAAATCTTATATAACTAGTTCACCCACAAATAAAATTAGATCATTTCCTCGTGATATATATTATATGGTACAATCGATATCTAGGCTTATTTGTTAGTGGAATTCTAAAGACTTTTCATTTGCTACTATAGTAACAGTTATATGTATACACTAATATGATTTCATTAATTGTGATGGTTTGACTTATCTAGTATATCTACATGATCGAGTGGACATAATGAGATTCCAGATTATTATAGGTTGTCTCATCTAATATGATCATAAGAGATTGATCTACTGAAATATCTGGTTTGTTATGCAATTAACTAACTTCAGTATATATGAAGAAGTACAACGAGAAATTGCTGACCTCTGGAAGGAGAGATCAGTTTTGATCTTCAAGGATTAGCTTTATGGTAGAGCTTGTTCTAGTTTTTCATTGAGTTCTCTGAAGATCTGGCCATTAAACTAGCAGGCATGACTGGGTTTTGAGGGAACTATGAAATTGGGATCTACACCATCATCAAGTGGTTGCAGGTTCAGAACATGGTGACGTCTGAAAGCTTCAGATTTTTATAACTTCAATCATCGAGAACGAGGATCTTAGGGGATAGGAAAGGGATGACAAGGCTCGTGGATACATTTCATATTGGTAGTTGTGATTGGGTTATGATGTTGCAGGTCGTGTTTGCAACTATCACGTCGTCGGTGCGTGCAACTGTGGTTGCTGATGGCCAACCGAAGGCAACCATGTCGGGCAGGTATGTTTGTTGGCTACTGGTAGTGGTGCATGATCTGCAGACGTTGCTGGAGAGACCCAATGATGGCTTTGTGACACAGCAGAACCAGAAGAGACCACCACAATGTTTTAATTGAGGACAGATGTGGCCGGCGATGACAGGGTGATGGGTCATTGGAGATGCTAGGATGCAGAGATGGTGGTGGCGTAACAGCACCTGGCATGACCCAACACAAGCTGGCTGGTTGTTTGCAGACTTGACATTGTGGGTGAGTGCAGGAGGCACCGATCTGGGTGCAGCGATGTCGGTGGTCGAGGAAGATCATTGATGCATGGGTTTTGAGTCACTTTTATAGGCTTATTTTATATCTGTTTTATGCATGTATTTGTCATTTTCTTGATTATATTTGCATAATTCACTATAGTTGGCCCTTAAAATCTTTTTGCATCAAATTATACTTCTTTTATAATATTTATATGATTTTATATAATCCCCGGACTTATACACATGTTTCAGCACTTTTTCAGGCACTTTTGCATTGTCCGGAGTCGATACTATCGACCCCCAGGTCGATAGTATCGACATTTCATCAAAAAGCAACCCCAAAACGTGATTTTGGAAGGAATAACCTGTGCCATGGTCGATACCATGACCTTGGGGTCGATACTATCGACAGCGTCGGGATCTGGCGATTTTCAGCACTAAAACGGAGCGTTTTAATCCGACGGTTGAGCTTTTTCGGAGCCGTAAAGTGGTCATATGACCTAAGAAGAGCACGGACGGCCCAAGGGGGAGAGGACATTGTGTTGCACAACATCCAAGAAGGAGAGAGAGATAGGAGACGAGAGACGAAGGCCGTCAAACGAGCGATCCGGGCACCTCCGACGGGCAATTTTACTGCCGGAAGACTGCAAAACGCACGTTTCTCGAGGAGGATCTCCAGGAACACCTTTTTATCAGGGGTTACGCGAGTTTGCTCCATGTTTCCCATGTTTTTCTTCTCTACTCCTCTGTCTTTCATTGAGATGACCATGCGGGGCTAATCCCCTTTTTCTTTAGGACTGGGAGTAGCCCGGGGATTCATTGTATGACAATTTTATAATAGTAATTCATATTTTATCTCTTAAATCTGTGGTATAGTTTCGTTTTCTCCATATATTGTTATGCTTGATCACCATAATAATAACCTAATGCCCTTAATCACTTTGAAAGAAGAATTAACGGCTGAAAAGAGACGAAATCTACATTAATCGATAAATCCCTTGACCAAGGTGGTGTAAAATTAATGGTGGATACTGAGAGGTCGTTCATAATGCACCGAGTTTAGGGTATAGGTTACTACGACAGTGGAACCGACCTAGAACTAGGTAGTGAATTGCACCACGACAGTGGGCAATTCTGTTTTCAGGCCACTACCCGGATAGAGAGATAAAATTGAGGCAATATATAAAATTTAATACAATGAATTCACCGCAATCCTAAAGATACCTTTTGAATTGATTAAACCAACATTTAATCGATTGCTTCTTTTGTTTTGTTTTTATTTTTCTTTTAGTTTTAACAACAACTCTCAACTTGTTAATCGGCTTAGCTGATCGCGACTAGTTAGTAGGAGTCACCAACAATTCCGAGTATCCCTGTGTTCGACTCGGGCCTCACAAAGGCATGTACTACTCGACGCGTTCACTTGCGTTTTAGCGCATAGTAAAATTGTGTCAAGTTTTTGGCGCCGTTGCCGGGGATACGGCAAATTGTTGGCACTTTGAGTGCTACGAGCGGCCACTCTAGGCCACAATTTTTTTTATAATTTTCATTCAACTTCAAATATTTTTATATTGGTCTATAATTGTTTATACTCGTCTAAGCATAATACTGAACTCGAATTTTCTTATTTCAGGTACTGTGTATGGTGCAAACGCGCAGTACGGACTACGCCAATCGCACACCCGAGGTTCCATTTCTGGGACCTGAGGACGAGGAGTATTACGAGCAAGAGCACCAAGAAGAGATAGATTCTGAATTTGAACAGGAAGAGATGGTCGACGCACAGACCATATGGGAGAAGATCAAGGCTTCTTCCGCATCAGCTTCCAAGGGGCCTATAAAGAAGCAGGTAATTAACATACCGACATATAAGATTGATCCAGCACTGATAAATCTGGTGAAATCGAATGCTTTTCATGGGCTGAAGAATGAGGATCCCGTCGCGCACATCAGCCAGTTTGTTGAGAACTGTGATATGGTAAAAATTGATAGGTTTCCACAGGAGGCACTGTATCTCAAGATTTTCCCGAGTTCATTGGCGGGAGCCGCGCGAGAATGGTTACATAATTTGGATGATGAGTTTGTGGAGTCCTGGAACCATATGGTGGAAGTTTTCTTTGAGAGGTTCTTCCCTCCTGAGAAGACTAACGACATGATCCGGAAGATTCAAAACTTTACCCAACAGGCTGGTGAGACATATTCTAAGACCTGGGAGAGATTTCAGGTTATGCTGAGGAGGTGCCCACATCATGGGTTGGATAAAGAGACGCAGGTGAAGATCTTTTATTTTTCTCTCTCCGAGCATGATAGGAGTAATCTGGATTCAGCTGGATCCGGATTCTTTGTGAATAATACAGATACCCGATGTTGGGAGATATTAAAGAACATGGCTAGGAAACAGTCATGGGGTGACAGAGGTGTTGTGGAGCAGGTCAGAGCTGCTGGCGAATCCAGAGTAGTTAAGGAGCTGAATGATAAGTTAGATCTTCTAGCCAAGAAGCTGCTATCTAAGGAAGATGCATCTGAGGATGAGGAAGCCCAAATGAAATTCATGCAACAACAGGGCTATAGAAACAATGACTATGCATGGAGGAAGGATAAAAAGTTTTCATGGAAGGATCCGAATAATTTTCTGCAGGATCCGGATGCCAAGCCACAACCTAGAGCAGAGGATAAGAATACTGAACTACTGAGTCAAATGGTACAACAGAACCAGGAGATGATGGCCATGTTTGGTAAGCAATTGCAATCTCAAGGTGATATTCTAACCAAGTTTGGACAGACGCTACAAAGCCATGGAGCACAAATGCGGGCATTAGAAACCACCGTGGCACAAATTTCTAGTGAAGTAGCGGCCATCAAGCACGCCAATCAACAGAAACCGGCCGAGAATGCAAACGTGGCCCAAGCACACCATCAGGTCAAGTATATGTCTGTGGTAACCAATGAGGAGGAATCTCAGGTGCAAGAAGCTAAAGAAGAAAGAAAAATGACTTTTAATACGCATGCATCACCGGCAATACCGTATCCACGCACTTACTATGGACTGCCGGGCGGAAACCCGTTCTTCAGAAAATCACAGCGAGTTATGAATATTGCATCTCCATCTAGGCAGTAAGAACAATTGAAGGTTGTTTGTGCACGTGTGGAAACATCTAATGCGAGAGAGAAACCACAACAAGCTATTGCTGTTGATGACGTCTCGCCCAAGCCCACGTCAGAGGGAGTAATTGAAGCAAGCTTAGGGGAGTTGGCCCCGAAAAGCTCATATGTGCCTCCTCACAAGCATGTCAATGCGGCAGATGTGTCAAGTCGGGACAATCCGAAGCCGAAGAAGGAGCACCGACACTATAGGAAATTCTTGGAAATATTCCGCTAGCTGCATATCAACATTCCACTAGTGGAAATGATTGAGAAGGTTCCCGCCTATGGGAGGTTCATTAAAGATATAATCAACAAAAAGAGGCGGATCAAAGATACTGATGTATGCAGGATGAATGAAATGGTGAGCTCAATAAGTTTTGGGAGCTTACCAGAGAAGAAGAAAGACTCGGGGAGTTTTTATATCCCATGTTCAATAGGTGACCAACATTTTCCACAAGCACAGTGTGATTCGGGTGCCATCATTAATCTTATGCCTCTGTCCACATTTCAAAAGCTTGGGTTGAAGGAGATAAAGAAATCGGCGGCAACGATTGAGTTGGCGAATGGGTCCATTGTAAGGCCATATGGAGTGTGCGAGGATGTACTCGTCAAGGTAGACAGGTTCATCTTCCCGGTAGATTTTGTTGTCATGGACATGCCACAGCTCCAAAGTTGCGAGATGCTATTGGGAAGGCCGTTCCAAGCTACGGCTGATGTCATCGTTGCCATTGGGAGAGGTACATTGACCTAGGGGATTGGACATGATCGAGTTCAATTCAAATTGCCACATGACTCATTGGAGACATCTCTTGACAACCCAGGTTAAAGGTATCTTTATGTCAAGCCTAGGACATTAAACAAGGGCGCTTGTTGGGAGGCAACCCAACTTTAGGTTCAATTTTATGTTTGGTTATGTTCTTTTATGTTTATGTACTTAGTTTTTGCTTAGGTTTTGATAATTTTTTTAAAAATGGTACCCTAACTCGTGTTTTGAAGTGTGCAGAATGTTAAGGTCGATACTATCGACACCCATGTCGATAGTATCGAGTTTGGAGAAGTAAACGCTGAAGAAAAGTCGATACCATCGACCCTAGGGTCGATAGTATCGATATTCCTGAAGATTTACAGAAAAATTGGTACCAGTAAAGTCGATACCATCGACCCTAGGGTCGATAGTATCGAAACTTTTGAGTTCCCAGGCTTTTAGATGCGTCGATTCAACAAAATCGCTGAGTCTGGGTCGATACCATCGACCTTGGTCGATGGTATCGACACCTGCAGGACAGCTACATAAAATAGGCCGTAAAAGGTATCGAAACAAGATTTTTTCGAACCGTTTTTTGCAGAGGAAAGATGGATGAAGCAAGTCACGTCTTAGAACCACTAAGACACAAAAATGGGCCACAAAAAGGAGGGAGATAGCAAGCATCACTTGGTCTACTTGAGCATCTGACCATCCTTCTTCACCACACTTCAAAGAGAATGGTACCGTTGTTCCACCTCTTAAGTGAGAATGTTGACTATGAGGCCATAGTCATATTCAAGCTTGGGGGGGTGTTGGAACAACCCTCTATCTTAGTTTTTACTTACTTATTCATGTTGATTTTACTTTTGAGATATTAGTTGTTTTTATTTCTAGGTTTACCGCTTTTGTAGGATCCACATCTATCTAGTGTAATCTGTGGAGTAATAAATGCATGGTTTCAATTGGGAGTTTTACTCTTGGGTTGTGGGCACATGAAAATATGAGCATATTGAAAACTTTTTGAGCTTATTCTTGTGAGTAATTGAGTGGCATAACTGAGGAAGTGCTTGGGTGAGTCAGCTTCAGGACACGGAGACATGAATGACCATCTTTATTGTCCAAGGAAAAGTGATTGACAAGGATATTTGAGCCCAAACCGACCAAACGCTAACGTGACCTTAGACTAAAGTTTAAGAGAGAAATCCTTCAGTTACCATGTACACAGGTCTTTAGAGAGGGACATATGATATTTTCGGAAGGTTCTGTCAATTAGTCTTGTGATCTGATCCACCGCAATTTTATTCACACTCCACCATAAGAAATGGGAGCACATTACTGTCTTTCACTCTTTGATTGCATACCATGTAGATAGGTCTTGCATTACAACTATTTTCACATTTTTTGCATTAGAATGAAAAAAAAAGATAGAGTAGTTATACATGCACATTATCCTTAGGTGCATGTCATAGTAGTTGCATAACTGTCATTATGTAGTTGCATTTACATCTTTTGAGCATATTGTACACCATGTATCTTATGTTACTCTGAAAACATTAAAGGTGGTGAGCTTGATCCATACCCTCCAAATATAATGCTTCAAATGTATAAAGTATGTAACAAGAAGTGAGCCCGATAAATAATTCATTGTCATCTATGAAAATAAGGGCTTGAAAAAAAAAATTGAAGAAAATAAAAAAAAAAAAGAATTGAGAAGTAATAAAGAAGAAGAGGGAGAAAGGAACATGTTCTCACCTGAGAACTAAGAAGAATAAGCACATGGTGTAGTTTTATTAGATATTACATTCCACCAAAAATGTAACATTAGGACATTTTCACTTGCATTTTGCATCATGATAGGTCATTAATTTTTGTATTGCATGATTGACTATTATGTGCTTCCATATCTTCCACAACCACCTATCCCATCCACCCGTTGCTCTAATCGGTAGGCCACCCATGATATTCTCCTCATTCATTAATATCAGGAGATCTTCTTCCATTTAGATGGTAGTTAGGAAATGAGCAACGTAGATAGGAGATCACAAGATGCATCAAGTATGGACCGGATGAGTTTATCATATTAACTGCTTTAATTGATAGTGTTTCACTGATTGGGGGATAGACATCTTTTACATAGGTCTTTGGTCGCCTGGATGGCAGTTAGTGTTCAGTGGTCAATGAGGGCCGGTTTGTGGAAAGAAAGTGGGGATGATGTAGATTCATTTCATGTATTTATGTCCTGTTGCTGACTTATCTCAACCAGATCCAAAGTTTTGTTGCTCGAGGATGAGCAAGGTTTAAGCTTAGGGGAGTTTGATGCATGGGTTTTGAGTCACTTTTATAGGCTTATTTTATATCTGTTTTATGCATGTATTTGTCATTTTCTTGATTATATTTGCATAATTCACTATAGTTGGCCCTTAAACTCTTTTTGCATCAAATTATACTTCTTTTATAATATTTATATGATTTTATATAATCCCCGGACTTATACACATGTTTCGGTACTTTTTCAGGCACTTTTGCATTGTCCGGAGTCGATACTATCGACCCCCAGGTCGATAGTATCAACATTTCATCAAAAAGCAACCCCAAAACGTGATTTTGGAAGGAATAACCTGTTCCATGGTTGATACCATCGACCTTGGGGTCGATACTATCGACAGCGTCGGGATCTGGCGATTTTCAGCACTAAAACAGAGCGTTTTAATCCGACGGTTGAGCTTTTTCGGAGCCGTAAAGTGGTCCTATGACCTAAGAAGAGCACGGACGGCCCAAGGGGGAGAGGACATTGTGTTGCACAACATCCAAGAAGGAGAGAGAGAGATAGGAGATGAGAGACGAAGGCCGTCAACCGAGCGATCTGGGCACCTCCGAGGGGCGATTTTGCTGCCGGAAGACTGCAAAACGCATGTTTCTCGAGGAGGATCTCCAGGAACAGCTTTGTATCAGGGGTTACACGAGTTTGCTCCATGTTTCCCATGTTTTTCTTCTCTACTCCTCTGTCTTTCATTGAGATGACCATGCGGGGCTAATCCCCTTTGTCTTTAGGACTGGGAGTAGCCCGGGGATTCATTGTATGACAATTTTATAATAGTAATTCATATTTTATCTCTTAAATCCGTGGTATAGTTTCGTTTTCTCCATATATTGTTATGCTTGATCACCATAATAATAACCTAATGCCCTTAATCACTTTGAAAGAAGAATTAACGGTTGAAAAGAGACGAAATCTACATTAATCGATAAATCCCTTGACCAAGGTGGTGTAAAATTAATGGTGGATACTGAGAGGTCGTTCATAATGCACCGAGTTTAGGGTATAGGTTACTACGACGGTGGAACCGACCTAGACCTAGGTAGTGAATTGCACCACGACAGTGGGCAATTCTATTTTCAGGCCACTACCTGGATAGAGAGATAAAATTGAGGCATTATATAAAATTTAATACAATGAAAACCCGCGATGAAACCGCAATCCTAAATATACCTTTTGAATTGATTAAACCAACATTTAATCGATTGCTTCTTTTGTTTTGTTTTTATTTTTCTTTTAATTTTAACAACAACTCTCAACTTGTTAATCGGCTTAGCTGATCGTGACTAGTTAGTAGGAGTCACCAACAATTCCGAGTATCCCTGTGTTCGACTCGGGCCTCACAAAGGCCTGTACTACTCGACGCGTTCACTTGCATTTTAGTGCATAGTAAAATTGCGTCAATCATGAACAGGCAGAGTCGAAGAGGAAGGCACCGCGGTGGTGGTTGGCGAGATCTACTACTGGTTGGGCAGTGCCGTAGGTCGGAGGGGATGGAGGTGTTTCCGCAGTGAGGATGACCGTAGCTACAGATCACATCGGAGAAAGGAGGATGTTGAGCCCAGGTCAAAGGTGGTCTACAGGTTCCAAGGAGGCAGCAACAGGTGTGTGAGGCTCTACTTCGAACTCGGGGTAATCGACAGCTTGTCCTTGGCTTCGACGACCAAGGAAGGTGGTTTCTGTGATTCGTAAACCAGACCATAGGCATAACAGGCTGAGGGAGGTAGGAGTTGAAGAAGGTAATCACCCAAGCTGCGGCACGATCGCAGGACAGAAAGGAATGCCCTGGTGTCCGCGTTGCCGGAGAGTGATTAGGGGTGAAGATTTATAGGTTGAGGGTGGAAGAAATCGAGAGAGGAAAGGCATGCAGCGGTGGTGGTTGTCAAGGTGTGGTGCTATGGATCTATAGGTGGGGTGGTCGGGTATTTGTAAGAGTGTGAATCCTAGGATTTTCTCTCAAAGAGGCGGGTGCAGGGACAAGATGGCTTGGCACCTGGAGGACGGTGCATAGGCCATTTCTTTTATAGGTTTCCAGTCTTTAATGGCCAGGGTTGTTTTTTTACTTTGGTTATCCGTGATGGTGAGGTCATTGGCAGAGGACGCAGCCTTGGTTAGGGAAGTCAAATCTAAGGACTAATCAGAGGTAGCGAGGATGTTGTCATTATGGTCAATCTGATCATAACCAGCGCATGGAAGCCCAGACACGAGGAAGGAAAAATCACAACACTGTGGTGAGGGGCTCAGTTGATTCAAGGCCCAATTATTTAGTAACGTGGAAATCGAATTCCCTATATGTACTTTAGCAATTTTTAATTCTATATCCCTTTATTTCTATGTCTGTTTCTTTGGAAATTTTCCACATGACTTCAATGGCCAATCCTCTCATTCATTATAATAACAAATCTCTTGTTGGTGACTCATAATGTGATTAATCTCATAATTAATCTAAGTATTAATGTTTATGCTTAATAATGTCTTTTTATACAATTTTAAATCCAAGGATTCTAATGGGGGTTCAATTATTCAATTGGGGGTCGAAGTGAGATACCTAGACCAACAATGATCGAGTTTCAAGGTATTTAGGTACAAATAAATCAATTTTGACTAAATGATTTCAACCATGAAGATGATGCTCAAATGAGGGATTGGATTGCAATTGTTTCTCAAGTGTGGATAATTAATTTATTAGGACACAAGGGAATTCAATTGAAGCCTATTCCTATTAAGGACCATGATAATTGAATTAAAAAGTGTAATTTGGAGTGAAGGGTAATATTATAAATAAATTCAACTTATGGGAAAAAATAGCTCAATACAAATATAATAGCCAAAATTGAGTATGTTACATCCTTCTTGTTCCTTTATATTGTTTGTATTCTCCTTGCTACTCCTAGGGTTGGAGGCTACAGATTGGAGAAGGTTCTTCTCAGTGGAGAAGGTGGACTTTGGACTACTTCAAGAAGGTTGTCTCAATGGGAAGCTACTTCAAGAGGAAGGCTACTTCAAGGGGGATCTTGAGGCTACTTCAAGGAAGGATGCTTCGAGGTTGGTGAGACTACTTCTAGGTGAAGGTTGTCCGAAGGGTTTGGTGAAAGTATTGTAATTTTCTGTAACATCCTTGTGAGGTAATAAAATTAAATACTTTCAAAATCCCAGTTGGGTAAGCAAACGGGTAGTGGATTGATTGCCTTAGTATTTGCTAAGGTTGGAACCACCCTAAACACCTTGTCTCCTTCTTATTATCTCAATTGTGGTTGCTTGCTTTGGTTAAATTATTATTAAAATATTATAAAACCCTATTCACCCCCCCTCTAGTGGTTTTTCAGTAATTACCATAAAAACGGCAGTAATTTTTGAATGAATGAAAGTATATGATGATAAGATCATCTTGGGCACGCAATCCAACAAAGTTTCCTTTGAAAATGGTTTGAAGATCTTGGTCCAAATGGTTTCACCAAACCGTTTGGAGACTAAACGGTTTGCAAACCGTTTAGAGTCTTGAACCCCAAACCGTTTAGGATGGTTGACCGTTTGGATGGGTTGACCGTTTGAGGCCAGAACCCTAGTACTTGTTGGATGAGGATCTAAGGGTTCCAATTGATCGAATTAATATGTGGACAATCATCTAATTAGAAATCCTAATCGGGTTGAGTGCTGATTTTGTAATCAATTGATTTAATTCTTTGGGTTGATTAACCCAAACGGTCTCAAGACTGTTTGGAGATCACCCAAATGGTCTCTAGACCATTTGAAGATCAACTAAGACCATTTGGAGGTCTAGGGTTGAGTAGGGTTGAGTAGTTGAAGATCCAAATATATCAAATGGTAATGCAATCAATAGCTAGTCTGATGAGCAATTCAATGATGCAAACCCTAATTGAACTTCACCAATTATTTTTTAATGATAGACGGGGCAAACAGTCTCAAGACCCTTTGGAGGTCATCCAAATGACCTCAAGACCGTTTGAGGTCAGGTCATGCCCAATTTGAATGATGGACCAATGTTTTCAAAGCAATTCTTTCCACAATGACAAATATTAAAGGTTCATCGATTTCAAACCTAATTCAATTGGGTTCAAAACCCTAATTGATGATCAATTGAAGATTGAATTAATTGTAGTATGATTCATTAAGATCACTTGAAGCATGGTGCTTAGATTCAATTGATGAGTAATTGCATGAATTCAATTGATGAGGGAGTTAACCTTGGAGCCCTAAATCGATATGAGAGGTTGAGACCCTTTTTGGTCCAATCAGTTTTGAGGAGGTTTAGACCAAACGGTCTCAAGGCCGTTTGATTCCAAATGGTATCAAGATCATTTGGGACCAAATGATCCCAAACCGATTGAGACTCAAACGGTTTCAAGCACCTACTTTGTCAAACGGTTTCAAGCACTAACTTTACCAAATGGTTTCAAACCGTTAGACCAAGACCGTTTGGAGGTCTAAATGGTCTTAGACCATTTGAAGGTCATCCATACAAGACCGTTTGAGGTTTGGTTAGTCAAGACCATTTGGGGTCTAAGTGTCCAAGATCGTTTGAGAAATAATTAACCAAAACCTTATGGAAACTTAAGGTGATTAAAGATCAATTTTTTAATTGATTATTATATGATGTAATTCAAGGATGATTATGGTAATTGTACCCTTAACAAGATAGGATGATTAGTACCTTATGAATGATTAATCTTTGATAATGATGGAAGTAATGACGCAATACATGTGCCAGCTCTCCAATCAAGTTAAAGTTGACTTAATCCAATCGAGTCTGATGTAAATATCATTCTATAAAGGATGAGAGAGAGAACTTCTTACATGAATTATTATCATGTAATGATTAAGTCTCAACACTATCAACATGAATGAATGTGTAATTGAGGTATGATCCTTGATAAAGAGATCATGAACCCTAATTACGAAGGTTAATGTACCTTAACCCTAATTAAGGGCAATGATAGGTTAAACTCTAATCTATGATGTTGGGATAACCCTAATTGAAGGTGATGATTTGAGAAACCCTAATTCAGTGTATTTTAATAATGAACCTTGAATGATTGTGAATAGTAAACCCTAATTTGAGGATGATGACATGAGAAATCCTAATCAAGGGTGAAGCCATTTGAAACCCTAAAGTGAGGGTGATGTCATGTGAAACTCTAGATAAGGTTAAGATCAAAATGAAACCTTAATGCAATGATGAGATGTAAAACCTGATTCAATGTGATACTATGTATTGTTATATGATACTTTGATATGAAATCCTATACTAATATAGGATAAAGATATGTGGAGCCCTAATCTTGGGTTGTAATGTATGAAACCCTAATTTTTGGGCAATATGATGATAATCATGACCCAAATCTTGGTAATGAGATAAAGTATTCCTAATTGACATAAATTGGGAAATCTTAGCCCAAATAAGGAAATAGTGATGACACTCATACAATGTATAGTTCTGATTTGTAATTGATATAATTGTTATCATGTGCACTAATTATGCAGGTTTTATGAGATGGTGGACATAGCCAGGTATGAGCTATGATGTTCACTATTGAAATTGCTTTATGGACTTTATGAGCCAGAATATGCTGTGTTGCCTAGTGAGAGGTAATAAGAGATATTATTGGTCTTTAAGAGCCAGGTGAAATACCTGCACTGCAATTATTATGTTTACAATGATCAGATGACCTGAAGGCATTAAGCTACCTGATAAAGTGGTAACAAGTGTTTTGATGATTTGAGGGTTGAATACCCATGTTTCATAATCATGATGATGAGATGATAAGGGATGAGATTACCCTGATGGGATAAGGGATTGAGATCACAATGTTTACCAAAGCTTTGAAAAGAACTGGATAGAAATAATTTTCATTCTTTGTAGCAAATGTTATAATGTTTTATGTTTGAAAATATGCTTGATGAATATTAATATGTACTTAACTAATCCAGTGAAATGATATCATGTAGAGCCTTGACCATAGATCCATCATCGTCAGTAGTTTGGTGATGGTGAAATAGGTTTTTCCTATGGGAACTCCTAGAGGGCATACTTTTGAGTATGTCGGGATTATGGGCGTGAATATCCTTACGCCCTAATGGAGGAATTGATGTGAGATATACATTAAATATCTCAAACCTTCATTATATGTGACGGGATGGATGTATCACTAATCTCCCGAATGCCGGGATGGATGTACAATTAATCTCCCGATGATCTTAATGTCGAATCGATGTGAGATAAACATAATATCTCTCGATTGCGAAGAGAGTACAACATGCCACTGTAACTCTAATAGTGAAGTTGCCAGTATACCCTGGAAAGCTATTTGGAAGAGACACAAGATGTCCTGCAGTTGGTCCTCACACTAACTGAGGAAAATGAGGTCATGGAAATCCGACTCTTCTATTGACCTAGTATGGTACCGATTTTGATTTCACAATGGTCGGTTGGAGTATGAGCGGTATACCTCATCTCCTCAAGGCATTAAGTATGATTGAAAAATGTAATCAGTCGTGTAGCATAATTGCTTAAGGTTGAAATACGAGAATCATTGGTTGTTGTTACTTTGCCTAGTATGTCTAATGGACAAATGTTATCTATGTTCTTAAATTCCCTATTGGATAAGTAATATGCTGCTCTATCAAGTTATAAGTGAAATTCTTTGAATAGACAATATTGTTCTAATCTGTTATATATTAAATATTTGTTGTTAATCATTTATGAATCTTCTGCTCAGTTATATACCAATAGTTGCAATAATAATGTTTCTGGCGGAGAGTTATATCTCTCGCTGGGACAATTTTCAATTGTCTCACCCCCATGGGATTCAACTTTTTAGGTAGACGTAGAAGAGGCCAAAACCCTACAGTAAGGGAAGAGCAGCAGCAACAGCAGAATGAAGGACAATAGTGAATTCTCAGGTGGAGACACTGGTTGTCATGTCATGTATATAGAGAGTCTTATGTTTCGTCTCTGTACTCTCAGGTCCTAGGAGTCAGTAGTTAGTTTAATATCGATCTGAGATTTTGGTTTGATGCCTCGAGATTTCTATATTGCCTTGGTACAATCCAACAAGGCAGCTAATGTTTGTAACTCTCAAGAAGAAAGGGTACAAGAGATGTACTAGTGAACCAGCATGCATTTGAAATACTTTGGTTCCTTATGAAAGAGTTTTTCAGTTTATGGATCTCTTTGTAAAAAGTTTTAATTTTTAGTGATTTTCTATAATTCTGCTGCTAATGAATGCTTGCGCTTAAGTAAATCATATTTTTGTAAGTTGGATGCCACAGTTAAGTTGGTATCAGAGCTCTAGGTTTGCTGAGTCTACAAAGACATAGGATTAAGGTTGTTGAGTCTGTTCTAGTATCTTCCAGTTATCTGATAGTGTCTTCTGCTCATATAGGAGGAGAAGAAAACTACAGATGTCTGGATCAGATGATGAACATGTTGCTGAGAGCAGCGTTGCTGCACCAGGAGGAGGTGTAAGAGACCATGATAGGGAGGAGCATGTACCTAAACAACCCCAGTACAATCAAGTAGATATGGGGAACCCAGCCTTCCAAGCCATGTTTGGACAGTTTATGGCCGCCATGACTCATATGACAGATAGGATGCCATTACTTGCACCTAGGACATCTACCCACCATGAAGGATAGGGAGCCAACAAGACATTTGAATGACTTCGCCGGGTTGGAGCCACAGAGTATGCTGGTACAGTGACCCAGCAGATGTAGACATGTGGCTGACTGAACTAGAGAAGGCCTTTAGAATCCTTAACATCCTAGAAGCTTAGAAGGTTAGACACGATGTATACCTTCTTAAAGGGAGTGTTGGTCATTGGTGGACCATAGAAGAAGGCAAGAGGTTGGGTGTGGAGATCGGATGGGAAGTATTTCGATGAGAATTCGTCAATTGATACTTTCCTAACACGTTCCTGGATGAGAAGATCTCTCAGTTTGAGAGATTAAGGCAAGGACCAATGAACGTTAGTGACTATGAGGCTAAGTTCATGGAGCTTTTGCGGTTCTCTCCGCATATGGCAGCTCCCGATGAAGAAATGATTCAACATTTTGAGAAGGGGTTGAACGCCAATTTGACCACTCATGTGTCTACTTTAGAGAACAAGGAGAGGTTTGCTACTTTTGTGGAGTCTGTCAGACGCATAGAGAGGTTTGTGATAGAGAAGCGACAAACTATGAGTAAGAAAGTGTAGCCCCAGTTTCAAGGACCCTTGTCCAAAAGTTTTAAGAAATTGAGGTTTTCTGCACCAATGGCACCATCAAGGTTTAATACCCAGACGCAATGAACGTCTAATAGGGGTAGAGGTCATAGTTTACCGCCGGAAGGAGCCCATAACTCAGCATCAATGTCGGTGACAGGACCATCCAGACCACAGGTAGGGAACAGAGGTTGCTTTATATGTGGAAAGATGGGGCATTTGATGAAGGATTGTCGAGCCAGATAAGTGAGTGTGACTCAACCTCAGAGGCAGAGTCAGCAAGGCTCCCAGAGGTGACAGTTTCCAGGTGGAGCTAGAGGGCATGGACAAGCGTCCCAAGTTGGATCGTCAGCACCCAGTCCTCGAGCACCAAGTCAACCACATGCGACGTCGAGATTCTATGCGATGAATCAGCCTGATGCAGTAGTCAACCCTCGGGTTGTGGCAGGTCAGATGGAACTATTTTATTCTGATATGTCTATATCTTGCATCGTATCTGTTTTAATTGATCTAGGTGCTACACATTCTTTCACCACTAAAAGAGTGATTCTTGACTGCAATATGATAGTGGGTCATAGGGCAGAGAGTTTGAAGTTAGAAACTTCTTTGATGGGATCTGCAGTGTTGCGGGAGGTGTGTTGTTCCTGCACTCTTTTCCTTTCTGAACATAGGGCTGTAAATGGATATGTGTATACCCGCTTACCCTCGAACACATACCCTCTAAACCCGTCATGGGTATAAATTTTTATAACCATATAACCGCTTACCCTTATACCCATGTACCCACCTCTCACTAGGTAAGGTTATGGTTATGCATATACCCATATCATGTATACCCATATACCCATTTAATTATATGATTTTATAGATAATTTATATTAGAATGTAATAGTGCATATTGTAGGACTCACAACTAGATGGTATAAGGACCTTATCATAGTAAACATTTATATTAGAATGTCAGTTCCATATCATAACACTCACATCTAACATATATAAGTACCTTGCAATAATAAAATAAATAAACCCACCAACGCACCCTCATAGTGACACAAGTACATTTCATTAACTTGAGAAGGTCATAAAGTTATTCTCTCATTCCACTCTTCTCTCCTATATTCTTGAATGATATTTTTCCATAACCTACCCATTTAAGTGTGGTAGTTTGGTATATCTCCAAATTTGTAGTGTATTATTATATCATGTTTATCAATAACCATATACCTAATTACCCGTCCATATACCTAGTGGTTATGTGGATATGGGTATGATGCGGGTATAGATTTTGACAAAACGGGTATATACCCATACCCATACCCGCTTAACTAGATGGTTATGGTTATGGATATGACGATAACCACACCATACCCTACCCATTTACAACCCTATCTGAACATAGCATTCAAGTGGATCTTATACCACTTGAGATGCATGGGTTTGATATAATTCTTAGGATGGACACCCTAGAAAAGTACAAGGTTGTCTTGGATTGTGAGTCCAAACAAGTTGTGTTCACAGATGATAGTGACACATGGATCTTTCAATGAGATAAAAAGATTCTTCCAACCTATCTTGTGTCAACTATGGTAGCTGAGAAGTTGATGAGGCAAGGATGCTTTGCATTCTTGGCACATGTGGTAGATACCACCATGTGAAAAATAAAAATATGTAGTCGTTAGATTCATAAAATAAGGGCTTTCTAATGGTGTTGGTTTTGTCTCCTAAATCCAAACTTAAAAATAGGTCATTTTAATGAATTTACCTAAATATATAATAAATTATAAAATTCATAACTAATAATTTATTAGTGAAAAATATAAAGAAAAATGTTTTGGGCTCCCAATAACATAAACTAAAATATGGCATGTTTTAGTGACCTATATCACACTTTAATGAAAAAGGTGATTTTTAGGATTCATATAATGAATATGAAGTTGACACAAAATCTACGTATGAGCTTAATAGGTTTTCCAGTGACTTAGGCTTGGAACTAGTTAGACTTTGCATCGTTTGACTCTGAAGTTGAGGTATGTTTGCATCCTCGATTATTCTTAATGAGAAATTATCCTTTTTTTTCTTTCTCTTGGTCCTATGAACATTAGCCTATAAACAATGTCTTTTCTTTTGAGAATCATGGATCATGTGAACTACCTTATTTGATATTGATCTTGTTATCATGGATATTCTTTTGGATTCTTTTCATATGCTTTGTTTATGATGGAACTCTTTATGATGACACATGATGTATTTTTTTTAACTTGTGAGGTGAATGTATATGTTGGTCACTTATGTGGTGACTACTTTGGTATAATCTGACTATACTTTCTACTTGCCTCTACATTTAACATGCTATGTGATTCAGTAACACTAGAGTATTATAATTGCATTGGTTTTGTTTCATTATGAATTAATGAAACATTGTGATATTTTGGATGGTGGATGTGTGATTCTCCATGCCAGGGCAAGATGTGTGATTCCTAGACCATGTTATATATGTTTGGGTGGTGGATGTGTGATTCCCCATGCCAGGGTAGGATGTGTCATTCTTGGCCCATGTCTCACCAGGTTCAAGATTTGTGATTCTTGGTCACCATTGTTATTCATATTGTTCTAGGGCTACATTTATCTCACATGCATGCAGAATATTGATTATGGGGTGTGTGTCCTACTTGTGCTTCATTTCCCACCATGGTAGTAGATGTATGTATGGTACATTCCTTTTATGTTGTTTTATGGAAAGTATCTTCTTTATTGTTATCTTTTCTCTTGATACCCATTTGGGTCACACTTTTCTTTTCTATGGGAAGATTCATTTTATTTGATGTCCCTATTCCAATTATATTGCTCAAAATTCAATTTAGTATGCACATACCATCCATTGTTGATGTTATCTATTTTTCTCTTCTTGTTGGGGTATGCTTCCCACTCTAGGTGGAGGACTTGGATGACAAAGCATGATAACCTAGATTTAGATTGAGACGTTAAATCTTGGAGACAATCTTGAAGTGGTTTAGATTTCCTCTACATGGATCCTTGTGATGTAAGTTTAAGATGTTCCCTTATTTTATAATTGAATACAATCATGTTTTTATTCTGCTGCTATACTTTGGTTGTTTTGTATACCATTAATAAAGATTTGAAAATTTTACACCCACTCCAAGATACCTTAAAGGTGCATTTAGACTGGAGGTTCTATTGTTCAAATATTTAGTAGAGAGGTAGTTTCACCTCTTTACAGCATGATATCACAACCCATGGTAGTCGGAATCTGACTATTTCAATTTTGTCTTCTCGGTAGAACCTTTGACTTTGCTTAGCTACTTCTACATGAGACTTCCACCCTAAATTTGATCAATGATGATCTTTTTTACAATACGGTTTGATTTGAGGATGAGATTAGGTTATGAGGAAGTATTCATATGTAAATATTGTGACTTGGTTTCTATAATTGAGTTTGGATCCACCTTTTGTCTCATCTCAAAAAGTTTTCATCGCCCAAAATTATTTTCAATTACACTACTATATGTACAAAAATTTTCTTTGATTTATCAATGTTTTCTTGAACTAATTCACAATGAAGAGAAACCCTAGAATTAGTTGATTGGAATCTAACCCAGTTTTGGTGACTAGGATTGATTTAAAGGTGTAGTTGACATTTCCTATGACTTTTGGATGTTCTTGTAGGGTTGATAGGCTATAGAAACAAGGACCTAAAATTCAATCCTAGATGGTGACCTAATAGTTGGATAGATGAGAAACATAAATCTCTAAAACTTTCACAACTAAGTGTTGTGGGTAGCTCTAAAACGTTGTTTAGTTTGACTTGTTATGTTGAACCTTTTTAAGGGGTGGAGAGTAATTATTTGTTGATGTTTGGATCAATAGATTTTGAGGATGAAATCCTTTTCAAGGGGTGGAGTGTTGTAACATATCGAATGTTGGATCCAACCCTAGAACTTTGACCTTTTAGGTTTGACCAAACATGGTTTGAGGTTAGACTTCAGAAAAAATGACCAATGTGAGATAATGCATGTAAAATCACCCTAATAAACCTAATTGAATGAGTAATTAAGATAATGGGCCACTATTGGGCCATATGAAATATCTCATAAAAAGAAATTCAAAAGTGAAATCTAAGTTTAAAATCATGTTCCTTGGGTCCCAATTGCCTTGGGAGTCATTTTCACATTATTCACATAATAATAATTTGTTTAATTCAAATGGAAAAGAATATGTGTGTTTTCCCCAAAATATCAAATAAGATAATAAATGACTCCAAAAGAGGAAAATAATCTTATATTCATAATCTACATGATAAATATAGCCTTTGGGTGAATTTTCATCCAATTTGGAGAAAGTTTGCTTAAAAGATGAAATCAGGAGATAGAAAGTGTATAGAACCTTCAAAATATTCAATAAATATATGAACAACTCTAATATGTAAAATTGATGGAAAATTCGTATCCAACACATTAAATATAACTTGTATGTGAAGTTTCATGATATTTGGATAACCTTAAAGTCATTAATGAAGGAGGAAAGAGAAAATAAGATTTAATTAATTTAACACATTAAAAGTTCCGAAAAGGCAAACCTAATTGCATAATCACAATCTACATGCTTTAATTAGCCTCTATGCAAAACGTCATCCAATTTGGAGCTTATTTTCATCCTCAATTGAAGAAAGAGAAAAAGGGAAATAAATGTCTTGACACTTTAGTCGGATTCAATTTATATTATCACGCTACTGATTTTATTTTTGTCTTTGTGTGCAGGCTCTTCTGGCCATTGCATTTGAATCACACAGTTCCTATAGCATCCCCTACCTCTGATTTCTTTGTGCCTGCACGAACTCAGAAATTAGTTTCCCTTGCATTTTCCTTCTTCGATTACTCCCTTCTCTCTCCTAGTTTTCTTCTGCTATTCCTTCTCCTATACCATCCCCTCACGACCGTGAACCCGCTCACGTATTTAATCTTTGGGTTTCACTACTCCTAGCCTAGCCACGTCCCAAACTTCTTCTTTCTCTATTTCCCTCCCTATACGTGCTCCGTTCTTCCTTCTCCTCATCTCTGAGGCCTTCAGACCTACGGATTATGGGGCCCAAAGCTTCGTCAGGTCCCCTGTGATCTTTTCACGGTGCTAGTTCATCCTCTTTTGCTCTCGAGCATGCCCCCTGCTCAACGTGGGTCATGAGCTTTTCCTAATGACGGCGGTGGGATTGTTGCGATGCTGGTGGTTGTCGCTCATCCCTTTGGCCGTCCTGCCTCTTTCCCTGACGTATCATGTTGCTCCTGACATCGCCAATTCATCCTTCATAGGTATGAGTCATTTTTTCCCTTTTCTAGTTTCGTAGTTGCTTCTTATCGACTCGTGGTCATGTCTGGCATGCGAGGGGGAGGATGACTCCCTTGCTCCTTCCCTCTTTACCCCTCTATCCTTGTTCTTCACTTTGCTTTTTGATAAGAGGTAAACTCGTATTTGCACAAGTTGTTCTTCGACTCTCTCTCTACTTAAACGTGCTTGCCTCACTCTCTATGGGACTCACATGAGTTCTCGCTTCTGATTGGGCAAACTCAGTGGCCATGTCTGTTGCTTGGGATTGTCGATGGTGATGTGGTTTTTTTGTATTTTGCAAAATTCATAGAAATTAACTTGCTGATAAAAAAAACAAATAAGTAGTCGTTGGATTCAGAAAAATAATGGATTTCTAATGGTGTTTATTTTGTCACCTAAATCCAACCTTAAAAATAGGTGATTGTAATGAATTTACCTAAACATATAATAACTTGTAAAATCCATAACTAATAATTTATAAGGAAAAAAATATAAAGAAATATGTTTTAGACTCCCAATAATATAAAGTAAAATATAGCATGGTTTTGGTAACCTAATTCATGCTTTAATGAAAAAGGTGATTTTTAGTGTTTGTATACTAAATATGAAATTGACACAAAATCTACATATGTGCTTAATAGGTTTTTCGGTGACTTGGCTTGGACCTAGTTGGACTTTGGATCATTTGACTCTAAAGTTGATGTATGTTTGCATCCTTGATTATTCTTATTGAGAAATTATCCTATTTTTTTCTTTCTCTTGGTCCTATGGACATTAGCATATACACAATGTCTTTTCTTTTGAAAATCATGGTTCATATGAACTACCTTATTTGATATTGATCTCGTTATCATGGATATTCTTTTGGATTCTTTTTATATTCTTTGTTTATGATGGAACTCTTTATGATGACATGTGATGTCTTTTTTTCACTTATGAGGTGGATGTATATGTTGGTCACATAAGTGGTGACTACTTTGGTATAATCTGACTATACTTTCTACTTGCCTGTACATTTAACATCCTATGTGATTCAATAACACTGGAGTAGTATAGTTGCATTGGTTTTGTCTCATTACGAATTATGGCAACAGTGATATTTTGGACGGTAGATGTGTGATTCCCCATACCAAGGCCAAAAGTGTGATTCCTAGACCATGTTATATATGTTTGGGTGGTAGATGTGTGATTCCCCATACTAGGGCAGGATGTGTGTTTCTTGGCCCATGTCTCACTTGGTTCAAGATGTGTGATTCTCGGCCGTGTTTGTTATTTATATTGTTCTGGGGCTATGTTTATCTCACATTCATGCATGATATTGATTATGGGGTGTGTGCCCTATGTGTGCTTCATTTCCCACCATGGTAGTGGATGTATATATGGCACAATCCTTTTATGTTTTTTAAGGCAAGTGTCTTCTTTATTGTGATCTTTTCTCTTGATACCCGTTTGGGTGATAGTTTTCTTTTCTATGGTTGATACTTTTCTTTTCTATGGGGATCTTGATTTTATTTGATGTCCTTATTCCAATTATATTGCTCAAATTTCTATTTAGTATGAACATACCAGCCTTTGCTGATGTTCTCTATTTTTCTCTTCTTGTTGGGGTATGCTTAAAACCTTAGGTGGAGGACTTGGATAACAAAAGATGTTAACCTAGACTTATATTGAGAAGTTAAATCTTGGAGACAATCTTGAGGTGGTTTAGATTTCCTCTACATGGATCCTTGTGATGTAAGTTTAAGATGTTCCCTTGTCTTATAATTGAATATAGTCATGTTTTTATTTTGCTGCTACACTTTGGTTGTTTTGTATACCATTAATAAATATTTTAAAATTTTACACTCACTCCAAGATTCCTTAAAGGTGTGTTTGGATTGGAGGTTATATTGTTCAAATTTTTAGTAGAGAGGTGGTTTCGCCTCTTTATAACATGGTATCAGAGCCCATGGTAGTCAAAATCTGACTATTGCAATTTTGTCTCTCCAATAGAACTGTTGACTTTGCTTAGCTACCTGTAGGTGAGATGTCGACCCTAGATTTGATCAATGATGATATTTTGTACAATAAGCTTTTATTTGAGGATGAGATTAGGTTATGAGAAAGTATTCATGTGGAGATATTGTGACTTGGTTTCTGCAATTGAGTTTGGATCCACCTTTTTTCTCATCTCAAAAAGTTTTCATCGCCAAAAAATATTTACAATCATAATACTATATGTATAAAAGTTTTCTTTGATTTATCAATGTTTTCTTAAACTAAGTCACAATGAACAGATACCCTAGAATTAGTTTATTGGAATCTAACCCTAGTTTTTGTGACTAGGATTGATATAAAGGTGTAGTTGACCTATCCTAGGACTTTTGGATGTTCATGTAGGGTTGATAGGTTAGAGACACAAGGACCTAAAACTCAACCCTAAATGGTGACTTAATAGTTGGATATATAAGAAACATAAATCTCTAAAATTTTCACAACTAAATGTTGTGGGTAGCTCTAAAAGTTGTTTACTTTGACTTGTCAGGTTGAACCTTTTTAAGGAGTGGAGAGTAATTAGTTGTTGATGCTTGGACCAATAGATTTCGAGGATGAAATCCTTTTTAAGGGGTGGAGTGATGTAACATATCAGATCTTGGACCCTACCCTAGAACTTTGACCTTTTGGGTTTGACCAAACATGGTTTGAGGTTAGACTTACAAAAATGAACAATGTGAGCTAATGCATGTAAAATCATCCTAATAAACCAAATTGAATGAGTAATTAATATAATGGGCCACTAATGGACCATATGACATATCTCATAAAAATAAATCCCAAAAGTGAAATCTAAGTTTAAAATCGTGTTCCTTGGGTCCCAATTGCCTTTGGAGTCAAGTTTCACATTATTCACATAATAAGTTTAATTCAAATTGGAAAAGAAATGTGTGTTTTCCCCAAAATATAAAATAAAATAATAAATGACTCCAAATGGGTAAAATAATCTTATTTTCGTAATCTACATAATAAATATAGCGTTTGGGTGAATTTTCATATAATTTGGAGAAAGTTTGCTTAAAAGATGACATTAGGAGAGAGAAAGTATGTAGAACTTCAAAATATTAAATAAATATACAAACAACTCCAATATCTAAAATTGATGGAAAATTCGTATCCAACACATTAAATATGACTGGTGTGTGAAGTTTCATTAAATTTGGATAATCTTACACTCATTAATGAAGGAGGAAAGAAAAAATAAGATTGTATTTATTTAACACATTAAACGTTCCCAAAAGGCAAATCTAATTACATAATTGGAATCTACATGCTTTGATTAGCCTTTGTGTAAAATTTCATCCAATTTGGAGTTTATTTGCACCCTCAATTGAAGAAAGAGAAAAAGAGAAATAAATGTCTTCACAGTTTAGTCAGATTCAATTTATATTGTCACGCTACTGATTTTATTTTTGTCTTTGTGTGTGGGATTTTTTGTCCATTGGATTTGAATCAAACAGTTCCTGTAGCATTCCTTACCTCTGAAGTCTTTGTGCCTGTGCGAACCGGGAAATCAATTTCCCTTGTGTTTTCCTTCTCCAATTACTCCCTTCTCTCTTAGTTTCCTTCCGTAATTCCTTCTCCTATACCTTCCCCTCGTGACCACAAACCCGCTCGCCTATTTAATCTTTGAGTTTATATACTCTTGGCCTAGCCACACCATGATCTTCTTCTTTCTCTATTTCCCTCCATGTTCCTACTCTGTTCTTCCTTCTCCTCGCCGTTGAAGCCTTCAGACCTACGGATTATGGGGCCCAAGGCTTCGCCGGGTCCCCTACGATCTTTTTGCAGTGTTGGTTCATTGTCTTTTACCCTCAGGCATTCCCCCCCACTTGACGTGGGTCATCATATTTTCCTAACGGTGGCGATGGGATCATTGAGATGCTAGTGGCTATCGCTCAACCTTTTAGTCATCTCACCTCTTTCTCTGAGGTCTCGTGTTGCTCCCGACATTGCCAATTCAGCCTTCCCGAGTAGGAGTCATTTTCCCCTTTTTTGGTTTCATAGTTGTTGCTTCTTGACTCATGGTGATGTCTGGCACATGAGGTAGAGGATGACTCTCTTGCTCTGTCCCTCTTTACCCCTCTATCCTTGTTCTTCTCTTTGCTTTTTAATAAGGGGTAAAATCGTCTTTGTACAAGTTGTTCTTTGACTCTCTCTCCACTTAAACATGTTGGCCTCACTATCCATGGGTCCCACATGAGTTGCCCACTTCTGATTGGGCCAACTCAGCGACCATGTTTGTTGCTTGGGATTGTCGATGTTGATGTGGCTTTTTCATATTTTTGGATTTGCTTCTTTGCAAAATTCCTAGAAATTAACTTACTGATCAGAAAAATACAACCAAGTAGTCGTTGGATTTAAAAAAATAAGGGCTTTCTAATGGTTTTTGGTTTTTTCCTAAATCCAACCTTAAAAATAAGTTATTTTAATGAATTTACTTAAATATATAATAATGTGTAAAATTAATAACTAATAATTTGTAAGTCAAAAAAATACAAAGAAATATGTTTTGGACTCCCAATAACATAAACTAAAATATGGCATGGTTTTGGTGACCTAATTCACATTTTAATGAAAAGGTGATTTTTAGGGTTCGTATAATGAATATGAAATTGAAACAAAATCTACATATGTGCTTAATAGGTTTTATGGTGACCTAGGCTTGGACCCAGTTGGACTTTGGATACTTTGACTCAAAAGTTGAGGTATGTTTACATTCTCGATTATTCTTATTGAGCAATTATCCTATTTTATTCTTTCTCTTGGTCCTATGGAGATTAGCCTATACACAATGTCTTTTCTTTTGAAAATCATGGTTCATGTAAACTACCTTATTTGATATTGATCTTGTTATCATGGATATTCTTTTAGATTCTATTCATATGCTTTATTTATGATGGAACTCTTTATGATGACACGTGAAGTCTTTTTTTTCACTTGTGAGGTGGATGTATATGTTGGTCACTTATGTGGTTACTACTTTGGTATAATATGACTATACTTTCTACTTGCCTCTTCATTTAACATGCTATGTGATTCAGTAGCACTAGAGTAGTACAATTGCATTTGTTTTGTCTCATTATGAATTATGGCAACATTGTGATATTTTGGACGGTGGATGTGTGATTCCCCATGCCAGGGCAGGATGTGTGATTCCTAGACCATGTTATATATGTTTGGGTCGTGGATGTGTGATTCCCCATTCTAGGGCAGGATTTGTGATTCTAGGCCCATGTCTCACTAGGTTCAGGATGTGTGATTCTTGTCCACCATTGTTATTTATGTTATTCTAGGGCTATGTTTATCTCACATGAATGGATGATATTGATGATGGGGTGTGTGCTCTACTTGTGCTTTATTTCCCACCATGGTAGTGGATGTATATATGGTGCAATCCTTTTATGTTGTTTTATGACAAGTATCTTCTTTATTATGATCTTTTATCTTGATACCTGTTTGGGTGATGATTTTCTATTCTATGGGAAGCTTCATTTTATTTGATTTCCTTATTCCAATTATATTGCTCAAATTTCTATTTTGTATGCACATAGCAGCAGGAAGAAGGGATGATTCAGATGAAGGTGAATCCGAAGCAGCATTTCTCTGTGATCTTAAAGCTATGGTGGACGATGAGGCTGGGGTCAGCTTAGTGCAGCAACTTCTGTGATTTCATCTCTAATCATGGGCTGTTCAAATTAGGACTATCTCAAGAATGCCAAAACATTTATTTTGATAGGAGGTCTGTCTTAAGGGGTGCCTCCCCCCTTTCTAGCTGAATTATGCTTCCTTACGCTTTTTTCAGTTTTTTCTTTTCTGCTGTTGTTCGCTCTCCTTAAAAATGTTGTGTTGGTACTCCACATAAGCAGGTCTTCGCTTGCTTGATGTGTTTTTCATATTTATATAACATTACCTTTCCTAAAAAAAATCTATTTTTCTCTTCTTGTTGGGGTATGCTTCCAACTCTAGTTGGAGGAAATGGATGACAAAGCACGTTAACCTGAACTTAGATTGAGAAGTTAAAGCTTGGAGACAATCTTGAGGTGGTTTAGATTTCCTCTACATGGACCTTGTGATGTAAGTTTAAGATGTTCCCTTATTTTATAATTGAATATAGTCATGTTTTTATTCTATTGCTATACCATTAATAAATATTTGAAAATTTTGAGGTTGTTTTGTATACCATTAATAAATATTTGAAAATTTTACACCCACTCCAAGATACCTTAAAGGTGTGTTTGGACTAGAGGTTCTATTATTCAAATTTTTCGTAGAGAGGTGGTTTCACCACTTTACAAAATCTTAGCCTATTATTGGGGAAATATTTCTAGAACAATTAAAGACTTCTTTTCTAATGGAATATTCTAAAAGAATTGAATAACATGTTTATCACCCTGATACCTAAGGATTCAATACCTCAAATATAATAAATTTGTTCATGATTTCTCCTTGTAATGTTGTTTATAAGATAATTTAGAAGATTATGGCCAATAGACTTCAAAACATCCTTCCTCATATTATTAGTGAGAATCAATCAGCTTTGTCAAAAGAAGAAACAACATAGATTCAATTCTTCTTTCTAATGAAATTTTTAATCATTTTAGTAGGGCTTCTATTGGAAGAAACATGTGCTTAAAGATTGATATACCTAAAGCATATGATAATGTTCATTGGGAGTTACTTTATGCAATGTTATATAGGATGGGTTTTCCTTCCATTTGGATCAACTGGGTGTACAACATTTTAGCTTGATTTCCTACTAGGTTCTCTTCAATGGAAAGCCATCCTCCAGATTTTATTCTTCTAATGGAATTTGACAACGATACTCTATGGCTCGTTTTCTTTTTGTTATCACCATACATGTTTTCACTATCCTTATGAACCAACTTGTTGAATCTAATATCTTATATATCCTATCAAGGTATCCAATAATTTTTCAATTTCAAATTGAATATTTGTGGATGAGCTCATGATTTTCCTTGAAGCTGAAATCTATAACACCAAAGTTGTGCTTAATGTTATTGATTCCTTTGGTAGTCTATCAATCTTGAGAATAAATCCTACCTTGAGTGAAGTTATATTCATCAAGATTTCTGCAAAAAAAACATCTTGGAAGTTTTGAGTGTTAATAAGTATAAACATCCATCTACCTATCTTGGTGTATCCTAGTTACTAGGAGAATTTCTAGATTGGCTGGCTTAGTGCTGGTTGATAAAGACCAAACTAGAGGGATGGAAATTGAGGCTTCTCTAAATGGCTGGTATGTTGGAACACATCAAATCTACCTTTACACACGCGGAAAACATAACAATTTGTGATATTTTCATAATGGTGAATCTAAATATAAAAATAATTATAAAGACTTTAAAATACATGTAAAATTGAACACTATATGAATGGGAATGCTTATTGAATATAAAGGACAAAACTTATTGAGATTGATCATTGCATTACTTTGAAGACTACATATGTCAGCCACCTTACTTTTTTATATAGTGTAGACTAGGAAACTAATGGAAAAATTGAAAGGAAAAATCAAATGAGATTTCTGATATAATATAGACTAAGCATAATGTAAGGACCTGATCTTTACAATCTAGATTTTTTAAAAATATATTAGAATACATAAACAAATATTTTGTACATTCAAGCTTTACAATCCGATGTCTATACATAAGGACTAGTATCTAAAACATACATGAGTCCCATCTATTTTTTAACCAAGGACATCTCCTGTACATGCCTTCTAGATCATCTTTTTATCAATTGTCCATGAATTTCCATATTAAATATATCCACACACGGAATAAAAGAAGGTTTGCTTTAGCAATGTTGGTACTAAATCTTTATTTTTGAGTTATATATAGATATCACCAAGCGGGGATTTAGTATTATTACAAATTAGGTGAGAACTATTTCATGAGTAAAGTAAAAAAGTTAATGATTTCAAGGATGCACAAGGTAGAACTCTCAGGAGCATTCAAAATACATAATCTTTATTGTTCAGAAAGAAAGATGTACTCAAGGGTATCAATAATTTTAAACATCAAAATATACAAATATTAAACATTTAAGGATTTATCCATTGGCACACACAATCTAATATTTTGTCTTCAATTGGGCTAGGTGCTTAGCGTTCTTCATTGTAAGAGAGAACAACACCTCCACTTATGGCAAAACCAATTTTGGGGGCCCTCTATGTCCATTATCCATAGTACATAGTTGAAGGATATGATCCACCAAATCTAGGAGCCAAATGTTTAGACAATATTTGAATTTTGTCCCAATGTAAAAATCCAAACTTGTTCAATAATTCAACAAAATTCAATATCCAAAGTTATGGTGACCTTCAAATAGGAAGGCAAGGATAATAAATTCTATAAAATGAAGTTTAAGAGGGTTAAACGGAAGGAAGAGCAACTAGGGACATGTATCCAAGCAAATGGAGAACACTATCCCAAACAACAACAGGTTCACTAGTCTATTCGATGACAATGAGGATTGCATGCCGGAAAGAGCACGGTCTACGAAAGTGTCGAGCTATACACACGAAGTGCAGGAGAGACAAGCAAAAGTGTGGAAGAAAAAGAAAATGCCACCCCCCGAGACCGCTGACCAAAAGAGGGAAATCCTGAAGGAAATCTAGAAGGCAATGCCCACGACGTCCGCAAAGAACTCTAAGACCATGAACGATGCAAGTGAAGGCAAGATACAACACTCTATGGTTCACCCTGATGTTGATGAGGTCATCTACTTAATAGAGGAATCAAACGATGCTGAAATGGGACTCACCATTGATGCCATAGCACAAAACCTCCCCTTTCAAACACCCCGCACAAATAAATTATGAGGAAGCACCAAAGTTGTTGAGAAAAAGAAGATGGCAGGACGATTAATCAAAGGCATCGATACAAAAATGAAAAGAAGTGGTAGAAGCAACAACATCACGGAAAACAGAAGACGCAGCCCCAGGTTGCTGAACAAAATTGTGGAAGCTGAGCAAAAAATTCTACAGACAGCCAATGTGCAACAAACATGATATTTGCAGACAGATCCCTTAACCCTAGATATGCAAACTGGGTAACGGAGATTCAAAACTTGTTAAAGGTTGGATGGATGGTGCACTCTGTACAAAGAAAATCCAACTTAGTAGTGGACTTCCTAGCCAAGTTTGACTTAAAAAATAAAACATGGGTTTTCACCTATGTGAGACCTCCTCAACAAGTTCATCAACTGCTGAACATTGACTGTAATGGTAGTAGTACTACCACATTTATTTTCCTGCATTTCTCTATCATTTGTAATGCTTTCGAAAATTTGTGTGCACGAAGAGGGCGTGATGAATAGATAGCCTCCTCGCTTTTCCAAAAAAAAAGTAGCACATTAATGGAAGTATAGAAACCAATACCTTAAGACTCTAAAGTTTACACAAAACATAGTTTGAGTGACTCAATGAATTGATGAAGAAGAGACTACAATTCAGGATAATATGATAATAAGTGGATTGGAATCAAATATTGTTTGATTTTAGTTATTAGGATTAAGTTTCTTCATTTTGGGTTACTATTCCATAATTTCCTATCAATATTGTTAATAGATTTTCATTTAGGTTGTAATTAATGTTACACAGTCAATTGGTTTCTCACATATTCACATGTTAGATCCTAAAATGTTATCCTCACTCATATATAATATAGTTATATTTAATCATTAGGCTTGAAGATGTTCATTTACCAATATATGTCTACTGAGAATATCTAGGGTTATATATGTAATTCCTCAAGTCGTACTAGTCTTACACTCATACATAGATTTCAAATACATATATCAATATATTTATTACTTATTTAGGGGATTGAGAGAAAGTAGATTCACTTATAGTTCAAACCTTCTTTTTATATTTTCTCTCTCCAAAACTCTATATCTATTGTATTTTTCTGAAGTATATCATATATGTGGAGATATACTTGTCTAGAGAATGAAATATAACATAATGATATCATTATCCAATATTCTATCTAGTATCTATCTACTAACAATTTTCTTGATATTACATATAATGTCAAGAGTAATAATTTCTGAAATATATACACTAATAAAATATGATTGGTTCAATGTAATTTTAGGTTTTAGTTGTAAATAATTTATATTACATATAATTAGTTTCTTAGAAAAAATGGCAGAGGTCTGCATTATTACATACCTTTGATTTACTCATATACTAACTTGTGCATCTATTTGCATTAGTATGGAACTAGTAGATGTGAAAAGTTTGTAATTATTAATACAATGTTGTTCATGATAATGGATGCTACATTAGATAATATACCTTACTAGTATACCATTTTTATGACTTAACTCTCTAATTATTATCATTATGGATTAATGGTCTAAATTGGTACTATACAAGGAGGGAAATGACATTCACCTCAACAGCTTGGAGAGAAAGTACTCAGTTTTGATTCTTGATGGTTTAGCTTATTTGGTTGAGTGTTGGTAAAAGAATCAAGATGGTAGAATCTTCAGGATCTTTAGCACAAAGGTGGGTAAAGGAGAAAGGAAATAGATTTCTCTATCATTCCCAAGAGCTCCAAGGAATATGGGTACCAAGGTTGACCGAAGAAGGAACCAACATGCGACTATTAGATATATGACCCCTTGTTCCTCTACATTGTATCAATCCAGGTATAGAAAACATGTATGGCATTGAGGTCGAGGCCAGTTTTGGTGAGGCAACGGGTTTAGGGTGGACTAGCAAACTGATGAGGTTGATTTTGAAAGTTATCATCTGAGATTTAGACATTCTGTTAGTGGCGGTGAAGGAGGTAGCTCAGGGGTCTTCCTTTGTAAGGTGTCAAAGGATTTATTTGTGACTTAAGGGTATTACATAAATGTGGGGAAGAGTAAAGAGTTATTTCTAGTCATTGAACATGGTTGAGCTAGTATGCATTGTAGGTTTGCAAAGTATCAACATGTAGGGTCATTGGGTAGTGCATGTTGTAGGTCTTGTGTTCCTTGCTATCATGTCTATTGGTTGTCTAGGGATTATGTAGAGGAGGGAACTTGTGGGACATGCTATTTGAGAGATTTAGAGAGGAGGGGTGGTTAGCATACAAAATTAAGAGATGCCCTTAGGTCTACAAGTACATTTTCATCAGAATCCATTTTATCCATATATGGTGTGAAAATCCCCCAAGTGCAATCCATAAAACAACATCAAGGAAGCATAAACCATAAAGATCACACTCAGGAAATGTCACAAATAGCATATATCATTCATTGCAATAATAAAAATAACTTTACACAAGATATAAATATGTTGATTCTCACACATATTCTTTTCATGACACTTACAACAAGAACATGATACATTATAAAATTAGTGAACTAGTTAAACCTCCTTGGATCACATAGATGGCACCCCACAAGGACTTGAACTCGTTCATATATTCCCAAGTTAATCCTTGCACAACAGATAGATTTATCTTTTAAGATTGCTCCACTACTATAGAACATGCCTTTAACATCGATTAATTAAGGCCTTTAGTGTCGATTTCCAAGCGACACCCAAGTGGGCGCCGCTAAAGGTCGACTCCTTCGGCGTCAGTTCCCAACTGACGCCAAAACGCTTCCCCCCACCGAAATTGTACAAGCAAAGGGACTATACGCGTTAGTTATTTAAGAAAACCGACACTATAGAATGGTTAAGACGTTGGTTATTAAAAGAACCGACACCATTACCCTTCTCGCCATCAATAAAGCGCCAGCAAGGGCACTATCGATGTCAGTTCTTACATATAATCGACACTATATATGGATAAAGTCATCGATTTTATGCTAATAACTGACGTCGTATCACTGTCGACACGACCGTGCTTCCCAACTCAGCCGTGGTAATAGGTGTCAGTTTTTACCGACAACTGACACTAGGAAGGGATAAAGACGTCAGTTTTTTTCTAATAACAGACGCCGTATATTTTTGGTGTCGATTTTTTATAAACAACTGACACCTATTTGCTAATTTTTTTCTTCTTATCAGTTTGCAGGCCTACTGTATGATTGGTCAGCAGGATGTAGAACCTCTAGTTCAGTTCTAAACTATAGGTATACAACATCTATTTATATCAGCCATACAGGAGGCCACAAACCTGTAAAGTCATTCACATTCAGACACATGTATTGATCAAATATTCATAGAAACTTGCAAAGTCATTTACATACACATTCAGATCCATTCATTTCATCTTTTTCACATTCAGACACATGTAGAAACATTCATGTATTGATTAGAAAAAGTCATTCACATTCACATTTGCACATATGACAATTCTGAAAAATTCATTCACATTCACACAAAAATAATTATGAGAAGAAAGTTTAGAAATATCATTCTTTATTCATCATTGTCATCAGAACCCCAATTATATTTAAAAATTCCCATTACTTGTAGGGCTTTTGCCCATTCTTCTCTTACAACATCTAATTCCTCCCTCGTATAGGGAGTATATACATCTAATAACTTTTCACCTGTGCTGAAGTCAGTTTTAAACACCTACAAAGAGAAACATCTACCTATATAATTAATAATATATAATAAGATTGATATATTTCATATTATCTAATGAGACTATATATAATACCTTCTGTATAATATCAATTTCCATTGCGGCATGTTTGATGATTAGGTCCATAAATCGCATCACATAGTAGGCACATGCCCAACCGTTGTCTTGTGTAGCACACTACAAATTGAAACATAAAAAATATTCAAAAAATACAAATAAGCACAGTTCATATAAATAATATATACATTGGAGTCGAGAAATTACTTTCACATTCTCCTAAATTAGTGGTTGATTCTTTTTCCTGGGGATCTTTCCTCCAGCTTTTTTAAACTTTTGTAAAGCCCTACATGTTAATGTAATGTAACACATTAAATTCCATAATTAAATAGTAATTTACTAACATATGTTAATAGATATGAAAATATGAAATATTTCTCACGCGAATAATGGCCTTTTATTGTGTGTCCATATAATGTATTCAATTCATTCCCCGCAGGATCTAGATAATAGATAGTGAACATCTTGGGGACAATAACTAGTAACTCCCAATGCTTACCACTACAGGTAAGAAATTTAAAAGTTAATAACTCAAAATCCACAATAAAAATGTAATTTTCTTAAGTCCAAATTATAAGCAAAGTAAACTTACTCGACATTGAATGGAGCTATTATCACCATCTTCTTATTTTTACCAAAATATTCAAAAGAATCACAGAAGTATGAAGTAACTGAAGAAGGGTATGTATCTACAAGACTAATCAAAGATGGAACCAAAAATCCCACAAGGGAAAATACAAAATCTGTACATATCGTGTGTAAGTGGCTGCAAAACACGTATTGCGTATGCATTAATATATAAGAAACCAGATCACCGTATATAAAACAAAGTATACAGATGTATAAACAAGATCTCACCATATCCACAACTCTATCATAGATGTGTTCAGCCAATCATAACGAAACAACTCTAAATTATCTTGTATAAATAGCTTGTTTTTGTATGATTGACCTGCATTAATACCTATGCATTAATACGTATGCAAAACTTGTATTACGTATGCATTAATACGTATGCAAAACTTGTATAAATAGATTGTTATCGTATGATTGACCTACAACATCCTCCAGAATAGTAACATTTATAGGGTAATTTGGATCCAGTTCGCCGATCCATACTACCATACCCCTGCAATTAGGACCTAACGAGGCGTGTAGGTCCCTTAGAAGCCAACTTGGTGGTTGAGGAGGTGGAGGCCGGGATGTAGCGGGTCTCATCTTTTTGACCTGTATATATAATTCAAGATCAATTGACTCATATATACACACTAACAAGTTAACATAATGGAAATTTATCATATAATATTATTATAGAGGACATCCGTTTCGAGCCACAGTATCACTCCACCTACTACATCACCAAGTGTTTCAACATCTGGGTGTGCATGAGGCAGTGGAAGATCCCTCCAGTCAGGTAGTACATGTATCGGGCTCACACGTACCACACCATCTGGTACTGGATACCCATGAAACATGCTCCCTTTAAGGGGTGGGTAAGCCGACGCCTCTGCAACAATATATTCTTGACTTTTTAGTCGGCATGGCTTCAACCCCTACAAATTTACGTAAAGAATGTTATATGCATATATACACAAAACATATCATCTTGAACAGACTAGCTACTATGTCATAAAAATACTTACAGAGGACGTGCCAGGTGGTGGATCTACATGATTACTCCCAACCTCTACAGTAGGAGTAGGAGAAGTGTGGCACGCCACAGGTATCGTCGAAGTGGCTATCTGAGATGCCTGCCACTTGCTAATTTTTTTGGTCGGCGAAAAAACTCTGTTGCTATTGATTCCAAAACTTTAGGTACAAACATAAGCGCACCCCCTAACCCTCAAGAGAGGATTACCAAGGCAAACAAAAGATCAACGGTCTTGTATACAAGACCCTAGAGAAAGAGAGATACAGAAAGACAGACACCATAGGAGTCATTATACAGAGTATGTACTCCACCCAAACATACAAAGGAGCTCCACTTTCAATAAGCACACCCACAGACTGTGAAGACTTTATAGTTGGAGAGGAGGGCATCCGCTGACTTGAAACACCCATGCTGGCTTCAAACCACAAAACCTCAAACTGCTGTTGCTAATGAATAGAATAATCATCAGCACCATTCTTCTGTACCAAGCTAGAACATAAGGGCAGCTGCAACAACTGTGCATCGGTATCAAAATCTAGAGATAGGAATCTGACTCCCCTCCTTCTTGGCGTTAAGCACACTTACTGAAGGTAGAAAGAGGAGGGAACCAAATGCAGACCTCCAAACCATCACACGTCAACACAGCTTCGTAGACACTCAAACAGAACCAGAAGGAACAAAAAGAATCAACGGTTGCCACAGGCACATATACTCCTTAAACCAGCCACACAATATCCACTTTAACAGGTAGATCAGCTAAAAGAAACACTGAAGAATCGAAATCTAGGCCCCCATCACTAACATTAAATCGCAACCAAAAAGGAGTGGCTGAAGAACCAAGCAGACCTCCAGAGATTCAATTAGCAGAAAATCTGTTTCGGAATCGAATACTGGTACGCCAGAATCAGGAACATAAAAAGAGGACTGATAGGAAGGTTAATCCCCATCCTTCCTTTTCCTAGGAGTTTTTTTCCTCCTATTTGGCCTGAACTTGTTTAGCGAGTCAGCCTCCCAAAGATCAAGGTCCAGCTCAGAATTGGATTCGGCAATAGACTCATCGTCTTCGTCAAATAGCTTCTCCTTTTCCGGAATGAAACCTGTGGAGAATTCGCTGCTATTCCAAACTCTATTAATCTTCCATGAAGAGGAACTCATCTCAGCGCTTCGCCTGCTCAAATCCAGCTCCCCAGCATGGTTGGGACTCCCAGCACAGAAGACCTGTGATGACCCAGCCGTAACCGGTTCTGGATTGTCGGGAGGGGTGCGAGGCCTTTGCATACCAGTAGCTGAAAGAACAACATCCATGACTTGTTGAGCAATAGACATGCGGAGGGCACCATCTACTGCAGCAGAGTCATCGGCATCAGCTTCCGGTTGCTTCAACTCTATCACCCCTTGACCTGCCGTAGAACCCTTAGAATTCTTTCTGGCAAAGTCTCGAGCACCTGGAGGTTTCCCCACTCGGATCTGGAGGTCACTTCCAGGTGGAGCTTTCCTCGTCTTCATAGGGCAGACCATAGCTCTATGTCCAAACCTCTTGCAGTTTGGACAAGTCACCGGCTTAGCCAGAGCCTCCACCTTCAGAGTCTTGAGAGCAGAGTCAACCTCTACCATCGTCTCCTTCGGAAGCTTGGAATCGAACTGCATCTCAATGCACACCCGGGCATCACCGAGGCAACCAACAGATACAGAAAGATCATCTGCATCCACATGTCACCCAATGGTGCTCGCAACACAGGAAATGTGTTGGCGAGTCCAGGGAATCCCCGGGTTTTCAACCCTGAACCAAACAGGAACGTGAGTAAAGGAGAGAGGCTGGAGAAGAACCCCCGGCTTCCATGAATGAACCACGATCAGCGACCCGTCCATGAACCACGGAGCTTCATCCAAGATCCTGTCCCTTTCACCGCTGGAAGGCAACTTGATAATGTAACCTTCTCGTTCCTCGGCAACGACTTCTACTGGACCGCTAGGCCTCCACTGCCGACGGATCCAACCCAGCAATTGACCAGCGAAGGGCTTCCGACCTGCAAATCTAATGGAGCAGTAAGCCTCCCAGTCAGGCGCGATACTACCCTGGCTTGAGATGGAGGCGCAGCTTCTCCCGTCCCTGAATGTCGGCTCCACGAAATCTAACAACTCCAACTTGACTTCCTTGTGACCCAATCTGCTGAACTGGAACCAGTCGGAGAGTTGAGGCGGTAAAGGAAACCTTCCTGATCCGGGCGGCGCTTCGGTAGGGTTGGCGGCGGCGGACACCTCCGTGTCCTTGCGTTGCAGATCTGCTGATGTACCCTGAGTCGAGGGACCACCTTCTCCATTCACCACTGATTGGCAAGGTGGAGGAGTCGCAGACTCTGTGGTCCGATCATCGCCCAGTCTACAGGTCGCCGATCGCCCTCGCCCGCGCCCCTTTCCTCCGCGTCCGCGTCCGCGTCCGCGTCCGCGACCCATCCTTACATGATCTGCCACTTGCTAATTTCCTCATGGAGTTTCTTATCAACTGTTTCCTCGACTCTCCTATCAATTAATGCATCTACCTATACATGGATAAAAGAAATGCTAGCTTGTGATTATTGAATTCCCTTTCACAATAAAATTATAAAAAAAGAATAGGTTACCTCAACTTATGAAAGTCCCGCTTTTGGGACATGTTTGTGCTGGGATGGCCCAAAGAACGCTTTGATGCCCACACCAGTGCCTGCACCCCTAACACATCCAAGATGCTCTGAGTTACCCAGAGCAACTGTCAGTTCATCCCTTGTGCCCTGAGGGATGAACTTTCCTTCCTTCCACTGCTCATGCAGCTCCCACTAATCACCATCAACAGAAATTGGTAAGTAAACATAACAATAATCAATGTCGATTGATTTGCTCTAAGAGTTGATTTTTACCATTTTTGCAGCCGCCTCAGCAGTTGCAGGCTTCACTATATCTCCCTTCTTGTTTTGACTCCCTGCTATCCACATAGCATGGCGAGGCAAAGGTGTGGGAGCAATAGTAGAGGACTCTATAGTCTCCTGAGTAGTAGTAGGATGAGTAGTAGACTCAGCCTGTAGTCTTTGGTGAATGCCTATGTAGCCTCTTGGACCCATTGTGTGGTCATGCACATTTAGTGCACGCCTTTCTCTTTGATCATCACTGATAGCCTTGTTAGTAAGCACATTGATTTGGTTAGTAACACTAAAGGTTAATCTTGAATAGGTGAATACATAAGAACGTATATTAATTAAATTGGGAGTGGCGCTTAATACCTTGAATTCATCCATTTTTCTTTGGGTCACAAACTCCTCCCAGTCTTTGGGGTCCAGGTAGTTCCATTGCTCAGGGGTTGCCTTCTTCCTAAATTTATTTTTTAAAGAGAATACAACCAAAAATTATTAGTGTAGAGTTAGTAAAAAAATGATCAATGTCTAGAATTGGAAATCAATCAAGAACCTCTTCTCAGCTTCGCATATGTAATCTCAGGTGAGATTTGTCCTATAGTTCCTTAGGACCCTCCCACAGCGTTGCATCACACATTTATGATGCATCTTTTCATCCAGATCAAATATACTCTACAAAATAGAATTGCTATTAATGAGTATCCTAAAAATTAATAATCTACAAAAATAGAATTGCAAATAATAATAACTCACACATAGTTCCTTCCATATGAAGTCTTTCTTCCCCTTAGGAACTCTATGCTAGGATTCTAGGTTAGGACTAAAATGGCTGTGAGTAAGAACCCCAAGATATGAAATAAATGAGTTGCAGTTCACTCCAACTGGATTTCCTGCATTATCAAAATCCACATCCAGTTTGGGTCCATTGCTCCTTTGCTGTAGTAACTTGTTCATCATTGTGATGCCCCTCACTTTCTCAATTTTTCTTTGTTGCTCATCAAGTGTCCCAATTTCTTTAGGGGGTACATCACCAACCTAAAATTTGACAAAAAAACACACTTACAGTATATAACTATAAATGAACATATAGATAGAAACCTTAGGGTTATATTTTTAAAACTTACATTGTGAGGTGGCGCATTGACGTCCTCACCCTCATGGTAATCATCAACACGGTCATCAGGTGAATGCTCACCCATCTGAAAGTTCACATTCAAATTGTAAAGTTCACATTGTAATGTTCACATTCACATTGTAAAGTAATTCACATTGTAAAGTTCACATTCACATTGTAAAGTTCACATTGTAAAGTTCACATTGAGAAAAATAAAACATATAAAAAAATATGCATGCCTCTAATATTGCGATCTTTTATCAATTAACAATCCTTCATTGTGATCTCCGCACACATGTACATTGGCAAACACCTCAAGCGGAAGTAATGCCAATTTACTCCATCTCAAATAGACATACAACTCATAGTTCCCAAGCTGAAAGTGGAAAGAAACAACCAGGATATTACAGGAAAGATTAAAAATAACATAAGTGGAACGGGTCCTCTAATGACGGACACATCTAAAATTAATGACCTAGAAAATGTTTTTTTATCCATATCCTTTATCCATGTTTATAGAGAGTAACATTGTTGCCCGTGCCTTAAACCAAAAGGGTTGTAATCATCCATCTGAGTTTGTATTCAGAAAGATTTGTTTTGGCTGAAGAAATTGAACTCTCTAATCTGATTACCTCTTAAAAGATGATGACAGATCCTTATAAAAATACTACCACATACATGGTGTTGAAGAGGAGTGGATTGAGAACTTGTCACCTTCCTATTGAAAGTAGTATGGAAGACCGTAGTGGTGCTAATTTCTTCATATTTCTGGATTAGAATATGAGACAAGGTCTAGAGCATGAAGGTGGGAGCAACATATGCATTTTCCACACCGATAGACACTAGGAATTACATTTAAATAGTATAAGAGGATATGTGTGTGGGCATTGACGTCTAAATGACAATTTAAGTGATAAGGAAAGCTCCCTATAAAAATATCATAGTAGTCAATGTCATGTGAGTTGTATGCTTGTGTATTAAACTATCAAGAAATACTAACACCTACAAACAGAGATATCCTAACACCTACAAATAAAAGGTTCAATGGAGAATAACTAGTAAGAAATTCATGTAAACATTTTGATACATATGCATATGGTTTTCATAAAAACAAATCTAGGTAGGACAGAGAACGAGTCTCCTATCTTATATAGATGTATTGTGTAGAGAAAATGGGGACTGATCACACATGTCAGTCTCAAACCCTACCAATCTGGACAAATTTTTGAGTACCACATTTCTATGATTAAAATGCAGCAATTTATTAGTGATTATTAAATAATATACAACATTACAAAAAAAATAATGTGATTTTCAATTCCTAAATTCAATAGGGCCTTGATGGGTGAGGTGGGTCTACAGTAGCCATTGTTTCCAGTAGCACTAAAGATGCAGAGTCTGTGAGGAGTTGTGATGTTGAAGAGAGCGATTATAGAGGATCTGATCTAGGAATTAGGTGCACAAAAGTACAACATCATGACATCTAATGATGTAAAATTGTGACATTAAAATTCTATTGAATCTAGTTTATAGAAGGTCTCTGGGGAGATCCAATACTAGAACCATCCATGAGAGGATTGTGTATTGGAGTAAGGGACCTACTTACCTCAGGGTAATAGATATCATTCTAAAGGATCACTAAATAGATCTCCAAAATAGGGATGACAATACATAGTTTCATTTTATAAAAATGTATTCAACTTAATTTAACTCAGTGAAGCACAACTCACATGACTCATAATTTAACTCAGTGAAGAAAAACTAGAAAACTAAAATAAAGTTCAAAAAAATTGTGTCATTTGACTACTGAGGTAGATCTAGGTTTTTGTAGTAACTAGTTATGATGGTGGGTAGAGGCGGGTGGGTGAGCCAACATAAAATCGTGAATTCAGTAACAATCTAGACAAAATCTAAGAAAAATGCATGAAGGTAGTGTAAGTAAAACCCATTCTCTAACACTCTATAGGCAAATTAATAGGTGGGTTTTTTCGTTGGTTGGTCAGTTCAAAACCACATGAAATTTTATCTCCAAACTCAACCCAATCAAACTTATCCATCATGTGTAGCACTGAACTAATAATTATAGTATTAGTTTTTTTTAGAACTTATCCATCATGTGTAGTATTGAACTAATAATTAACCAACAACATTATTTTGCCAAATACTCTATTGTTTATGCCATGTCATCTCTTAGTGATGTTATCATAGTTCCTTTCTCTCTTACAGTTCATTCACCTTGGTAAACTTGATGGACTTGTGCAAAATATAAGTTCTTGAAGATAACAATCATGATGTTTTCTATAAATATTCTACAATCATCTATGACTCCTCTATATAGCTAAAAAATTGAGCAAAGAGAGTCTTTCTTTTGATACAATTCACAAATTTAGCAGTGAAGAACATGTTGGGCTTCTTGAAAAGAGAGCCTCCATTCCATAATCTAAAGATGTAGCAAACCTTGCTATTATATGAGAAGAACTCAAGGACAGAGAGGATCCTGAGTTGGGAACTCATTATAACAAGAGAAATGGAAACCTGAACTTCAAAGAAAGCATAAACACAAGTTGTTAATCATCAATATTCATTAACAATATAAAAGAAACATATTTCCTTAGTTCTCAATACTAGTATTTTTAGCTTATGCATGCAAAAGCACCTGGCAAATTCTGACAACTTTGAAATAGGTCATAAACAAATATGAAGAAAAGATGAGCTTCAATTAATACATTTCCAACCAAAAATGATTAATTGATAGCCTTCATGATTACAACAATTTGATGAACAAACATTATTCAAAATAGAACATGCTTTGAAAGGATAAGAATTAAATATAACTTGGTGTCGTCATAATTTATTCAAAAGAACTAATCCAAAATAAAATACAATCCATAATTGAAAAAAAAATAGACATAGATTTCTACTTAAAGTGCATGCATCATATGAAATATGTAGCTTGATCTTTGAAATAAACTTTAAAGAGAAAAGACTCAATTATAGCATATTTATGTAGTTCCAATAAAGAAGTCCATATAGATCACTTTTGACACATTTCCAAAGATCTAATAAACTTTTATTTTCATGGGCCTTTAATTATTTTTCCCACCACCAATGAGTATTGATTCTTGTTGACGTCTAGCTTGTACTTTTTAGTTTCTTTTTCTTGCACAGATATAATTTTACATGTGGTACGGCCTTAAAGAATTACTTCTATTCATATCTATCAGTTTAGATTCTAGGACATAAATTTTTTTTCCACACAAATATAAGGTTAGACATGTTGGTTATACATACATACAAATATGACATTTAATCTCATTGATTGAGGGGCATATTATTTGTATTTGTGTGTGAGTGTGTGTGTGTGTGTTGGGGGGGGGGGGGGGGGGGTAGTCCAGCCATGTCTCATTTGGAAGGGTAAAGATCCATTGGCTACTTTCAATAAAAGTAGATATGAATATATCAAACTGATATCTACTTGCATACAAGACCATTGATTATTTGTTCCTAGTAGTTTTATTTGTAACACAATGTAGAGTGAAATTATATCTATCCAGAACAGAGCTCAAAAGCATATAGATAATTTGGAGTTGGGCTTGATGCAACATATAGAAATGGCCTCAGCTAAAGGATACATGAGTATCATTGAATATAATTAGAAGTTGGTTATTGAAGTTGTTCTCTAACTGATTAATGCCTGAGACAACCATAAATTGTAATGCAATAGAAAGAATCAGATTCTTTAATTTTACAACAAAACTAAAATAAAGAATGATCTAAGAAAATTTGAATGAAGATTAGGCATAGGGAAAAAGTCCAATAAACTATCTAAATCCAATTGCCACCCCTTAAAAATCTCTCTATAGACGAGTTGGTCATGTTGGCAAGTCTTTTTTCTTTATTTCATGAGCTAGATAAGACCCTTAGCAACAAGGAAGAATCAAAACCCATTACCTTAGAAAAATTACCTAAATCATTGTTCCCTTATGCATTACTACATCATTAAGTAACAACTAGTCGTCATTAAGCACTCCATGGTCGGATATATACATACAATTTGGAGCACTATACATTTTTTTACAACAAGTGTACATCCATAACAGAACACAATTAACTAACCTTGTTGACAATGCGAGATACATTTGAACTACATACTCTAAATGTGGATTTGAAGAAAAACATTTTTATTTTATATGCCTATCAATTTGTTATGCTAGCTCCCATATTTTCCAAATATCATTTTCAAGCTAGATTATGTCAATATTGCAAAGGAATTGTTATCTAGTCTCCAAATATTGGGAAGGATCTTTGATCAAGAAATTGAAAAATGGGGGCCAACAATGCATTCTAATATGGAAAAACATATTGAATACCTCATGACGATAAACATATAGATGAAGATAAAGCTTCCCCTAAATAATACTTGATCTAATGCACGGATTGATGTTGATTTTTTTCTTTCAGAAAAATTCTAGGTTCTTAGACATACAAGAGCATAGCACACCTTTTACCTTCACTATGAGTGGATTCCTCATTGTTTTCAACATTGTGTGATGTTGACTTGACGGTTCCTTGTACTAGTAAGGTTAGAAAGGGGCTTGAATATATGACTAGAAGAAAAAGGAAGTCTAGTTGCCGAAAACTACATTACAAGAGAAAGTTTAATCAAAGCAAATATCTAATACATGAGATATATAGAGTTGAAGAAGTTTGGGAAGCAACCCAACACTCCAAGGAAACCAATACCCCCACCCTTTCATAGTTTATACTTAATGTGCCCAGTGTGAAAAAAATTAGTCTAGATAAAAACTATGAGGCAAGCAAAATGAAAATAGACTCTGAAGAGCACACACAATAGGTATTCGTTGGACTATAATAGCTAGCAAAACCAGAAACAATGTGGTAAGAAAACAAAAAGATAGAATCAACCAACCTGGATCTTTAGTGACAAATCTTGGTTGGGGTCTAGGTAAGTTTGAGAGCACCTGGGCATTCTGCACCTAAGATGCAAAACACCCCCTATGGTCATCGGTGAGGAACCCCCTTGTCGTTGTGCAGTCTACTGTCTGTGAAAACCCAAACATCATTGTGAACAACTGACATTGTGCATTTAGGCACCCAAGTAGGTGTAGGAAATGCAAAGAAACCCCGTTTAATGGTATCATTTTTGGAACCAGTCACCTAAGAGTGTGGTAAAGGTTGTTATTGTAGGTTAGAGGTTGAGGTTCCTAGGATGAGAAGCTAAAACAAATTAATGAAAGATAACAAAATCCAGTCTATAGAAGACTTGGGGGTTCTTTGACAGCAAGTTTCATCATCCTTGTAGCATGCTCACCTTTAGCGATATGAGAATCGTTCTCCTTCAGACCGTAATTTCTTTGAAAATATTTTGGACGAGGTGTAGACGGGTTCACACTTTTGCCACACCAACTCATTGAGAAAATGGTAGAGGTTTCAACTCATACCATACCAATTCATTATGTATGGATGGTGAGACTCCATTGAGAGACAGCCAATTCCAATAGACTAGCTAAATGAGGCAATAGGATTAGAGGAGATAAACTAGATCTAATTGGTCAAATAAGAAATGGGGAAAGAGGTGGCATTTCAAGTTAGGGATTGGAAATGGTGGGCTCTCCAGGGAAAATAGACATCTTGGAGGGGAAACTCGCGCAAGCAATTTGGAAGTCTCTCATGTGGCGGGAGAATATTAAAATGGTAAAAATGTGTATGTTACATGATTTTTTTATGTATCAATGGTTATTAGAATTTAGTTGGATGTAGTTATTTGGAAATCCTAATTTTAACTACATTTTCTTAGTTACAACTTCAAAAATTATAAGGAGATGTATATATCTAACTACATATAAGGAACATGTAGTTAGAAAAAATGTAGTTAAATCATGTTTTTCTCGTAGTGGTAGGGGATGCAAGTAAAGCAGAGCAACCTCCTTCTAGAGAAGGTTTTGGTGAGGATGGTTGAGCTGGGAGGAGTTTTTTAAACTCTAAATGACCACTCAACCACGGGTTGAGTACAACATGAGGCAGTAGCCATGGATTCCTCATAGACATTAAAGGAGACCTGATTTGCCCAGGCATGTGCAACATCTTTTTCCCAACAATGGTCCTCATTGTAGTTTTTTGCACCAATAGAAGTTGTAGAAGCAGTTGGAAAGAGTAGATTGAGGTTGACATCATCTAAGGCTAGGAGGTGGACCACCTCCAGGAGCACGACCACAATGACCGTGACCATGGCCATGTCCATGTCCTCAACCAACATCAGAGGAGTTGACCGCAAGGACTGAGTGATCAAAAGAAGTAGCAGGTGGGAAACTCATAGACAGAAGGCGTTGAATGCACCTTGGTGTAGGTAAGAGATTACTAGATAAGATCTGTCAACAACTCTAGAGAAATTAGGAGGAATTCCATCCTAGAATTAAACCAATTGAAGTTTTTTGTGTCATCGCTAAACTTCTTTGATGTTGGAGGAAAGGGGACGATATACTTCATGTTCATCACAAAGTGCCTAACATTGGTTGTAGTAGTCTTATACATATCCATCCATTGAATACTCATTTTTTCCCACATTCTTGAAGACGTCGAAGACCTTCTTTGGATTCTGCTAATGAGAAATACACATGGGATAGTTGGTCCCACATATCTTTGACATTTGGAAGGTGAAGGAGAGATTGGTTGATCTTTGGTTCGTCACTATTCACCATCCATGTCATAACACCAAAGTCATCTTTAGACAATTGCACGTAGTCTTGCTTGTCTTTTTCACCAGCTATAGAAGCATGAGGGATCAGAGCATCATCAAAAATGTGGGAATGGTGCCCTTAGGCTTTAACATATAGTTCAAATGATGTCGACCATAGGTGATAGTTTGATCCATCAAGTTTCACGATCATCACAAACAAAGATCAAGGAGGATCTACAATCACCATGGAAGTTGGATTGATGATGTGCACAAAGAAGTAGAGGAAGCATCTACCAAGATAGAAGATCTAGATGAACAAATCTAAGAAACCCTCACAGGGACATTGGAAAACAACTACAGAGTAGTAGATCTAAAAAAGCCTACATAGGCACAGAGGAAGTAGCATCCATTTCGAAATGGATCCAAGGAATCCTCATAGGGGTATTAGATAACATAAATAGATATGGATCAACCAATCTTGGAAACTCACATAGGGGTAGAGAGAGAAGACAAGACATATACCACCATAGTGTGAGATTTACTCCACCATGTGGTGTAGGCATAAAGAAAGGTTATACTTTGAGGTTTTCAACTTGCTACTTTGGGATTATCTAGAAGAGGATCGATGTATTGGAGGGTGGAGGGTGATGTGGTGGAGGTCAATGAGGGTGGAGATCGATGGAGTGAAGGTCTATGATGGTAAAGGTCGGTGAGGGGTGGATGTCGATGGATTAAAGGTCAATGGGTAGAATGAGGGTGAAGGTCAATGAGGGATGAAGGTCAAAGGAATGAAGGTCAATGGGATTGTGGAGTTTGGTGGGGTGTAATGAGGGTGAAGGTCTATGAGGAATGACAGTTGATGGGTGGAGTTGGGAGATAGATGGGGTGTAGGTCGATGGGTTTGGAAGTTGATGGGTGAAGGGAGATCAATGGGTTGATGGAAGGTGAAGAGGTGATGGATGGTCGATAGGCTGGTGGAGGTCGATGGGTGGTGGAAGTTGATGGGAAGGTGGTGGTGGTGGAGGTTGATGAGTGATGAAGGTGGTGAATGTGAAGGTTTTGGAGGTAGAGGGTGACTAGGTGGTGGGGGTGGTAGAGATGGTATAAATGGTGGAGATGATGGAGTTCAACAGTGGGGGGGTCGATGGGATGTCTTAGGGGGGGATCGAACAACTTTGATACCATATAAAGTAAGAAAACATATTTATATATATTTAAATAGTTACAATGCACTCTCTTTTATAGGTCAAGAGAGTAAGGGAGAAACAAAACTAGGCAATATGGAATAAAATAAAGGCTTGAGACAAGGCATGTCTAAAGAACATAACAAAATATACAACACACCATAATGCATAACAAAACACGTGACACAAGATTACACATAAAGTATCTATACTAATACAATAAATTATTGGATAGGAAGATACACATGATCATGTCTTTATTTATTCCATTTAGATTCATGCACTTCCTTAGGATTGCTTCCTTCTAAAACCCCACCTATTTCAACACCTCTATAACCCTCGATCCCCAACAACCACCAGATCCTCTAGTCACTTGACTCGATTTATTTCTACGAATGCTAACTCCAAAGCCTTCCTCACTGTCAATGTCACTATGCCCTTCCCCAATAGTCATATGCCATGATGTACTCCAACTCGGCCCACTAGAACTACATTGTTAATGTAATCAAGAATGAAATTTTTTCGTGGTGTGTGAATGGACAGAGTAGAAGTGGAACACGTGGTCATTATATTCCCACATGGAGTCATCTAACAAGTGCATCTGCATTAGTTGCATTCTAGTCTAGTTTTGCATATATGTTTCTCATTTTTCTTAGTATTAGCTTTCCTTTGCTCTTCCATAGTTTTATGAGAATTTATTCGTTATTTGATCAAATGCCTTAGTTTTTGGAGAAGATTTGAGCTATTTTTTGGAGAATATTTGAGCTTCATCCCTTAGACACCATGACATTTTGGTGCAACTGACCCATAAAAGAATGAAAATTCTACACTCATCAACCAATGAGGCTTGTGTGCTCAGTGGGCATTTGTGCATCGTGTGTCTCCCCATATTCCTCACATTGTTCCCCCTAAATTCATATCATTTGCCACCATTTGTGTTGGGAGTTGGAAATGGATATACAAAACCCTATCCCTCCATATATAAATACATTGTTCATCCTCCTTTAGGGGCATCTCTTCTCCACCAGCCAGGCTACTATGCTCCACTCTCATCCATAAGGAAGACAATTATTTCCATTGGTTGTTTTAATTGGTCATCTTTATCAATGACCTCCTCTCCTCCATGGATCATCAACCTAACCTTAAAAGAGGTAGATTATGGTGTTACTTTCATTAACCAATGCCACCATTCATCTGTCTCCACCTGGTCCTTTCATATAGTGGATTAGTTCCAAGTGAAAGAAGGACAACTTAGAAGAAGGGTCACTTGAAAGCAACACTGGGTGTATTCTACTACCACAACACTTCATCTCTGTGATCGAGTATATAAGTGGTTTTTGCACATGCCAACGTTGCACCTCTTCTACCCATAATGATGATTCTTATCTCATTTTTTCCCTTTCCTTCATGATCTCTCTATAAGTAGTGAGTTGTTTCTTACACTAGGGTGTAAAAAGTAGCCCCACTACCTACTTTGGTTATTTTATTGCATCTAAATATGTATGGACCTTGTTGTATTTTAAATCAATCATTTTACACTTATATGCTTGTCTAGCCAGTATGTTTACATATTTATCATGATTTTGGGTATAGAAATCTTTGGTACCATGATCTAGGATGTTGATTTTTCTTTATAAACCCTTGATGAGGTCTTTGACATGTGTTTTTTGTGATGATGAGTATGTGATCTCTAGGTGCAACAAGGATCCTAGATTGGTATCTAGAAATTTAATCTTAGTGGTTAAAGGGGGATATACCTGGCCTCAATGTTTAGTTTTTGAATGTATTATGTGAAGAGTGGGAGAGAGAATGTCAGTAGTGTTGGTGAAACCTAATCACCCTAGTGTTTTTGTCCATAAAATAATCTTATATTTACTTCAATCTTTTTTTGCACACTTATTGTAATCAATAATCAGCACCTATGTGTTAAATTATCTTCCTAGTTTGGTTAAATCAATCAGTAATTTCCTAAAAATTCTTTTCATAGGGTTTGATCCTAACTTATACTATGATATCATCTTTCATCTTATGGATGGGGTTTTCATACAATTTTTTTAGTAAAACTTGGGATTTCATCCCTGGTGAATTCACTTTGTGATAAAATCCCACATCAGATTTTGGTACCATTGTAGGGGACAAAATAGTTGTTAATTGATTAAATCTAACTAATAGGACTTTTATTTATTTTTAAATTATATTCAAAATATTCTTGAATCCAAATCTCATTCATATTGATAGACAAATTCTCTATTATTCATGCATTCAATTTAAATGGAGTGGGTAACACTCAATGGGTACAATGTCAAATATGTGACTAGTACAACCATGATGTGTGGGAGTTCCCCGAATTTTCTCTATAGTTAAAGTCAACACTACACGCAATCTCATATTTGAGCATAATGCAAAGCCTTCTTGTCAATGTGGGTTTGAAGTTGACTTGAATCCACAATATTTTGGATGCTTCTGTGATGTGCCATTATCTAATAACTAATTTATTAATATGTCATGCCATAATCAGTTATGTTATGTGATCTATAGTGAAGAGGCATACTATGAAGATCTACCTTCACCTAGGATGAGTCAGAGACTAGATGTACTGGAGAAGTGTTTAGTTTATCAACAAGCTGAGAGCAAAAGGTTATTGATTCAAATTGCTCATCTTATAGAAAAAACTACCAATCAGATGAAGTGTTAATGTGTGGACTATAGAATTACCTAGATCCGTTGAAAAAGATGAGGATAATGTTTTCTACGAGGAGCATGACCATGAACGACATCATTGGCTCAAATGACCAATCTAAGGAATAAAAAATTACAACATTAACCTCCCTAAAAGAAACAGAACTTTTAGAATGTCAATTCTCTCTCTTATATGATATCAAGAGAGAAGTTCAACCTTTAAGAAACAAAAGCAATCCTTAAGCCAAGTGGTTTGGTGATCTATGGAGAATGTTGAACCAGTCCATTCGGTAAAGGTATAATCCATTTCTTCATTATCATCCATGTGTAGGGATTGAAATGAGAGCTTCTCCACTTGTTCTCTTTATGTGATTCAATCACAAGTGTAGCTTATAGAGTGAGTGAGATGGATTTAGATCAAAATCCTCTTGTTTAGATGATGATCGAGATATGACAGTTGGATTTCTTGTCCCTTCTCCTCAAAAACCTCTCCCCTTTGTGATGCTTAAGGGGACAAAAAGAAACGTCGGGGGCAAGTGATAGAAATCAAGGAAGAGGGTGTAGGGGAGAGGGTTACTAGTGACAGTACCAATATCCACTAGTCATTGTTTCCAGGTACAATCTTCCATTAATGTCTCTTCTAATTAATCGATACAAGAAGAAAATTGTTGTGTGAAGGAATCAATATCTCAAGATAATCTAAGAGATAGATCTTGTGCCACTCCACCAAGTGGTATGAAAGTGGCATGAATCCTTGCTCCCTAAGATTCTTTCATAGAATAACTTTTCACCTCAAAATCCCAAAGGAACAAAGTTAATGTTCCCACATACATATTGAGTAGTTAAAGCAAGTAAATGATTTAAAATTAGAGTGGTTTCACATAATAAGACTCATACAAATTGTGCTCGTAATGGTACCATGCAATTCAAAAGTCTATCTATGGCTAAAGAATAAGTGTGTTCTTGGGCCACCATAGAAACATAGATATGGTCAACAAAGAAATGAACAATGAAACTTGATGACAACCTTTTTGTACACATTCACTTGCATCACAAACCCATGTTCTCATTGAACTGTGCAATTAGGTTATCCATAACATGAATCTACCACTTGAGTGACATGGGACCTAGGCCATGCCCTTGCCATAATATTGGATAAGGATATACTTTTTTGGAGGAGGGGGAGTCCCACCAAGGTTATTAGTTAGAGGAGGAGGGAGTTCCCGATGGTAAGTGTGGATGAATATGACTGGGAAAGTAAATGTTATTGGGATTTGTAGCCATGGGCAATTCTATCAGTCAATAGGGGAAGCCATATGGAGAAGAGAGGGGTTCATCCACTAGATCAGCAGAGGAGGGAACTCAAGGATTAAGGGGATTCAAACTTCACAAGAACCTAGATGAAAATACATCTATATTATACTGTCCTAAGCTCACTTTCATAATACTTGTATAGTCCACCCCAAACTAAAACAAGCTCCACTTTTAGTAGGAATTGAAATATTTGGAAGTTATAAGTAGATTGATTTACGTTTAATCCAAAGGTAACAAGGAGAGGAAGATCCATTTGATATATAATTCCAAGATGCTAATAGACAGGTCTGGATATGCCGAGAAGGAAGAATTGGATGGTAATGCATTCATTAGGGCTAAATCCAATTCCATAAGTCAAGGAGAAGTTAGAAGCAAGAATATGTAGATAGTTGAAGCTTCATAGGCTGTTTCTAATACTTTCTCTCAACTCAACCCTCAGTTAATAGTAGAATCACACTTTTGAAAGGGATTATCATTTATTGACATTAACATCTATATGTACTTCACACAGATAGAGATCTCTAAACTCGGAGTGAAAATAAGATCTAATAGTTTCACCGCCCATGGCGATCTGCCAGCTTACAAGGATTCACTTTTTGGTAGCCAGTTTTCAACATGAACAACTCTACACTCTATTCTTCTCTATGTTTAATTCTTTAATATATCAACATCAACATTCTTGACCCAAGAGTGACCAAAACGTGGTGGCTGATCCAGAGACTTCACCTTATATTCACATTACTGAGTTAGGTCTAGGCATTTTCAATGATCAACCAACCTTGGTGACTCTATTTTGTAAGCTAAACAACCAACTTCAAGTACATATATGGTGCTTTTAGATAAAGGTCCCCTTCAGCAAAATCTTTACATTCCACCACAACCATTTTTTATTGCATATCAGGAGAATTTCGATGAGGATCTACCAAATTTATAAGAGGTTTGCATGACTCCACATTTGACTATGATGTTGATTTTCCATTCTAATTCCTTCCCAACCTATTGATGAGTTGGGTACACAATGCTTGAATGAACCAGAGAAACAACTTGAGTTAAGAGTGGATCTCGATGCCCCATTGACCCCAATGTTGATTGGTTCATTCTACAAGAGGATAGATAGTTGCACAAAGATCCATACTAAGATGATTTTACTGATGGGATAATTCCTCCCATGTCAGCACCAATCCTTGTACATGTAGATCCAGGTGATGAGAGGAGGAAAAAGATAGACCCTCCACCAAATGCACCACATTCGGTGTTACAAATGGTGGACTCATCACCTATTAACCTCATCTTTAAAGCACTTATTTAAGAAACAACTTGGATAATAAAGATTTATAGTTACCCAGTTTAGACAAACTCTTGATATTAGATCCATAAGTTCACAACTTGGATGTAGTATAGAGAATATCTAGGTTGATCCATAACAACTAGAGCTAGGTCTTTTCTACTAAGTTCCTAGATTGGAGTGCATGTTTTTAGGGTTTGACTTAGGATTTGAGTTATACTAAGGTGAACAAGCAATTAAAATGAGTAAGAATCAAACCTTTGTTAACCCTACACATTTAATGATTGTTAAATAAGCAAGAAAGGAAAATTACACTAAAGGAAGAAAGTAGAGGCAGACAATAAGTCACTACACTAACAAGAGAAATCCTAATTAACAACTAAGGGAAGCAAGGAGGGAAAGAAATCAACTGACTAAATTTGATTAACAATTACACTAATAAGGCACGAAAAACTAACAAATCATCCTTAAAATTCTACCACAAGATACTAATAATAAGAATCAATTATTCATCAGAGACTTACTAGCATGAGCAAGCAATTAGGATACTAAACAAGAAGAACTATCTAGCACTAAAGAAAACTTGGGTTTAGACAATCGACTAATGGTAGTAGGATGCTTATGAGTAAATGTGATTCTCAACGTAGTTACGTCAAATCATGAAATACATTCAATCAAACCATGATACCTAACCAAACAACATACTTGGATGATGATGAATTGTCCTATACTACTAATTGACCATGGGTAGCATAACTTGCACATAGGGAAACAAATCTACATCAACCCCAATCCAACCTTATGAGTTTCAATTAACTACAATATAAGTATAGTTAAATCAAGACACTACTAGTCTAGGTCCCTAGAAGGGATTCTCCTAATGTACTTAGTGGTAAGAGGTGCTATGGAGTGTAGGAGAAGGACATTTCACCTCCTAATACTCTCCATCCAACCTCTAAACATACTCTTTGATATGTACATTAAGTGAGGCAATACTAGTCGCTCAGAGTTTGCATCTAGGGATAGGAGAGTAGAAGGATATGTAGGAATAAAAGTACTTATCTAATGATCTAGTAGTTGGGCTTAGGCACTTTTCCTCAAATAGCCACATACATCATTCTCCTATACATAGGTGGTTTCAAACATCAATCACCATAGCAAGAAATGAGATAGAACCAAGGAGAAAACATTTCAAAATAAAGTTATAGAATTTAAAACAATATTTCCTCACCATCACATTTTATTCTCCCAAACAACCCACAAAGAGGGATTGGATACTCATGACAAAGGAAAATAAAAAAATGAAGAAGAAAGTGATAATACAAGTCATGGAGCTCAAAGTAGTGGTGGCCTCCTTCTCTAAAGGCAAGAAGACATACTCCTCCCTCATCCAAGGTGGAATGGTATGGAAAGTGAAGTTGTAATGGAAAAAACCCTAAATATTAGGGTGTGGGGTGGAAGGTGGAGGAGATATGGAAGAATATGAGATAGGTGGAAATTGGTGGCCACCTTCAATGTTGTAGGGAGCTAAGATCTTGATCCTAGCCACCGCTAATATTTATTTAGGGTCTTGGGAAGCATAGGGTAAATAGGGTGGTGGTAAAATGATAGTGAGGCAACATTAGGGTCAGGTTGGTAGCACGACTGTGGTGAGTAGGTGTCGCAGTGGTCGTGGTTGATGAGAATGGTCATGTTGTAGAGATGAAATAATCTAGTTAAATTTTGGGTTCTAGAAGTGAAGTGGCATGATTATGGTGGGTCTAGGGTAGCAAAACCATGGTGAGTGCCATGACTGTGGTGGAGGAGTTATGGAGGGATTGTGATGTAGATAACAGTCACTTGGATGTTGGCTTCCATGGGTGTGTTGAGCAACATGGTGATGCTAAACACTATGCACCACGGTCATGTTGATGAACATGTTATGGTGCTTGAGCTCCTTAACTTGCTTCAAATTTGAATTTCAATATGTGATTTAAATCTTCCAAGCAAGAATATGGATAGATACCATGGTTTCTTTGGGGTGTTTTGTAGAACTTTGATCTTCAATTTGTTCATCCATGGTGCTCTATAATGATTGTTGACTCTTGGACACCTAGAGTAGGTTGGATTTGACTTTAATGGTTCCTTGGAATCCTCCATGCATATTGGATCTATTAGAACTATCTCTCTCTCCTACTTCCATCAACTCATCACTAATTTACCTAAAAATCATTCAGATAACATCCATAAGTGCATTTCATACAAAATACTAGTTATTGGGGAGTACTTGTATTGTGGAACATATATATGTGAATAATAAGAAATATGGAACAGGATAAAGACCCAATTAAGGGCCTCGTCACCACCTCAAGATTAAAACATACATGTCCTCATGTATGCTTCTCAATATCTTATTTATTTCAACAGGTACAAAATGACAAATGGATTCTAGTCAATGTGTATTTAATAGGTGGGATCAATAATGACTAAATACATGCATTCCACTTCTTTCTTCACCTCTTTCATAGATATATTCTAATCACAACATTGCACTGAAAAACTTTCAATATAAGAAGTCAGATGCACAATCAATCCACATGCTTCTCATATAACTCCAAGTAAGCAACTTTATTTGGTTATGAACAAAGTGACTAGAAGTTATGTTTCACCTACATGCATTCAGTTCCATACTCTAATCTACTCTGAATGACCCATGTGGCTATGTGAAGGGGATAGAGGGGCTAGGATTGATTTTTCCCTTCCCAAATGGGAGTACAAAAAGAAGAAATGGTTGTGGAAGGAGGGTCAAGTGCTATTACATAGGAGCCCTCAACTTTTATTTTCCTAGTATTTATTACATAGGAGAATCTTTTATTATCTTTTTACCTTTCTATTTTTCATTTCCCTTAGTATAACTAGGGATATATGGTTGTATGAGTGAAACATATTGGAGGATGTTTGGCCACCCCAAGCTTTTGGAGGGTGACCAAGGCTCCCTTTTGGCATCTTTTCATGAGGCAGAGAGTTATGAAAGAGTGAAAGAAAAGTGGATCAAGAGATGAGTCACTATTGTGGGTATTCATGCATAATATCCTGCATAAAGGTTACTTCAACACTTTTCATCAATCAATGGAAAAACAACCTAAATGAAAAAATTAAAAAAAAACATATTTTTATCATGAGGCTTGAAAAATCCTAAGCATTTGTTCCTTCATTGAATCATAATTTATGCAAATAATTCATCAAGCATGAAAAAGGTTCTTCGCATGTATAGATTCCAAATTTGAGATCATCTATCAATAAGTTTTATGATTTAACTACTTTAGTTTTGGTTTTCTCTCTTAAACTAGAGTTTTTATTATATTTGCTCATCTATTGTAGGAAAATGGCCCAACCACTCCAAAGCCAAATAACCCCATAGATCAGATGATCAAGGAGACTTCAAAGACACATATCAGCCACCCTAACTCTTTAACCGGTCCATGGATACAACTAATCAGATGACTCACAAATGAAGAATTTTTAGACCCAAAATTGCCATCTAATTGACTAGCCACATATTCAATTGACTCAACTTCAAAAGAGGGTACTTCTATTGTAGTTGAACTAGTCAAAATACCTCAAACCAGTTGATTGACTAGCATTGAAATCAAGGATCAATTCGTCCAATCAACCAGGTGGTCCACTAACTGACCGACTGACTTGCATATGATTTTATACCTTATTATACCCCCAGTCAGCCGCATGACCTCTAGTCGAGTGAATGACGCTATAGATCCAATCTAAGAAGCTATCGATAGATGTGTTTTAGGGTTTCAATTCTACATTCCCCTATACGAAAAGAGGGGGGAGACAAGAACAAACCATCTCATATCATATGATCCTCGAATGTCCTTTGGGCGCACAGAACAATGAAAGGAGAGAAGGAGTCCCATAGACATGGGGTGTAGCCCCATATCCGGTGTCTTGTCTTAGATAATTTTGACTCCAAGGGCTTGCTATTAGATGTCTTTCTTATGTTTTATGCACTTGTTATTTGGTTTGATCAGTTATTTTCTTTTCATTATAATCTTGGGGGAATAGATCATGGATCCCAAGGCTCGAAATGTAGAATGAACTTATAGAATTCCGCATGAGATCCTAGATGGAGTTCTATAATTGACCTATCCATTTTTTCTTTCCTATTACAATCCTAAACGATGATATCCTAGATCCTAGGATTATAACCCCAAATGATACTCACAAAAATCTAGAAGAGATCTCAGATGGAGTTTTAGTTGATGGGTGAACAATGATCCACAAATGCCAAGATCTCAAGTTTGTGGGAAGTTTGACCCTTGTGAGATTTGTGTTCAGCAAGGTTGCAAATCCACTTGAATCTAATATAATAAGTAAGGAGTGAAATAAATTAAGCAAACACATGGTCTAACAAGGTGAACCCAAGATCCCTGATATCTTTAATACTTGAATTTAGTCTTCAGTTAAATTATCTTTTACTGTTGTAACATTTATTTCAAGTTTTAGCTATGATCGTGCTCAAACAATTGAAATCAAATATTATTCTTAGCAATAAGTTTGAACATATGTATTTATCATTTTGACTCACATGATCAACCTTTTTTGTACTACAATTAACACGTTCTCTTGTGGGTGATTTGATTTCCACTATTGATAAGGTTAAACTCTAAGGATTTTTTTCTAGTGAATTTGTTGTGTGCAAACATATCACATCAAATTTTGGAATCATTATGGGGGATCCATCACTTAATCTCTCCAGAATCTCTCTAGAAGATCGCCTTGAAGCAAGACCGCCTAAAGTCTTTATTTAATTTCTATGAAAGAAGAGGAGCACCACAAGATTCATAGCAAGTACAATTTCCAAATGCCTTCTGCCATACATGTAAAGGCTATGGCTATATTACTCTACAATGTCAATTCTTTTACAATTCCATGGTGAATAATAGCCCCGCACAATCTAAGATTGGACCACAGATGGAGAATATAAAATCCATCCATAGTCAATCCTAACACAACCAAAACTGTGGTCCTCTAGAGTTCCACTAAAATAACCAACAAAACTTTAGGAACCAAGGCAACTACTGGGAACAACAGTTATAGAATCTACATCAAGACCCACAGTTGGATCAATATGGTTCCCCTCCCTCTAATTATGAGAGGTTTCCTCATATAGATAAGATCCTCCAGTCTCATTAGTCCATGTTTGCTAGTGAGAAAGCCATCATTGCTAGTCAGCAAGCCTATACAAGTCCATTGATTCCCAACTGGCTAGATTGACTTCATCTCTACGCCCTCCTATTATAGTTTTTGTAGGGAAGACAAAACACAATCCAAATCACAAGGAACAACTTAAATATTTGAAACCTCACTCTTTCCGCAACCCTATAGATAAGGTGAACCCTTCTACTAAGACAACAAACCAGGATGGTACACTTATCACCCAGAGAATGACAACAACTTGACCAAAAGTTTCCTAGCCACAAGAAATGTTTATTTTTATAAGTCACGTGTGCCATATGAAGGTCAGTTGAATCAAATATGGTTGGATTCCAAGTTCAATACATTTAAAGATATCATAAAAAGTTGTATGTTAATATCCCATTATTCAATTCCATGGCCGAAATGCCCCATTGGACTAAATTGTTCAACTCTTGCTTAATGCAAATACATAACTGAAAATGAGAAATAGTAAAATAGGTGATAACATCATCATATATCATTCAGATAAGATTCCTTGTAAACACAAGGATCTGGGGTCCTTTAGGATTACATGATCTATAAGTGATTCTACCAGCCAAATAGGACTAGCTGATCTTACCTCCAACATTTCTATCATATATGTTAGCCTATGTAGGAGACTCGGCCTTACCAATGCACGGCTATCCCACTCACTGACTCCTCCAAGACCAAGTCAATTTGTATCTTTGAGGATATACCAGTAAAGGTTGGGTAGTTCTATATCCTTTGTGATTTCATGGTGTTAGAAATCAAGGAGGGATCCTTGCTACCCTCTGTTTTTCAGAAAGCCATTCCTCACTATTGCGAGGTCCTTAATTGATGTTGAAGCCGGAGTTCTGACCTTACCCATGGAAAATAAGACTCTAGATTTTAAATCACTTGGAGGTTTTAAAAAGTACACTAGAGAAGAAGAATCATACTTCCTCGACTGCATTGATCAATTTACTCTGATGCAACAACATTTCCCCTTAGAAGCCCCATCAATGCCTGAGTGTAACGTATCCTTAGAGGACGATCATAGTGTGAAGCAAAATGAGGTATACTTGTCTAGTCAATTCTAGAAGAAAGATCACCAACCATATAAGAGACACCCCTTCCTCTTGAAGCCACTCATGCAAAGCAAACCAAAGTTCTTAGGAGCCACCCCTTTTACAATTACATGTCTATCTGCAAACCCCAACTGTACACCAAATAGTCCCCACTCACTTTCCCCCTTTCCACAACTAGGATCCAATCTATGAGTACTACCATATACCTCATGAGTAGACAATACCGTATTGATCGGCCTAAATCATGTGTCTGAAAAGGAGGTGGAATTAGTAGGATTGAACTTTAAGTTTAAAATATAATACCTTTAGGACGCCTACAACTCAATACGGGGTCAAAGTAGATATATGGGGTTAAGCACAAGGACATATGGTTTCTTAGACACCTAAGACTCTATTCTTATTAAGTTAAGAAAAAATGGAAGTTGGTATATGCAAGGAACTAGAATGAGCCTAGAAAAATAGAACAAAACAATACAAAGAAAAACAAAAGAAAATCAATTATGTTGAATCCTTATAATTAAGTGGTGGAGTTCCTAGCTATGTAGCCACAAGTTGGGAAGTCTATGCACCATTTCTCAGGCATAGACAACCCTCTAACTCCCTATCAAGAAATTAACATACAAACATGGTGTGAATCTTGGTATATGTTCTTTTGGGGATCATCCCACTTTCTCTCACACAGTGTGAGTAAAATCCCATTAATGATTTGAAACCTCTCACAATGATATTGAACCAACGCCCTTGAATGTTTTAGATACCCTCTTGGGTCCATAATATCCAAAGATGTTAGGACCAATAGAGAATCTATAGGGAACACATATGGTGATGCAGTAGAATTCAAATGAATACAGTCAATTTAGATGAGTGTGGTCAAATTCACTTGAATGTGATTGAATTAATTTGAATGTGGTCGAATTCAGTTGAATGTTCTTAATTTCACTTGAATGTGGTAGAATTCACATATTTGGGTAGGATCTCTCTAACTTTGTTGTTTATACAAACCCTCCCTTGGATGTCCTCCTCTTAAATTTTGATCTAAACTACCCCCTCTACCCATTTATACAGCAAATCTATCGATCTTGGTAGAAATGGAGGTTCCAACAATATGACATTTCAAAAGTTAAATTACTTATTGCTTACCACCATATGATAATCAGATTGTCGGAGGAAGATTAATCAGTAGCTAAAATATCTCTATAGAAGATATATGCATCAAGTACTTGTTCTCATCACATGCATATATGCTCAACAAGTAGAAAACATCTATAATGTAAATATACCTCAACCATATGCTTACATGTACATAGTTAGAAATGGATATGATGTTTGGAACAAATAAAGAATAAAATTACTCATCTGTGATTATCCATTTAAATATAAACAAATATACTACATGACTATGTTACACATTTTACTATGCCATGGGTAGTTTGAGGCATTCCACTCAAACTACTAGCTAACGGGTATGAATTTAAAATCAGCTATGTATAAGATATAAGGATTTTTAGACTCCACTAGATCTCTCCACACACCTCAAGTCTAAGTGAGTGTAACAAAATATAGAGTTCTCATGGGGTGAGATTTCAAATCTCAGCGGGAGATATAACTCACCACCAGCTCTATTGTTATCTTGAAAATACGAAGCAATAAGCTAGTTTTTAGTTTCTTTCTTTTTCTATAGAGCAGCAGTATAGTTACAACTATGTGAAAAAGGTATTCCTTATTAACAAGAAGAGCAATTATTGTTGAATTATGAAACATCTTAACAATTTAAAAGGAATATGAAGAACATGTATATTTCCTATCAATAATATTGTATAAGAAACAAGCAAGGCCTCATCCACTATTTCTGTATTTTGATCCTATACAATTATACTACACGGCTAAATACATATTTTATAATGCCCCAAGGATTTGAGTCATACCACCCAAATCCAACTGACTACTAGAAAAGTCAAAATCAGTGCCATACAAGGTCTAATGGAAGAGCCAAAATCCACAAACTCACCCCCTCGTACAATACGAGAACATGTAGTGACATCATAAGTCAGACTGCTATGAGTGACATATAGTCCAGATGTGCATATCTAGCCCACCTTGGTACAAGTTAGCACGCTAGTGAGTTACGACCACAACCCTACTCTTATTGGGGTATGACCGTAGCCAATCCTGTATCAGATGTTGTTGAGCTATGACCACAGTCGTACTCTTATTGGGTATGACCGCAACCAATCTTGTATCATATGTATACATTCACGATACAAGGAGATACCTCAACTTTCACCCCACGTATTCAACAATATGCACTCCGAGTTAAACTTGTTTCACCATTCAGCAAGTGCTGGCACTGAATGGATCTATGGCACAGGGCAAACTACAAGATTAGGTTCCAGTTGATTAATTTGGTTATTTAAGTTATCTTTTAGCATCATTCAAATTACAACGTATAAACTCAAAACAAGTTCTACATAAATAAGGGCTTGACACATCACTAGAACATACTAAAACATATAAGGTTTGATGTCATCACTTTATTACTTCATGTCTGATTTTCAACATGTGTCCATCACAAGGACCACATATCTTGGGGTGACAACCCCTCATGTCAGCATTGAGGAAACTATCATCTCATATGAGGCAGTAAGCCATTATCAGGTCATAAGACCATTTTCCTCCTCTTTTTGGGTTACCATATCACATGTTCCTCACAAGGCTTATTCAAACATACTATAATCACCATAGATCATACCTGGATATGTGTATCGACTAAGGTTACCTTCATGGTTAGAAACTTTTAACAAGAAGAATAATACATCATCAACACTACCATCTTATAAGATTCATGTCAATCACATTACATGTTTTAGGGTTAGGGTTTCTCTTTACTTGATTAGGTTTTACACAGTTGGATCAACAACCACACTTAAATCATCACTTCCATCATTATCTTAAAGTATGTTATGAGACATAGAAACATAGCTCTTGTTATCATACATACATCCACCCATAGGGTATCACATCTTATCATGTCACCCTATCATTATCATGGTGTATCATAAACACCATCACCAGATCCTGACTAGGGTTATAACATAGAGTTTAGGATTAACCCTAAGTGTGATGCAAAACCTCATCAATTTAGGGTATCAGTTTAGGATGTATTATATGAGAAGACATGGTGTCAAGCTACCCTCTCAAGAGGTGTATTAGTTTACAACACAAGGTTTATCAGTTTACATCTCTCAAGAAGTATATCAACCTCCACATGTAAAAGGGTTTGACGGGTAATAGGGTATTAGGAAACATCATCCAAGGCATAGCAGTGTCAACATGCAACAAGAAACACATGTATATTGGGCATCAAAAGGGTGACGGGTTACTTAGGGTTATAGAAAGGCATCACGGTTCTCCACTTCACCGCATATCAGGAAACACCTCCGTACGATATGACGACATCACATATCGCCATTATGCCAAGTCGTGATGGACTAATGTTTTCTCAGGTCAGTAACACATGTTGGTTTAACAACCAGAAGACAAGACCAAAATGACCTAAGCATGCACAAGGAATGATGATCTAAACACCAGCAATATGTGTCATCCTACACTTCACCAAATTCATGATGACCTGTCACTTGGTGTATCGGCATGTTTCGTTCAGGTCATGATGGGAAATCACAAGATGTGACGGTCTGTGGCATCACAGGTCATGATGGCCACCTTCTACACCTATCTTCCTCATCATCTTGAACCTTAGAACATGAGTTTCAAGCAAGGCAAGAGAGGTGCAACACAAGGGCAACAACTAAGCACGACTACTTCTTCAAAACATCACTCAAAACTGCCAAGAAGAGCTACCAACATACAAGAGGTAATGCTCTAAAGGTAAAGAATAAGATAGCATGTGAGAAGTGATAAAAATAAAGAGGATTTAGAGTTATATAACCCGCCTCAAGGATCACAACTAAGGTCCAAGGTCAAGCTCCAAGATTCACGAGCTCAAGGTAGAAGAAGATCTCCCAAACTTGGTCACCACCACACCTCCAAGCAAGAAGATGGAACCATGGTTGGGGGGGGTTGGGTTCAAAGGAAGATAACCAAGATCTATGGACAAGAAGAAGAAGAGAGAAAAACAGCTAGAAACCATGGCTTACCAAGGTAGAAGACGAAAGAAACGCCACAAGCTTGGGACTCATCCACCAAGCTCCAAGGGAGACTCCCCTAGCTCAAGGTCGTCCACCAAGGAAGAGGAAAGCAAAGATGGCCAAAATAATTCTCTTGCATGGAGAGAAAGGGGTATATATACAAGATGGATGAGAGAGTGATCAAGAGGAATGTGTCACCACCTTAAGATCTTAGGTGCCACTTGTCCATGAGAAAGAGACACATGCACAACACCATGCAAACAAGGAGATAAGATCTATGCAAGGTCTCGCCCACTATGTCACCCATCATGGTCTTGCCCAATACCACATCTCTGCCCTCTCACAAACCGATAGGGGTGAAACCCTAGACACCAAAAACTTATGGGGTGCAGCTCAAGGAACCCACATATAGATACAAGGCCTCTCCAAGGCTCTCAAGCCAGAGACAACACTTCAAGGGGCAAGGCACACCTTAAACATGTGTCCCAAAACATCTTCAAAGATGTCACCACACAACTAAGGTCTAAACAAGGTGCACATCTCTCTCTCCTCTAGGTGACTCCAAGAGAGAGAGGCAACACACTAGAGGTGGCAAACTTGCATATCAACCCCCAACTCTGGGTGAATTGCAATTTACACCAAAACCTCTCCACAAAACACAAGCATCAATCAAACAAGCTCAAACAAGGAACTCAAGCTTCCAACATACCCTAATTACATCTCTGATGATTAGAGAAAGGTACTAAGCAACATTTTTAAGCAAAACAAATAGGGTTATCCCAAAATGTCAGGGTCCTTACAAGCCATAAACCCCTAATTGGGATTTCTCCCCCAAAATCCTAAGAGAAAAGGGAGGGATACTTCCTTCTGATCTCTTCCCCGAGCTCCCACGTTGTTTCCTCAACACCACAGTGATGAAAAAGAACCTTCACAAGCACAAAGTCCTTCCTCTTCAGCTTATTCACCCTCCAATCAAGGATCAACACTGAACCTTCAACATAGGTCATATCCTCATAAAGCTCCACCTCTACAACTATAACACTAGCTTTGTATCCAGATGGCGCTTCGTCAACATACTCACATGAAAATTGGATGTAACTTGTGCAACTCAGATGGCAACTCCAACATGTAGGCCACCTTCCCAACATGTGCCACTACTGGGTAAGGTCCCATAAATTTGGGATCCAACTGACCCTTCTTCCCAAACCTCAAGATGCCTTTTCAAGGAGAGACTTCCAAATATACCTTGTCTCCCACTTGGAACTCCAAGGGTCTTTGATGGTTATCTTCATACAACTTTTATCTATCTTTTGATGCCTTCATCTTATGCTGGATCACTTTGATCTTTTCTATAGTCTGTTGCACAAGCTCAGGACCAAGAAGTTGATATTCACCTATCTTGTGCCAACACAACAGCGATCTGCAACGTCATCCATACAACGCCTCATAAGTTTCCATATCAATGCTACTATGATAGCTATTATTGTAGGTGAACTCTATCAAATGGAGGTGTACATCCCAAATTCCTGAAAATTGAAGAACACAGGCTCTCAACAAATCTTCCAAGGTCTGAATGGTCCTTTCCAATTGATCATCTATCTATGGGTGAAAAGTAGTGCTAAACTTTAACTATGTACCCAAAGCTGTGTACAGTCATTCCCAAAACCGACTCATGGACTGAGGACATCTATCAGACACAATGGTATCTGGAGCATCGTGCAAATGCACTATCTCATCCACATAGATCTGACAAGCTTCTCTACTGTGAACGTCGTCTTTATAGGAAGGAAATGTGTTCCTAAATTGGTCAACTTGTCAATGATCACCTAGATGGAATCATAACCTTTGGTTGTTCTAGGAAGACCAATCACAAAGTCCATGGTCACATGGTCCCATGTATACATCCACTACCATGGTGGGAAATGAAGCACATAATGAGAAAGTAGGGTACACACCCCACAATCATCATCAATAACCTGCATACATGTGAGATAAGCGTAGCCCTAGAACAATATAAATACAAAGTCAGCCAAGTCTCAGAAACTTGAAACCTGATAGAGAATGACGTATTGCCAAACTCCCAATATATAAAATGGGCCAAACCTCACAAAGTTGAAACTTGGGTATGGGGCCACCTCCATCCCAAAAGTGCATATTGCTCGAGCAGGAAATTACACATCTTCCCATAAACAAAACCAATGCAATTGTGCTACTCTAGTGTTATTGAATCACATAGCATGTAAAATGTAGAGGCAAGTAGAAAGTATAGTCAGATTAACAAAAGTTTTCATTATACTAATGGACAACATAAACATATAAACATCCACGTCAAAATGGGCACATATCATCAAATAAGTCTAACATGCACCAAGCAAAAGAATCCATTAGAATAATCCATGATCACAAGATCAGTAAAAAAATAAGATAGTTCACAAGAACCATGATATCAAAAGAAAAGAGTAATGTTTAGGATAATGTCCATAGGACCAAGAGAATGAAAAAACATAGGTTAATCGCTCAACATAGAAGAATAGAAGATGCAAAACATACCTCACTTGAGTCTATACAAGTCCAAATTAGATCTAGATCCTAATCTAGGTCTCCAGACCACCTGTTAATCATGTAAGTGAAATTAGGGTTAGAATTAAATTGATTATTCAAAACCCTAAAAATTGGCGAATTTTAATATTAGTGAATTAGGTTATCAAAACCATGTCATGTTTTAGATTATCTTTTTCTGAGTTTAAAACATATTTTATTATATTCATCTGACTTATATTTATTAAGTTATGAATTTTACAAGTTATTACTTATTTAGATTAATCTATTAAAATAACTTACTTTCAACATGGGATTCAGGCGACAAAACCAATACCACAAGATAGCTCTTATTTTCCAATGACTATTTATTTATATTTTTCCGATCAATAAATAATAAGTTATGAATTTTCCAAAACTGACCAATCAGAAACTTCCATGTCAGCATTAATCATCGAGAGATAAAAAGAGAGAGTGGGAGTGGGCCACACATTTGAGTTGGCCCAATCAGAGCTGGCCAACTCAGTCGGCCCCACAGACAACTAAGAAAGTCTCTCAACGCAAAAAATTAAGCGAGCCAAGGTGAAATTACTCAAATAACCTTGATAGGCGTGACAAACAAAAAAGGGCGATCAGGGGAAAGTAGAGAAGTCCAAATCAGTCATCTTCCTCTGTGTTCTTTAGAGCTATGAAGAGCAACATTGAACTAAAATAGATCCCATACAGAGCATCTCTCAGGCGACCACAACATCAACTTCGTCTGAGTCTTTTGATCTCGAAGACCCAAAGACCAGAGCACGTGAAGCTTCACCGGACTCAGAGAAACCAGGGAATCATCACACAAGGGCAAGATGCCGAAGGAAAAGTCGACCACCAAAGCAGGTGAGCAGTGAAAGAAAAAATACCGAGAAATAGAGAAACATCATCGAAACAACAGCCAAAACAACGGCGTTGAGTAGCCTCAAACACAAAGAGACACACACCATGAGAAAAGACCTAGAAAACAACCATCTTGTACATGCAGTTTCACTAAATAGAGCAAGGAGTTAGGGTTTTGAGGGTAGAGTAATGAGAGCAACTTTACAAGCTATTCATTCAAGGAAGAGAAGGAGATGGTTCAGGAGATACTTACCATGAACCAAATGCATTTGAGGTGATCAGAGAAGCTCTCACAAAGAGGAGATGACTTGAGATGCACCTGGAGTTTGTGACATCGGTACAAGAGATACTCAAATAAATTGGGAGTGAGGAATCATGCTACTTGACCCAGGGAATGTTTTTTGGTGGTTAAATAGGGGACCGATACAAAGCGGAGATCTGTGCACACCAAGGTAGCAAGGGGGTGTGAGTGGTCCATTGAGCATTTTCTTTTTAGGGCAAGAAACTACAAAAGAGCGGGATGGTTGGATTCATATGATCCTCATGAAGTCATTGGTGAAAGAATTGAGAAAAACGATGCATTGTGGAGAGAGAATGGGCCACGAAATCATCAGGTGTACTGTACCCGAGCGAGTCATCCTCCTACCCAAGGTAGGAGACAATCTCAGCACCACTATATCATAATCTAACTGTTAGAAAAGGGCACGTGATAAAACAAGATCTGGAAATAGGAAACTATAGTACGACGCATTAAAGAAGGAAACCTTCTACAAGTCCAAATCGAATAAAGTGGAATATGCACATTATTTTACTCTTCTCTCTCTCTTCATTTGAGGGTGCAAACGAATCCCAAATTTAGTGAGATTTTGCACAGACACTAATTAAGACATGTAGATTCCAGTTATACAATTAGATTATCTTTTTGAGAACTTTTAATGTTAAATAAACCAAATCCTATTTTCTCTTTCCTCATTCATTAATGACTTTGAGATTCTCGAAATTTTATGAAACTTCACCTACAAGTCATATCTTATGTGTTGCATACAAATTTTCCATTAATTTTACATGTTGGAGATTTTTGTACATTTATTTAATATTTTTAAGGTTCTCCATACTTTCTCTCTCCCGATTTCACCTTTTAATCAAACATCTTCCAAATTGGATGAAAATTCACCCAAAGGCTATATTTATTATGTAGATTATAGATCCAAGATTATTTTTATCTTTTGGAGTCATTTATTATTTTATTTTATTTTTTGGGGAAAATAAAAATCTTATCTTTCCAAATTATATTAAGTTAATTACTATTATGTGAATAATGTAAAACTTGACTCCCAAAGCAATTGGGACCCAAGGAACATGATTCCTAACTTAGATTCCACTTTTGGTATTTCTTTTAATTAGTTATGTCAAAATTAATATTTTTGGCCATTATTATCACATTATTTCATTATTTCCCTCTTTCTTATTCAATTATGTTCCATATCTTAATATTATCACCAAAAGAATTATGTGTGATTACTTTCATGAAATTTTATATAATTCATTATTATCTCATATGACATATTTTATGTGTCTATTATTGGATTAAGACTAATGCGGAAACATTATGTTACATTAAGGTGATTTATACATGCATTAGCTCATTAGGTTTATACAAAACCTTGTTTGGCTAAGTCCAAAAGGTCAAACTTCTAGGGTAGGGTCCAAGATCCAATATGTTACAACACTCCACCCCTTAAAAGGATTTCATCCTCAAATATATTGATCCAAGCATCAACAACCAACTATTCTCCACCCCTTAAAAGGTTTAACCTAACAAGTCAAACTAAACAACTTTTCAGACAACCTACATATCTTTTAGTTGTGAATGTTTTAGAGATTTATGTTATCCATGTATCCATCTAAAAATCAGAGCCAACTAGGGTTGAGTTTTAGGTCTTCGTGTCTCTAACCTATCAACCCTAAGATATAAAAAATCATAGGGTACAAAGGATAAGTCCACTACACCTTTATATTATTCTGCATATTCCTAGTCACTACATCAATACTACAATTATCGCTAAGATTAGGGTTTTACTACCAAATCTTCTCAAAATTGTTATTGTGACTTAGTTCAAGAAAACTTTGATAAAATCTAGAAATTTTTGTACATATAGTAGTATAACTGAAAATAATTTTTGGCGATGAAATCTTTTTGAGGTGAAACAAAATATGGATCCAAAATCGATTGCAGAACCAAGTCACAACTTTTCATAATAACATCTCCTCATCCTACTTAATAAACATCCATAAAACCTAATTTCATCCTCAAGTCAAGTCCCATAGCATATAAAGATTTATGTCACGAAAAACATTTTGGTAGGGTATGACCATCTAATCCTCATAACACTAGGGTTCACAAAACATCAACCTTTCATCATCTCATGGACAACTTAGGCAACATCTAGGGAAACATCTCACCAAAAGGGTGAGTATGTATGTCATGGTTTCTAATATGGGAGACAAAATAGTAATAGTCAGATTCTGACTACCATGGGCTCTGATACCATGTTGTAAGGAGTGGGATCCCAAAGGAGAACCACTCCCTACTAAAAATTTGAAAGATAGAACCTCCAATCAAAACACACCCAAAAAAGTATGATGGAGTGGGTGTAAAATTTTCAAATCTTATTAATGGTATTCAAAATAACCAAAATATTGCATTGGAATAAAAATCATGACAGTTATCAACTTTCCAAGAGTTTACAAAAGTACAACATGATCTCCCACAAATGGTTTACATAGGACCAAGAAAATGAAGAAACATAGGTTAATTGCTCAACATATAAGAGTAGAGATGCAAAACATACCTCACTTTAGAGTCTATACAAGTCCAAATTAGATCTAGATCCAAATATAGGTCTCCAAAGCACCTATTAATCAGTTATGTGAAATTAGGTTATAATTACATTGATTATTCAAGACCCTAAAATTGACTTGTTAATATTAGTGAATTAGGTTATCAAAACCATGTCATGTTTTAGATTATCTTTTTTTGAGTTCAAAACATATGTTATTATATTTTTTGACTTATATTTTTATTTAGTTATGAATTTTACAAGTTATTACTTATTTAGATTAATCCATTAAAATCGCTTACTTTCAACATTGGATTTAGGCAAAAAAAACCAATACCATAAGATAGCTCTTATTTTTCTAAATCCAACGACTATTTATTTATATTTTTTTGATCAACAACTAATAATCTATGAATTTTCCAAAATTGACCAATCAAAAATTTCCACATCAACGTTAATCATTGAGAAAGAAAAAGAGAGAGAGAGGGAGTGGGCCGCACATTTGAGTTGGCCCAATCAAGGTTGGCCAACTTGGCTGACCCCACAGACAACTAAGAAAGTCACTCAGCTCGAATTTTGAAGCGAGACGGGGCGAAATTACTAAACTAACCTTGATAGGCATGACAAACAAAAAAGAGTGATAAGAGAAAAATAGAGAAGTCCAAATGAGTCATCTTCCTCCATGTTCTTTAGCGCTACAAAGAGCAACACTGAAGTAAATCAGATCCCAGACGAAGCATCTCTCAAGTACCATGGACCACAACATCAACTCCGTATGAGTCTTTTGATCTCGAAGACCCGAAGACCAGAGCACGGGAAGCTTAACCAGACTCCGAGAAATAGGTAATCATCACAAGAGGGCAAGATGTCAAAAGAAAACTCAACCATGAAAGCAGGAGAGTGGTGAAACATGAAATACTGAGAAACAAAGAAACACCACCGAAACAATGGCCAAAACAACTTCATTGAGTAGCCTCGAACACAAAGAGACACACACCAAGAGAAGAGACCTAGAAAACCACCATCTTGGAAAGCCTATTTCACTAAATAGATCAAGTAGTTCATGATAACACCCATTTTTGTGGTATTTGTGGCCCATATTTTGTTGTCAAAACTGCCCTTTTAAACTATTTTCCTCTCCATTTTGTCATGTTATTGAATAATAAGCCACACTACGCTCTTAACTCATTTTATCATCTTTTATAGAGTTTTCCTCACTTTTCCACTCAAAATCAGCAAAATGGCCCGTCCCGGTCCACTTATAAAGAATCGACCTTTTACTAGCCGCACGACACGTCCACTACCCGTCACGGATGTTGGTCGATAGGGGCACAATCCGAAACGGGTGTGTCGTGTGGTGCGGTCACTGACGGGCGATACGCCATTTACCTGACAGAGAGCTCTGCCCGCCACGACTAATCAGCCCATTATGGCATGTCACACGATATGAGCCACTCACCGGAAGCAGCCGCCTGTCGCACCCGATACGTTCATAACCCAGCACGCGATAGCCAAGATATGTCGGACGACACGCACACGTCAATCATCCCCGAAGCCAAGTATGCGGAGCCGATATAGGATATGTGGCACCCAGAGATCCACAACTTCGTCCAACCACTACCTATAAATAGCAGCTACAGGACCCTGATGGGACGGGTCGGAACCTCGCGAAGGCTAACTTTGCAAAGCATATGGAGCTAGTGTGTCGCGTCCCCGAGGCATACCAGACGATACTAGGTGAGCACTTCCCCAACCCGAGAGGGGCGGGACTGGTTCACTTAGAATCCGTCCCGGTAGCCGCAGCAGCCCGATATCGACCAAGAAGGCCACCCGATGTGCCAGGTTCCTAGATGGGCCCCTGCCCAAGATGGCTCGCTCACTATACCCGATATGAGGAACCCAAGAACCTAAGATCCCTCTAACCTGACACGATACCAAACCCGATACGGATCACCCGTCACGATGTGCCGCCCGATAGGGTGGCATCCCGGTATGGCTGTATCGGGCCGAGATGCCTTGACCGATATGCCTATCCGTCACTGCCTATCGCCCATTAGGGATTACCACCCGAAACAGGCATATCGGGAAGAGCTCTCGCCCGGTATCGGGTAGAGATGCCTTAGGGGTCTGCTGTTGTATGTCGACCTCCTATAACAAGGAGGCTGATACCTATCTTCCCTTTTACAGTCATTTACTTTCTTTATTTATGCAATGTAACTAAACCCTTTTATACAATGCTCACGCTAATGGAATTAGTGGAGTTTCAATACCTATTTCTTTAAGTTTGGTCCTTTTTTGTTGGATGATTATTTTTTAGCATCCGAACTCTAGCTTGTATGCTTGGATCATGCTTTGACTAGCTATTGAATCATGTTTCCCATTTCAACTCCCTAGAGAGAGGTGTTGTAACTCTAGCGTTTGGTCTGATCAGGAAGTACGAGAGTACCCAGGGTCGGAGTTGCTTCAGTTATATTTTCACTCCAACCCAAGTCCACTACCTTTGAGAGAGGGTGTTGGTGCTTCGTAGGAGGTACCCTCTTTGAGAGAAGGGGTACTGGATGTTTTCTGATGTCGCTTGTTACGCCTAAGCTTTCCTCCTTTGTTCCTTACCGAGGCAATAGTGTTGTCTCCTCAGTTTTTGTTACACAAAACCCCTAAAAATTGATAAATGCCAAAACCTTAATCTTCCTTGTAACTCCAGTTGGAGATAGTTTTTCTTTATAGCACTATCGTATGACCTTTTGTTTTACCGATCTTGATCTACCATTCCCTTGGGAACATTTTCTTATCTATCTTTTATCGGAGTGTAGAGTGTTGATTCCGTGTTCTTAGTACGACCACCCTTGTCCATGTGGTTCGACCCTGATCGTTACTTCAGACCCCGTCATCGGTGCGGGGGCCTAAGAGTCGGGTTATTTAAAAGTCTGACTACTTCAAATCCGCTCCTTCTGGATGCGCGATTTAGGCCGATCAACTTTTTGGCACCGTTGCTGGGGACAAGGAAAAATGGTATTGTTAACGAACCCGAATCCACTAACTACACTCTCGTGCCTCAAGCTTAGTAATAAGCTTGACAACATAGTTTCTTTTAGTCTTCTAACCTGAATGTGTACAAAATAGTTCATTTCATTAACACAGGTTTTCTAACTTGATTATACGTTATGTTCAGGTACTCAGGGAAGAAGCACTCGACTCGGTTGAGCATCGTTCATCATGCCACCTTGCGTGGAACCACCTCTTTCTGAGGATGAGCGAAATGCAAGAGTTGGACCGCAACCACCTCCGCATGGGAACGATGACTGTTACAATAACGATCATTTACATGAAGAGCTAGAAGAACCTAAATCATAACAACTTGGGGATGATCATCATCACGAGAGACATAGTCATCACCTTAGGCATAGAAGGAATAATCATAATAAAGAGCAGGACCATAGGAATAGCAACCGTGAAGATTCCGACGAAGAAGAAAAGACCCTCCCGGAGTTGGCTGCCACGAAGGCCAACAACTCAAGATGCCCAGTTATAATCCCAAGGTTTGATGATGTAAACTTCGAGTTGAATCTAACTGTGATCTCCATGATTTAGAATAAAAGCTTTAGGGGAATTTCCAAGAATGACAACCTCTACCATCACCTCGATGCTTTCAAAAATATATGTGATACCATCAAAATGAGGGGAGTACCTCAAGAAGTGATCTACTGGAAGGGTTTCATTTTCTCTTTGGAGGACAAGGCACTGTCATGGTACCTTGGACTGCCACATCAATCTTTGAATGGATGGAATTATTTAGAGGATGCTTTCGTAAACAAGTTCTACCCTACAGAGAAGACCGTTAGGAACATGCATAAGATCACATCTTTCACCCAGAAGCCAGGAGAAAACCTACATGAATCCTGGGAGAGATACCAGGAGTATCAGAGAGACTGCCCTCACCACAACTACAAGAAAGGTTTCCTGATAACAACATTCTACAATGGTCTGACTCCTGAAGAAAGAGTATCGCTAAATGCAGCTACAGGAAGCGACTTTCTTGGGAAGAAGCCCAGTAGATCTAAAAAGATCATTGAAAATATGGATGAACTACAAGTTGGGAATGACTACGACAGGACTGATAGAGGGTATGCTAAGAAAGCTGCTAATGAAGGACCGTCGGTCGAATCCAAGGCTCTTGAAGCAATCACCACTCAAATCTAAAAGATAGCCACTGATGTCAGACAGTTAAAAGAATCAGGAGGGAAAGGAAAGAAGCAGATTGAGAAGGTGATGAAGTGTGTCACTTGCGGAGAAGGAGGACACGGTATTGATAACTGCATTTACACCTAACCCAACGAGTCAAGTGAAAGAGATTCTGAAGAAAAGGGAGCTGAGAAAATTTCTTTTGTCAACTTCAAAAGACCAGACCACCCTGGTTTTAGTTATGGCAACAAGGATGCTACAGAAAACTCGCATCAGTTGAATAATCCTCCCAAGCAACTGCAAAGTTTCGAGAAAAGAGGCAGACAAGGTCAATACACTAGAACAACCAATTTTCAATCAAACAAGGCAAACTTTCAAGGGCAAGGGAAGTACCAAACTCGCCAAGCTGCTAACCCTAGCCAAGGCCAGGGACAAGCTAAATAGCAGAGTCAAGAAAAGAACTTTGGTCAACCAGACTTAGTGGGCCAATTGTTCGACTTTGTAAAGAGACAAGATACTATAAACAATCAGCTAGCGCAAAGCGCGCTGTCCAACTCAGGCGTTCTGAATACGATGCAGGTCCAAATGGCAGATATGCAAATGCATCAAAGCCAAATAGACCAACAGCTTGCTCAAATGGCAGAGTTAATGAAGAATCCTTCGGGTAAGATACCATCCAACATAGAGTCTGCCAAAATGGCGGTACTCAGGTCAGGAAGGACAGTAGAACGCCTTGAATCAGCCAGGCCTGAAGAACCTAAACTAGGGGTTGTGGCAGAGAACCCAGATGAAGGAGAGAACCAATGAGCTCATGTCAGGGAGCCATAATCAGAACTTGTGGAGGACTTGTTCGGTAAAAGAAGTCCTTACTCTCCAAGATTGCCTTTCCCATACAAACTCATAAAGGCACATCTTAAAAAGAGATACGAAAGGTTTATGGAGTCAGTGAAAAAGCTCCACCTCGAAGTGCCATTTCTGGATGCTTTGGAAGAAATACTGACCTACGCCAAGTTTTTTAAGGATTTGATCACCAAGAAAAAAAAGAGGAGGAAGGATTGAGATAGTACACCTAGCCACTATGTCTACTACCTTCGTGAAGGCGTATTTACCTACCAAGAAGAAGGATCTTGGAGCCTTTACTATTCCTTTTTCTGTTGGAGATAACGTCGAGCGAAAGGGTCTTGCTGATTTAGGGGCTAGTATAAGCCTTATGCCCTTAAGCCTCGTGCAACGATTGGGATTAACCGATATGGTCAGGACCAACATGAGGATCAAGTTGGCAGACCATACCTTCAAAAGGCATGTGGGAGTCGTTGAAGATATTCTGATTCATGTAGGAAGATTCTTCATTCCTTGTGACATTGTTGTCATTGACACTGTCGAAGACCCTAAATGCCCTATCATGTTTGGGTGCCCTTTCTTGGCTACAGGAAGAGCGCTAATTGATGTCGCTGAAGGAATCATCACTCTGGGGGTCGGAAATGACCACTTTGATTTCAAGGTGAAAGACTCCATGAAGGGGCCTTCCCTTTTTGAGTCCGCTTACTTTATGGATAGCTATTGTCAGTTTTGTGAAGAAGTAGAAGAAGATATCGCAATGGTAGACCCTCTTATGAGGGCATTGAAAAATTATGACTCTGATTCCAAAGATCCTAAGGTTGTCAAGATCCTCGATTACCTAAATCAAAATGATGAAGATCTAAGCGATGAGGAGGAAGTTATAGAGACAGTAAAGTTTGCTTCCCTGGAAATGATACCAGAAGAAGAAAAGGCACCTAAGACCAAGCCGGAGCTGAAACAACTACCGGAAGGTTTAAAGTATGAGTTTCTAGATCAAGAAGGAAGAAATCCAGTCATAGTTAATGCTAGTTTGATGAAAGAACAATTGGAAAGGCTTCTCGAGGAGTTGAGGCTCCATAAGCAAGCTATAGGCTATTCAGTAGAGGATATCAAGGGACTTAGCCCTTCTCTATGCATGCACCTAATAAATTTGGAAGAATTTGCTAAACCCCTGGTCCATCCCCAGAGAAAGATGAACCAGATGTTAAAAGAGGTTGTGAAGAAGGAAGTGGTCAAGCTGAGAGATGCAGGAATTATCTACCCAATCAGCGATAGCAACTGGGTAAGTCCCATCCATGTGGTCCCAAAGAAAGGAGGCATGATAGTTGTGAAAGGTGACAAAGGTGATGAAGTAGCGGTCCGGACTGTCACCGGATGGAGAATGTGCATAGATTATCGGAATCTGAATCAAACCACGAAGAAAGATCATTATCCACTTCCCTTCATCGACCAAGTTCTATAGAGATTAGCACATCATGATTATTTCTGCTTTTTAGATGGTTATTTTGGGTTTTATCAAGTCCCTATTTTACCGAACGACCAGGAAAAAACCACTTTCACCTATCTCTATGGTACTTATGCTTTCCAAAGAATGCTGTTTGGATTGTGCAATGCTCCAGCAACGTTCCAACATTGCATGCTCTTGATGTTTTTGGATTTTCTGGAAGACATCGTGGAAGTTTTTATGGATGATTTTTCTGTCTATCGGAAAGACTTCGATGCTTGTCTGAAAAATCTATCTTTAGTCCTGCAACGCTGTGAAGAAAAGAATTTGGTCCTCAAATGGGAGAAGTACCACTTCATGGTACAAGAGGGCATAGTGCTAGGTCATAAAGTCTTAAAAAGAGGTATCAAGGTAGATGTGAGCAAGGTTGAAGCTATTTCTAGACTACCTCCACCTAAGTCTGTAACTGGAGTGTGAAGTTTTATCGGACATGCTGGTTATTATCAAAGATTCATAAAACTTTTTGAAGATCTTAAAACCTTTGTCACATCTTCTAGTTAAGGATGTTGAATTTGATTTCACTAACTATTGCCTAAGTGCTTTTCAGGATTTGAAAGATGCGCTTGTTTCTCCATCTATCCATCAAGCTTTGGATTGGGAGCTAACTTTTGAGCTAATGTGCGATGGCAGTGACTATGTCATAGGGGCAGTCCTGGGACAGAAGAAGAACAAGAGGCACTATGTCATTTGCTATGCCAGTCGTACTCTTAACGAAGAATAGGTAAATTACACAACAACAGAGAAGGAAATGCTTGCGATTGTTTTCTCCTTCGACAAGTTCAGATCTTATCTAGCTGGAACAAAGGTAAAGGTCTACACCGACCATGGGATGATACAATACCTTATGCAGAAAAAGGACACTAAGCCCAAGCTGCTAAGGTGGGCTTTACTACTCCAGGAGTTCGATCATGAGATCATTGCTAAGAAAGGTGCGGAAAACGTAGTCGCCGACCACTTGTCAAGGATTACAGTTGAAGACAAGAAGGAGCCACCTATCAATGATAACTATGAAGATGAGACTTTTCTAATGGTAGAAGCCAGAGATCAGAGTTTGCCATGGTTTGTGGATATTTGTAATTACCTTGCTTGTGGGGAGTTACCTCTGGAAATAACACACAATCAAAAGAAGAAACTCTTTTATGATATAAAGAATTACTATTGGGATGCTCCCCTTCTCTTTAAAAGATGTGTGGATAATCTGTATAGAAGGTGTATTCCTGAGGAAGAAGTGCCAAACATTTTGAGGAAATGCCATGCCTCACCCTATGGAGGACATCTGGGGAGTGAAAGGACTACTACTAAGGTGCTGCAATCAGGATTTTACTAGCCTTCGCTGTTCAAGGATGATGTTGACTATGTAAAAGTTTGTAAAGTATGCCAATCAACCGGAAATATTGGAAGAAGGAACGAGATGCCTATGGCCAACTGGGTTGAAGTCGAGATCTTTAATGTCTGGGGAATAGACTACATGGGTCCATTTCCCCCATCAAAAGGATATCAATACATTTTAGTCGTGGTGGACTACGTGTCTAAATGGGTAGAAGTTGTTGCCACCCAAACTTGTGACTCCAAGTCTGTGATCAAGCTATTTGATAAAACTATCTTTCCTCGCTTTAGAGTACCCTATACTGTGATAAGCGATGAAGGATCACATTTCGGGGAGAAATAGTTTGAAGCACTTCTGAGGAAGTATGGGGTCAAGCACAAAGTTGCTACACGCTATCACCCTCAAACCTCTGGGCAGGTGGAGGTTTCAAATTGATAGATTAAAAAAATCTTGGAAAAGACTGTCAGCCGCACGCGGAATGACTGGTCGATGAATCTCTAAGATGCTCTTTGGGCCCATAGGACTGCATATAAGGCACCCATTGACACTACGCCTTACAAATTGATTTATGGGAAATCATGTCATCTACCCTTAGAGGTTGAACACAAGGCTCCTTGGGCAATTAAGTTTCTAAATATGGACCTGGAGAAGGCAGGGGAAAAGAGATATCTATAGATACAGGAGCTCAAAGAGCTGAGAATACATGCATATGAAAATGCAAGGATTTACAAGCAGAGGACCAAGGTGTGGTATGATGCCCACTTGAAGAAAAAGGATGTGGGTGAAGGTGATAAAGTTTTTTTATTTAAATCCTTTATCTGTCTTTTTCCAGGTAAGCTGCAAATGAGGTGGTATGGATCCTTCACTGTGGCAAAGATATATCCAGCAGGAATGATGGAGTTGTATGACAAAGACAATCTGACAAAGGTTTTTCCAGTGAACGTTCATAGAATGAAAAGGTACTATGAAGATGAAGCGTTCGTGGGAAGATCAAAAATAAGCTTGCAGGATGCTGAAACAACCAAAGGCACAAAGTGAAGGGATCTAAAGCTGTCGAGCTGACGACGCTAACTACAGTGCTCCTCGGGAGGAAGCCCGAGTCTTTACTTTTCTAAGAATAGGACGTTATTTCCTTTCCTGTAAGAAAAACATTACGAACATTATGATTGTAGTAAGGCCCGAGTTAGTGCATGCGCCACATGCTCAGACTCCCCCATTTTATTGGCCACCACTTGGTTTTATAAGCATTGATGAGTAATACTATCTAAGGCTGGAGGTTTCACTTTAGGCCAATGATGTTTTACCCATCAATTGCTTTTTCCTTTTCTTTAGTTTTAGTTTTTCATCTCTTAACTTGTTTTATTCTTCTTTGAAGCTTGGTATCGGGCACGCAAAGTTGCTGAGACGTCTGACTTGTAAATCACGAGGTAAACTTAGCGGAAGCGATTAACTAACAGTAGAATTATCAAAATCACTAAATTTTAAAACTTTTGGAAAGAGATCTTTAAACCATAAAACTCTTTTATAAGAAAACAAGATAAATTGTTTACAACAAGATTTGTTATTACATCTCTATAAGATCACATCTCGAGTGATTACATACATCAAATGCCCTGTTATCTGTACAAGGCAAGATACAAAAATCTCGATGCATTAAGCCAAAAACCTCAGATCTACTGACTCCTAGGACCTGAGAGTACAGAGACGACACATAGGACATACTATCTACAAGACTTGACAGTCAGTATCTCCACCTGAGATTCACTGTTGCCCCTGGTGTTGCTGCTGCTGATACTACTCACCCTCAGATGGGTTCCTCCGTCCTCGGCGTCCACCTAAAAAGTTGAATCCCACGGGGGTGAGACAATTTGAATAATTGTCCCAGCAAAAGTTATAACTCTCCTCCAGAAGCTTTGTTATTTCAATAAAGGAATAACATAAGCAAAATAACTTAAACATTCAATAGCAGGCTTAGGATTAAGCAAGGCAACATTTACTTAAGAAATCATTTTAAATACATATTAATTGAATATCAAAACATATTTCAATAAGGAACATGAAGAACATATATACTAGTTGCTTGAGTAGAACATTATAAACAATGTATCATCAATCATTTTTTCTCATAGTTCAACTTAAGAAGTTATGCTTCACGGCTGATTATGTTTTTCAAACATTATTATGCCCTGTGGAGATGAGGTATACCGCTCATACTCCAACTGACCATTACGAAATTGCATCGGTACCATACATAGGTCATCAAAAGAGTCGGATTCTTATGACCTCATCTTCCTCAGTCAGTGTGAGGATCAACATGCAGGACATCTCGTGTCTCTGCTACAATAGCTTTCCAAGGTATTCTGGCAACTTCGCTATTAGAGTCATAGTGGCATTTCGTACTCTCTTCGCCATCGAGGGATCTCTTGTTTATCTCTCATCGATGCAGCATTAAAGATTCCCTCAGGAGATTAGTGATACGTCACCCCGACATAAACATATAATGAAGGATTGATGGATTAAAAGTACATCTTACATCAATTCCTACATCAGGACATAAGGATATTCGCGTCCATAACCCCAACATATTCAAAAGTATGTTTTCCAGGAGTTCCCTTAGGAAAACCTATTTCACCATCATTTGGCTTCTGACAATGATGGATCTATGGTCAGGGCTCTACATGATATGATTATACTTGATTATTTAAGTACATTTTAGCATTCTTTTAGCATCAAGCATGTTTTCAAACATAAACCATTAAAACAACTGCTATGAAAGAAGAATACTACATGTATCAAGTTTAACTCACATCAGTTATCACATGGATATCATTTCTTAACCATCTCATCACTATGATTCAAGAATAGGGGTGTTCAAACCCTTAGATCATCATAAGTCATCTAACAACATGACCTTGATTGTTACAAACAATATAATTATTACTCATAGCTCTTACATCCTGTCAGTCTCATATATTGCCTCTTAACCCAGGCAATATAGTAAATCATTATTCATAAAGCTGATAACATACTTTCAATGAATATGATATCATAACCCTTACATGGCTATGATCACTTCTTTATAAGAATCTGCATGGTCAATATATTTGACAGAGGCAATTTATAAAGTAGAGAAAATCTTTCAATTCAAGGGTTGTACCATCATGCCTTCAATAAGGCTAGGATTTCCCTATTCAATTCAATTAGGGTTATTCAATACCTTTATTTTAATTAGGAATAATGATTCCTTAATTCATACTTCAATCATGAAGTTTCATGCTTAAAGGCATAACTCAGATTAGGTTTTACTGTTCCTTCCATCATATCCCCCTAGATTAGGGTTTACTATTCATATTACATGTTATTACCCTAGAATTAGGGTTTACTATTCACTTCACAGTGAATTGAGGTCATATCATTATCATGTATGAAAATTACTATCATTAATGCCTTCACTTTAGGTTAAGATTCATTAATCACCATAATTAGGGTTTCCATGATCTTTATATGAAGGAGCATACCCTAATCATGTGCATTCTTACATATTGAAGGTATTTTATTTGATTCTCATTCATATTAGGAGTCTTCTCTCTCCTCATACTAATAGATGATGTTTACATCATTCTTGATTAGGTTAGGTCAAACCAACTTTGATTAACATAAGTCAAGTCATCACCATTAAGGTCATTAGGGTTTACTCGATCAGGGGTACTAGTCATACTAACCCACTAAGGGTACTTTTGTAATGTTCACCATTGAACATAACATGTGTTAATCTACTAATTACTTAACCCCTTAATGACTTTAGGTATCTTTAGGGTTTAGGTTAAACAACTACTAAACCACCTTAACCTTCAAACCATCAAACGTTCTTAACATAATTGAACCCCAAACGGTCTTTCACTTCAACCTGCAAACAGTTTTGAAACCACATGGAGTTGTTGACCGTTTGGTCCCTTTGACTTTCAAGACCGCACGGCAAGGTACACCATCAAGACCATTTGCTCTAAAGGTGGTGAAGACCGTTTAGTCCCGTTGACCGTTTGGCCAACATTGACTTTGAAACCGCATGGACAAATTAGTCTTGAAACTGCATGGCCAATTTGATTTGAAACCGCATGACCACCAAATGGTCTTGGGATCATTTGGTCCCAAATGGTCTTGAGACCGTTTGGTCCAAACACCCTCAAAACCGCATGGACCAAAAAGTGCCTCAACCCATTCAATTGAATTAGGGTTTCCAAGGTTGAACCCCTCAATCGATCATGCAAAGGTTAGCCACTCATCAATTGAGTCAATTAGGTCAATCCTTACTGATTTGACCCTCAACTGCACCTCAATTGGTCACCAATTAGGGTTGGGACCAATTGGATTAGGGTTTAGAATCAATCAACCTTCAACATACATCAACATGAGTCTAATTGAGGTTGAACCCATTGAACCATCACTCAATTGGGTCATGACCTGACCCCAAACGGTCTTGGGATCTTTTGGACATCCTCCAAACGGTCTTGAGACCATTTTCCCATTATTTTATCAAAAACTAAGTCAATCACTTAAGGGTTGAACCCTAATTAGGTCACAAAATCAGCACTTTAATTATTCAACAACTTAATGTAATTGGACCCTCAATTGATCAACCCTACTTGACCCTAGACCTCCAAACGGTCTTGGGTGATCACCAAACGGTCTTCAGACCGTTTGAGTGATCCCCAAATGGTTTTGAAACCGTTTGGGTCACTCAACCCAAACTTCAACATGATTGGTCCATTGAAATCAACATTAAACCCGGTTAGGGTTTAGATGACTAAAGTGCCTTCAACTTGTGATTTTCTTGGAATTAGTTAATGATTCTTGGTGGGTGATTATTCCATAATGTGTACAATAGAACCCCAAATGGTCAATGCTTGGTCAACTCAACCAAACGGTCTTGGAGACCGTTTTCTCCAACCGACCTTGTGAAACTGTTTGCCCTTCAAACGGTTTTGAAACCGTTTGCTCCAAACGGTTTTGCAAACCGTTTGACCAAGGGGTGGGGGACCATTTGCAAAAGTGAACATTGAAATTTACGCCCCTTTCTTCTACCTCAAGATCATGGTCTGTTCTTCATGGTTTTAGTTGCAAGAACTTGTAGAAGTGGTTAAGGAAGGGAAACAAGCAACGTTTGTATAGAAAGAAGATGCATAATCAAAGCTTTAAGGTTTAGAGTTATAAAACATGCCTTAGGATCAGCTATAGAGCTCCAATCTTCGTAGATTTAATGGTGTCTTGAGATCCATAGGTCGTCCAAGGTTCCTTCCTCAAGAATTGGATGGATAAGATGGCTAGAAAGAAGAACTATGTAAGAAAGACTAACAAACCAACCTTGTAGCATGATTTCCTCCATGATTCCAAGATAGATGGCAATCAAAGCTTACCCAATTCTACTTGGCCATTCTCCTATACTCCTGATCTCCTTCTTAGTCGGTCAAGGCAAAGAGATAATAAGAAAAGTGAAGGGAACGATCCCTTGCTTATATATACTTTGGGCATATTTCCAAGATAAGGACAATCTTTTTCTTATTTCTCAACTAGATCCTCCTTCCTTCCTAAGCCACGTTTCTCCCTTCTTTACTTAAGCAAAACTCCTCCTTTATCCAAGGTTTAGAGGAAAAGAAGCCAAACATCTTACTAAGTTGCACACATAAAAGGGTCATTTTGCATACATCTTGGTTTACTTAATTATAAGGGTTATCCTTCTTATCTGATTATTCAAATGAAGCGCCCTCTTCATCATTTTTACTCTAGTTGATGCCAAGAGTCATAAAAGATACTCTAGAAGGTGTATTTTACATGTTGCATCCTAAGTTTTGGGTAAATTGCACTTTACACCAAAACTAGGGTTTTAAAGCACAAGGATTGCTCCACAAGCTGCATCTTGGTGCCCAAGCTTGGAGAATCCATAACACTTCATCATATTCATTCTTATGATGTCTCAACACCAGAGGAACATCTAAACATGTGTAATTTGCAAGTTAACCCCTCTAATTTGGTAATTTGCACATAGGTCCACTTTTAACAAAACAATATTATAGCATTATTCAAAAAGCACAGAAAAGGAAATATATGTTCCTCAGAAGCTTTAATTACATATCAAAAGATAATCACAAGTGTCTAATCACATGATTAAGCAAAACATCTAGGGTTAGTTCATAACCCAGGTCAGGGATGTTATAGTTGCCATGACCCATACCAAGCTCTCTTGCACTATCGGGCATCTGACTTCTATTTTCCAAGGTCGTGAAGTTGTGTCGGGCTAGCGATAGCTTGCGCGTATTGCATTCTGTCATGTTGAGTATCATCTGAACATGTATCAGGCAAGGTCCCTGGAGCCGCGTGACACGCCCTTATCGAGCTTTGATATCGGGCATCGAACTTTAGCGATGAGCCCGTGTCGCGTGATACACCAAGTTGTGTGCATCGCACCGTGTCGGACAACGCTACTCGTATCGTGCGGTAGACTCCTGCCGTATCGGGAAACATAGCTAAACGACCATTTATGAGACAGATTAGACTAATTTTACAGCTCATCTCGGGAATGATTTGTCTCCTCAGGCGACACGTGCCCCAGTTTTACCCGTTTTACCCCCGCCCTCAATTGCTATATATAGTAATTTTGGTTTAACCGTGTCGGGCACTGGCATTTACTTTCTCACCTACTCTCGTATCGCACATTTAACTCCCGCTTTGCTCTTGTGTTGGCCAACCTTGCTTGTGCTCTTGTGTCGTGCATCTCGTATTGGGAACATGGCTTTAGTTCTTTTTTGTGTCGCCCGACACGTGCTTGTATTAGGTATCCTACCTTTTGACCACATCGCACGACGCACTTTTATCGCGCGCCCGCCTGACACCTTATATCGGGCGATACCTGTGTCGCCCGGTTTTGTTCTTAATAAAATTTTATCTTGTGTCACCTCACGTCTTGCAAGTGTCGGGTGACACCCTTTTTTAGAGAGATCATATCGGGTAGGATAATTGTTCATGATGATGCCCGGTGTTGCACGATAGCCTTGTGGCAGTATCGGTCCAAACTTCGTGCCGCCCGACACAAGCATATCAAGCGAAGTACCGTATCTTCCAGTTTTGTTGCCCGATATGATTGTATCAAGCAACATTAATATCAAGCCGACCTTTTGTTTTGACTTATCTCACAACAAACTTTGCATTTTACCTATTTGAGACCGTACCGGACTATCTCAATTTTGTTAATTATGACCGATATCGACTTAACTCTATCAGGTTGTGTTAGTCAGTTTTCAAAATATATCACCTATCCAGTATCAGGCAACACACCCCGCCGCCTGATATCGGGCAAGGTGAATCATTCAGTAAAATTGATGCTTACTAAAATTTTGTTTTATGATAACAGAAATGGTCTGCACCAAGCAAACCATCATCCAAGTAGACGAACAAGGCCAGAGGATCAACATTGAGGCCACAGAAGAAGCCACCATAGTCGGGCAGAAACGCCCGAATCCCGATGCAGCTGGGCCATCCACGGCCGAGAAGAGACCTAGGATGGAAGAAGCAACAACCCCAACAATTGTTTCAACCACGACAGCTTAACCTGAACCTCTAGATCACTCACCAGGTAGGTTCATGCCCAGAGACGATGAGCACAGGCGGCGATACATAGAACTGGTAGCTAAGGTCTACAGACCAAGAAGGTTCTGTCATCAGTCGACCTTCCACCAGATAGGCATTTTCGACAGGCTAGAAAATGTCCTAACGGCAGCCGGGCTGAGAAAGATCTTCCACCTCTTACACATAACTCACAAGGGAGTTCATGTCATCTCTCCGTCGGGTACAGAATAGACCAGATGAAATCGAAAGATTTGGCGGAGCAAACAGACTACAAGGATGAGTGTATAATGTTGAGCACGACATATCAGAGAAGTTTCTCAATGAAATCTTCTCTTCCAGCAAAGCAAAAAAAGAACTACTCAACAACGGTGTAAGAATCACCAAAGGCGACGGGTTCAACCCGGTCGAGTTCTAGAGAAAACCAATCGGTCAGTCAGCATTCAAGCCGGGAAGTAAGGTGGTGGCAGTGTACTCCTGTTTCTGGAGGATAGTGCATAAAATCATGGCATGCCTACTCTTTAGTAAGTGTGAATCGAGCAATGTTTACACTGAAGAGATCCACCTCATATGGCATATGATGGAATGATGCATGATCAATCTGGTATGGTTCCTCCTCAACCATCTTCATCCAATAAAGGATGCCACCAAAGACTACAACATGGGCAGGCCGGTGAATCTGATTGCAGTAGGGTTAGGATACCCAATGGAGCCGCATAGCCTCTCAAGGACAAGAGGTGACGACATGATCGACCTCAAGTTCCTAATGAGGGCCAGCATCATAAAGAAGGAGGGATGATGCTACTTCTATAAGTTCACAAGAACAAACACCCTCCTTCCGCTCCCACGCTATGCCAGCTACGACGTAGAAAAGCTGGTCTTCACCACAGTGGAGATTGAATTTGTGGTAGTCGATGTTGCCTATTCCACCACCATGAGGATAAAAGAGAGGGAAGCTGTGACAGGAAGACATGTCCCTCTCGACGCCCGACAGGGAAAATCTTCCACAGTTTCTGTCGAGCCACCCACCGCCCCAGTGCAACTAGCGACAACCATTGATAGAGTTGTCATCGCTACTCCCATACCAGCCGCGGCTGCCACAACAATTATCGCGGCCATAGAAGTGATGACGATCGTGGAGGTCGCTGAGACAACCAGGGCTGAGACAATGATCATAGCTCGAGGGAAGCTGCCGCGGGAGAGACAGCCATAGCTCCCGATACTTCTATTGCGCCTTCAATGGCAGAGGAAATGGTGCAGCCGGACGCCAGCAATGGGGCGTTCGCTGAGATCCTCGAGCTGGAACTCAGGGTTGTGTAGCCCACGTCGTCGCCACTGTCGGTGTCTCCAGTGGTAGTTGTAGAGGAGGTCGCTGACAGCAGAGAGGTGGAGCAACAGCCACCCACACCACGCCCTTCTCCACCACCACAAATAGGTGAGGCAGAGACAATCGCAAAGGCACCGACGCCTCACCCTGAAGCGACGCCCCCGCGAACAATCCAAATGGATACAACCCTGAGTGAGGCAGCACACTCGTCGAGTCGAACTTCATGTGCGGGGAGTGTCGCGAGGACAAGAGGGAGATTTGATGCAGCCCCTCCGTCACTGGGACAGATGTTGGGTCAAGAATTTAACCAATTGCAGGAGGTAACAAACAGCGACTCGGCTACTTTTTCTTCGCTTACCTGTAAGTTTTCTATTTTCCAACAGAGGCCAAAAAACCAGGAGCAGCAAATGCTAACTCTATTTGGCCTTCCCGGCCAACTAGAGGCACTCAACATTACGCTGTAGCAGGCCCTCCAATGCCTTGACGTGATCGAGGAGAGGCTGAACAGGAGGGATGACCATCTGCATTCAAGGCAGCCAAGGAGGTCTCCATCACCTCCTGGTTCAGGCTCCCAACCTTCCTCGTCAGCATCCTCATCTAGGATGACGTCCACTTCCTCTTCCAGTGGGCCATCCACAACACCCGAGGAAGGGACGATGCACAAGTCAGCTGATGGAACACCAGCAGGACAAGCGAGCTCCCGCGACATGGAAGAAGTTGCTCCCTTAGCCTCCCTGGATGAAGTTGAAAACAACGACGAATAAATTAGTGTCAGGGAGGACTCTTCTGACGAATCAGAGGGAGAAGGGGGGGACATCTACGCCGCTAACAAAAGACACCCCCCAGAGGAAGAAGCTCGACAACAGATGCATTTTCAGTGCTGTCAGAGATACCTTCCTTTGAGATGGCCGACTTTGACAGAAGGGCCATCAGATACCTGCTGATCAGGGACCAGAAACTATTGAACAAGGTCCTGAGGTCATAGGATAATGAAGAATATGTCGTCTGGAGTGACGAATACTGCTCTGTACGACGGGGAGCACTGAGAAGCATGTTCCGCTCACCAGCCGTCATCAGAAAAAAGCTATTCAGGGTCATGGAGGGTGCAATAGTCGAGAATTATCAGCACCAGGACAGGCCGGAAAACAATATACAATGCCACCCCGACCTTGGCAAGAAGGTTGATGATGGGAGCATCGGACTCTGTTTCGGTGGCCAACATGCTGCGACAGATTGAAGAACACAACATGAACTTCGTGTTGGCCCCATACAAGCACCGCAATAATTGGTTCATGTGTGTGGAAGACCTCTGGAACCATGACGTCCAGCTCTTTAGCTGTTGCAATGAGGAGGTCCCACGCTCTGGACACATCTTCACTCGCCCAGAGGACAAACGTCTCAGGCTTCTCTCGCTGCGTCTTCTCCGAGTTATCAAGCAAGGAGTCCAACGTCATACCGGCGTTTGGAACTTCTTCTTTATCGGAGACTTCCCCATCCAAGCAGAATCAGGAAGTGGGAATAGTGCCCTTGTTGTCTTGCGCACCATGGAGCTGCTCAACATCTTTGGAAACATACGACATCTCCAGGGCCAAGACTTCTTCCATATTAGGAGCACTTACTCTTTGCTGCTGATCAAAGATAAGCGCTATTTCCAAGACGCGGGGATACCAGAAAAGCTGCTGGATAGTGACTGAGAAGATGAATCCTCGCAACCCGGCAGCACTCCAGAAAAAGAAGCAGAGATGGACGCAGACGTTTACGGGGCAGGCAAGCGGTTAGAAATCCTGCGGGAAGTATGTGGAACTGAAGACCCTGCTTCGCCTGAAACCTCAGAGGAAATGATCAGCAACTTTGACCATTTCTCATGTTCTACACTCACACAGGAGCATGTCAATGAAGTTCTCCTGAAGTTAGTTGACTCTACCCCCACAGACGTCATCTACGAGGCAGGCAGTGTTATAGTCCCAGTTAACGACTTAAGGGACATGGTGAAAGAAGGAGGATGTTTGGCGATATCAGTGGTGGCCGCCAACATCCAGATACTACAAAGAAATTTTGAACACACATACATAGCCCATCCAATGTTGTTCAACGACATCTGCCTTGCCTATGAGTCAGGAGAGAAACAATCTTTTCTAGCAGAGTTACAGAGTAGGATGCCACGTATCATCTTCTTGCCTATCCTACACTACAACCACTGGACGCTCCTGACGATGTACACTCGCCAACGAGCAGGAATCTTCTACAACAACTCGGACAGTAAAAAAGATCATCCAGTACAATGTACATTGATAGTGTTGACACCTCTCGAGTGCTTAGTATGAAAATACTATAATGAGGTGGCGACATTGATCCAACCATTCCTGGAGACAACACCGAGCAATTGGCACGAGCTTTAGTTCTGCCACCGCAGTCCACAACAAATTCCACTATCCAACGACTACGACATCTTTGTGCTGGAATGGATATCTAACCAGGAAATGCCTGACCAGCTCCACCACATCAACTATCATAACAAACACATAGAATATGTGTGGCAGCTTCTATTTAGAAAAGGTGCGCTCACCAGCTAACCCTCACTGAGTTAACATTACCCTACCTTATCTATCTCACAACACCGGTACAGAGTGTGAGGTAAGTTTGGGGGGTACTATGTATCAGTGAGGGAGGTACTAAAAGCTCTCCAAATTTTACTTTTTGTTATTTTTCCTATAAAATAACATGTGTACATATACATAGACATGCTTGATACAAAAATTTCGCATATACAAAATTTTGCCTCTATACAATTATACAAAGACACTCTATAGTAAAAACCTGATACGACTTCTTTCCAGCTTGTTTTCTTTTTATCTAAGGTGGTGCAGGTTTTTGTTATGCTCTTTCTAAAAATGCATTCTCAAACGACAAAGACTATAACTTTTCTATGTCAATCTCATAAAAATAATCTCGCAACAGCTAAGAGATGTGTATGCAAAGGAAAAAGCAGTCCAAATAGCGAATCTTCTCTTGATTCCTTTACCCAACAAAATCCCAAAAAGAGAGAAAAGACTTATGAGAGTGAATAAAAGCATGAGAGTTGTGCCAAATGAATATATGTATATATATACTTGTCTTTCCAAAAGTACCCATCTTTAGGCTAGTACATAACCAGCCTTTAGTGTCGGTTATTTAAGGCCTTTAGTGTCGATTTCTAAGCGACACCTATGTGGGCGACGCTAAAAGCCCAACCATTACGCGTCGGTTAAAAAACTGACGCCAAAACCCTTCGCGCGCCACCGAAAATGCGCCAGTAGGGGACTATCAACGTCGGTTATTAGATAAGAAACTGACGCCATATACCTTCGCGCCACAGAAAGGGCGCCATCTGGGGCACTATCAGGATCGGTTTATTAGGGATAACCGATGCCATCTCACCCGCTGCCACGGTCGTGCTGGCCAGTACGACCGTGTTGTCTGGCCCGCTGCCACGGCCGTGCTGGTCAGCACGACCGTGGTGTCTGGCCCGCTGCCGTCTGGCCCGCTGCCATGACAGTGGTGTTAAGGAAATAGACGTCAGTTACGAATAGGGAAACTGACACTATAACTATGTGGCATCGGTTTTATACAAATAGCTGACGCCTATTGTTTTTTTTCTTTTCTGCAATCTACATACCTACTGTGGCTGGTCGCAGGATGAGAAACTTGTAGTTCAGTTATGAACTGCAGGTTTTACGACATCCATTAATATCAGCCAACAACAGGCCACAAACCTACAAAATTAACAACAAAAATATTCACACATTTAGCAACCTGCAGTTCCATTTGATTTTCACACATTTAGAAACATTCATGTAGCTAGCAATCTGTAGTTCCATTCATTTTCCCATTCACACATGTAGAAACATTCATATAGCAACCAACAGTTTCATTCATTTTCACTCAGACACATGTAGAAACATCCAGACATGAAGAAATATTCACACATATATTATAATTCAGAAATTCATTTACAAAATATCATTCTTTAGTCATTATTCTCTATCAACATCCCAATTATATGTTAAAACTCCCACTACTTGTATGGTTGTTGCCCATTCTTCTCTTACTTCATTTAATTCTCCCTTCGTATAGGGAGCATGTACATCTGGTAAGGCCTTTCTTGTAGTGTGGTCAGTTTTAAACACCTGCAAAGAGAATGATGTGTATATATATAATTAATGAGCTATAAATAAGATTGATATATTTCATATTATCTAATGAGACTATATAATACCTCAGGAATAGTATCGATGTCCACTGTGGCATATTTGATAATCATGTGCATAAATTGCATCACATAGTATGCACATGCCCATCCGTTGTCTTGTGTAGCACACTATAAATTGAAACATACAAATATTAAAAAATACAACTAATTAAGCACTGTTCACATAAATAATATATACATTGCAGTCGGGAACTTATTTCCACGTTCTTCCAAGTTATTTGCTAGTTCTTTTTCTTGGGGACCTTTCCTCCCACCTTTTTGAACTCATCTAAACCCCTACATGTTAATGTAACATAGTACATTGCATAATTAAATAGTAATGTAATAACGTATGTTAACAGATATGAAAATGAAATATTTCTCACCGGAATAATGACATTTTCATTTTACGTCCATATTTTGAATTCAATTTACTCCCCTTAGGATCTAGATAATAGACAGTGAACATCTCGGGCACAATAACTAGTAACTCCCAATGCATACCGCTAGAGGTAAAAAAGTTTAAAATTAATAACTCAAAATCCACAATAAAAATGTAATTTTCTTAAGTCCAAATTATAATAAGCAAAGTAAACTTACTCTACATTGAATGGAGCTATTATCACCATCTTCTTATTTTTAGAAAAATTTCTAAAAGCCTCACAGCAGTATTGTTGAACTGACGGAGGGTCTTTAGCTACTAGACTAATCAAAGATGGAATCAAAAATCCTACATGTTTGAATGAAAAATCTACACATATCTTGTCTAAGTAGTTGCAAAACATGTATTAATTACGCATGCATTAATAAATAAGAAACCAGATCACCAGATCCTACACAATGTATATGGATGTATAAAGAAGATCTCACCTTATCCATAACTCTATCACAAATGTATTTAGCCAATCATATCGAAACAACTCCAAAATATCTTGTATAAATAGGTTGCTTTCGTATGATTGACCTACAACATCTGAATCTATAGAAACAGTTATAGGGCAATTTATATCATGTTTGCCTAACCATATTGCCATACCCCTACATTTAGGACCTAACGGGACAGGTAGGTCCTGTGAAACCCAACTGGGTAATGTAGGAGGTGGAGGTGGAGGCCTAGATGCTGTGGGTGTCTTCTTTTTAACCTTTATATATATATATATATATATATATATATATATATATATATATATATATATATATATAATTTCAGATCAACTGGCATCATATACACACACTAACAATTTAACGTAATGTAAATTTACCATACAGTTTCAGTAAAGTGGACATCCACTTTTAGCCACAATATCACTCTGCCTTCTGCCTCACCAAGCGTTTCACAATCTGGGTGGGCATATGGCAATGGAAGATCCATCCACTTGGAGAATATATGTACCGGGCTCACACGAATCCAACCAGCTGGTAATGGAGACCCGTGAAACATTTCCCCTGGTAGGGATGGGTAAGCCGACGCCTCTGCAACGACATATTCTTTACTTTTTAGACAACATGGCTTCAACCCCTACAAATTTTTGTGTAAAGAATGTTATATACATATCATCTTTTTTTGAAACGACTACAATTTCATATATACATATCATCTTGAAAACATATCATCTTGAATTAAAAAACTAGTTACTATGTCATAAAAATACTTACAGCGGATGTCCTAGGTGGTGGGTCTATAGGATTACTCTCAACCTCTTCAGTAGGAGTAGAGCGAGACACCATAGGTACTGTCTGGTAAGTGGCAGTCTGAGATGCCTGTCACTTTTTCAGTGCTTCTTCAAGTTTCCTATCAAATAGCTTATCTACCTATACATGGATAAAAGAAACGTTAGCTTCTAATTATTGAATTCTCTTTTACAATAACATTATAAAGAAAGAATATGTTACCTTTTCTTGTGAAAGTCCTGCTTTTAGGACATGTTTGCGCTGGGATGGCCCCAAAAAAGCTTTGATGCCCACACCAGCGTCTGCAGCCCAAACACGTCCAGGATGCTCTGGGTTACCCAGAGCAACTGTCAATTCATCCCTTGTGCCCTCAGGGATGAACTTTCCTTGTTTCCTCAGCTCGTGCAGCTCCCGCTAATCGCCAAAACAAAAATTTGTAATTAAGTAAACACCACAAACAATCAATATTCGAATGATTGCTGTAAGAGTTGTATTTTACCATTTTTGCAGCCGCCTCAGCAGTTGTGGGCTTCCTTATTTCTCCCTTCTTATTTTGCCTCCCAGCTATCCAAACAACACGGCGAGGCAGAGGTGTGCTACCTATAGTAGAGGACTTATGAGTAGAAGCAGACTGAGTAGTAGCCTCAGACTGTAGTCTTTGGTGAATGCCTACATACCCCTTTGGACCCATTGTGTGGTCATGCACATTCAGTGCACGCCTTGATTTTTGCCTCACTGAGGGCCTGGTTAGTATGAACATTAATGGTTTGGTTAGTAACACTAAATGTTAATCTTGAATAGGTGAATACAACATATATTAATGAGATTGGGACTGACGCCTAATACCTTGAATTCATCAGTTTGTCTTGAAGCAACAAACGTGTCCCATTCTTCTTGGTCCAGGAAGTTCCACTGTTCAGTGGCTGTCTTCTTCCTCTTGTCACCTTCTTTTATGTATTCTCGGGTGAGATTTGTCCTATAGTTCCTTAGGACTCTCCCACAGTGTTGCATCACGTATTTACAATGTAGCTTTTCATCCAATTCAAATATACTCTGCAAAATAGAATTGCTATTAACTAGTATCCAAAAAATTAGTAATCTACAAAATAGAATTGCAAATTAATAATAACTCACACATAAATCCTTCCATATTATGTCTTTCTTCTCCTTAGGAACTTTATGCCAAGAATCTATCTTACAACAGCAATGGCTACGAGTAACATACCCAAGATATGAAACAAACGAATTGTGATTCACACCAGATGCATTTCCTGCATTATCAAAATCCACAACAAGTTTGGGTCCATTTCCCTTTTGCGCTATTAACTTCTTCATCATAGTGATGCCCCTTCTCTTGTCAACTTTTTGGTGTTGCTGATCAAGTGCATCAAGTGCTTCAGATGGTACATGAGCATCATCAACCTAAAATTTGACAAAATAAACACATTTACAAGATATAACTATAAATGGACATATAGATATAAATATATGATCTGAGCAAAAAAGATATAAATATATGATATATTTTTAAAACTTACATTGTGAGGTGGCACATTGATGTCCTCACCCTCACGGTAATCATCAGCACAATCATCAGGAGAATGCTCAGCCATCTGAAAATTCACATTCACATTGTAAAGTTCACATTGTAAAGTAATTCAAATTGTAAAGCTCACATCGTAAAGTTCACATTCACATTGTAAAGTAATTCACATTGTAAAGTTCACACTGTAAAGTAATTCACATTGTAAAGTTCACATTCACATTGTAAAGTAATTCACATTGTAAAGTAATTCACATTGTAAAGTTCACATTCAGAAAAATAAAACATAAAAAAAATATAAACATGCCTCTAATATTGTGATTTCTTATCAATTAACAATCCTTCATTGTGATCTCGGCGCACATACAAGTCATCATTAGCTTCAATATTTGCTGGTGTTGGCAACCCAACTGAGAATGGACTAGAGTCATCATACTTATCATAGTATTGTTCTTCATCTATAGGATCTTCAATGAACTATCTTTTACCATGAAGAACAACTGACCATATATCATTTGTAGGATCATCGAAATAAAATACTTGTTTCGCCTGTGATGCCAATATGAATGGTTCACCCTTCTCGCCAATCTTTTCAAAGTTCACTAAAGTGAAACCCAATTCATCCACTATAACTCCTTTGGTGTTATCAACCCAATTACATTTGAAGAGCGGAATTCTGAAATCTATGTAGTCAAACTCCCATATGTCTTCAATGACATCATAATATGACATTTTAGCTTCACGTAGACTCTTATCATTTACACTTGCAAAAAACATAGTTGATGCTTAAAGGGTGACCCCACTGTTTTGGACGACACTCTTACCATATTAGCGCTTTGTGTAATATGTGAATCCATTAATGTCATACCCTTCATAAGACATAACAGTCAATTTTAGTTTAAAAGCAAGGCATTTGATAGTTTTAGTAATATCATCTGGTGTTTGAGATAGTTGATGTAAGACTTTATCTTCAAACCACTTAATAAATGTCTCGTTATGCTCTCTAGCAAGCCACATTGTATTGGCTCAAGGATATTGTCTCTTGATGAAATTGGAATATTCCTCGATATAAACGTTCACTTCATCCATGTTGTGTAAAATATACAAGTGACCTTGTTCCAACTGCTCACGGCTGATTAATTTCACACGTGATCCCAAAATTCCTTTGCCAAATTGCTCATCAATATTCTTGTCATTATCAGGAGTGTCATTACCACTAAGAAAGTCATTGCAAAAATCCATAACCTCTCTCACCACATAACCCTCGATAATACTCCCTTCAGGCCGATAATGGTTTCAAACATCACTTTTAAAAATGCTCATGTATTGTTCAAATGGATACATCCAATGCAAGAAAACTGGTCCCAATATTTTCACTTCCCTAGTCAAGTGGACAACAAGATGTACCATGATATCAAAGAACGACGGAGGAAAATACATCTCAAGCTGACATAGGGTAACAACCACTTCTCTTTGCAATTTATCGAGAGTATCAGGGTCAATAACATTGCTACACAGACTGTTGAAAAAGAAACAAAGTCTAGTGATTGCAAACCTTACATGCTTCGACAATATAGATCTAATTGCCACATGCAATATTTGTTGCATTAGAGTGTGACAATCATGAGATTTAAGACCTATCAACTTCAGATCTTTCATTGATACCAATCTACGGATGTTGGATGAGTAACCCTGTGGCACCTTAACATTTACCAAACATTCACAAAAAGCTTTCTTATCCTTTCTAGACAATGTGTAACAAGCGGGAGGTAAGTATGTTCTCTGATTTTCCATTTCATGAAATTCTGCTAATTCTGACCTTATTCCCATTTCACGTAGGTCCAGTCTGGATTTTATCCCATCTTTAGTTTTACCTGGTATATTCAACAAAGTACCAATGACACTATCACAGACATTTTTCTCAACGTGCATGACATCGATACAATGCCTGATTGTCAAAGAACTCCAATAAGGATGATCCCAAAATATTGACTTCTTCTTGAATAAAGATTTGTCACTCCGTGTGGCCATAGTACAATCTTGGAAGATATTATAGGTAGATACTGTGATATTATAGGTAGATACCACATCACCTTGGCAGGAGAACTAGTTTTGGACTCCCCTGAAGTCGTCAATTTATACCGTGACACACCACATTTTGGACAATCTTTCAAATCCACATAGTCCTTTTGAAATAATACACAATCATTTGGGCATGTGTGTATCTTCTTGGCATCCATTCCCATTGGGAACAATAATTTCTTTACCTGGTATATTGAGATTGGCATCTCGTTTCCTTCAGGAAGCATTTCTTTCAACAAAGACAACAATGACGTGAAGCTTTTGTCGCTCCATCTATTAGCTTTCAGCTTATAGAATCTCAACACAGCGCTAAGCTTCGTAAACTTAGTACAACCTGTGTATAACAATATCTCAGCATCATGCACAATGTTTCTAAAAATGGGAGGTGGATCGGTGTGCTCTACCCCACAACTATCCAGCATCGCATCAACGATGTCTACTGGAACTGGTTCATTCACATCTATGTCATTGTAGGCAATTTCTTCTTCCACACAAGCACTGCTATCGACATCCACTGGTTTTGGGTTTGAAATCTCTCCATGCCAGTGCCATTCTGTATAGCCTTGTACAATCCCGTTGCACATGACATGACTTTTGATTTCGTCACTAGTGCTGACTTTCAAGTTGTTACCGCAATGCCTACATGGACAATAGAACCTATCTCCAAGTTGTTTCCTATGTTCCTCGGCAAATCTAATAAACTGGTCAAGACCAGATATAAACTCTGGGGTGCAGCGATTGCAAATGGACATCTATGATCTATCCATTCTATGATCAAAGAGAAAACAAGCTATATATTACAACAAGATTAGGGTCTAGGGTTAACAGATTAGAGTTTATGCATGGTTAAAACTTTAGGCCAACAAATACATGTGCTGTCATTCTTATATATAATAAATGTGTACCACCTATCCCATTCTTGAACACCTAATCTCACTAGTAAGTGTATAATGTGTATTGGGTTTTCAAGAAAATTTCGGTAGCATTTCCCCGTTGTTCTCTAAGTACATATGTACTTGGAGAACAAACAGGGAAATGTTGTCAAAATTTTCTTGAAAACCCAATACACATTATACACTTACATCCTAAGTGAGATTAGGCGTTCAAGAACAGTCCCAAACCGGGGACTATCCAAGATTTACTCCTAATGAGTAAATCTTGGACGGGTTTCTAGGCCAACAAATACATGTGTTGACGTCATTCTTATACCTACAATCCTAGTTTCATCATTCATATCCTAAGTTTTGTGTACCATCATTTAATCATGCTTGTCAGTAAATAATAAATAGTAAATAAACCATGATTCCATATATCAAAGATTTGAATCAAAATGGAGCCTAATGGACCATTGGGAGAGTGATAATATTATACCTCACTTAAAGGCTGAAGAAGAAATATATGCAAATCAACAGTAAGTCAACAACACCTACAACAACACAAATACACGATTCAATTCTGTTATAATGTATTAATTAGGGTCACATAATCAATTTTGAAATAGAAGACCCACATGTGACCCTAAACCCTAAACACAAATATATGCAAGCACAAAATAGCACAAAATAGCGCAAAATAGTAAATACACAAATATACACACATAATTGAGCAATATAACACAAAATCAGCCACCACGGCCATGCTACCAACACGACCGTGCTGCCCAGCACGGCCGTGCCAACCTGCAATTTCACAACATGGTGGAGAAGAGGAGGAAAAGGATATACCTGCAGGAGCAGCGAGCAGGAAAGAGGGAGGCGGCGGCAGTGAGCGAGAGGGTGGTTTTCCGGAGCTGCAAGCAACAAACGGGCGGCGGCAGTGAGCGGGAGACCAGGAGCAGAGACCTAGCAGGAGAGGAGAGGAGCATACGGGCGATCAAAGCAGCCACCGATGGGGGTGGCGGCGAGGAGAGGAGAGGAGAGGAGCAGCAAGCGGCGGAGGCACCAACAGAGAAGCAATCGAGCGGCGGCGGCACCAACAGAGAAGAAATCGTCAGACCTAGTTACGCGAATGGAAGAATCAGGAATGAAACAGAGAAAGGGGAAGAGTCCCTCGCACGGGTGCAGTTAAGTTAAACTTAAGCGTTGGTTCTTTAAAAAATTGACGCTAAAAAATAACAACGTCGGTCACTAAGAAAAAACCGACGCCATAGGGGTGTAAAAATCTTGGCGCGGACAGCGTGTGTAAACAAATCGGCGTCGGTTTTGGGAATATAACGAACGATAAAAATGTCCCGCATGAAAAAGTTTTAGTCATCGGTTATTTATTTAATAACCAAAGTTGTTAGTTAAATTTTGGACCTAATTTTTTTCGTTGGATAAATTGGATTTGGCGGGTGATTTTAGGCGTCGGTTGTTTATTCTCGAACCGACACTAAATAGAAAGTGATACTCGTGTCTGGCCACTCTTATATGATATATGTCGGTTTGTGTTTTAAATCGACGATGTAGGTTTTAGGCGTCAGTTCTTAGTTAATAACCAACACATGGAAAGTGACTTCATAAGCCATTTCTGTAGTAGTTGGTAGATCTGGGGCAGTGGTACGTAGGCTGTGAAATCACTACTCTAAAGCCAACTGGCTTGGACTGCAGGGACCACTTGCTCGTTAACGGACCCGTACCTGGATGGACTGATGGGGAACAAGAAAAACCCAAAAAGCCTTAAACCTACCCAAAAATACAACTTTATGTTCCCAAAAGCTGTTTGGTGTGAAAACTAACTTCAAAATCATGTTGAAGAGAAAATTTTGCTTAAATAAGGCAGGAAAAATAAAGTTTGTTGTTCGTGGTCGAGCAGTATTCTCTTTAAGACATCTCAATACTCGCTCAAACCCCTTGTCTGAAAACTATATCGGGTTAAGAAGAAGTATCACAAAACAAAGTTTTAAAATTGATTGAGGATAATAAAAATGCTAAGTTTGGGGAAGTTGATAACACCCATTTTTGTGGTATTTATGGCCCATATTTCATTGTCAAAACTGCCATTTTAAACTATTTTCCTCTCCATTTTGTCATGTTATTGAATAAATAAGTCACACTATGCTCTTAACTCATTTTTATCATCTTTTACAGAGTTTTCCTCACTTTTCCACTCAAAATCAGAAAAATGGCCCGTCTCGGCTCACTTACAAAGAATTAGCCTTTTACTAGCCGCACGACACATCTACTATCCGTCGCGGACGCTGGCCGATAGGGGCACAACCCGACACGGGCGTGTCGCGCGGTGCGGTCACTGACGGGTGATACGCCATTTACCCGACAGAGAGCTCTGCCTTCCACGACTAATCAGCCCGTTATGGCATGTCACACGATACGAGCCACTCACCGAAAGCAACTGCCCATCGCACCCAATACGTTTGTAACCCGCCACACGATAGCCAAGATATGTCAGACGACACACACACATCAATCATCTCCGAAGCCACGTATGCAGAGCCGATAAAGGGTATGTGGCACTCAGAGATCCGCAACTTCTTCCAATTGTTGCCTATAAATAGCAGCTACAGGACCCTGATGGGACGGGTCGGAGCCTCACGAAGCTAACTTTGGAAAGCATCTGGAGCTAGTGTGTCGCGTCCCCAAGGCGTACCGAGCGATACTAGGTGAGCACTTCCCCAACCCGAGAGGGGTAGGAGTGGTTCACTTAGAATCCGTCCCGGTAGCCGCAGCAGCCCGATATCGACCAAGGAGGCCACCTGATGTGTCGGGTTCCTAGATGGGCCCCTACCCGAGACGGCTGGCTCACTATACCCGATACGAGGAACCCGAGAACCTAAGACCCCTCTAACCCGACACGATACTGAACCCGATATGGATCACCCATCACGATGTGCCGCCCGATAGGGTGGCATCCCGGTACGACTGTATCAGGCCGAGATGCCTTGACCGATACACCTACCTATCACGACCTATCACCCGTCAGAGATTGCCACCCGACACAGGCATATCGGGAAGAGTTCTCGCCTAGTATCGGGTAGAGATGCCTTAGGGGTCTGCTGTTGTATGTTGACCTCCTATATCAAGGAGGTCGATACCTATCTTTCCTTTTGTAGTCATTTACTTTCTTTATTTATGCAATGTAACTAAACCCTTTTATATAATGCTCAAACTAATGGAATTAGTGGAGTTTTAATACCTATTTCTCTAAGTTTGGTCCCTTTTTGTTGGATGATTTCTTTGTAGCATCTGAACTCTAGCTTGTATGCTTGGATCATGCTTTGACTAGCTATCAAATCATGTTTCCCATTTCAACTCCCTCGAAAGAGGTGTGGTAACTCTAGCATTTGGTCTGATCAGGGAGTACGAGAGTACCCAGGGTCGGAGTTGCTTCAGTTATCTTTCCACTCCAACCCCAAGTCCACTACCTTTGAGAGAGGGTGTTGGTGCTTCGTTGGAGGTACCCTCTTTGAGAGAAGGGGTATTGGATGTTTTCTGTTGCTGCTTGTTATGCCTAAGCTTTCCTCCTTCGTTCCTTACTGAGGCAATAGCGTTGTCTCCTCAGTTTCTGTTACACAAAACCCCTAAAATTTGATAAATGCCAAAATCTTAATCTTCCTTGTAACTCCAGTTGGAGATAGTTTTTCTTTATAGCACTCTCGTGTGACCTTTTGTTTTACCGATCTTGATCTACCATTCCCTTGGGAACATTTTCTTATCTATATTTTACCGGAGTGTTGAGTGTTGATTTTGTGTTCTTAGCACGACCACCCTTGTCCCTGTGGTTCGACCCCAATTGCTACTTCGGACCCCGTCATTGTTGCGAGGGGCTAAGAGTCGGGTTATTTAAAAGTCCGACTACTTCAAATCCGCTCCTTTTGGACGTGTGATTTAGGCCAGTCAGTTCATATTTTGAGAGGAGAGCATCAAGCAAAACTTCACAAGTCATTCATCCAAGGAAGAGAAGGAGATGGTTCAGGAGATACTTACCACGAACCGAATTCGTTTGAGGTGAGAAGAGAAGCTATGGTGAAGATAAGATGACTGAAGTTGCACCTTGAGTTTGTGATGTCGATACAAGAGATACTGAAACAAATTGGGAGTGTGGGATCATGCTACTTGACCCAGGGAAGGTTTTTAGGTGGTTAAATAGGGGACCGATACAAAGAGGAGATCTGTGCAAACCGAGGTAGTAAGGTGATGTGAGCGGTCAATTGGGCATTTTCTTTTTAGGGTAAGAAATTACAAATAGGTCAAGATGGTTGGATTTGTCTAATCCTTACAAAGTCATTGGCAAAAGAATCGAGCAAAATGGTGTATTGTGGAGAGAGAACGGGCTAAGAAATCATCGGGTGTATTGTACCTGAGCGAGTCATTCTCCTACCCAAGGTAGGAGACGATCTCTGCACCGCCAGATCATAATCTAACGATTAGAAGAGGGTGCACGATAAATCAAGATCTAGAAATAGGAAACTATAGTGTGACACATTAAAGAAGGAAACCTTGTACAAATCAAAATCTAATAAAGTGAAATATGCACATTATTTTACTCTTCTCTGTCTTCATTTGATGGTACAAATGAATCCTAAATTTAGTGAGATTTTGTACAGAGGCTAATTAAGACATGTAAATTATGATTATGCAATTAGATTTGCCTTTTGAGAACTTTTAATGTGTTAAATATACCAAATCCTATTTTCTCTTTCCTCATGCATTAATGACTTTAAGATTCTCCAGATTTTATGAAACTTTTCCCACAAGTCATATTTAATGTGTTGGATATGAATTTGCCATTAATTTTACATGTTGAAGAGGTTTGTACATTTATTTAATATTTTGAAGGTTCTCCATACTTTCTCTCTCCTGATTTTACCTTTTAATCAAACATCTTCCAAATTGGATGAAAATTCACCCAAAGGCTATATTAATTATGTAGATTATGGATCCAAGATTGTTTTCTGTTTTAGAGTCATTTATTATTTTATTTGATATTTTGGGGAAAACAAAGATCTTGTCTTTCCAAATTGAATGAAATTAATTACTATTATGTGAATAATGTGAAACTTGAGTCTCAAAGAAATTGGGACCCAAGGAGCATGATTCATAACTTAGAAGATTCCACTTTTGGTATTTCTTTTAATGAGTTATGTCACAATTAATATTTGTGGACATTATTATCACATTATTTCATTATTTCCCTCTTGCTTATTCAATTATGTTCCATATCTTAATATTATCACCACAAGAATTATGTGTGATTACTTGCATGAAATTTTATATAATTCATTATTATCTCATATGACATATTTTATGTGTCTATTGTTGGCTTAAGACTAATGTGAAAACATTAGGTTACATTAAGGTGATTTATACATGCATTAGCTCATTAGGTTTATACTAAACCTTATTTGGCTAAGTCCAAAAGGTCAAACTTCTATGGTAGGATCCAAGATCTAGTATGTTACAAAGATGGTCTTTGGAAGATGGTCCTTTAGATGTCTTCCAAAGAAAAAGAGTCAATGGAGTGCTTATTTGTATTGCTGCAAAAATGGGATGAATTCAAATTCATTAGGACGAACAAAGGATCAATGCTAGTTGAGAAACTATATCTTCAAAAAATATTTAAGAAAAGCTAAGTATCTAGAGTTATTTTTGGAATATTGAGGCTATAGAAGAATGAAATTGTAGTTTAATACTTAGTATAAATTCCTAAATTTGGGTGTTATCACATATATCAATTAAAAAGAATCAAATAGGGACATGGGTTGCCAGTTTTCTAAGTACCAACCTACAAATCCTATCTCTAATGATGCTAGTTATTAATATGTTTGGATGACAATGCATCCTGTAAACCTCACTCTCGCAGCCCCTCAACATTATCTTGTTGATTCACCTCAAATCCCTCATTATCATTCATCATCATACATCGAGCAGTGGGAACTAAGTAGGTAAAAACTAATTGTTTTCCTTGGTACTTTGACATATATCACATCACTTCTAGTAGATTACAGGAAGAAAGAAACCAACAAAGGATAGGGAAGTGGCTGAAAGGGAAACAACCAAGTAGTCACACACAAGATCCAGTTGGTGCCCCTCCATGGTGGACAACACAACCATCAGGCCTTCAAATTAAACAAGGTGCTTATTTGGAGGCAACCCAATGGTTTTCTTCCATCCATTTGGGATTTAGGATTTTTTGGAGTTGAGCAAATTTCTAAATTTGGGATAGAGGTGTGGTACATATCTATTCTACCCACTCTAGCATTTCTTATTTTAGTATTTTTTTCATGTTATTTAGGTTGCTCTAAATTTTCATTTTTTCCCTTTTCTTACTTAAATGTTAGCACAATTGCAATGGATGATCTAGTATGTTTCAAACCCCATTTATTTGAATAATAATGACTTCTTCTTTCTAGTTTGTATTGGAAATTTATTTTTAATTTTGTAGTTCTTTGTTTTGTTTATAATTTTTTAGTTTGGTTCCATAATTGCTAGTTTGTTTGTAATTTTTAATATGGTTTCGTAACTTCTTTTTTTTTAGATTTTCTCTTTTTATCTTAGATTTCTTTAATTTATTTTTTTTTCTATGATAAATAATTCTTTTTTCTCTACATTCATTGAGTAGATTTTCTTTTTACCCTAATAGACAATTTCTTATTTGTAGGCAACATATCATTGGAGTGGTCAGCACCATGTTGTTTGCAATGTCAATTGTGTGGTTGCTACAATCATACATTAGTGGATTGTCCCAATGTGTATTTGTATTTTTTAGAGTACGACAACACTCAGTAGAATCATTTCTAAATGAGATGCAAAGTCTTCCTATCATTGTGGATAAGATACTAGTTATAATCCTTAATTTTAGGGAGGTTATTATGAGAATTTGTGCTATATGGATGATTATCCAAATGAGGCAGACCACAATCAACAAAATTATGGGAGTTATGTGAAGAGTCTAATTATGTGTATTCACTTGATAGTGATGAGAGGATGGAGGACATCTAGAAGATGTTCATTTCCCGACATGAAATGCTAGAAAGCCAACAAGAAATGCTAGACAATGGAGAATCTTAGAGCAAAATAATTGAGGTACAACCTGCCTATGTAAAAGAACAACTCCCATAAGAACTTGAGGCTACACCATTATTCCCTATTGTACACCCAAATTCATATGATTATGATGACCAACCAATATTGGTTGAGTCTATCCTAGAAGATGAAAAAGCAACTTCTATTTCATATCAGGTTGTTTCACGTGATGAGGTACCTCTACAATCAAAGGTTTACACACGACCAACGGTTGATTTTTCTATCTCTTATATAGATCTTGATCTAGTCAAACCCATGGATATGTCAGGTGAATTGCATATGAAGGAGACAAATCCATAGATTTATATAGTTAAAGATCCCACTCCCTCTATGAAATTTAATGTTGACCAGGAATAAAACCAAGAGGACGTTCATATGCATTAAAACATTTTTCAGACTAATCTTTATAGATGAGATAGTTCCTCCTATGCTATCACCACATAATATTCTTGCAGATTTCAGCAACGAGAAGAACCCAGATCATATCCTCCACCTTGAATAGTCGGTATTATATGTGATAGATCCTTCACCTACTACCTTAGCCTCAGGAAAACATAGTCCACCACAAGTCTTCTTGGAGGAACCACTCTATATGTCCACATATCGGTACCATTTGTATTGTGTTGCACTTCCTCTAATGGTGGAAGAACATCTATGGATCTTAGAAGGATTGCAAGGGAGAAAACAATTTTCATCCACATGTCCAGAAAACCCCTTTGAACTGCCAAGACCACCTAATCACATGGAATATGATGGCTCTTACCCACTCAAAGTTACATCCATAATCTATATTACGTTTAGCTGGATCTTTGAGTATCTAGGACCAGTAGGATGAATATCGTGAAAGTTTCCCCTCCATTTTGGATTTTGGATTTACTCAAGATAAGAAAATTTCTATGTTCATGGTGAAGGTGGGTGATACATACCTATTCCACCCACTCTATGTTTCCTTATTTCAACATTTTAAACATGTTATTTCAGTTTTCTTGTAGTATAGCCTTTAAATTTTTCATTTATTTTTATTGCATATGCTATGCCCTTTATCTACTTGGCCAGTTGCTTCTTATATGAATGTTTGAGCAATAAACCCCTTGAATGAAGTGACTTCTCTTATATCAAACTCATAATTGTCATTGCTACAACTCACTCTGTCACCTAGGACCTTAAGTAGCACTACTACTAGGAAAAGATGACATTCTATAATGGATTAATAGGAATCAAATGCAATGTGTTTTTACTTAAGTTGTGTAATAGCTTGTGAAATTTCTTGATTATTAAATGGTGTAGAAAGAATTAAATTGATGTTATGATGCTCCCAATGAACCAAATTCAAAATACAAGATGCACAAGTTCAACGTCATGTACATTTTTTCCATCATCTTCTTACCCCTCCATTACGAAAAAAAAGGAAAAATTATGCATGTAAACAAAAATAGAATGAGGTAGAGAAACTTGTGTTATTTTGTATTCACAGGGCACGCCTATATATACCCAATTACAGAATGTGGGACTGGTCCCATATATATAAAGGAATAGAATAAAAGAATAATAAATAATAATTACTTATTATTCTAACACTCCACCTCAAGTTGGTGCATACATGTATCATAGGCACCAAGATTGTTACATAACATCTGACACTACAACCATTAAGAGATTTAATAAATACATCTTCTAGTTGATCATCAGACTGGATTGGGACAAACATGATTTGTTGATCTTGTATCATTTCCCAAATGAAATGACAATCACCCTCGATGTGTTTAGTTCTTTCATGAAAAATTGGGTTGGGAGAAATGTGGACAGCAGGTCAGTTATGACAATGGAGCTCCATTACTTCAGACTGGATGTATCCAGGTTCTTTGAGGATGTTTTCGGTCCATAAGAGATCGTTGGTTTCATGAGCCACGGCTCAATATGCAAATTCAACACTAGGTCGTGCTATGACAATTTGCTTTTTTTCTTTTCCAGGATACTAGATTGCCTCCCACAAATACACAATATCCTAAAATAGACATGTGATTGTTAACACATTTGGCCTAATTAGCACCAAAGAATCCTTACACTATGAGATGTCCATGATTTGAGTATTATATTCCCTTTCCTGGATTCTTCTTGAGATATCAAAGAATCCAGATGACAACCTCTATATGACTAGTAGTGGCTTATCCATAAATTAACTAACCACACTAGTAGAAAAGGATATCTCTGTACGGACGAGTAATGGTAAGATAATTAAGTTTTTTTACCAGTCTTCTAAATCTCCACAAATATTCAGTGGCTCCCCCTTCTCCTTATGTAACTTGACTCTGGGATCCGCTGGAGTATCCATAGGTTTTGCTCCAAGAAAACCCATTTCTTCAAGTATATCAAGAGTGTATTTTCTTTGTGATATAATAATACCATATTGGGATCTACCCACTTCAATACCTAGAAAGTATTTTAGGTTGCCTAAATCTTTGATGTGAATTTATTTTGAAGAAACTACTTGAGATGTAGGATACAATGTTGATTATCTCCAGTGATAACAATATGATCAACATATAAAATAAGGAGGACAACACCTACTGAATGATCAAGATCAGATTGCAGGAGACCAAACTCCAGGAGTGCATTATTGAACTTGCCAAACTACACCCATAGAGACGTTTGAGGCCATAGAGTGACTTATGAAGCAAACAAACAAGATGATATCCCCCCTAAGAACTGAACCCAAGAGGTTTCTCCATACAGATTTCCTCTAACAAATCACCATGGAGAAAAACATTATTAATATCCAGCTAATGCAGAGGCCAAGAAACATGAGCAACTAGGGAGATAAAAAGTCAAACAAATGACATTTTCTATACCAGAGGAAAGGTCTCAAGGTAGTCTTCTAACTATAATTGAGTATATCCCTTGGCTACAAGTCAAACCTTGAGACAATAAACAAAACGCGTAGGCCCTACTTTCACTAAAAAGACCCATATGTAGACAACAATAGACTTGTCTTTTGGGGTAGGTACAAGACCCCATATGTGATTTCTTCAAAGAGCATTCATCTCAACTTTCATAACAAGATTTCATCTTCATTGACCCATAGCAAAAGATACATAACTAGGTACAAATACAACGGGAAATTCTAGGAGAAACACTATATATAGGATGGTTTGGACAAAGAGTTGGAATGGCATTTGATTGTTTAAGACATACATTGGACTGTGTTAATGAGATATGTACTAGTAAGAACATCATCACCCCAGAACTCTTTAGGGACCTTCTTGTGTAAAAGAAGAGTGTGAGGTGTATTAATGATATGAAGGATCTTTCATTGGGCCACCCCATTTTATTGAGGTGTATGCGGACAAGAGGAATGATGGATTATCCCCTTTGAAAACAAAAACTGATTAAGAGCATGACTATAATATTCTTGTCAATATCAAATTGAAGAATATGAATACGCCAAGAAACTTGTGTTTCAATATCAATATGCCAAGAAACTTGTGTTTCAATCTCATTATAAAAACTTTGGATTACATATAAAATCTCCAAACAATCCCTCATTCAGTATAACTATGTGAAAAATATGGAAACATCATCAATAAAAGAAATAAAATACTTATAGCCAAGTTTTTAAGGAACCCGATGCATCCCCAAACATATAAATGAATAATCTCAAACATTGACTTAGCACTCATCTGATCCTTACCCCTAAAGTTCAATCGATGGTTCTTTCCTAACTAACATGATTCACATTCTAATATATTAAAACTAGATAGATGAGGATGAAGAATCATGAGTTTATCCAGAGACATTTTTCCAAGTAGACTATGAATATGAACATTCAGTTGTTGTTCCTTTCTATAGCAAATTGTATGAGATATATGTAAGCTCAATATCATATATTGACTAACATGTGCATGGCCTTGCTTTTCTTAGTCTTTCTAATTAAGTGGCCTGGATATCATACTCCCATAGTAGGGGAAAATCCCATCTTCATCACTCACAGTCATCCCCATGTGTCACAGTGCACCCAATCTTCACCTTTAATCCTTATTCAGGATTACGGTGGATGATGTTAAAGCACACTGAATGACATGTGATGAGTGCAGTGACTTCAGGTCTGAAAACCAAAATCACCACCAACAGTATGGGAGCTAACGTAGCTTCTACACATGCTTTATAAGTCAATCTAAGATAGTAGAGACCTACAAAGTCATACCCTTCACCAATCACATATTGCGTTTGGAGGTCTTGTAAAACACAATAATTAGGGTTAAATGTAACTAAGGCTTGAAGAGAACAACTTAATTTTCTTAGGGTAAGTAAATTAAAGGGAAACTTAGGAACAAATAAGGATGATGGTAGCATAATGGTAGGTAAGGATTTGATGGTTATTGTGCCTTGTACTTGCACATTTGAACCATTTGCAATGGTGACTAGTGAAAGAGATAATCTGTTGGTGGATTGGTTAGAGATGAGGTTTCTTGTACCCATAATGTGATTTTTTGCACCCGAATAAAGAACCCAAGAATACAATCTTATACAAGAAACTTGAAATATGCATGTAGTGCAATCATCATGAGTACTAGAATGTTGGGTGAAGGTGGTCATAGTCGCAATGTATGATGAAGCTTGTTGGGAAGCCTAAACTGACAGAACTAATTACACTCATCATTAGTCACCTGAATTCAGTGGATGGTATATTCTAGAGTGTCTTCAGTGGATGTAACATTGGCAGATGGAGTTCTTGGAGGATATACATCGATCTCATAGTAAGTGTTTTTTGTAATGACCCATCTTTCCACATTGGGTACATTATGGGTGGCCTCGTCAGTGACCAATGAAATCAGTCTTGGTATGACCATTTATAGTAGCAACCATGGCAAATTTATCCAAAGAAGTGTGTTGAACATGATCTATAAAGGCATGAGAGACTTGTTGATAAGCTTCATTGATTGAGGAAGTTCACATTCAGCAAGGATTTGACTACATATTCATATCGTAGACCAGCTAGGAATTTGATTACTGTCATCCAATATCTATGTTTCTGGAGTTCATTAAGGTACGGAGTCAATGGAAGTAAATAATGAAGATCATCAGTGATTCAAGCTATTTCCCCGAAGTATTAGGTTAGATACTTATCACCATGTTGAAGATTATACATCTCCACAATCATCTCGTACATATGTGAGATATTTAATTCATACATGAGATTGAGATGATCCTATACTTCCTTGCATCTCTAAAAGTGGATGGTGAGATTGGAAACATATGCCTCCATGGAGTTGCACAAAATATATAGAATATTTGTAATAGTTTGCTCCCATTGATCTAAAGTATCATCTTTAGAAGGATCTTCCTTTAATGTACGTACTTACCTTGTTCTTTGAAACACATCTTGACTGAGTGACTCCATGGAGTGAAGTTCTTGTAATTGAATTTTTTAGTGGTGATAACCTGATCACGAACAAGGAGAGGGGAAATTGATACCTTTGCATCTTCTTTAGACTAGTAGGAAGACACGTGCTAAGCACGTGTTGCAGAATAGAATTAACCAATAAGATTACACAATTGAATAAATCTACTAAAATAGTTTAATTTGACTAACTTTTAGGAGAAACCCTCCAATTTGCAGTGTGTCATTAATAAAATTACACATGGTCCCCTTGTTGAACATATGTCAATTGATGGTTAATTTCTAGGTGACTTCATACAATTTGTAGTCTGTTCTTACTAGAATTACTTATGCTCTATAAAATTATATAATCTAAATATAACACACTATAATAGAAGAATTTGATTAACTATCTAATTGACACCTGCTAACATGTCCATGTGATTACCAAATTTATCTCTATTTTAAAAGTTATGTAGTTAATACTCACAACTCACTCAAAGAGTAACTCGATTCATGTGATTACTGGAATTACTTATGTTCTAGAAAATTATATATATAGTACTCATAATAATTTAATTATAACACATTGAAAGAGAAGAAGTGAATAAATAGTCTGAAAGACTGCCTCCAACTGTCATTATCAAAATTATCTTTGTTCCCAAAATGTATATAACTAATATCACAACTCATTGAAAGAGAATAACATGATTGATGTTATTAGTGGAACTATTTTCTCTCTAAAAATTTACATATATAGTACTCATAATAATTTACATATAACATACTCAAAAAGAAGAACTCAATTTACTACCATGTTGACTCACTCCAACATGTGTGTGGTATTACCAAAATTACATCTACTCTAAAAGAGATAGGTAACTAATACTTACAACTCATTGATAGAGAAAAACTCGATTTATTTAATTATCAAAATTATTTATACTATAGAAAAATATATGTATAATAATCAAAAAAACGTTTGGGATTAATATGATATACACAAAGGAATAGAATAAAAGCATAATAAATATTTAGTACTTATTATTCTAACATTGCTAAACTCCAAGTTCATGGTGACAGACCCTTACCCCTCTACCGCTTCTTCCATAACCTTCCTATGTAATATAGTCATACCACCAATGAAGAAAAGATGCCAATGTGCACACAAAACATACTATCAATGTAACGACAACAAAAATAAATTGATCTCGAGTTGAATAGAGGAGAGATCACCTTGATCCATACCTCCAATCACCCCACATTTCTACCTTGGGGAATCTACATACCTCCAATACATTCAATCACCAAAAAAATTTCCTTTACTAAACTCATAAGAATATACGGGAGTACCAAAGGTAGAAGGGAAATGTAATTTGTTACTTTTCAGGTCTTGACATGGAAACAAGTTGTAAAACAATTCAAATAGAGAAAATGGAAAAGTTGTGTTTTATTATTTTAGAAAATCAGGGTTGCTATGTCATGAAAGGTGTGATAAGGATGCAACTGCTTCTATCCAAGAGAGTAAGACAAGTTGTCAATATTATTTGGTAAATGGTGGTGATTATATACTGCTCAAGGATGAGAAACATTCAAGTTTGGGGTAATTTATGAATGCATATTCACAATATTTTCTTGGAAAGTTTACTTAATCTCTTAGGAATATTTTGTTGTTATTTCCTAGTTTTGGGATTTAATTGTCTTAGTTTTTCTTTTCTATCCTAAATTAGAGTTTTTATTATATTTTCTTATTTATTGCAGAAAATGGTCCAATCACTCCAACACCCAATAATTCCAAAGATCACAAGACCAAGGAGGCTTCACAAACTCATCTCAGCCTTCAAAGCTCTACAATTGGTCGACTAGCAAATCCAGCTGGCTGACTCACAAGCAAAGAATTTTTAAACCCAGAATTGCCCATTGATCGACTGGCCATGCAGTCAATCTACTCAACATGAAAAGTGGTGACTTCTATCATAGTCAAACTGATCAATTCACCTCAAACTGATTGACTGACCAGATTTGAACCTGAACATCAATTTGTTCAGTCATGAAGTTGGGAACCCAACCAACTGACTGAACTACATATGATTTCGTGCCTCAACCTACCCCATTCAACCATATTATCTCCAATCAACCAAAGGGCATTGCAGATCTAGTGTCAGCACCCATTGCCAGATGTATTTTAGGGTTACAAGGCCACATTCCTCCTATAAAAGGATAGGGGAGGCCAAGAAAAAACCATCTCATATCATATGAACCTAGAACCTCCTTTGCAAGTACAAATAAAGGAAAGGAGAGAAGGTTCCACCATCTTCCACATGAAGCTTTCCATATGGCTTCTAGGCTCTTACAACATGACTCCTTCCCTTCCTATGTTTATTCTTGTGTTTTCTTCAACTACGAGCGAGTGAAACCTTCATACCAGGACATGGGGGTGTAACCCCATAGCCAATGTCTTGTCTTAGTAAATCTTGATTCCATAGATTTTTTATCAGATGTGTGTCTTCCATTTTATGCACTTTCTCTTTGGTTTGATCAATTATCTTCTAGTCGTTATAATCTTGGGAAAAGAGATCACAAATCCTAAGGCTAGAAATGTTGAAATGAACCCATAGAACTCTAGATGATATCCTGAATGGAGTTCTATGATTTATCTATCCACTTTTTCTTGCTTGTTATAATCCTAGGTGATGAAATCTTGATCTTAGGATTAGAACCCTAGATGCTCGTAAAACTCTAGAAGAGATCTCAGATGGAGTTTTACTTGACGGTTGAACAATGAATCACAAATGTCAAGATCTCAGGTTTGTGGGAAGTTCGAACCTTGTGATATTTGCATTCTACAAGGACACAAATCCACATGGTCATGATCTAACTAATTAAACTAAGAAGTTGAATTGGTTAACGCAAACATGTGGTCTATGGTGGTGAACCCAAGACCCCCAGTCTTTTAATTATTGAATTTAGTCTCCAATTAAATTATCTTTTACTTCAACAATCTTTATTTTCTAGTTTTAGCTATAATCATTCTCAATCAATCATAATTAAATAGTATTCATAGAAATAATTTCACAATAATTCTTCATCGTTATGTCTCATGGGATCAACCATTTTCTATACTACAATTAACTTGTTCGCTTAAGGGCAATTTGATTGCCACTAATTATAAGGTTAAACTCTAGGGATATTTCCCAATTACTCTATTGTGTGAAAACATCCCACATCAATATGCATTTTTAAAGGTCAATAATTTTCACTCATCTATGTAGAGATTGGGTGAAAACACCCTTTAGAACAAGCAATTTCACATACAGGTAGAATTGGCCAAAATGGTGCTAAAAGTCCATATTCACATCAAGATCTACTCTACTAAGTGTTAAATAGAATGAAAGAAAATTCTAACCAATCACACATTAAAATTATTAAAATCTACATGCAATGCATATCTAGTGGTTTCCATGGAAAAAATGCAATTTATTTGAAAATTTTCATGAATTGTAAGAATTAAACTATATGATATGTAGATATGAAAAAATAAGGAAAAACTAATTATTAAGGTGGTTGAATCATCAAATAACCATAAAATTAGGGTAAGACAAATAGATGAATGATTAGACCTGTCAAACGGGTGGGTGGGTTGGGTTTGGGTTGGGTCATTGTGGGTTTGGGTCTCGCGAGTGCGGATCAAAAAGACCCAATATTAAACGGGTGGAGAAGTCGCACACCCAAACCCGACACAGTGGGTTGCGGGTCGCCCGCGGGTGCCCATATAATATGTGCACAGTGAAAAGATATTGCTAGTTTCTGCACTACGACAAAGAGTAGAATGATTCATTAATAATTTCAATGTAAACATAACAAAATGCGGGAAACCTTCCACTACTTTTTGTGTCAAACACAATGTAATATCTATTATGATGTTTTGAAATAAAATGTAAGAGACAAAATAAAAAACAACCATTTCTACAATGTACAATAAATGGGTCGACCTGTAGGCGCCCGCAGATTTTGACCCAATTTGATAGGTCTATGAATGATCAATATCAGAGAATATTGCACCGCCCTACCACCCCAAGCTTTTGAATCATGATGTCCTTATCATGAAGCAAAATCTTAGGAATTATAGGGTGTTGTCGCCAATGAATGCATATTCATCTCAGTTTTAGTCATCATTTTGGCCCAGTTTTGCACTGAAAGCTCTCATATACCCCCTAAATATGCTCATATATAATTTTCCTCAGTTTCTTATGATTATTTAGAGTTCTGATCAAATCCATTCATATCCATTGTAGGATTAAGCATTGCATTATGTGACCGTGGTACACGACCGTGACCGCAACACAGAATCTCGAGTGCTACAAATCACCTCGGTCACGAAAAACAACCTCGGCCATGACAACCACCTCGGTACGGTCGGGCACACACCTGACACAGTCGTGCTGAGGAGTATCGCGACCGATACTGAAGGCTGCAACCGCAGTAGTTAAGATAGTACTCGATAAACCTGCACCTATAAATAGATGACCCTCTCCTTCATTTGAGGCATCTCTTCCGCTCCACGACGCCGACAGGCTGCCACTCTGTGCCCAGCCTAGGAAGATGATCTTCGCTGCCAAAGACTACCATGAGTAAGAGCATGAGTAAGAGCATGAGAGGAGAAGGAAGAAGGAGAGAGAAGATCATCCTCATTCGTCTTGGTGTTCTTCCCCTCCTCGTCTAGATTTTCCCTGCCATCGTGTAGAAGATTGTTTCTCCATCAAGCTGTGACCATCTTCTTCACCATGACTATGGTGGAATCTTCCCTCTCACTTATTTTTTTTATTTCTATCATGAGGAGTGAGTAGTCTATTTTTCTGGGGTGCGAGGACTAGCCCTGCTACCTGTGCTTACATGTTCATCTTATAATATTACATGGATTGTATATAACTTTCCATTTCATTATTAATCATTTAATGCATGCTTTGTGGATTGATCACCTGCCTAACATGATCTATTATATTCCTTTGTTGTGAGAACTTCAATACTTAAGATTTGAATATCGATTAACATGGGTGATGCCCATACAAGAACTTCTGAAGGTATATCTCCATAATAGTAAGTGTGTGACCCGTGGGTAACAAGACATCGAGCCCATGGAGATGCTTATGCAAATTTTATTTCCTAATAGATGGTTTGCTACTCCATTTGGATAGTTGTATCTTGCCTGGATGTGTTTGCATGTGTAGTGGTGGTGAAACTCGATTCCACCCCAGTGATTCCCATCATTAATCTGAACTCAATTTTAATCTCTCTCTTTTGCTTTCCTTGCAATTAGTTTAACTAAACCCAAATCAACTCTTGTTCTAAATATTAGTCTTAGTTGATCTAGATTCGACTAGAAAGATTCTTAAAAAAGTTGTCCCTTGGGATTCGATCCTTAACTATACTGTGATAAGACCCGTCCTCTTGAGGGTGGTACTAATGCACAAGGTTTTGGTAAAAATATAGGGATTTCAGCCCTAAGGTAGTTTGTTAGTGCATTAAAAACCACACCAGTCACTATGGTGACAATGGATCTAGTGCTCCTCCATGGTTATGGGGGTACTGACATTAATGGCCCCAATAGTTTCTTAAGGAGGAAGTATCTATTGGAGTATCCCTATGCAACACTCCAGTAGTCCTCCCCTTGTTGGGGGTTCCTCTACACCTGCGCATGCTAGAAGTGATACATGTGGTTGATCTGGTTGTGCATCTGCTACTGATCAAGCCAGATGTTCTACTATGTTTGTTGAATATCCTCCAATTATGTCTGAATGGTGGATATATCGTAGGCATTTGTTGGAGGTTAATGTGCATCATTTATTTCCACTCTCCTTCCATTGAAGCAGGTTGTATGTGTTGTTGTTACTACTCTAGCACATGATTCTCTCCTTCCCCTTATGGAAAATCAAATTTGTGGTGCCTATAATCCTCTTTAGGGTGCTCATGTTCCCATTGTCAAGTTAGTTCCATTAAATCTTCCACCAGCCCTTTGTTGGAAAGAAGAACTTTGGCATTATAGAGCATCATAAGGGTGACACTAGGATACTCGAGGTTGATATTGTATATCATCTTGCCATTCACCATAGAGATCATGTGGGAGCAGTACAGCTAGTTCAAATCTACAAATTTTAGCTCTTCATCTTTAGCAAGACCTTCCAAATCACATCCTAAGACCAATGTAATTGAAATCACACTTGCTCCCATGATAAATGCATTTTTAACTTTTTAAAGGGATTGATTTCAAGTGATCAATCATCATTGACCATGGGTTCAATAACTCTCCCTTTATCATCATGCCCATTGCAAAAAGGTCAAATCGAGAGAAACACCCTTAGTTGTTGTGCCAATCAAATATAGTGTTTTATAGAATGATTTGAATGCACCTCATAGTTTGGTTGTTAGCTCACTTGTCTGGGACATTCCTGCTGTGAAGGTATCTTGACCAGTGAACCTTTTTCCAGGGAGATGAATAGTTGAACCTTAATTTTTTCCCTATCTTCCCACTATAAAGTTTCTTTGCAAACACAGGATTGGGTGCAAAAATCTTACTGAGGTGAGATAATGTTGAGACATCCTTCATATTAGAAAGCCTAAATGTATAGAATATTCTCAGACTATATAAATCTAATGGAATATTCTCCTTCGTACTTGACCTTCTCCATAGAACTGAACTAGTCAAGTGTGCTTTGAAAATGTGTTTCCTGAACATCAGTCATAACTTATTGCAAATGACATATATATGTGAAGTCCTTGAATTAGAACTTTATTCCTAAAGCTTTCTTTTTGGACCTAAATGCATACCTAGAAGGGGTCATCTTTCTAGTCAAACTCTCAAGGTGAAAAGGCCTCACGATGATCTTTCTTCTAGCTCCCCTCCCAAATGTTACTCTAGAGATTTCTTTTTGTTGTCCTCCTCCAACCGTGATACCACATATAATAAATCTTCATCCATCTTTTCATTTTTAGTAATGAATTCTTCTTATTCTTGATATGTGTGGGTCCCTAAACTTGTCCAAGTTGAGGGGCATCAATTGGACATGTTTATATTCTTCTTCATATTCTATGATCAACCTCCACCTTGTGGGTGGTATGTAGGCCATGGATGTGATGTTACATGTGAGTTCAATGGAGATGCACCCTTCTTCCCTCTCCTAGATTGAGTCATGGCCTCCACCTCAATTTAATTGATGAGGTGTCAAACATGGTCTTCTATATATGTTTCTCCTTCCTCTCCATGGTAGTAGGGGTCTTATGCATGATGACTAAATGATGAGCGGAGGTGAGAGTGGCTCCCGGATGTAGATCGGACGTAGGAAGAAAAATGGAATTTAATGGAGATGGGATAGGGTTGTAGGATGATGCTTTGATGTTGGAGACCCTCTTTGTGTGAAATTTGATACTGTGATGGATTATAAGCCTTCCTTCACTTCTTCCTTCACTTTCTTTGTGAACCACTTTTCTCTACAAGATTTAAGGTGGAATTGAGTAGAGGGTTAGAATGCTTAGGGTTTGTTTTGGTGGTAAGGAGGATTTGGATCATATGTGGAGATGCATATGTTCTAATAGGGATGAATAAGGAGGGGTGAAGGTGAAGGAAGACTTTTTGGGGGTTAAGGATCCTTGATTGGAGCTTGGGGATGAAGATTTAAGGGTTTGCGGAAGTTGGGGAGCCATCGATGAAGTGTAGTGCTACAAATGATTGTTTTGCATGAATGAAATGAGAGGCGGGATTTTGGTGACCTCTCTCTATTTTTTTACTTAAATGGGGTGGGGCCAGGATGGCACGAACGTTTTGGGTACCATGATCATGGTGGAGACTTGCCAGCACATACCATTTTCACCACAACTCGTATGATGGTGGCCCAATAAGAATGATCATCGTCCCTTTGATTTTTATGTCCCTATGATTTACCACAACCATTTTGCACATTTTCAAGCAATTTCCTTGAAATGAGGACATTTAATTCCAATTTTCACACATCATTCAATTATTTATCCACATCAAATCTCAACTCATTCTTTCCGCCTTTTACGTACTATCTCTCAATCTTCATCCATGTTCTTCCAGCACACCTTAAAACAACAAAACTATCAAAGGAAAAGTGTGTGTATATGTATTTTTTAGAATTTGTCAAAACAAAATTTATGATAAAAAAATGGGATTAGAATGAAAAGGTTCTCAAGCCAATATAGGTTGCCTCCCACTAGCGCTAAGTTTATTGCATTCAGTTGGGCTTGGTGTTACTTGTGGTAAGCATTCCCTTAAGAATCTTGAGGTATTATCTCCATAGTAAATTTATTTTTCATGTGCATTCAAGCACAACTAATTCATCAGATGGTATTTCTTCAATCAACATCACAAGATCAAAGCATTGGTTGGCCTTTTCAGGCCACTATTAACAATTGTCTTAAGTCATTGACCATTGACAAAAAAACTCCAAAAACCTCCCCTTTCTTGAATTAGAATCACCACAAACGGGTACACATGTTTTACTTTATAGGGTCCTTCCCACCTCGATCTCAATTTCCCAAGAAAGAATTTCATTTAGGAATTGTACATCCAAACCCATCAATCAGGCTCAAATGTCAACTTCCTCATCAACTTATCATGAAAAAATTTCACTCTTTCCTTATAATTCTTAAATAGCTCATATGCTTCATGCAACACGTACTCAAGCTCATTTAATTGCAACTTCCTTTGAATAATATCCATGTATGTTACCATGTCCATGGCCTTCGATGCCCAAAGAGCTTTAAGTTGCAATTCTACGTCATCATCTTCTCAAGAATGAGTATATCCCAATTGGCAAGCTCAAATTGCTCACAAGTTTAAGGACGGTAGGGGGTAGATATATGGTGGTTCACCCTATGTCTCTTCAGCAAACTTTAAAAACTTATATGTATGAAGTGACTGTCTCCATCTCTTATCGTATGGCTTTAGGAAGTCCAAAATGACTGAAGATATTCCATTTAAAAAAACACACAAAACCACGTTGTGGTCATTTGTCCTTGTAGATGCGGTATCAACCCATTTAGATACATAATCAACAACCAATAAGGTGTACACAAATCCATAAGAGGGAGGAAATGGACCCATGAATTCAATGCCCCACACATCAAATACCTCCACCACGATATAGTGGATATATACATCATGTCTCTCCTTTAATTGTGCCAACTTTGGAACTTCAAGAAAGCTTTACATCAATCATGATAATCTATGAATAGGGTTGGCTAAAATAAAACACATCAGTGAAATTTCACAATTGTTCTCTTCCCTAAACAATTGCATCCACTGCACCTGAGTCATATCTTGTTATTCAACTTGGGGAATAAACCGTCTAATAAATTGGTCAATGTAGTACTTTAAGAGGTGTGTGTCATCTCGTACATGGTTTTCCACCATAGCAAACAACTCTTCCTTTAATCCCTGCACCAAGTTCTAGGTACTTTTCTACTAGCAAGCAGTTGGTTGTGTGCTTGAATCATGGTCTTTGGTGGAGACAACTAGCATGAGGTATTCCTGAGGCATGTTTTCCTTGATATAGTTCAATTCTTTGTAAGGTGCATTAACGCATGAAAGGTGATTAGGTGCAGAATTTTCAATTCCCTTCTTGTTAGTGATTTCCAAATCAAAATCTTAAAGCAATAGAGCCCATCATATCAGCCTTGGCATTGAATCCTTTTTCGACATATGGTACTTGAGTGCATCATGGTCAGTGTAGACAACGACTTTATTTTGGTACATATGAGAGGAATTTGTCAAGAACACATACAACTGCAAGTTATATTGGCCTTTGTTCTTTTTTGGATGTTGGATTCAAAGAAAATGACAAATCTCTCATCACAACCTCTCTCCCAAACTTCATTTTCATAGAAAAGCATGAAGACACAGAATGTCTTTGTTGAGACACACCATGTCTTTTGGTAGTTGCGAACAGTCAGGGCCCATAACCATTTTCCACAATGTGTCAAAGAATGGGCGTTGCATCAATGGATTTATCAAATGGTTGATAGGTAGATAGCACATTGTATCATTGTCTGAACACAATGTGCTTGGGTGTGGTCCACTTGGTTAATTGTTACTAAGATGAGGAACGACTTGCTCTAGTGGATCATGTCCTGCTTGCTGGAGTCAAAGTTGATTGCGGCCACTATGAGTGGTTACAATGTGCACACGACAAGGTACAATGTGTCATATGTCATGAAATATGGGTTTTTACCTAGAGCTAGATAGGGTGTGTGCTGAAATGTGCATGTTGTGTCTCTTAATGAAAAGATTTTTCTTGATTCCCCATATCATTGAAGAAGGGAACCTTAGTTCCAAATGAACCAATTTCATTATTTCTTCATTACAACACCTTTGATTAGTCAAGATGATAATAATATAACTAATTATTCTCTTTATAACATTACAAGCCTAAAGTTAGCTAGCACAAATTTTGAATAACCAAGTGCAACATAATAGGGCATAAATATCAATATGAACTATGCTCATTAGAATGGCAATATTAATTTCATACTTGATTTGGGTTTTGTATAAGAAAATTTTAACATTGGTTTTTGGTGGTGTGTGATTGATTTTTTTAGCAATTATTTAGTTTATATTTTTCTTCATTCTTTTTTGGCATCGTAATCATGTGTCACACTTGTAGTAAAGGTTGATATTTAACCATTTAGTTAAAACTCATGATTGTTTTCATTGAATAGTTTATAATACAAATGGATTTGGGTTATGGTAATGATAATCTTCCAAATATGACTAGTATTACAAGTATTATGTATGTAAAAAATTGCATGCCCCTTTTTCCTACAAGTGATGCATGGGCTATAATCTCTAGGTCCAATCAGTGAAAAATTCAATACCTTCCTCATTAAATCTATGTTAGTCAACATCAATATATAATGTATGCTTCCATCATCATGGTGGAAGGAATATTCTATCATATTTGTTCTCTCCAATAAGTGGACCACATTGGACATTATCATAAGTAGAGGGTAGTGCGAGAAGTGAGTAAGGGCCATCATAGGAGGGCCACTGGAATATCTGCATTGTTGCATAGCCATTAAGGTTTCTGAGAACTATGAGAGAGCTTCAAACATGATGTTATGAATATCTAATCATGTTTCTTCATAAGAAAGGACAAGACTTGTAAAAGTAATAACTAAAACCATAAAAAGACCTATGTTAGTAGCTAACCTACTTTATGATTTATCACTTACATGTGTAGGCCCTACATTATACTCGTAAATAACATCGATTAGCACAAACCCTAAAAGCCACATACAAATGGTCAAGTCCGAACAAACATTGAAGAAACAAATATGTTTCATGTGATGCTCAACATATATGATTACAACCTTAGATATTAGTTAGTCAGATGAATATTCAATATAAACAACATATACCTATCTAAAGGGTACTTTTACAACTATAACAAAAACCATACAACCCTACAACTCTTTATAAGGTGAACTTTACTATTTAAATTAGATAATGAATATTTCCTTGTTTAGAGAGGTTGGTGCTAGTGTGCAAATGCCCTCCTTTCATAACACTACTAGATATATGCCGCAAGTTGCACAAGCTTGAGTATATTACATTACTTTAAAGGCAGTAAAAACAATATTGCATTACTTTATTTAGGTAAAGAAAAAAAGAGATACAAGCAATAAAATTGTAAGGTAGACAATAGGGAAAAGACATATGTTGAAACTTGTTTTAGATAATACCATACTAAACTTAGTGTTTAAAGATGATGAAGGTCAATAAAAATAATATTATGGGATGAAAGGAATGCAATCTATTTCTAAACGTCAGCAACATCTGGCTCATATCCTTTCGGGTGTTTCACCAAAGAAGCCATGACCTCCACCTCCTCCACTCTTGGTTGTGCCTCACTCACAACTCTAGGAATGAAAAAAAGATGGTGCGAGTGGAAGACTAGTATTAGTCAACTCCCATAGTGAAAGTATATATAACTTCACAAAAATATACAAGGGTCAATCAATATTTACAAACTTCAAATATAAAAAAAGTACATGCAATCTTTCTCATGACTTTTAATATATAGTTAGACAATGGTTAATCTATAATTTAAATATTTGCAAATGTGGGCTACATTCAACCCGAATTATCATACAACCTTATTAGAATATACAGGATCTCAATTCTAATTTAGAAATCTAATGGGACAATTGCATCCAAGTCATTCTATGCTCTCCAACAGCTTCCTTACTGAAATAAAAGTCTATTTAGAATAAAAAAAGGTAATAAAATGGCATACAATACCTCTCACACTCTTTCCTATATGTATATATGTATGTATGTGTGTGTGTGTGTGTGTGTGTGTGTCTATATATATATATATATATATATATATATATATATATATATATATATATATATATATATATATATATATATATATATATATTGGAATACAAGGATTGATTTATAATTATGTAAAATACAAGTAAAAATATAAAGAAAATGGGTCACATGCTCTTTTTTATAAAAGTCGAAATTGCATGTCATCCTTCACACAATCTTTCATACATAGTAAGACAATGGCCAAACTGTGATTTGAAAAATAAAAGCAAAAATTACATTCAACTTGCTTCGAACCTTTCATATGACCTTATTAGATTGCATAATGGCCAACTTATAATTTAAAAAATTAATATAAGAAATTACATCCAATTCTTTCTATACTTTTATACCGTTGTTTTGTTAGAATAAAAAACTAACTTGTAACTAAAAATGTATAAAAAGTACATACGATATATGTCTGCAATCTTTGCAGACAAGAACTATGTGATCTTAAAAAATAGAAGAAAAATTGTATAGAAAACATTCTATGGGGTTCTTAAATAGTATAGATTGGCACAGTAATTAATTACAATTTTCTGGGTTAAAATATCATACGATCTTAGACTTCATTTCTAAAACTCTCTAGATCTTTATATTCGCCATAGTCTTGATGCAATCCGCAGACCTATTATTTTATAACTACTACTAATAATTGTAATGGATTCCAAATCCAGTAATATTTGTAAACGAATTAAAAAAAAATATTGACAGCCCGTATACAGGTTCTTTGGAATCGCTAAAGTAGAGGGTTTGGAATGGATTAAGATATTTAGGGAGGGGCGTCTTGAGAGACTTTCTTTTTTGGACGGGTCGGAGAACGCTCCCAGCGTCTGTGTTGGCAATTGCTTGGCTTCATCCCGACAACTTGGTAACAGCAGAGGTTGGATCGCTGACAACAAGAATAACAGTTTCGTCAAGCGAGTAAGCCTTCAAGATTCAGGGAAAAATCAACCGGCGACGAAGCCAACGCAGTTGAGGAGCAGCAGTCCCAACCGCATAAGCTGGCGGCCCCGGTCGTGACCCTTCGCCCCATGACGGCGGAGGACCTAGAGGATTATTTGGTGTGGGCTTCGGACGACCGTGTGTCCCGCTTCACCACATATGGAACCAACGGGACGAAGGGCTCCGTGCTGGAAGACATCAACAGCTTCTTGCAGAACCCTCACTGTCGCGCCATCTGCTTGGACAGCAGTAAGCCAGTGGGGTCCATGTCCCTGACCTTCCCTCACGACGGCTTCGACGAGCACCGAGCGGAGCTACGGTTTGAGCTAGCGTACGAGTATTGGGGGAAAGGCATCGTCACAGCCGCGGTGAGGAAGCTCCTGGAAACTGTTTTCATGGATCACGAACGGCTTGAGCGGATCGAGGCGCTCGTTCAGGTCGACAACACAGGGGCGCAACGGGTCCTTGAGAAGTCGGGGTTTCAGAAGGAAGCGGTTCTCAGATGGTACGTCGATTTCGACGGTGAAAGGGGAGACGTTGTTATGTACAGCTTCCTGTTCAGTGACAAACTGGGTGGCCCCTGATGGACCCTGCTCCGTTCATTCCATGCTTCTCTTTCAGTTCTGCAAAATATGTCATTAGCTTTTAAGGTTTTGGCTTCGGAGGGCTAGATTGTTCAACGGGATTGTTGTTGCGTTAAGCGACTTTGTTTCACCGTCCTTCAAGAAGATATTTCTTCCAAACGGAAAATTCTTGATTCCTGTCCGTCGGCGAATTGCAGGGTAATATCAGCTCCATCTGACTCACCGTTGTATTCTTGTTTCTTGATAGCCGGTCAAGGTAGACAAGCATTCTTTCAGAATAAGTCCCATTTGTATGTATACGTGCCATTTCTGCCACCTTTCCATTCACTGTAGGGTTGATTTTACAGGAAGACAATGTGCTCTTCATAAACTGATAACGGGTTCAATTTAGCTTCAGCAGACAGGGATTCGTTGCAGCTGAATGATCAGCCAGGTGCTTGTTATATTGTCCAGGTCATTTGATAATCCAGAATGCGGGCGGGATAATTAAATATCCCCGCATTGCGTCGCAAATTTCAGACCGAATTGAAATTGATAAGCTTGAAAAGATCATTAAAGTTTGGTTCGACTTGAAGAAGTTAATTATGTGTACTATTCACATCAGTTTTGTTTGCTTCTTCAAATAAATAGTTGGATGATTTGTCTGGCCCGATCCGGGTAGAGCATGATACATTGTGTTTAATTTATTAATATAGTTGTTATTTGTGTTTGAATTGCTGTTACTTTAAAAAAAATCACAAATAATTGGAACTTACAAAATATGCAAATGGTTTGGTAAGAACTGTCCCCGGAATGCCAGCATGAGTTTATGGGTTTCAGGTTATGGCTTATGGGTCCTATCGCGTGTTCCTCACCTTTTGGGGCGTTTTGCACATACGGAACTTGCATTTAGTTATAATATGTAAGATACTTCTTGATATTAATCTTTATTAATTAAGCATTCAGTTTGTGCACATATCCAGTCAGGTTCTAATTAGTGTACTTTGAAATTTTCAGATTAGGTATATTCGATCTAAAACAGTCCAAATTGACCTTGATAAAAGCAATTATTGTAATTTAAGCATGTTTGAGTCTCACATGGCTGCAACAATAAAAAAACACCTTAGATGAATTTTATATCATTTAGGGGCCGTTTGCGTACCACATTTACGACTACTAGTATTTAATGTGTAACTTGTGTGCCCGGCGATATTTCAGCTGCTTCGTTAAACATATTTTATTGCAGCGATTGTGTGTTTGAGGTCCGTCCGTGAGCCCCGACACTGCAGAAATGTAGCGATTGTGTGTTTTGCAAATGCTATATTTAGTTATTAAACCTAAGCAATGTAGTATTTATTACCACCGCCTAATAAATAGCTGCACAAAAATACCGCTTTTTGAAAGTTCTCTCCCAAACTAGAAAGGCTTGTCCGGTCGGCCTCCAACTTAGAAACACACATTTATCTTCGTCTTTCAGGTTCATTTAGTTGGTTACATACTTGTTGAGGCGGAAAACTAGTCCCTGACTAACCAGTAGCCCACAAATGGGCTTCAGCTTGGCACCCGCCTAGACTGACTAGTCAGCTGGTCGGCTAATTGGCGGCCGCTTAGTTAGACATAGGCTTTTTGCCATTTTAAGTCTTCCTCACTACACTAGTAATCATAAAACATTTCATACACACTACACTCGTTTACCATATAATTTTTATTCTAGGTATACCTATCACAAGTGTTAAAAGTTTGAGCTTATCAATAGTATGTCATTCTCCTCTTTCTAAATATGCATGTTGAATTTGAATACATTACATAGTCTTCATTGAAAATTGTTTGCGTTGTTCGGGACATTACTTACCAAATCTAGATTAATTTTTACTTGGATATATTCTTGTATTGATGGATTTATACAATGTATTGTATATAACTATATGTGCATAGTTAACATTATGTAAATATCATACCTATGACATGACACCCAACCAGTGGACATGGTTGCCCAAAAAGGACAAGTTGCCAACTAGCCGACTTGACAACTATGATTGGTACCGTGTTTCTTGAAATTTGGATGTGAAAAACATTCATATTCTTTCCTCATTTTAAGTAGATATGAATAAAATAACTAGCTAGACCCAAATTGCATGTAGTTGTAGATCATATTTAGTTTGTCGTCTTTGTCTCTTTCTCGGTAAAGGCGGAATTGTGCACGTTCTAGAAGCAAAACTTGATAGAGGAGGACAAAAGGTGTCTAGTTGGTCTCATGTGTAGTTTTGTTTGCTTGATCTGCTACACTTATCTGTTGAGCACATCAATACAGTTCTGAGAGTCAGAGATCAATGACTTTAGGTTTGGTCATACTTATCTGACATCGACAGTAGAGGATATTGACGTACATAATATGTCTTCCTTTGCATGATGGGGTTCATCATAGTCTGGTTAGGATTCTAAGGTACATCATTTATCCAATTTGTTAGGCGTGAGAAACCTATCAATGCATCCTTTTTCAGCCAATGAGGCACAACAATGCAACGATGATGACTATTGAACTCTTTCAATCTACAAAAGTGTCCACCTAGCTGACCGTCTAGTGGCGTTTCTTATCACATTATTGTTGGTATATATGCCCATAGAGCCATCCCAAGCGATTGCATGAAGTCGGATATTAATTAATCAATTAATGTGATTATTTAGTTAATTAATGAATTCCAGAATATTCTAATTAATCTACGAGTGTTTTAATTAACGTAGTGTTTCTGTTTAACGATGGATTTACGAAACTCTAATTCCCTTCGTCTCCTATTTAAAGGAGGCTGACAGACGATGTCTATATAAGATATTGAGAGAGGCTTTTTAGTTTACGCTCATGTGTGTAAACCCTAGCCGTCACCGTCCTTAGGAGAGAAAGGAGAGCAACGCACCGCTAGCACGCCGCCGCACAGACACGACTCCTTCCCGCCGACTTAGGAAGCACGACGTGGAGTTCCAGTCCATCCACGTGGACGAAGTAGAAACGCAGATGCTGAGACGCCTGCGTTCGGAGTACATCGATGACCATCCATGCGCATTACGAGCGGCGTACATCATCGCACGAAAAGAGCACCGCCGGATTTTCCTGCGACAGCGAACGGGAGAGAAGTTTCGTCTGTGTAGGCCAACGTCGTTGCATATCTTTGTGCAGTAGGACATCGCCGGACTTGCTCCGCGATAAGGTATATCCCGCAAACACTCCTTCCGAATAAGTTGTTGTCGACGAGATCCTGTGTCGGGTTGTGTGGATCTTTGTTGCTTCCGCCGTGCATGTTTTCTCCACAAAACCCAACAGTGGTATCAGAGCAGCATCGATCTATGACGTATTTGGATTCGTTTCGATATGATCGAATCATTGTATACTATTTTTATGCTGCATACGATGCGAATTAAAACTGCTAATGTGCAAATCTAAACCTAATTCCACATACGCCATAGACTTCTATTTTTGACGTTTTGGACGGGGTCGACTATGGAAAATATTGATTTTTATGTGTATCCCGCACAGCGGCGTTGCCCCTGTGTACCCCGCATAGTCTGTGTGGGAGTCAAAAAAATTATTTAATGGGGAATGTCCCGCAGTAAAAGTATTGGAATTTTAATATGTATACACGTATATGTAGATATACCTATGATAACATACACATCGCTATTAAAATTCTAATTTATATGGTGAATGCATGCACGGTTATGGCCTAGTATCCCCTTTTTGAATGTTGTGAATGAATGTGGATGTCAATCTTGTGGATATATTTGTTTTTGAATGCTATGGATGTATAATGGTTGCATATGAATCCTTTGTATAAAGTATTCAACTTGCATGCCGAGCCTCATCTCTTATTTCAAAGTGTAATTAATTCTTTTCTTTTATATTTGTACTCATATGATGTAATAGAGATAGGATTAGTTTTAGTCTTTATAAACTTGATGTAAGGAAGCAACCTGAAGATCCAACTCCAAGGAGCATCCATGGAGAAGCAACAAGAAGATCCAATTCCAAGAAGAAACTTGAAGTTCCAACCTAACGAAGCATCCATGAAGTTGTTCATTGTAATGTTGATCATTACAAGCTTACATGTTGATTCATAGGTGTTGCATGAGATGCATAAGACCATAGGTGGACCGTAATCATTTGTTTCTCTAAAGTATTACAATAGTATGGCCATAACCGATGTATTTGTGTTTGTGATTGCAAGTTTATCGTTTGTGGTTGTGAATATAGTAGTATATGATATGTACTATAAGTATGTGGTGTTTGGATATGTATATGCATTAATAAAACCCCTCAATTAATAATATTAAGTTTTAGTTGCCTTCTATAAAGCAACACACATGAAAAGCTTGATCGACTATGTGTGGGCACACCTTCGCATGGTACACTGTCTATCTTGTGGAAGTGTGATGGTGGGTGTGTGGGCATGCCTCCGTAGGGTGCACACTCATCGTGTTGGCTTATGGGTTGGACTTAACTAGGGAACCTTGATAGGATCAAGTACCTAGAGGCACACAGATGCATCATGGCAAGGAGTTGTACATGATCATCTATCCAAGAGTTGCATATGATGCAATTGGCAAGAGTTGCCTACCTTAGTATTTGGTCTTTGACGCCGATGTTGGCTGGGCATTGATCCAATTATTTTGGGTCTTGGCTCACTAGAAGGTTGTGTGTTGCAATCTTCCGAGTTGATAGTGAGGGCTATCAATTTGAATAAAATAGTGGGAGCATAATTAATTAAAGGCCTAATTAATCTCGTTTATCAAATCTTTACAAGTCAAAATGTTTTGGACTAAATGCAAATTTTTTCTTTTGTAGCAATCAAATGGAAAACAACACTCACACTTTCTCATTGTGATCGGTCCTTGAGAATGACAAACTTACCGGAATCAACTTTCAAAATTGGTTTAGGACGCTGAGAATTGTTCTCACACATGATCGTAAGCTCTATGTCTTTGAAACACCAGAGCCAGCGGAACCCACCGTAAATGCACCCAAGGCTGAAAAGGATGCTTACTAGAAGCACCTTGATGATGTCGTGGATGTCAAGTGCCTGATGTTGTGCTCAATGAACTATGAGTTGCAAGAGCAGCATGAGAACATGAATGTCATGGAGATGGTAACACATCTCAAGAACATGTATCAACATCAAGCAAGACAGGAGAGATATGATGTTTCAAAGGCTTTGTTCAAAAGCAAGATGAAAGAGGGAGACTCAGTTGGAACCCATATACTCACTTTAATTGGGTACGCGGAAAGCCTATCCAAGCTGGGATTTCCCCTAGGTCAAGAGTTGGCCACTGATGTGATTCTACAATCGTTGCCTGAATCATATAGTCATTTTGTCATGAACTACAACATGAATAATTTTGACAAGCCGTTGTCAGAATTGTTAGGCATGTTGAGGACAGCTAAAGCACAGATGAAGAAAGACAAGCCCAAGTCTGTGATGATGATCAGCAAGACAAAGGAAAAGTCAAAAGGAAAAGGCAAGGCTAAGAAAAGTTCTAAAGCCGGGCAGAAGCCAAAGTCATCCGCGCTCAAAGCTAAAGGTGGGATCTCCAAAGAAGGCAGTTGTCACCATTGTCACCAGGCTGGACATTGGAAAAGAAACTGTCCGCTCTACCTGGAGGAACTGAGGAAGAAGAAGTGGGGGATAGAGATCTCCACTTCAGGTATATATGTTATTGAGATAAACTTAAATACTTCTTCATCATGGGTACTGGATACCGGATGTGGATCTCACATATGTTCTAATATGCAGGATCTGATAAGAAGTAAGCGTTTACAAAAGGTCCAAGTCAAGTTGTGGGTTGCTAATGGAGCAAGAGTTGCTGCCACCGTAGTTGGAGTTATTAGTTTATCTTTTCCTACGGGCCTTGTAATAGAATTAGATAATTGCTATTATGTACCTACCATTAATAGAAATATTATTTCTATATCTTGTATGGACAAGAGTGGATTTGAATTTCACATTAAGAATAGAATTATTTCTATATCTAAAGATGAGATCTTTTATGGCAATGCCCCTATGTCTTATGGTATCTACTTGTTAGAACTTGAGACTAGCATATAAAACATAAATACTAAAAGGTTAAAACTTGACAACTCAAACAAAACATTCTTATGGCATTGTCGTCTTGGGCACATAAACGAGAAGCACATATCTAGACTCCATAAGGATGGCTATCTAGACTCTTTTGATTTTGAATCATTAGAGACATGTGAGGCATGTTTATTATGAAAGATGACCAAGACTCCTTTCATTGGACACAGTGAGAGAGCCAATGATCTGCTAGGGCTCATATATACTGATGTATGTGGACCTTTTAGATCAAATGCTAGAGGAGGCTATCAATACTTCATTACCTTCAGTGGTGACCTCAGTAGGTATGGCTATGTATATCTTACGAAACACAAGTCAGAAACTCTTGAAATGTTCAAGACTTTCATGAATGAAGTAGAGAAGCAACTTGGTAAGAGTATTAAAGCACTCCATTCCGATCGAGGTGTCAAATACTTAATCCAAGAGTTTGAGGACCTTCTGAGAGACCGTGGTATTGTATCACAATGGACTCCACCTGGTACACCACAACATAATGGTGTGTTAGAAAGAAAGAATCGTACATTATTAGACATGGTACGATCAATGATGAGTTCAGACGAACTTCCAATATCATTCTGGGGATATGCTCTTGAAACTGCAGCATTTACACTTAACCATGTACCTTCCAAATCGGTTCAAAAGACACCATATGAGATATGGAATGGGAATCGTCCCAATTTGTCTATGTTAAAGATTTGGGTATGTGAAGCTTATGTTAGGAAACAATTTCCTGAAAAACTTGGACCCAAATCGGAAAAATGCTATTTTGTTGGATACCCCAAGGAAACTCGGGGATACTATACTTCGACACACCAACTGACAACAAAGTGTTTGTTTCTAGGACTGATGTATTTCTTGAAAAGGAATTTATTTCCAAAGGAATTAGTGGGAGTAATGTAGAGCTCGAAGAAGTTCGAGACCAACAAGAAAGTAGAGAACCTGAGGAGGTACATAAGGAACATGAAGACTCACAAATTGTTGTGGAATTTCAAGTTCCAAATGTAACACAGGAACCTCATAGGTCTAGTAGGACACGACTTGAACCTGAGAGATTTGAATTTCTCATGACTCAATACAGTGACGAATTGGGCATAACAGATGAGCCAACTTCCTATATAGAAGCTACTAAGGGACCAGAATCTGAGAAATGGCTCGAAGCCATGAGATCTGAGATGGAATCCATGTACACCAACAAGGTATGGACCTTGGTGGATCCACCCGAAGGGGTAAAACCCATAGGGTGCAAGTGGGTCTTCAAGAAGAAGACTGACATGGGTGGAAATTTTCAAACCTATAAAGGTAGATTGGTTGCGAAATGATTCCGTAAAATTCAAGGTCTTGATTATGACGATACCTTCTCACCAGTTACCATGGTTAAATCCATCAGGATCATGCTTGCCATTGCAGCTTACCATGACTATGAGATTTGGCAGATGGATGTTAAAACAACATTCCTTAATGGGAATTTAGTCGAGGATGTGTACATGACACAACCTGAGGGTTTTATTGATCCAAAAGAAGCCAATAAAATATGTAAGATACAAAGGTCAATCTATGGATTGAAGCAAGCATCTCAAAGCTAGAATCTATGTTTTGATGAAGTAGTCAAAAAGTTTGGCTTTAGTCAAAATGAAGATGAACCTTGTGTTTACAAAAGGGTTAGTGGGAGCACAATTGTATTTCTCATATTGTATGTGGATGACATACTAGTGATGGGAAATGACATCCCTACTCTTCAGACAATAAAAGGCTGGCTAGGGAAGACCTTCTCTAAGAAGGATTTAGGCGAAGCATCCTATATACTAAGGATCAAGATCTATAGAGATAGATCTAGAAGTCTTCTAGGCCTAAGCTAGTGCACATATATTGACAAGGTGCTAAAGAGGTTTAGCATGGAGGGTTCTAAGAGAGGTAACTTGCCCATGTCCCATGGGGTTACAATCTCTAAAGCCCAGTGTCCTAGTTCATGTGATGAACGGGCACGCATGAGTAAGATTCCATATGCATCAGCAATTGGATCTATCATGTACGTAATGTTATGTACTCATCCTGATATGTCGTATGCTTTGAGAATGACGAGCCGGTATCAGTTAGATCCAGGTGAATGTCACTGGACAGTTGTAAAGAACATCCTAAAGTACTTGAGAAGGACTGAGGATCAATTCTTGGTATACGGTGGTGAGGAAGAGCTCGTGGTAAAGGGTTACACTGATGCTAGCTTCCAAACTGACAAAGATGACTACAGATCGCAATTTGGATTTGTGTTTTGCCTGAACAACGGAGTTGTGAGCTGGAAGAGTTCCAAGCAAGAGACGGTTGCGGATTCTACAACAGAGGCCGAATATATTGCTGCATCTAATGCTGCAAAGGAAGCTGTGTGGATCAAGAAGTTCATTTTTGAACTTGGAGTGGTTCCAAGCACTGGTAATGCAATTGAGTTGTTTTGCGACAATAATAGATCAATTGCACAAGATAAAGAACCTAGATCGCACCAACGTTCCAAACATATTCTATAGTGGTTCCATCTCATACGAGAGATCATACAATGAGGAGATGTGAAGATTTGCAGAGTACCTACAGAAAGCAATGTGGCTGACCTGCTCACAAAAGCGCTTTCATAGCAGAAACATGACAGACATGTTCGATCACTTGGATTGAGATTCATGAGTGATTGGGTATAAGTGTAAGTGGGAATCTATTGGTATGCATGCCCATAGAGACTATCATTTGATGATTGTAATGGGATACTATGTAAATGATTTGTAATACTACATTGATCATATCAATAAAGGCAAGTTTCCAATCTATATGTTTGTGTTTTATATTGTGAGATGACCATAAAACTTATAGATGTCTATAGAATAATATACTCAATGACATATGTCTTCGGGTTGATGACTTGAACAGTGAGATCATATGTATGCTAAGAGTATGTATTCTTGTTTTGTCCCTAATCGGTTGTTATTGTGGAAATATCCATAGACATCAATAACACATAAGATTAGAATGTATGTTGGTTGATGGAAGAATCTCATTATCCATGATATGGAGATATCAAACCAAATACATAGATACTTTTTAGAGAACAATGTATCAGAAAGACCCACCTTGAGAGTGACACATGGATACCATGATTGGTAGTTAGAGTCGCATCTCAAAATGATGGTGGTGATTGTGGTATTTAGACCCGAAGTCACTACACTTGTCACATGTCGTTCAGTGTACTTTGACATCATCTACCGTGGTCCTGAATAAGGATCGCCATAAAGATGGTGCTTGGGTGCACTGTGACACATGGGGATGATTGTGAGTGATGTAGATGGAATTTGTCCTTCCTACGGGAGTTTGATATTCCAACCACTTGATAAGTGAGACTGAGAAATGCATGGCCATGCTGATGTGAGTCAATATGTGATATTGAGCTTACATATATCTCAGACTGTCTGCTCTAGTTCAAGGAACATGGATTGAATGTTGAAAAGGATAACAATTCCATGACTCGAGTTCAATCCGGATATCAGCGACAAAGGAACTATACAATCACTGTAACACCAGTCATGATTGATAGGTTAAGTTGTTCTCCAACTTCTCCAATTACTTGGGTGGCAATGAAGTCTTACTAGATACCAATCATTGCTTGTGAAATCATAATATGATTATGGATATCACTGCCAACATAATTTGGAGCCTACCGGGTCACACACATAGGATGTGTTGGAATAGGAGTATAATTGTGGATTTGATTGGAATTGCTCTGAATCACATTGATTACTAAAATGTTTATGTAATGTATTAGAATAATATTGGAGTGACTGGCTCTAAGTACAAGTGGGAGTCTGTTGGTATATATGCCCATAGAGCCATCCTAAGTGATTGCATGGAGTCGGATATTAATTAATCAATTAATGCGATTATTTGGTTAATTAATTTATTCCAGAATATTCTAATTAATCCACGAGCATTTTAATTAACCCAGTGTTTCTGTTTACCGATGGGTTTAGGAAACCCTGCTTCCCTTCGTCTCCTATTTAAAGGAGGTTGACGGCCGATTTCTATATAAGATATTGTGAGTGGGTTTTTAGTTTACGCTCATGTACGTAAACCCTAGTCGTCACCGTCCTTAGGAGAGAAAGCAGAGCAACACACCGCTAGCATGCCGCTGCACAGACACAACTCCTTCCCGCCAACTTAGGAAGCACGACGTGGAGTTCCAGTCCATCCACATGGACAAAGTAGAGATGCATACGCTGAGATGCCTGCGTTCGGAGGACATCGACGACCATCCGTGAGCGTTACGAGCGGCGTACATCATCACACGAAAGGAGCGCCACCAGATCTTCCTGCGACAATGAACGGGAGAGAAGTTCCATCCGTGTAGGCCAGTGTCATTGCACACCTTTGTACAGTGGCACATCGCCAGACTTGCTCCGCGATAAGGTATATCCCACAAACACTCCTTCCGAATATGCTGTTGTCGACGAGATCCTGTGTCGGGTTGTGTAGATATTTGTTGCTTCTGCTGCACATGTTTTCTCCACAATACCCAACAATTGTTTGGGCATACAGTGTTTTACCAACCTAGGAAATATGATTTGATGTAGGTACTTTACATCATGTAGGATGTCATCAGAGGGGAGTGCATTCTTCTAATAGTTTTGTCGAAGCTCTACTAGTGTCTGAAAAACACCAAAACAAATGAGGACGTCATCCATGAAGCTGTCTGTCCACTATATATTTGGTGGGTGATGCACCTTTATTGTGTAGGATATGTGCCTCCTTCAAGGAGGAAAACAACTCTGGAACATTCCTAGCATGATTCCTTCAAGATTGTTGGGGTGGGACTTCTCGAAGATTGTGATCGATTAGCGAGTGGTTAGCTATTTTGTTGGATCAAGACGTTTGTTGGCACTAATTGGTAGTGAGAGGAAAAATAAAATCCTACATGATGGAAATAGTGGGGTATCAAAAACCTCATCATGTAACCTGGGTTAAGATGTTGTGCGACGTAAGAAGATAACTTTTTTGTAATTTCATAGGTTAATGTGTATGTTTTTTCATGACATTTGTTCTTGAACATGTATGTTTTCATTCATATTGTAATAAATAAGTCATTAAAAACTTTTTGAATTTATATTAGCTTTTTCAATAGACTAATTTAAAATTATTATGTTTTTTCTTGACCAAATGACGTTTGTTTAAATGCCAGGTTCAAAGAGAACTTTCAACCAAAACCGATGCCACTGAGATTGATGTTGGTGCCACCGACATTGATACTAGTATCACCGACATGCATCCAAAAAAAGAAAACTCTAAAGTAAAGTTGATAGAACTGATACCATTATTTTTTCCCCCAAGAGAAAGATCCAGAAGCATAAAAAACTGACCAGTACCATTGGCATCCATGATGGTGGTACTAATATTCCTATCATTGGTACCAACATCATCCTAGTCAAACTTGAATTTAGTCCAGACAATCCCACCTAGGTAAAAATAAGGATGACCTTAATCCATCCTAATATCAATGATCTAGATCTTTTCTTCGACACTTGAGGTTCTACAAAACCGAAGCTATGTCATTTGTCACAAATACCTTCAGAGAGGGGTAGATAGCCTGCCCTCGACCAAAAGGAGGAGAAAGGAAAGGATGGGAATGAGGAGAAACAATCATCATGATACCTTTGAGGAGTGATTTGTAGGCCCAATTGCAATCTATTTGTTCTAATAAATAGAAGTGATCTTCATTACTTATTGTTCCTAGACTACAACTAATTATTTTTATGGATTCTCACTAACTACAAAAGAACTATTTATGGGTTAAGGTTACTTGGTCAGGGGTTAAAACCATAACCAAACTAGACTTTATCTCTAAGACCTATCCTTAACCGATATTATTCCAATCTCTGACGGAATTTATTTTTCCTCTCTCAATAGCCTTCTCCCAAATTGTAGTATAATTGGTATTTATTTCCAATCAAACATGCCGCCTTTTGGTGTGCACATGCACTCCCTTCTCTGGTAAACTCATCCATGATACTCTCGCATAGGTGTTTGGCTATTAGCAGCATCGAGCGCTCCACCCACAACGATTGTAATTTTCTTCTCTTCAAACTATGGGATACCACTTGTTGGTTAGATAGTTCATTCTCCCTATGATGTATGCAACTGACAGTCAATTCTCTTATACACATGTGTTCTTTTCCTTTGGTAGCAGTGATGTCAGTATGAATAGATATCACCAATTTGACATAGACATTGAGGAGTATATGTTTGACTTGACGGAACAATGAGCACCGCATGTATAAATAAGTGTACATTTTCCTTTGCACTCTATAATATGATTATTCGATAATCATGAAAGAAAAATGCACAATTTACTTATTCATGAGAAATCACACTATTGGTTTGTTTGTATTTAACTTTTTCATCAGCTACAAGTCACGATTTTTTTGTCCTTTCCAGATTCATGATGAATATAGGTTAGTTCATTACATTCTTCTCCCTTTTCCAACATCTGTGTTTAATTTGTTGTCGTCCTCCTCTCTTTTTCTATATATCACATCCCATCGTCATTTTTTTACAACAATTTTGATTATTATTGTATACATGATCACTTATTATACATCATCGACAAGGAGTGGTTCAAGTGGTAAAGCATGAGTCCCCTAACAAATGGATCTAGATTTGATTTCTTGTTGTCATCATGAATATACCACCCTTCTACACTACTACAGAAACAACATTCAGTGTCACTTTTCTGGGCGTCGGTTATTAAGATAATCCGACGCCTATATTATTCAATGTCGGATATTTAGGGAAACCGACATCTATCGTCGAAGACCAGCCAGACACGGGTACCGCTTTGTATTCAACGTCGGCTGGATATAACAAACCGACGCCTAAAATTGCCCATGAAATCCAAATTTCGAGCGAAAAAATTTTGCGTCACATACAGCGTCGGTGTTTTAATTAATCACCGACGCCTATACAAGAAGGATATTTCTGTGAAAAGTTCCGCTTTCGGTGTCGGTCAATCCTTTGATAACCGACACTGCTAATATTTCCCGCCAAATAAGATTGTCTAATTTGGACGTTGATTTTTTTCCTATCGACCGATGCTTATCCGAATCGACATCGGTTATCTACAGAACAACCAACACTATTTGATATGGTGTCAGTTTTGTGTAATGACCGACACTGATTGTTTACTAATTAGCACCCCACGAAGCAGACTCTTCCCCTTTCTCTGTTTCACTGCAATCTAGCATTGATTTTAGGTCTGGTGATTCCAGTGAGCAAGCACCCGCCGCCGCCGCTCCTATTGCAACGGTCGATTCCGGAGAGCAAGCACCTGCCGCCGCCGCCGCTCCTTCCCCCTGTTTGCTTTGGCGATTCTGGTGCCGACACTGTCTCCTGGTCACCTCCGACACTGCCTCCTGGTCGCCCAACTGCTCACCGCCGACGCTACTCTCCTCACCGTCGCTGCTCTCTCCTCGTCAGCGCTCTGCTCTTGGTCGCCCGCTCACATGGTACCCTTCTTCTTCCGCTTCCTGCTTAGACAATAGGGGTTTCTCCGGCTTGCTCCTTGCTCCTACTCCTGGCCCCCTACCCCTCTTCCTACTTTTTCCTGCTCTTCTCATTTTTAATTGAGTTGTACATGCATCAAAATCGTTCCTACTTCATATAAGCTCTGTATGTATGTACTGTTGCACCCATTTACATCTTTATGTATGAACTGCTTTATGTATAAACTGTTGCACCTCAACTAATATTTACTAATACATTATACTTGTACCTATACATACATTCATACCTTAGTTTTTCTTGTATTGTTATGCATTCAACTAATTGACCGTCCTAAATCGCGCATCCTAAAATTGGAGGCGGATTTGAGGTAGTCGAGCTTTTACATTTATAAGCCTGAATCCTTTTAGGCCCCCGCAACTTTGTTTACGAGGTCGAAGTAGATATACGGGGTCGAACACAGGGACAATGGGGGTAGTGTTGAGAACACGGAATCGACACGCTACACTCCGGCAGGTATAAAGAGAGGTAAATTCCCAAAAAGGGAAACAGTAAGATGTCACAAATAAAACAAAGAAAACTATCTCCAAGTAGAGCTACGAGAGAGATTTAAGATTTTAGTCATTTAGCAGTTTTTAAGGGTTTTCATGCAACATAAATAGAAAGATATTGCTCGAGCTAAAGCGAGGTACGAAGGATAAAACTCCGGTAAGACAAGCGGTGGTAGAACCAGCCATGTACCCCTCCTCTCGAAGCGAGTACCTCTAATAAGGCATCAGCGCCCCTCTCGAGGTCACTGGACTAAAATTAGAGTGGAAAGGTCACTAAAGCAACTCCGTTCCTGGCACTCTCATACTGCAGAATCGGACCAAACACTAGAGCCACAACACAACTCTCGAAGTTGTTGCGATGGGAAAAACATGATTCGTTAGCTAAGCGAAACGCGATCCAAACATGCAAGCTAGAGTTCAGATATCAAACATAGCAGTCATCCAACATTGTGTACCAAGCATAGAGCAACAAGTAATTAAGCATCTTCTATTCTCATAGACAAATAAAGGGTCTTAATTACAATGCATAAGTAAGGAATTAAATGATAGAAAGTAAAGATAGGTGTCGCCTCCTTGATGTAGAAGGACGACAGGGTGTTGTAGCTCTCCTGCCCGATATCGCTCAGAGGCCTAGCCTGATACAAAGGTGTCGGGCGGCACGCACCGACTGTCGACCGTATCGCTCAAGCACCCTGGCCGATACGCTCATGTCGGGCGGCACGCTCGACAAGCTAAGTGTATCGGGTTGATATCGTGTCGGGCTAAGAGCTACGCATTGTTGTTGTCCGGCACTTGTGTCGCCCGGGACGGTCCTAAGTGAACTGTCCCCTCCCTCACGGGATGAGGAGAAGCTCACCTAGTGTCTCCCGAGACAAGCACTGGGGCACGACACGTATGCTCTCGCAATCTCCTCGGAAGATAGCTCAACTCCCAACTATCCGAATTCTAAAACTCCCAACCGTTTGTGGTGAAATCTATTTGTCCTCATGCTAATGCATATGGTTGCTGAATCACGACCTCCCAGTCGTAACATGTAGTTGTCGGTAACCTGTTTTAGCAGGTGGGATCATCACCTTAGTCCCACTATATATGTACTAAGCTAGTGTTGTATGTAAATTCGGTGTTACTGTTGTTATGCACTATATATGTGTTAGTTTGTCATGTTATCATATGAATCTGAAGCACTTGTGCGTGCTGCACTTTATGTATTTTGTAAATGAATATAGATGTATTTTGTTATATGAATCTGAATGTTTATACATATTTGAATGTTTATAGATGTATTTGAATGTTTCTACATGTGTGAATGTGAGAATTGAAATGATGTCTGAATGTATCAATGTATCTACTTGTGTGAAAAGTATATTTTTTTGATTTTGCAGGTTTGTGGCCTGTTTGTTGGCTGGTATCAATGGATGTCGTAAACCTGCAGTTTAGAAAACTGAACTGCAGGTTCTCATCCTGCTGACCAGCCACAGCAGGCCTGCAAACTGATAAGAAAAAAAAACATAAGCGTCGGTTATTTATAGAACACCATCATCAAAGGCCTACCGCGTCGGTTTTTGGACAAAAACCACCGCCGAATGTGACCACGGCTGTGGTGGAAATGGCGTCAGTTATTCGTACAAAACCAACGCCTATAGGATGTATAGCGGCAGTTGTTTACTTGATAACCGACGCAGAAAGTGTCCTAGATGGTGCCCTTTTTGTGGCGCGAACCCTTTTGGCGTCAGCTTAATATATATAACCGACGCCTACATGTTATATAGGCGTCGGTTATAAAATCGACGTCGAAGAATTCGACCTTTAGCGGCGTCCACATAGGCGTCTCTTGAAAACCATCGCTAAAAGGGGTTAAACAACCGACGCCAAAGGCGTGTTCTGTAGTAGTGCTGGGATCCATGCCTTCACCATGTAATTGGATCTAGCCTCACTTATTATATATCATGTTCCTAGTAATGCATTGCAGAAATAGAAAATAGCACCAGACAATACTTGAAACCGTGGGTGTGATAATTGATAAATAATTTCACTTGTGTAGTCAATATTAGTAAAACATAAGAAGACAACTCTCAGTGTTGTTTTATTCATATATTACTATTGGGCTTAATTTGATGGTGGTTGTAATTCTATAGAGATGACATACACAATCACTACAAGAATACTGTAAAGTTGAGGGATATTTTCCTTGGGTAAGGTCCTAAACTAATATATCAAACCCAAAGATCATCTTCTAGCATCCATATTATTCAATATGCATATTAATATCAGAGAAGAAATATATATTGCTAATAGCTAAGTTCTATTTCCACTTGCTTTTCCATGTAGTGCTTGTGTTACATAACATGTAATGTCTTTAATTATGTTATCTAATACCGTTAATACTTGATTTATTCTTGTTCATTTATGACAAGTGAGATAGTCGTCCTAGTGCAAGTAGTGATGGAAATAGTGACAATCCTCATGGTGGAAATAGTGAAAGCATTAAATGATAAACTCACAACTATAAATTCTATGAGACAAATTATACTTGAAAGTGTTGCAAACTTACCATTTGCATCTTCAATGTAATGTTTATCAAGCAAAAGGAATAATAAAATGACGTGATACAATTTAACATGGATGTTCAGTCCATTTTTTTAAAGGAACATAAATCATTTGAGTATGTTTTAGTTGTGCGTGAAAAACTTTGTATGTGTTTGGAAATGAATATATAAATATATGACTTGCTTTTGATTATTGGTGTATAATTTTGTTTAAATTTATTCATTGGACATCCACAATATTAAACCAGCGATATAAAGTTACATTTATAGAAAATACATTTAATCTGATGGTCTCAATATTGAGCAAAACCTTGTCAACAAGGCCATACTCATGCATCTTTCTAGGTGAGGGGGCAGTGTTTCTATATATACTTGCTCAATGATGGCCCTAAGAAGAAATATGTACTCACCAAGCCTCTACGCATAGAACAAAGGTCAGGGATAGGCTTTGACTAACAAGTGGTGTTAGATATTTAGATATCTCTACTCAGGGAATTATATATATCTGTTTAGGGATTGAGCCATGATATGCTAACCATATTTTGTTGTAGTGTCTTCTCCAAATTCTACTATGACACCATGTCTGATATATGGGTTATCACCTCTTCTATAGGACATATGTTTATTCCAGTGTTTATTTTTACTTGATAATGTTTATTTAAAAATAACTTTTTTTGCTTTTGCAAATTTGAACCATTGTTCCATGTTCATGATTAGTCACCATTTTAATGGGTATATTTCTTTATTGTGAAAGTGTGTTTTAACTTTGGAAAAATTATCATAAACATAAGTAATAGCATTCTCTGAAAGAGAGTAAAAGTTGTAAGGTTTTGCGTATCCAAAGAAAGATGGATCATCCTTTAATCTATTACTTATTCTTTGCACAAGTGGCATTTTTACTAGATTAAATGGTGTCTCACACTGCAAAAGTGTTTAATCAAATTCATAGATCCCTAATTCCATTTAGGAAATGATAGTTTGTTTTTTATGAATTAGAATCAAGAATGAATTGTTCTATGGTTAAACCAAATATCCTATAAAATCCATCTCTAATTTCACAACCAACTTCTAATCATTTTGTTAGTCATTTTTTCTTTTTACAAACATACAAAGTCAATTTTTTCTTTTGGCCTAGATTATTTTATCATAGTTAGTAGTGTTTCTAACTTCACAAAATCCTTGAGTTCGACATATGAAACTCAACATTTAGTATTACTTCGACACCTACACTTACATTTCATACTTGTGGTTTGTGCATGTTGGTAAACTATTATATAGCGGTGTTTCTTCGATAGTTTGGGTGATACCAGGTGGACTACATTTCTTTGGGAAATTTTTGGGATCTGTTTTTTATTTTTTTTATGTTTTAATTACCATTTTTTATTCTTTTATTTTTGTCATGGATTTGTATCCACGAAAAGTTACTGAAATATAAGATGTTATCTTCTTGCAATGTCTATGGACTCCTATTACATCTCATCTTCTAATTAGTGTGTCCATGTATAGGGCTCAAAAAAACTAATCAAGGTATTAAAATCATTTACATTGTGTAAGGTAAGCAATGATGGTGTGGAATGATAATGTGGTGAGGGTATATGATATGTCTAGATAAGTTCGGCCTATTTTCATATGCTAGAATTAGAACATATGTTCTGAATACATAGGTGGGTGTAAGTAGGACCAATTCTTCTCTTTTTCCTCGAAACTCCTCACGTGATGTGTGTTTGGCTTAGAGTGAGACAATAAGACTTGCTGCCTCATTTGGTATGGACAACTATTTTCACATAGGTTGGACCATGAAATGGTGTGTTTTAGAGTTTACACTTTGTTCCAAGTACATGTTGTAGTGTTTCTGTCATTATTGCTAGGAGTTATATATTGGTACTTGCAATCATAGGATGAATGTTGGTTCCTTGTTGATTCTGACATTGCACAAAAAAGATGGTTTCTTAGTGGTATATGTTGGGGTGTGTTGTTAGAAACACACACCATAGGAGTGGCGGTCAACACCTTAGGAGACTTTCACAGGGGTTTCCTAGATTTAATCCTCCTATGATTGGAGATTCCAAGGTTATGGTTGCATCGATCCTATCACCACTAATGTAGAGGGCATCATTTGTGAGACCTTATCATTATTTTAGACTTGTTGGTGGTGTATGAGGTGGTAGGTCGACCTTTCTCATATGAAGGCTATATTGACCATGAATAAGTTCTATATAGAGGTATTATGATAGGACTACATCACCATTACCAAATAAAAGGGTAGTGAACACATCATATTAGTTTGCATGCTCATCGGGGAGAACATCTGTCATTAAGAGCATTTGTATAATTATGTGTTAAGTTACATGGATTATGAATAGATTCTTTAAGTGGGTGAGTTGTAATCCTTCTTAATTTTTGGACTGATGAGACTGGGAATAAAGGTCATAAGTGTTCCTTCTCAATCTCTAAAATTTTGGTTGTTTACCCTCATCTTCTTTGGAGATTTCCAACTATCAACATTTTATTATAGAAGGGGTTTACAAGGTTAGTTTGGAACATGTTCATGTGTGGTTGGCATTGATTGGTGCCTAATGGGTCATTGTTTGTGCCTTATGGTCACATGGAGTCAACGTTGTAAGCTTCATGGATGATATATGACCCTTCCCATTTTATCGTAAGTGTGTGGGTTGAGGTATATGCATAGAACAAAAATTTCTTTTAGGAAATAGGTGAGGATGGAACTTTTTGGGAAAATATCAAATCATCTGTTCTTGGTAACCTTGTACATGGTGTAGAGCACGGAGCCTTTGGTATTCAATAGCATTGATGTGTATATATGAAATCCTAGAACGGATCTAGTTCTAGAATGTTTGCTTCTTGAAGTAGGTGTAAAGAATGGGTCTCGATTTCTACTAATAAATGGATTTGTAACTAAAAAATAGGGAGTAAGGAGTTTCACTTGTTGATGTGTGGATATATGTTTGGTATGACCATAGGGGTATGAGAAGTTGTTTGTGCCCATCCTGAGTGGAATCTATGATTTTATTTAGTATGTTGATGATGTTCTTGTTGGATTCTTTGACTTCTATAGTTCATCCCTTTTTGGTAAGGAGATGGACTTTGGTTATTCAACTACAAATGGATGATAAAAGTATAATTTTTTCATTTCCTTTAAATTTGTGTTTTAGATAAATGAATCCATCATTTCAGATCACATTTGGTTTTATGAGTATTACTCATGGTTGTTGATACTATTTAATCCCCATTTAAACTCATGTGTTTAAAAAACCTTTTGTCCTTATTTAGGAATAAAAACAATCTAGTCCCTAAAACATAACTCATGAACCAATTTGGTATCATCTATAATATTTATTCTATGCTGGAATATTTTGGCTAAACTTTACATCCATCAAATACCTCAATATAAAACTATTGTATTTCTAATAAATACAAAATAAAGGTAACTAAATTGTTTGTTTCATATTCATAACTAGAGGTATTAGTATACTTATAATTTGTTGTGATAGAGTTTGGACTCATGACTAAAATTTCAAATGAAATGTACTTATATTTTAGGGTTTAAGATAATTTGGGATAACTCAAACTTATGGGATCAACAATTAATTACACTCGTTTTGTTTTCTCCTAGTGTTTGAGTAGAGATTGTCCCTCCTTTGCATCAATGATGGTTAGACATGAAAGAAGAATATAACCATTCTTCTTCCTATTTTGGTGTCAAGTCATTGAAGAGGGAGCATTCTCTTCATCTGTAAACCATATTAATAAATCAAATAATAACATAATCTAATATCAAGAGAATTCAATGTAGTCATATTTTCTTCCTCCAACTTAGAAAAATAAAAAAAAATTAATTACTAGTTGTCGTTCCATATTGCAACTAGCCTACACCTTATAATACCTCTAAATTCCCTTCACCTTCAATTACCAATGCTCCAAAATCAACTGTAGAACCATCCCTTAGCTTATATAGGACTCTATAACATCGAGTTTTGAGAAACCAAAACATGCAACACAGTAGAAGGAACCCCATGAATAAAACTCAACAACATAAGTTGACATACTTCACTCGATTCTCTAATCCTTTTATCTTATAGTGAAGCCTATCACTCAATATTTTGTCCATAGAAATGCATATAGATGAACCCAGATGTACTTTCTTCTTCCTAGCCTTTTTGACCCTAAAAAGATCAACCTTAAACCAATGACATCTTTAGGTCATGTAACCATCTACCATCCTTATATGACACATCCTAATCTCTTCACAATCAACCACAACCTGATATTGCATCGGTAATCTCCATCACACATTAACACCTCTTGTAATGTGAAACACCTAAGAGTCAACACAACTTGATTCTAGTATGAAAGTACATCCTTAGTTCCACAAATTGGATCTACAACACTTACAACATAGTGGCAATAAAAGGCTAAATTCTACATACAATGTTCAATGAAATTATAGTTACCAGACTTCACCAAAGTACTCTAGCTCTGAGTAAGAAGAACCCTTCTCTTGATGCTGCCCATGAATTCTATATCTAGAGGAACAAATCCATCTTATCCATAGAAAAGACTTAAGTTTGTGCAACCTACTATATCAATTCATCAAGGAAAACAACCTGAAGGATTATCTCGAGATTGATGAAGGAAAATGAATGAGGTTGCCTATTGGATTTGATATGTATTCTAGTGATCAAATGATTATTAGTGCTCAACCATAACCTAAAAATTATTCTCTTCTTGCTTTTAAATTATTTATATATTTACATTTTTGGGAATAATAAATTTTTTGATAACACTGATTCATATAATGATATCAGTTAGGTGGAGTACTTAGTCAATCCAACCTATGAATTACATGCAAGTAGTATATATAATTGTGTAGTAATATCAGTTAATAGAAAATCAACATAATATGTACAATTTTACTTTTATTGAAACAAAATAGTATATTATATGATCATTGGGGTATTTAGGGTATGATTAATATACATTATAATAACATATTTCATTAGTTTGATATCCCTAGTTTTGTATCATATTACTATACAAATATACTGATGAAATAAAAAATATAATTTTTTGTAATTCCAAGAACTAGTAATTGAGTATAACAATATTAATTTCATAATTGCTAAAATATTAAAATCCATAGATACGATAACATTAACATAAATTGGAAATATGACATGGAACATGGAAGTATGGTATAAGAAATAATGATTTTGCATAAGAAAATTTTGTTTTATGAAAAAATGGATGAATTTACATTTTGACAAACTTATGATTACATGTAGTTTGGATTAGATATATTAACTTATTTCTATTTAAATGTATAGTACATACTTGTATTAAGGTACAAATTCTATACCTAATAACAATATTTGTGTGTATTCATATATATGATTGCAAGCTATACTTTAGAAACTAAATCTTATTGCTTGGATATATTGATAACTTTGATAGACTTAAAAATATGTGGCAAAGGAAAAAAATTAGATAGATAATATGATATTTATTCATAAAAATATATTTGTTAGAGAATTTTAGATATAAAAAGTTTTGAAAAAATATGATGTATTGGTTGCATAGTGTCGTGTTCTAGTAATATCATTATGTAAGGATTATTTATATGACTACATGATTCCCTAAAATTTTTCCTCCAAACGGTGTGGATCTCGAGTAATCGTACTTCAAATTTATACCTGATACTAGCCACTCACAACGATAATAATCAGGCCCGATGTAATAAATCATGGTCAAACACGGGGACAATGGTGGTATGGGTTAAGAATTGAAAGCATTAGCTTAGTTCACCAAACAAAAGTGAGATAAGTGTTCCTTATGGAGCGATGGACTTTCAACTGGCAAAGTGACAACCAAGCAAAGTAAAACAAAGGATCAAACAAATAGAACAAGAATGTTTGAATGAAAGAAGATGATATGAATGAGAAACTTAGATTGAGTCTCACAATCTAATATCTCTCATCAACATGAAAAACCCATACCCATTTATAGCAAGTTTATATGCAATCATCGTAAGGGTCGATTCCCTCCTCTCACGAGTTGAGGATAGATCTAGATTATAAGATTGTCTCTCTCTAGATATGAAAAACAAACAATCAACATGGAACCATATGGTCATTACCTTAAGCATTCCAACATGCTCATGCATTAATGCAACTATATAAGTCTTAGATATATGTTAATACTACTCTCTAGATGTATTAACAATTAAAAATATAGGATGGTAGCTAATCATGCAAGTGAAGCATTAATAATAGGAGTATGGAGACAAATATTGTTAAGAGTATATACATTCAATGGATATAAGTGTTTCAATGTTGGGAGAGCCTTAGTGGATACTCCTAACCCAAGTTAATTTGATCACCACTCATGGTGGTGAGTGACATTTTTGATTTACAAGTATAAGATGACATGGTGACGAATGGATGAGAGAAAATGGACAGTTCAGAGAAGTCAGTAGATACAACAAACAACAACTATATGTGGAGTAAGGATCAATGAAGAAATCCTTCTTCCCTAGCTCTAGTGATGGTGTGGTGAGGATGAAGTCCAATGCTCTCGTTCCCTCAAGGAAGATCTCCAAAACTTTGTATGGTCAATGGAATCCATGAACATATACTCTCATCCTTGGTTCATCTACTAATGGGTATGGTGAGAATTCGACAACACTTCATGGTTGGAGTGAAGCATCCCTACAATGGAGACCCTCACCTTCTATTTATCTACCTCTTGGTCTAAGTTCTTTCTATAATGAAAACCTCAGGGCATGTGCCTTGAGATACTTTTTTAAAAATCTTGGTAGGGGTGGCATCCTTTAAACATGGAGATTTTTTGGTTGATGGGTCTTCCTAGTTGTCGGACGGAGGCTTCATTGACCAGTTGGTTTGACAGGTAGTTGCCTCATCGGTCATGCATCCACTAGGCCAATATTGGGGCAACTATATTTTGAAAGGTAGATAGATGGGGAAATGAAGTCGTCGAGCTAATGATCTCATCAAGCCATCAGTCTTCAAAAGTCAACATGTTGTTCATTTGTCAAGGTCAAACTATTGAATTAGACATCCATTGGTCATGTTAATGAACAGTCCATTCGTGGACTTGATGAACTATTAGCAATCCATCGATTTGTTGCTTGTTGTACAAGGTTTGCCGGGGTCTGATTGATGACTAGAGTGATTCAAGTAGTTATCTACTGCAAAATGTCATAAAAGTTGATTAGAGAGATGATAATTCATGGTCCACCAAAACAAAGGGTATTTATAAGGATGAGGCATGAAGAACTAAGAGAAGTAAGGGTAATTTAGGCAAGTAATATCCACAAAATTGGATGTTATCATTAAAATATACTATGATAATCTACATGAGTATGTTAAAATCATCACATACATCTTAAATAAATTATAAAATTTATGAATATGGGAAAGTATATCAATGAGAATAATAAAGAAAGAATCATCACTAGAAACACAAATGAACATATGAAGCTAAATGATCCCAAGGATATAGTAAAAAAATCTCTTAACTTGTAGAACCTTTGTGAATGCTTTTGCATATGAATACATGCATATTTGAATTTTGTTTCTTTGAAGACAAGATATGTTACTATCCTTTTAGGAACATTGTTTCCCTAAATTTAATGCATGAACAATTAGATAGGTTTCTGGGCCTAAACTGATTCCATAATTTAGCCTTTGCCTTTGAAATGCCACCACTTCTTTACACATCAAAAATGCCAAGATGTGACCATTAACTTACTGAACTATGCTTCCATGCCTCAGAGTATAAAAGGGACATAGGATCTCTCAGCATAGTGGAACCATAGTTGGCGTGTTGTTATTCTCCATGGAGATAAATCTAGTCTTCCCCAACAAAAATGACATTTACATACACAATCTATTTATATTTTGAACTCCTAGTTCTCAAGTTGAATATGAATCTTTTTTACTGGTAACCCATTTCAAAACTTGATACTTCACTATATTTTTAATTCTTTGCATATTCTTAGTGATAATTCTTGTTGTTTAGTAGCATACTTTGTAATAATCAGTTTTGTACTAGTCCTTGTGATTGATCCATTTTTCTCTTGTGCTTTATGAGTGGATATATTTCCTTAAGAGAAATGGATGAACATATTAGGTCATCCTAGATGACTTGGAAGAGAAAATACGAAGAACGTAGAAGATAATGTTCAATATAAGGATATAATAGTTTATGAAATTTGATTTTGTTGTTCCAATGTTTAGGGACTCAGAACTTTCATGTAGTCAGATATAAATGTCAAAATATTGTTTTCTTGTTTCTGAAATACAATTATGTTGAAATTTGGTATTGTAAAGGTCAAGTTTTTATAGCTTGGATTCCTGTGGGTATTCTCAACCCCTACATCGTATTGGGGCATCAGATTAGTCTCCATTTCTAAATAATGATGCTTCTGTATTGCTTCATCAAGATCTATTGGGGTGTCTCATTTTCATGCTTTCTATCTTGGAGGAGTCATACCTGCCATCTAGTTCTACGGATGTCAACATCTATACTAACACCAACACACATGATGTTTTCACCATGATCTAATGCCAAATCTTTGAAAACGATCAACAATTTTGCTTTTATTTTGGATAGTTAATCTACACTTTACATGATTAAGATTTGGAAGAATTTTTCCAAAATTTTGTTTGAGTTTTATTTTGGTTCTTCGCAATGCACCTTGGCATGCCTATGTTATAAAATGATGTCTTATATCACATGTTGTGTTGATAGTGTCCAGTTTGTTTGAACCGCACCATAAAATTCTACTATACGACACAATGTGTCATAAATTGACTAGACATGTTAGCATTGTAACATTGTGTGTTACCTATTGTTTCCTGACTGCATGCAACTGCCAGTGTCACTAGGTTTCCCTAAATCAAGTGTAATTTGACACTTGAATAAAAAAATCCACTAACTGTCCAACAAATTTTAACATTAAAAGGAATTCAATATTTTGGATTATATCATTCTTGTTTTTTCATATGAAGAAGGTAATTTCTTTGGTAGAAAAAGATACATGTTTTTATACCTATTACCCTCAAACATCATTCAAAATGTGGGTAATACAATAGGTCTTAGGACCACAATCTAGAAAATTTAAATTAAAAATGATAAGGAAGTGATCAGAGATGATGCTACAAATGGAAATTGAATTACTAAGTACGTAAAGAATATCCCAAAATTTGAAGGAGATAAATCTATCCAATCAAGACCAGGAGGAATCAATTTGCTGGGAGTAGTAAATGCTGGAGATAGAGAGATTGACTCGAGATGACTATTGATAAAGTGCTCAAAAGACAAGTATTGGTTATAATGATTAGATGGTTATTGTCAATATGGTTACTCTCAACATTTGAACCAATAAGGTGACAATCACCATCAATGATCCAACAAATGTTGTTGGAGATGTGCACAAGTGTGTTAAATTTTTTGATAAATGGGGTATTGTTATGATTAGGTTCTCCGCAGACACTACAAAAAGGTAAACTTGATTTTTTGACTTATTCATGGTGAGAATATAAATAGAATAAGTTCCCCAATGACCATAAACATGGGCAAATTTTTCAGGGTTCCAACCAATAAGAAACCCTTCGTTTACATCTAAGGAAGGTTTTAAAATAAACTTGTTATAGGTTTCTACCAGAAATATAAAGTTGGAAATTTATTAGGCTAGACTTATTTTCATGAATTGTTGTCATTTGATCATATGTCTAATGAAATGTTGAAGACAATATCATTCTTTTGGAGGAAACAATGTATCAAAATTGTTAAGATGGAATGGGCACATGGAAACAAGAGTGGAAGCAAATGAATCAAAATTTGGAGATTTATAAGGATAGGTCCCCAACTGGTCATTGGATAGGGAAAAAAATATGATGTTGTGCCCTTCCATGTTTTGTTCTTTCTTGGTTGAAATCACTTTTTAATCGAGAGTGTAATAAAATTAAGTACAAATGGAATTCCAAAAGTTTAAGAAATAAAAACTATACTCCCAAGAGACAAATAAGCAACATGATCCAGACCATGATACTCATTACAGTCTACAATGGGATGAGAGGTACTTGTATTAGTGTTCATAATTAGACAATGAGAAGTATTGATATCAAAAAATTTGTTAAATTTATCATATATTTGAGTGGACAAAGTTTCATCATTGTCAGGGTTCAAGCACACATTTTTTTCATAATGAGCAAGTCCTTTAAATCTACTATCATTGTTGTTTATGTTTGTTCCAATAGCTACCAAAAATTCTAAAGTGTTTTTTTCAACCATCAAGTTCATATTTTCATCATTGGATTTAACTTGAATAGAAAAGTCATTGTATTTTTTAAATAGACCAAGAATATTGTTATTTATACAGTTTGGAATGAAAAATTCACAACAAGAATATGAATGTAATTGATCTTATAGCAGTGACACCTATGAAGGATTTTTGCCTTTTTTAGAAAAATTATAGGTCACGAGTTTGAGGGTTTGAGTTATGGTATGTTCTTACTTATTATGATGTAGCAAGAGAGTGAATGATAGGTAGCAGTAATGAAGCCTATCCACTCTAGTATTTCCATTCATTTATATGTACAACCTTAATCCAACAATTTTCAAAATTGCAATCTTATTTTAATCAAACAAAACCCAAACTTTGTGTTCAATACTAGCTCTTGTGTGGTTATTTTGGTTGGATCATTCAAATACCTTATCCTTTGGGTTAGATCCTAACTATGCTATCCTAAAATTTGTCCACTTGTAGGTGAGAGTGTCCTATATTAGTGGAATTTTATGTGTCTTATCATTGCATTATTAGTTAAACCAAGCAATATCTATCTGGCTTAGCATTGCATGCATGTGCATTCACATTCATATTATATTTCCCCCTTGAATGATGTGCACTATATAAGTGACATTTCAAATGTTTATAATTCCTCCCATTTTCCAATGTTTGATACCATATACTTCCTTAACATAATGGAAATTTGTATGGAGTGATTTGGATCAAATGAAATGTTCCTTCTACTGACTAGTGTAGCTTACTTATGAAAATACCATTTACTCTCTATCTTGCATTCTTTGTATAAAATTAATGTGAAGAATAACCCAATGAACCAAAATTTAAATACATGAGAATGTAGACTATCCAAATTGTCTTCAACATTTATTTTAGCATTGTCTTACTCTCCATCCACAAAAAGTAAATAAAAATTCAAATCCTATGTTTTGGGTGGCACACCACCCCCTCTCTCTATATTTTATTCTTCTATACCTCTCTTGTGTAACACACTTGCCACCAAAATAAAGAAAGATACAAATATGTACAAAAGAAAAATAAATAAATTTTTCACAGTATATGTATTTGCAAATATGAATGCAATCTTAACTCAAAATGAGGAGATATTTATGTTGTTTCCTCCATACCTCCTTTGACTCCATCTTTAACCCAAGGGAACACGTACATGATCAAATGTTTCCATTTACATACCCCAATATTGAATTATGCACAATTTCCTAGATTATTAGGATTCTTTGACATTTCATTTAATTCTTATTTATACATGATACTGGGGATTTTTGAAATGAAAACTAATATTACAAAGTGAAAATGGGAATTAAAATAGATAAAAATTGCACTATGTGATTCCTAGAGGTTAGCGATGCTTGATCGTGCTTGGTGGTATCGGCAAAGCATAACTAAGAGAGAGGCACAAAATCAGGTGTTAGTGTTATATGACAATTTACTCTAATTTTGCATAGCTTGATTTGGATTTTGTTGTTTTATCATAGGTTATGTGGTTTTTAATGAGAATTATTTATTATATTCTAGAATATATACATGATCATGATGTAGACATCAAAATACAGTCCTAATCATGATCAAAGTGGGTTAGATCAATATCCTGCATATTTGAGCTGTTGGGAGGTGATCTAATGATGATCCAGGCCATATACAGATCATTGACATGCTCATCTGGTGGATTTCATCTCCCAATTGATTCTTTGGGTCATTCCTCAAGGAGCAAAGAAATTACACTACAAATTGAGCGAGTGGTTCCCCAATTGACTAGTTTGGCAAATTGGAAATATCATACTCATGCGATGATTTTGAGTCGCATTTATAGACTTGTTTTATATGTGTTTTATGCATTTATTAGTCATTTCTGTGGTTAATGTTGCATAATTCATCTACTTTAGTCTATGCTACTTCTTTATGTCAAATCTCCCTTATTTCAGCATTTTGAGTAAAAATTATTAAAAGAATATATTTTGTTTCGGCTTATGTGGTTTCGTGTTGAAATTTTAGGAAAACAAGTATCTTCTACTGTCGATACCATCGACAATGGTCGATACCATCGACCGGACCACAGGTTGCCAGCCGCAAGGACCAGAAGAAAGTCGATACTAGTGACAGGAATGTTGATGGTATCGAGATACCATCAGGTTGCTGGCGAGAAGTGAGTCGATACTATCGACACATATGTCGATACTATCGACTGGTGGAGCTACAACGACACAAAAAGACAAAACCGTCGCTACAGGTTTGTTGATACCATCGACCCTAGGATCAGGCGCAAACACAAAAGAAAAGAAGAACTGCCGATATCACGCCAGGTCGATACCATCGACCCACGTCGATGGTATCGACACTGTCAGATACAAGTTCGTTTTAGATTGATCTAAATCTGACGCCTGCGATTAATTGGTGACCCAACTCGGTGATTAAACCTAATGACGACGCCCAAGAGGGGATTATCACATCATTAGCCGCTGCACACGTCCCGGGAAGGTGTGGAGAGAAGAACGGAGCCCAGAAGCACGCCCCAGCCGATCCGGACGCCGAAGAAGATGATTTCCACCACCGAAAGGCGGGAGAACGTGTATTCTATGCCAAGGATCGCTTGGATCTTATCTGTTCAGGGGTTTCACACCACTCAATCACGTTTTTCTCCATGTTTCCCTTTTTCTACTCCACGTTTTGCTCTGAGATGAACATGCGGGGCTAATCCCCTTTGTCTTTAGGACCGGGAGTAGCCCGGGAATTCATTGTATGACAATTTTATCATAGTAATTCATATTTTATCTCTTAAATCCGTGGTATAATTTTGTTTTCTCAATTATATTGGTATGCTTGATCACCATAATAATAATCTAATGCCCTTAATTACTTTGAAAGAAGAATTAATGGTTGAAAAGAGACGGAATTTACATTAATTGACAAATCCTTTGAACAAGGTGGTGTAAGGTTAATGGTGGATACCGAGAGATTGTTTTTAATGCACCTAGTATAGGGTATAGGTTACTACGAAGGTGGAACCGACCTAGACGTAGGTAGTGAATTGTACCACGACAGTGGGTAGTGAATTGTACCACGACAGTGGGCAATTCTGATTTCAGGCCACTACCCGGATAGAGAGATAACTTTGAGTAACTATATAGAATTTAATACAATGAAAACCTGCGGTGAAACCGTAATCCTAAAGATCTCATTTTGAATTGATTAAACCAAACATTTAATCGATTGCTTTGTTTTGTTTTGTTTTCATTTTCTTTTAATTTTAACAACAACTTCCAACTATTTAATCGGTCTAGATGATTGCGAGTAGTTAGTAGTAGTCTCCGACAATTCACGTATCCCTGGGTTCGACTCGGGCCTCACAAAGGCCTATATTACATTGACGCGTACACTTGTGTTTCTATGCACGTAAAAAGCGTGTCAAGTTTTTGGCGCCGTTGGCAGGGATACGGCAAATTGTCAGCACTATGAGTGCTGCAAGCGGCCACTCTAGGCCACATTTTTATTTTTTTTTTTATCATTTCAAAAATTCATAGTCTATTTTCTAAAATTTTTGTAATCGTCAAGCACGGTACTGAACTTAAATTTTCACTTTACAGGTAATGTGCATGGTGCAGACGCGTAGTACCGACTACACGTGGAACGCACCAGAGGTTCCGTTGCTGGGACGAGAAGATGAGAAGGATTACGAGCAAGACCATCTGGAAGAAATAAACTCAGAATCCGTACAAGAAGAGATGGCGGAGGAACAGACAATATGGGAGAAGATCAAGGCTTCTTCTTCATCTGCGTCGAAGGGGCCAATAAAGAAGCAGTCGATTAACATTCCAACATACAAAGTTGATCCTGCATTAATAAATTTGGTGAAGTCAAACACATTCCATGGGCTTAAGAATGAAGACCCAGTTACGCATATCAGCCAATTTGTGGAAAATTGCGACATGGTCAAAATTGACAGGTTCCCGCAGGATGTACTCTACCTAAAGTTGTTCCCGAGTTCTCTGGTAGGAGCTGCACGAGAGTGGTTGCACAATCTCGACGACGAATATGTGGAATCATGGAACCACATGGTGGAGGTTTTCTTTGAAAGGTTCTTCCCGCCCGAGAAGACCAATGATTTGATCAGAAAAATTCACAATTTCACTCGGAAGGCAGGTGAGACCTACTCGGAGATGTGGGAACGTTTTCAGATTATGTTAAGGAGGTTCCCACACCATGGTCTGGATAAGGAGAAGCAGGTTAAGATCTTCTATTTTTCTCTCTCCGAGCATGATAGAAGTAACTTTGATTCAGCATGTTCAGGATTTTTCTTAAACAACACAGACACAAGGTGTTGGGAGATTATGAAGAATATGACAAAAAAGCAATCTTGGGGCGATAGGGATGCACCAGAATAAGTCAAAGTTGTAGGTGAGTCCAGGGCCATAAAGGAGCTGAATGACAAGCTAGATCTTCTAGCCAAGAAATTGCTTGCCAAGGAAGATGCATCATCTGATGAGGAAGCCCAAGTCAAATTCATGCAACAACAGGGCTATAGAAATAATGATTATGCTTGGAGGAGGGACAAGAAGTTCTCATGGAAGGATCCAAACAACTTCCTACAAGATCCTGATGCAAAGCCACAACCAAGAGCTGAAGATAAAAGCATCGAGTTGCTTAGTCAAATGGTGCAGCAGAATCAGGAGATGATGAGTATGTTCAGTAAACAACTGCAGTCCCAGGGTGACATCTTGACCAAGTTTGGGCAAACACTGCAAAGTCATGGAGCACAAATGAGGGCTCTAGAGACGACTGTGACCCAAATTTCAAATGAAGTGGCGGCCATAAAGCATGCCAATCAGCAGAGACAGGCTGGGAATACATATGTGGTTCAAGCACATCATCAAGTAAAATATATGTCTGTGATTAATGAGGAAGAACCCCCGGTGGCAGAGATCAAGGACAAAAGCAAAATGGTGTTTGATACAGAGGCTACACCGGCAATACCGTATCCTCGCAGTCATTATGGACTACTAGGCGGATACACTCTTTTCAGAAAATCCCACCAAGAGCCCATGATGGTCGCGCCCCCGCCTAGGAAAGAAGAGCAAGTGAAGGCCATTCGTCAAGGTGCGGATACAGCCACTACGAGAGAGAAGCCACTGCAAGTTATACCTGTTGAAGTTGATCCATCAAAGTCTACGCCAGAGGGAGTCATTGAAGCAAGCTTAGGGGAGCTTGCCCCGAAAAGCTCATATTTGCCACCTCATAAGCGTCTAAATGAGGCAGTTGTGTCTAGTCCAGACAGCCCTAGGCTGAAGAAAGAGCATTGGCATTACATAAAGTTCTTGGAGATGTTCAGAAAATTTCATATCAATATTCCGTTAGTGGAAATGATTGAGAAGATTCCCGCTTACGTGAGGTTTATTAAAGAAATCATCAACAAGAAGAGGCGGATTAAAGACAAAGATATTTGCCGGGTAAATGAGATGGTGAGCTCAATCATCCATGGGAATTTTCCACAGAAGAAGAAAGACCTAGGAAGCTTTTATATTCCATGTTCTATAGGCGATCAACATTTTCCGCGAGCACAGTGTGATTCGGGCGCAATCATTAATCTTATGCCACTGTCCACATTTCAAAAGCTTGGGTTGAAGGAAATGAAGAAGTCAGCGGAAACTATTGAGTTGGCAGATGGGTCCATTGTAAAGCCTTACGGAGTGTACGAGAATGTACTCGTCAAGGTGGAGAGGTTCATCTTTTTCGTGGAATTCGTCATCATGGACATGCCACAGCTTAAAAGCAGCGAGATGCTATTGGGTAGGCCGTTTCAAGCAACGACCGATGTAGTCACTGCAATTGGGAGAGGTACTTTGACCTTGGGAATTGGTCTAGATAAAGTGGAGTTCAAGCTGCCACACGATCCTTTGGTCACCTTCTCCAATGTTCCAAGTGGATGAGGAGCTTCAAGTCGTCTAGCCTAAGATGTTAAATAAGGGCGCTTGTTGGGAGGCAACCCAACCATCAGTACTTTAGTTTAGTTCTTTTACATTTGTAGTTTGATTTGTTTTTACTTTGTTTTTAGTGTAAAAACGATACCGTGATCGTTTGCTACATGTGCAGGACTGAGGCAGAGTCGATACCATCGACCCTTGTGTCGATGGTATCGACCGTGGTACAGGTTGGCGACTGCAGAAATCGCACTATGTCGATACTATCGACGGCCTCGTCGATGGTATCGATATACCAACAGGCAGATCACAAGCAGAGGTCGATAGTATCGACATGGGTGTCGATACTAGCGAGATCTCTAGAGATTTTCAGAAGAAATCGTCTCAGTAAAGTCGATACCAACGACGGGCTTGTCGATGGTATCGACACATTCACATACAGAAGGAGGCGGACGACCTCGCAAGGGAGTTGTCCTAATCAGAGAGTCGATACTATTGACTCGCGTCGATAGTATCGACGAGCCACGTCAACGATCTGCGAGGAGAGATCTACGATGATCGCAACAATCATAAAGTCGATCCGGGGGACGCGTCGATACTATCGACTCACGTCGATAGTATCGACGCGTCAACAATCTGGTCCCCGTAGATCCAGCCATCGACGACCGTCGATACTAGCGGCTGTACGGATTGTGCTACCCATGTCGATACCATCGACCCACATCGATGGTATCGATGGGCATACAGCAGCGCCGGCCATGACTATATATGAGAAGGATTGTCGTCATATGACGTCACAACTCTAGAGCAATCCTCCTCCACCTGTGCCGAGTGTATTCCAGAGCGATCTGAGCCCGACGACGAGCCACAAGGAGCACGTTCTTCATCGAGCGGAGATTTCTTTCTCCGATCTTCACCGAGCTCTCTCTCTACTCCTCCTACTGTTGCAACCATGGTGCATGTTGCTGGTGCATCTTCTTCACACGCAAACCCGATGGACATCCCGGTGTTCATGCCACCACCTACAGCTTTGATTTCACGCCCGCGACTTATTCATCCATCCGCGGAGGTCAAGAAGATCTATGAGGAGATCCTGAAAAGAAAAATCGAGCCGACCCATTATGTTGAACGGGAGACGATCCGCAACCTGGGATTCGAGGCCAATTTGGCCTATGTTCTGAAGGGGCAGGCCCGACACATGGGAAGAAGGCCTGATGAGTTGGAGTACCACGCTGACGGCCAGCCGTTCTTCGGTGAGTGGCCTACTTACAAGGAGTTGGTGGCTGAGTTTATGGCATCGCTGTACGTCTACGTCGTACCCAACGACGTCATAGCCACCGACCGTGAGTGGATCAAGGGCCGGGTGTCTTTCCGGCTGTACAACAACGACTACAATCTTACTCTCCGCCAGTTCAATGAGATTTACAACTGGAATCACTCGCAACACGACTACCGGCGGCCGGACAACCGCACTGAATACGACGCGATCTTCGCCGAGCTTGTGACGGTGCCTCCAGGAAAATAAGTGAGCTACCATAATGCAGCGGTAGCCAACTTCGAGCATCCGTTCATACAGATTCTCCACCGGATGCTGAATTCTACTTTGTTTTCTAGGGGTGATCTGTATCTTAGCAAATTCCAGGAGTCAGAACTATTTTTCTTGTATAAACTCCTGAAGCGCCAAGAATGCAACTGGGGAGCTTTCTTTATGTAGCGGGTCTTGGCAGTAAAGCAGAGCACGCGGAGGGCTCCAATTCACTTTGGAGGACTCATTACTCCGCTAGCGCACTACCTTGGGATGAATTTCTCAACTTTGATCCCGCTCTCCAGCCGAAGCAAGGTTAATGTGCAACATCTTCACCGATAAAATTTGATCCTGCTTCGGGATGGTTTACCGTATGCTCATTGCCATGTAAACCATGCTTACCAAGAATGCTCACTTCCTGATCCTGTCTTCAATATCGAAGGGGCTCAACATTTCCGATGGCCTATCATAGCCATTGCTGACTCCGATGAAGATGGCGACAACGACGACGACGAGGCTGAAGAGGAAGAGGAGGCCCACACTCCTCTTCGGGCACGAGTGGCACCAAGGAAGCGTCCTCGCATGCATCCGGGTGCATCTTCATCTTCGCAGCCTCCGCTACCACCACCGCCCTCGCAGCCAAGTGAGGATGTCTATTCGATGCAGGGAATGTATGCTATGCTGCAGGACATACAACAGACGCAGCAGCATCATACTGTAGTATATACCGGTATTCAAGAGACTACGAACCAGTTACTGGACAATCAACGGGCGATCTTCGAAAATGAGCGCCTCCTCCTCGACAACCAACAACAGATTCATGACCGGTTGCATTGGATGGAGATGCATCATCAGCCCTTTTATGATCACTATTAGAGCTAGAACTACTTTGGAGGCTATCTACAACCTCCACCCAGGGCCCAGTTTGATCCGAGCTTCTAGGGGGAGTACCCATCTTGGGACCCCACGGCTCCACAGTACCCGCCTCCGCCTGAAGAGTAAATCGGTATCTCTGTTCCAACCTTTAAGATTGTTTTTGACTATGAGGCCATAGTCGAATTCAAGCTTAGGGGGGGTGTTGGAACATATCTATCTTTTATTTTCTCTGTTTTTAGTTTTTTTTTCTTTTGTTCTTGTCATTTATTTCTTGCAATCTTAGTTTGTTTGTAGGATCCACATTCTATCTAGTGTAATCGTGGATGTCTTAAGTCTTGTGTCATCTCAGTTGCATGTACATGGGAATTAAGGGAAAATTAAAAATTTTTTAGTGTTCGTAAGCTTGAGTGTTGTTCAACTTTGAGCACATAACTTAAGAAAATGATTGGTTTTGCCAACTTTAAAACAGATAATCACAACTGTACATTCCTAATGATTCATGTAAAGTGGACGTAATTGGTTGTTTGACCCTAAACTGACCAAATGATAATGAGACTCTAATTTGAAGTAAGAGAGAGAAACCTCTTAACTACTACACAGGTCAGTAAGGAGGGACACATAATACTTTTCAAAGGTTCAGTCAATTAGTCTTGTGATCTTTCCACCCAATTGCTTTTCACAATCCACCATAATAATTGGAAGTACTTTACGGTTTTAATCTTTTTGATTGCATGTCATGTAGATAGGACTTGCATTGCAACTACTTTCATATGTTTTGCATGAAAAATAAAAAAATAGAATAGTTATACATGCACATTATCCTTAGGTGCATGTCATTTAGTTGCATTCATAATTTTTATGCATAGAGTACATCATGTACCTCATTCCTTCTTTAATGGTGAATTTAATTATTCCATACCTTCTAAATAGTTCAAATATTTGAGTTATGCAGAAAAAGTAAGCCCAATAAATTATTCATTGTCATTTGTGGATAAAAGGGCCTGAAAAAACAAAAGAAAAAAAAAATCTACAAAATGAAAAAAAAGAGAAAGTTATTAAGAAGCAAGTAGAATAAGAAGGAGAAAGGAACATAATCTCACCTGCATTTTAAGATGAGTAAGTACATGATGTAGCTCAGTTAGATATCCATCTCATTTTGAGATGGGAGGTTAGTGCATGCATCATTCCACCCAATCTTAGGCATTAGGGCATTTTTCATGTGCAATTGCATCATTTAGGGCATTGTTGTTTTATGCATGTTAAAACCGTATAATGCTTCCACTTCTTCCATTAGCCACCCATTCCATCCACCCGTTGCTCAAATTGGTAGGCCACCGTGATTTTCTCCTCACTTGTGAGTATCAGGAGAGCTGCTTCCATGTAGATGGTAGTTAGGGCGAGCAACGTAGTATAGGAGATCACAAGATACACCGAGTCTGGACCGGTGAATTTTATTATGTTAACAGCCTTATGTGATAGTGTTCATCAGTTTTGAGGTAGATATCTTTTATGGAGGATTACTATCGCCTTGAGGGTAATTATCATTATGTGGTTAGTGAGGGCCGGTATGTGAATGTCCGATGGGAGTCATATGGGATGTTTGTTGTGATGCTTTGTTCTTTAGTTGACTCTGGCAATTCTATTCTAAGGATTAGTTGCTCAAGGGCAAGCAATGTTCAAGCTTAGGGGAGTTTGATGCGATGATATTGAGTCGCATTTATAGACTTGTTTTATATGTGTTTTATGCATTTATTAGTCATTTCTGTGGTTAATGTTGCATAACTCATCTACTTTGGTCTATGCTACTTCTTTATGTCAAATCTCCCTTATTTCAACATTTTGATTATAAATTATTAAAAGAATATATTTTGTTTCGGCTTATGTGGTTTCGTGTTGAAATTTCAGGAAAAATAAGTATCTGTCGATACCATCGACAGTGGTTGATACCATCGACCGAACCACATGTTTCCAGCCGCAAGGACCAGAAGAAAGTCGATACTAGCAACAGAGATGTCGATGGTATCGAGATACCATCAGGTTGCTGGCAAGAAGTGAGTCGATACTATCGACACATATGTCGATACTATCGACTGGTGGAGCTACAACGACACAAAAAGATAAAACTGTCGCTACAGGTTTGTCGATACCATCGACCCGTGTCGATGGTATCGAGATAGCATCAGGCGCAAAGACAAAAGAAAAGAAGAACTGTCGATATCACGCCAGGTCAATACCATCAACCCGTGTCGATGGTATCGACACCGTCAGATACACGTTCATTTTAGATTGATCTAAATCCGACGGCTGCGATTAATTGGCGACCCAACTCGGTGATTAAACCTAATGACGGCGCCCAAGAGGGGATTATCATGTCATTAGCCGCTGCACACGTCCTGGGAAGGTGTGGAGAGAAGAACGGAGCCCAGAAGCATGCCCCAGCCAATCCGGATGCCGAAGAAGATGATTTCCACCACCGAAAGGTGGGAGAACGCGTATTCTACGCCAAGGATCGCTTGGATCTTCTCCGTTCAGGGGTTTCACCACTCAATCACATTTTTCTCCATGTTTCCCTTTTTCTACTCCACGTTTTTCTCTGAGATGAACATGTGGGGCTAATCCCCTTTGTCTTTAGGACCGGGAGTAGCCCGGGAATTCATTGTATGACAATTTTATCATAGTAATTCATATTTTATCTCTTAAATCCGTGGTATAATTTCATTTTCTCAATTATATTGTTATTCTTGATCACCATAATAATAATCTAATTCCCTTAATTACTTTGAAAGAAGAATTAATGGTTGAAAAGAGACAGAATTTACATTAATTGACAAATCCCTTGAACAAGGTGGTGTAAGGTTAATGGTGGATACCGAGAGATTGTTTTTAATGCACCTAGTTTAGGGTATAGGTTACTACGACGGTGGAACCGACCTAGACGTAGGTAGTGAATTGTACCACGACAGTGGGCAATTCTGATTTCAGGCCACTACCCAGATAGAGAGATAAATTTGAGTAAATACATAGAATTTAATACAATGAAAACCCGCAGTGAAACCGCAATCCTAAAGATCTCATTTTGAATTGATTAAACCAAACATTTAATCGATTTCTTTGTTTTGTTTTATTTTCATTTTCTTTTAATTTTAACAACAACTTCCAACTATTTAATCGGTCTAGCTGATTGCAAGTAGTTAGTAGTAGTCTCCGACAATTCACGTATCCCTGAGTTCGACTCGGGCCTCACAAAGGCCTATATTACATTGACGCGTACACTTGCATTTCTACGCACGTAAAAAGCGTGTCACATACATAACTCAGAAATTCATCTAGTCAATCAGTTCATCAGCCAATCACTCGATTGGGCATTAGGGCATGCCACCTAGCTACATGTTTGTTGACTGGTTCACCAACTAAGTTGACCAATCAAGAAGTTCAAAGAATTAATCAATTAGCCAACTGACTGACTCACCTCTCAATCTGATCAATTCATTATTTGGTCTCACATAATAGGACTCTAGTTCCCCATCTTGTAGAGAATTTCATATGCTAGTCTACCAATTGGGGATTTAGATCCTTTAAGATCCAGACCCAATCGACTGACTATCCACCTAGTCAATTAGTTGGGTAATATCTAGCACATCATCAAGAGATCTGTCGGGCCACATAAGGAAATATTATATGGGCATGGTTGTGCAAGTATATATTGTTTTGACCTAACTAGGAAGGTTTTGAGTATCACTCATCTAAACTCTCATTGACTACCTTCTTGGAGAAAGATAAACAAGAAAGAAGCACAATCTTCCCCTATGACTACAATTCAGATCTTCAATGCCACTTGAGTGCTTCCTAATAGGTAGAGATCACAACATTCATTGTCTTTTCCTTAGTGACCATGACTCACTCTTCTCTCTCTTGATTTTTTTGTTTAGTTCCTACCATGAGTGAGTAGTTTCCTCATTGTGATGTAGGAGATATCCCTACTGCATATATTTTGTAATCTTACATTGCCCCTTCATTGTTGTATAAACTATTAGGATTGGGTTTTCCATCCAAATAGGATTGATGGCACAACTTGATGCCCTTATTTACTCTATCTCAATGCAATTTTTATTAAAGAAAAAGAAAAAATACATGTTCTATAGATATTTTCTCTATTTTATGTGTTTATTACAATCCTCAGTGTGGAGAGATTTGAAACCTAGGATCATATTATGAGTTGATTTTTGTTTCACCCTAGATGAGAATTCCAAAAGGGAATTCTCTTGAGTGACGGATTGAGGATCCATAGGTAATTCAACCACGATCCTATTGGGAAATATGTCCTTGCAATTCCATACTTATCAAGGATTTGTAAATTTCCTAAATCCATTCTAATAAATTTACAAGTGAGGAACGCAATGTGAGAGAAAAGGTACATGTAATGGCGATGAAACTCATTATCACCCTAGTTCTTTCCATTAATTAATTCAACCTCATTTATGAATTAAATTCTTTACAACTATAGTAATCAATAATAAATAAATTTTGTTTAGATACTGATCATCATTAGGCTGGACTAAACTAGCAGCATTCTTAAAATAGTAATCTCTTAGGATCTGACCCCTATGTATACTATGATAAGACTCGTCCACTTGTGAATGTTGTTTTCATATGTTTGTTTTGTTTAAAAACTAGAGAATCTAGTCTAGTAATTTTTTTAGTGCAATAAAAAATACAACATAAGCCTACTGTCTAACTTCCAGTTATGGAAATAAGGAGGGATCTTATAGGATCATATCTGACAAAGAGATTGGGTGGGGATATGTTGAAACCTTCTTGATTCCAAAATTTGATTGCTATTTTATTATTGCTTACGACATTTTGTTCAATCTTCCACTTAGGGTCAATGCTTAAGTCATGGATTATTTATCTACCACCACCACATTGATGACTTGCATTGGTTGTCATCCGTGGGAAACAAGATGAAAGAATACTTGTCTCATAGCTAAAACTTAACCCAACCTAGACCAATGTCTAAGCCCGTGCATCTCCACATGTTGGGGTAGAAGATCCTTTTGTAATGGTAGTATTTCATTTTGAGGAAGAACCTTATCTCACTGGGAGTTATGTTTGTAGAGGGAAAGTAAGAATATAAGCGGAAAAAGTGAGAGGATGAGGAAAAGATAGAGGAATGATTTTTGGTGTTCTACATTGATGTCAACTAGATGAGACTTCCTCCATTCAATAGTTGTACAATCACATATATTGTTAGAGAAGATCTTTGAAAACCACCTAGGGTTCATTATGGCTAGACAATGTGGGCATTGCACATGTGATGCCAGAAAGAAGAGTCGTGCATGGAGAATCACTACTCATTGAAGGAATATGTTATGGTTTATCCTAACACTCCTTAGCACACAGGAGTTAAAGTGAATTGGGAAAAAATTACCTATGAAGCTGGAAAGAAAATATGATGGAAAAGGAGTTGCATGGAGATGTGAGGGGGAAGAGATAGGGTCAAAGCCAAAGTAAGATGGATCGGTCTAACATTTCTTCTTATTAATAGACCCTCATTCTATTACAAGCACCACCTATCCTAGTTACTCATGACCATCTTAGGTTAACTAACTAGTAGTCATTCAGCTATTTGTAACTAACATGTGCTTAGGTGGCACTTGCAGGTCTAGATTAGTAGACAATCCCACCTCATGATCATAAAAATTCCCTTCCCCATAATAGTAAGATGTTTCCTCAACAACTATCTATACAAGGAAACATTGTCTTCATCTTTTCATATCTTTCCTAAGTGGATTCTTCCTTCTTCTCTCCCACCTATTGAATTAGAATCAACCAAGTTGTTGCTTATCAGTTGCAAACCTATAACACTCTAGAATTTTATCTAGGAAGTGAGATCACATTAACCAATCCTAATATGGAGGTAAAATGGTCAAGTTTTGTCCTCTCTCTACGAGAAGGTTTCAACTTGATACATGGAACATTGAGTATACTTGAGCTTCTACCGATCAGACTAGTCGATACGCCAAAACACCTATATTTCCTTCTTCCTCAAAAGGTATGTAGAAATACACTCCCAACTTATAACAAGACCAATACACCATCGTCTCCTGACAGTTAGGTCACTGATTTAGCCATACCCAATCTACCACTCAAAATTCTCTCCCTCTGCATGTTCACCTTTTCATGTGCTCATGAGCATGCTCTGCATTCTTCTTCAGTCCTTTAGTATCCAATCCCATGATCAAAGAAAGTGTTCTATCTGTGGAGATGATGTCGATGCTTCCTCATGATGAACAACCTAAGGAAGATCTCTGCCATAAACCACTTGGAAGGGGGTGAATCTGTGCACCAAGTGTTGAGAGGTGTTGTACTAATACTCCACCCAGGGCAACCATAATGACTAGTTGCACGGTTGTTTATTATAGAAGCACCTCAATTACATATCAAGCAATGCTTGAGGACTTCTACTTTCCCATCTAATTATGGGTGATAAGCATAGTTGTACAAATCTCCATATTGCTTGTGCAAATAATTCCTCCCAAAATCTACTAGTAAACACCAGATCTCAATCACATACTATGCTAGTTGAGATCCTGTGTAAACATACCATCTTTGGTATGAACGCCTCCTCCACATTCATCATAGTGTAAGGATGTCCAATGGTCATGAACTTACCATATTTTGATAGTTGATCACCACCATGTTGATTTCCTCTTCATCACTGAAAGTCATACTTGAATTCTATTGATATCCCTTCCAAAATTGACAACGGAAGCCCCAATGGATGTAGAAGTCCCACCATAGCCAACATTTCATACTTTTGTTTTGAAAAATAGTAGTTCTTCACCATCTCCTTCATTTTTTCTTTCAACCTCGGTGAGTAAAAGTTTTTTCATATGCAATGTAAAGTTTTTACATAACCCAAGTGCCTACCCTCCTTCATATCATATCATTCCTTCATTTCCTTAACAAATAGATTCAACTAAGGATACAAATACAACCTCCCTTTATAGATACCTCCCTTTGTAGAAAATTATCTCCCCCTCTTTGAGTTTATTGACACATTCATTTTCTCTTCTTCCTAACTTATGTACAACTCTTGTTGTTCTAGTCAAACTTGAAATTCATTCCTTACCTCCTCTAACCAATATGAAACCACTATGGTCATTTCACAAAGGCTGGAATCTTTCTCTCTTGGATACGTCATCAACTGCCTTGTTTAGACTTCCTTTTCTATATTCAACCATGAAAGTATATCCCAAAAGTTTATGAATCCACCTATCTTGTGTCGTTGTGTGTATCTTCACCTCCAGGGAAAAAATGAGGCTCTGATGATTTGTCTTGATACAAACCTATAACCTAGCAGGCATGGTCTTCATTTTTCAACATCATTCTATGATATCCAAGAACTCTTTTCCATATGTCAAAAGATCAAGTTTCCTTCCCTCAATGCTCTGCTATAATATGCTATTAGATATCAGTTCTAATATGACACTACCTCCACACTATTTTGAGGTGCATCACATTCCATTGTAAAGGGAAAGGTGAAATTTAGCATTGCCAAGACATGAGTAGTAGCCAGTGCCTTCTTCAATCTCTCAAAATCTTGTTTGGTTTCATCTCCTAACTTTCCTTATAAGACTAAGAACCCTCACAATTGCTTCCATGTCTTTGGCATTGGCCAATTTAGAATGTCATACACCTTTGCTTTTTCCATGGACAACCCTTGACTTGAACCTACATGCCCAATATACTGGACTTCTTGTAGAGAATAAAAAACATTTCTCAATTTAGTGTAAAGTTTATTTTTAGCAGGGCGCTTAGGATTTCATACAAGTGTGTTCTATGTTCTTGAATCTTCTTTTTGTACACCAGAATGTCATTAGAAAAGATAAGAAAAAAAATCCTTTCAACATCATCTGAACCACCTCATTCATCAAACACTGGAAGGTTTCTAGTGCCTTTGTCAAGCCAAATGGCATCACAATAAATTTGTAATGGACCTCATGTGTCATTAAATATGTCTTTAAGATGTCCCTCTTGAACACATGAATTTTATGGTATCCAGATATGAGATCCAATTTGGAAAAAGATCTTACCCCTAATAGTTCATTCAACAATATGTCATTCACTAGAATGATAGGTTTGTCCTTGATTGTGTTGTTTTTTAGTGCCTGATAGTCTGTAGAAAAACACCATGTTCGGTCATGTTTCTTTACAAGTAGAACAAGTGAGGAGAAATGACTACTTCTCAACCTAATCAAACCTCGAGCTCTGATCTCTCTCACTTGTTTCTTGATTTCATTCTTCTATGCATAACCATAATACTAAGGAAGAATTGATGTTTCCTTTTGCTCATCTTTGATAGATTCTAATGATCCACTGCTATAGATCAGGGGTAGTCCCTTAGGATCAACAAGAATCAATTGGAACTCACTTATCAAATCATCAATTCTTCCTTTTGGTCCTCCTTTTACCATTGTTTGTCCAGATATGATGATTCCAAGCATAACATCAGTGCACAAGCTACTCCTTGGAGATCTTGATGTTATTCCTCTACCCCAATCTCTTTTATCTTCCTTGGATGAGGCCTTGAATGGTGTAACCAACCCATCCACTGAAAACTTCATAAACTTCCTCTGATTGTTATGATTGATTGTTCCATGTTTCCTATCTGTTCCATGCCCAAGAATACCTGATTTCACCTCAAGGGTGAAATGTACACATCATCTAATGTCGTGTACCTTTGGATTTAGGCACCACAACGCCGCAATTGTCCCTATGAGTGAACAATACCCCACTCAACCTCTACCTTCAATGACCCTGTATGCTCCACCTATAATTTAGTTCTTCCATAAGTGTGGGATAGATGAAATTGTGTGTCACTCCTAAATAAAAATACTAGGCATCAATGTCCCTCTACTAAACCCCAAACCTTCAACTATTGAGTTTTATCTTCACCAGTCACCGACTATAACGAGATCGTACTCAGCTGTGGCTCCTCCTCCTACTCTTCTTCCAATCCTTCCTTTATGTAATAGTACATCCCACATGTCTTCCTCTTTGTTTCATATAGACATAGGAGCTTCCAGTTACACCTATGTTTGGGAAAAAATGCTAGTCTCAACAAAAGCATAGACCCTTCTCTCATTAAGCTCCTCCTTCTCAAGTGCTTCACAAATGGTGTACCCGATCTCTTCGTTATTCCTACTTGTTGTTGCTTCAGCTCGGTCCTAGATCTCCCTCATCCCATAGGTGGATCTACCTATTGTAAGTGCCACTTCATTTCTGTGGCCAAGGCCTTCTCACAAAGCTTGATGAGATTGATGTAGCATGACATCTTCAGTTCAACCTCAACCTGTGGACCTCCTCGATAAATAGGGAATGTCATCCCCTTAGATATCGACGGGCATGGTTCAATAATTTTTCTAACTCCGACGATACTCTCTGGCAGTACTAGTATGTGCATGTCATACGAGACCGCTGACTGGACCGACCTCTAGCACCACTCAAAAACTACCTTGTAACACACCCTGAAGTTCCTTCAACGATTGTAGCTTACCAGATTCCTCAAACTAGTGCAACCAATTGAGAGCCTCACCCCTAAAGAATTGAGTGATCATCTTCATAGTCATTTTCTCTATAGGCTGGGGATTCTGGTCGAAATACCTCAAGGCATATTGGATCCAATTAACTAGATCAGTTGTAGGATTACAAATGGATTAGATTTGACCACTAAACGACCAACACTCCATCCACGGCTTGTACAATGTCGTTGTTCTAGCTTTTTATACTCCTCTCCAGGTGTTGATTCATCACTCCTCATCATTTCGCCAATTGTCAGTTCCTACTTCTGAGATATCATTTGGACACGAGATACTGCAACTTTTGTGACAGATTCTTATCTTCTATCATTGTCTTTTTTGTGTCACCCTTGATCCCATCCATATCACATTCATTGTTGGAGCTGCTTGAGCTCGTCAAAATATTCTTCTAGGTGCATGCTTCTTTGGGGCTCCGACACTGGTTTCACTGACAATGGTTGCAAAAGAGGTTTCTCTGATACCAAAACGTTAGGGTTTAGCCTGACACTCCTTCCCATAAAGGAGCTTGAATGAATTCAAAGAGAATGCTCTATGATGCCAGTGAGAAAAGATGGAAAAAAGGAGTAGCAAGTAGACGCTAGGGGTGGAGACGATGTCTAAGACAAGGTATGATGGCCCTGAGCGAGGTTGCTTCTAATGAATAGATCCTTATTCCTGTACAAGAACCAACTATCCTAGCTACTCGAGACCATCTCTGGCTAATTAATTAGCAGTCTATCAACTGCTTGTAACTAATCCGTGCCTAGATGGCACATACACGTCTAGCTTAGCAAGATAGTCCCCCCTCGGGATCGTAACAACTTGTATTTTTTTTCCGCCTAGAGGCGTGTATACCTTTGTCTGATGAGGTTACACGGGATGAGGCCATACCTAACCGAGAGAAGAGAGCTTGGAAGCTATAAGTTAGTCAAGAAGATAATTATGTTGCTAAGGAGACCCTTAAATGTTGATATAGGGCTACCTCGAGAACCAACCATTAATTGCTCCATTTATGCCCATCCGTCCAAGATGAGAAAAGTTGAGAATCATATCACAGTCTTGCAAAGTAAGAGCCTATTATGTAGAGCCATGGTGAGATGACAGGTAGCAACAGTCATGATGAGGGAGGAAAGTTTGATTGCATCAAGCTATCACCCGATGATTGTCATCTTAATCATCGAGCTGAGGCCCCAAACATTAGTGTCAAAACCCCAATTCCTACATATAAGTGTTGTATAGGTTAGTGCATAATCTTGATTCTCAACATATTACAAATAACTATTTTGTGAGTATAATGTACAGTTACGCAACACGATGACTATCACGCTTACAACATTCGTATTACATTTTCAAAATTGGAGAACAGATATGTGATGTAGTTCGAAAGGGCTTTTGCAATTAACGACGAAAATATTTTATGCCGTTGAATATTTTATGTAGCCAGGATCACCAACAAGGAGCAATTTAACTAAGATAAGGAACAAGACGAACCTAGGAACATACAAGATCTCACTATCAAGTAGATTTTGGAAGACAAAGGTGAAAACTAACTTTCCAACCTCAGACCGCTTCTGTTTTCTATACTCCGATCGAAAGCTTTTTTCAATTCGTCTAATGGGGGGCAGGCTGGGCGGTTACAAGTTTGTTGCCACATAAGTGACACCATAGTGAACCACCGAAGGCATCAAAGTGTCAGAGAAAGAGGCGGGCACGGCAGAAGAAGAAAAGAAATGAGTCGAGAAGCGGGCGAAGCGGAGGAGCAGCCGTCACGGGCGCAGAAGCTAGGACCCTCAATTGTGATCCTGCGCCCCCTCGCGGAGGCGGACCTGAACGACTACTTGGTGTGGGCTTCCGACGATCGGGTGACCCGCTTCAGCGCGTACGAGACCTGCAAAACCAGGGAGTCTCTCCTCGAAGACTTCGATGTCTTCTTGCATCACCCTTACTGCCGCGCCATCTGCCTGGACGGCGGTAGGACGGTGGGATCGATTTACCTTACACCGCCGCGCGGCGCCACCGGCACTCACCGCACGGAGCTGGGATACGTGCTTGCCCATGAGTACTGGGGAAAGGGCATCATGCCAACGGCGGTAAGGAAGGTTCTGGAGACAGCCTTTGCCGAATGCTACGGGCTCGAGAGGATCGAGGCGCTGGTTCAGGTGGAGAACACGAGGTCGCAGAGGGTGCTGGAGAAGGTGGGGTTTCAGAAGGAAGGTGTTCTCAGGCGGTACTTCGACATGAAGGGAAAGAGGAGGGACATGGTGATGTACAGCTTCCTGTCCACGGATAAAATGCTAACCCCGTGATCCGTCGACTTCCCTCGGTCCATTTTATCAAGTCTAACATCTGTCATTAGAGGTTTCAGCTCTGTTTCACAGGTTATGTAGAATAGTATGATAATGCTACAGAACCAGAATGAACTCTGCGTGATCTTTGCAAGAAACTAACAATCTTGACGGGCATCCTGTTGCAATCGAAGAGTTGTTTGGATTACAGTCAGTGCCACGGTGGTAAATGAACATTGCCTCCCATTCTGGAATGCCCCATAACCAACGCGCGTCTTCAATAATGAAGATCAATAGCTTAACTATGCTGTTTATTAGATTGCGGAGGGATTATCCAGGTGCTTGTTACATTATCGAGGTCATCTTATAATGCAAAGTTGAACTGGCAGCTCACATTTTCTTTCAAGTGGATACGTATACATGAGTGGTCCCTGCAGAACTCGGTTCAATTTTGAAAAACCAAACAGTTACTATGGCTTGAAGAGCTTAATATAGTTTTACACAATTCGAAGACATTCATAATTTTTTGAAGCTGTTTGTATCAGTTTCCATTTAATCTGATACTGAATAGCTTGCTTGTTCTTGTTTAATGATCCGAAATTCGTCTATTTGCATTTACTCTGTTAAAAATACTTGTTGTTTATGTCTGAATTGTTGGGTTTGGTGGACAGAAATTGTCTCTGTTTTTTTTTTTATTTGAATGATATTTCCTTAACGATATATTTATTCCTATGTGCCTGGAGTTTGCATTGAGTTGCTAAATATCTGAAATCATGAAACCGTTAATTTTATTTGCTAATACCTTAATATTGGTATATTATTACAGGATTTGTTGCTGAAATCTTTAAATTATTTGGTAAATCATCTGAAGTCACAAAAGATAGTTGATTTCAATGGCATTTGTCTTGGAGAATGAATCATAACAACTCTTTAGAATAACACGAATAAAACATGTCAGATCTAGCTATCATTCGTATATTGGCTAACATCATTTTTATTAACGCGAATTACTTTTCAAATATTCCGTTAAACCTTAATGCCTACCCGGGGGCACTTGCTGCTCTCCTATTGCCGTCTATATAAACCATGCCACGATCGTTCATCGACTATACCTATATTCTAGCATTCAAGGACGGATTTAATAAAAGCAACATTATTTCCCTTCTAGTCAGTTGCATAACAATCAAAGACAGTGGCATTCTACCCAAATACAAACTCTCAATTGCCTGCTGTAGGCAATGAGTTCCTGCTACTCCCAACCAGTTTTGTTCTCCTCCGATAAAGACATGACGGATGTAGCTTAGGGCCTGTTTGGTAGGATGCAGGACATAAGTGATGAGTTTAATTTCAACCAATTCCAGCTTAAAGTTTATTTGGTAGGGTGTACTGCTGTGCAGTTGCTTGAATTGGATTTGCACTCAAGTACCTTTTTCAGTCCAAAATCCGGGAGTTTGTACCGCGTCAATTTACTGTGCGGTCGGGTGTAGAAAGCTATAAATGACTAATTATTTACGTGAATGCCACCGTCTCCCGGAATCACGTACGATCATTACTCCTAACCAAATGAAAGCAAACAGATTCAATGACTCCAACTTACACCGTACCAAATAACATCAGTGAAGTTTAAAATATGTACATTTCAGCTCCATGTTTTAAAACACACAATTTTCACTGCTACTACACCGTACCAAACAAGGCCTTAGTTTCTAAGTAAATTGTTTGTTCAGTTGGAGAATCCGTACATGAGTTGGCACTAATCATCAGGAAGTCCTGCATGAGAAGAAAGGCGCCAATGTTATCAACGGCAGAAAGAAGTTATGTACAAGTAGTAAACCACAGAATAAGAGAAGGACGAGAGGAAACTAGTGAAGAAGAGGAAGAATCAAATGTGACAAATTAACCATTCTTTAGTCAGTCTACCTGACCTGAATGATTCCAACTCTACGCGATCTGCTACAAGCTCGACTACAGTGGTCATTTCTCCAGCATAAGCTGCTGGAACCACTAATAACGAGTAGCGTTTCTTCGCTGATCGAAAAGGCATAGTAAAATGGAAAAAAAAACCCAAATAGCACACTTTTCTAAAAAAATTTACCGAAATAGTACCCTTCCGAACTTATTTTCCAAACTAGCACACTTTCAGACTAAAACGCCACATTAGTTGAATAAAAAGCGCCACTTTATTTGGCGTTTTCAGACTAGCGGAGATAGAAGCGCCACTTTATTTGACGTTTTGATAGAAAAGCGCCATATAGACTGGCGTTTTTACGGAAAACTGTAAAGCGCCAGATAATTTGCGCAGTTCCTCATAACGGCCTCATTGGATGCAGAAGTAGATGGCTGTCATTCGATTATGATCGGCGAGTACCAGTAGCTCAAATGGCCCCGGTGCCCCTCTCCGGGCTGCTCTACCGCTGGTGCTGCAGTTGAAGCCAACGTCGGCGTCGGCGTCGACGCCACCGTGGGTTGCCGCAAACGCCTCTGTCTTGATCTGAAATTCTACATTGATGTCCAGCTGCAACCAAATAGCTACTATTATGAACACGTGGGATGCACAGCATTGCCAACTAGCGCATAGGTAGGTGGGTTACTTTGTGTCATATATTTACCTGTGAGGCATCGCCATGGCTATGTAAGTCCAATGGCACAACTTGTCCTGCTCCGACCTCGACACCATTAAAGTTCCACTTCCTAGTCCTCAAGCTCTCCACCTCCTCCACGGGCCACTGCACAAGGTTGGCACCGCCAGTCTTGTCTATCTCCAGCCTCACAGTCCTTGGCACAGCTTGGACCGACGCCCATCCTTTAGCAAGATCAGCGGCTTAGCCGTCCTCAAGTACCCATCCCCACAGCACCCGCCGCCGCTTCTCCGTGTCATAAAAAGTCATTGAGGCGTAGAAATTCCCGTAGTCATACCGAAATCCGCTCACAACGTCGGCGGCCGGGTTGGCCGGCATCCACCTCCCAGCCGTCGAGTCATAGGTCCCCATGGCGTAGTAGTCGGCCGTGTAATCCGCCATGCTTGCCTTCAGCACGTGCTTGAGACCGGATCCGCTCCCTCTGGAACCATCCACACCCTCGAGACTCCCATTGGCCAGAACGGGGAAGAAGTGCACACACTCCCACATACCTGAACCGGGCACGGTATGGAGAATGCCAGGCGGGAGATCATACGATGGCGAATCCAGTGTGATTATCGTCCATTCCGCCGACTGCGACTTGCCAATGATCAATGATGGGGTTAGGTTTGATCCAACTGAGGGCTTCAATGATGAGATTTCAGAGAGTCGGAAGTGTCAGCCCGGTACGCGAGGTTCTGAACCATTCTGGTCCGTAACGCCGGTGCAGACGATGATGGGCTTGCCGCCGGAAAGTATCTTGGCGGGGCGCTTTTCCGTGAAAACGCGGTGGCGCTTTACTGTCCTCAAGCCCGAAAACGCCAAATAAAGTGGCAAAACGCCAAATAAAGTGTTGCTTTTTATTCCCGAGACAATAAACGCCAACTAATGTGACGTTTTAGTCTGAAAGTGTGCTAGTTTGGGAAATAAGTTGGAAAGAGTGTTATTTCGGTAATTTTTTTTAGAAAAGTATGCTATTTGGGTTTTTTTCCTAGTAAAATTATATTCTTAGAATTCATGGTCTCACGTTTTCCTAACATTATATGCATAATGTATAATTGTACGTATAAACATCTATTGCCGATCCAGTAAACGGACCTAAAATAGAAATAGAATACCTCTTTCCAAGAATGAATATGTTTTGCCTAAAGTGAAACTTCTTTAGCATCGAGTCTTATTTTGTTAAAAACTGTTTCGCCGAAGACGACAATGCCATAAGAAGGTTTTGTTTGAGTTGTCAAGTTTTAACCTTTTAGTATTTACGTTATATATGCTAGTCTCAAGTTCTAACAAGTAGATACCATAAGACATAGGGACATTGCCATAAAAGATCTCATCTTTAGATATAGAAATAATTCCATTCTTAATGTGAAATTCAAATCCACTCTTGTCCATACAAGATACAAAAATAATATTTCTATTAATGGCAGGTACATAATAGCAATTCTCTAATTCTATTACAAGGCCCGTAGGCAAAGATAAACTAATAACTCCAACTGCGGTGGCAGCAACTCTTGCTCCATTAGCAACCCGCAGCTCGACTTGGCCCTTTCGTAAAGGCTTACTTCTTATCAGATCCTGCATATTAGAACATATGTGAGATCCACATCCGGTATCCAGTACCCATGATGAAGAAGTATTTAAGTTTATCTCAATAACGTATATACCTGAAGTGGAGATCTCTATCCCCTGCTTCTTCTTCCTCAGTTCCTCCAGGTAGAGAGGACAGTTTCTTTTCCAATGTCCAGGCTGGTGACAATGGTGACAACTGCCTTCTTTGGAGATCCCACCTTTAGATTTGAGCGCGGATGACTTTGGCTTCTTCCCGGCTTTAGAACTTTTCTAAGCCTTGCCTTTGCCTTTTGACTTTCCCTTTGTCTTGCTGATCATCATCACAGACTTGGGCTTGTCTTTCTTCATCTGTGCTTCAGCTATCCTCAACATGCCCAACAATTCTTGACAACGGCTTGTCAAAATTATTCATGTTGTAGTTCATGACAAAATGATTATATGATTCAGGCAATGATTGTAGAATCACATCAGTGGCCAAATCTTGACCTAGGGGAAATCCCAGCTTGGATAGACTTTCCACGTACCCAATCAAGGTGAGTATATGGGTGCCAACTGAGTCTCCCTCTTTCATCTTGCTTTTGAACAACGCCTTTGAGACATCATATCTCTCTGATCTTGCTTGATGTTGATACATGTTCTTGAGATGTGTTACCATCTCCATGACATTCATGTTCTCATGTTGCTCTTGCAACTCATAGTTCATTGAGCACAACATTAGGCACTTGACATCCACGACATCATCAAGGTGCTTCTTGTAAGCATCCTTTTCAGCCTTGGGCGCATTTACGGCAGGCTCCTCTAGCTCTGGTGTTTCAAGGACATAGAGCTTACGCTCATGTGTGAGAACAATTCTCAACGTCCTAAACCAGTTTTGAAAGTTGGTTCCGGTAAGTTTGTCCTTCTCAAGGACCGATCACAATGAGAACGTGTAAGTGTTGTTTGCCATTTGATTGCTACAAAAGAAAAAATTACATTTAGTCCAAAACATTTTGACTTGTAAAGATTTGATAAACGAGATTAATTAGGCCTTCAATTAATTACGCTCCCACTATTTTATTCAAATTGATAGCCCTCACTATCAACTCGGAAGATTGCAACGCACAACCTTATAGTGAGCCAAGACCCAAAATAATTGGATCAATGCCCATCCAACGCTGGCGTCAAAGACCAAATACTAAGGTAGGCAACTTTTGCCAATTGCATCATATGCAACTCTTGGATAAATGATCATGCACAACTCCTTGCCATGATGCATCTGTGTGCCTCTAGGTACTTGATCCTATCAAGGTTCCCTAGTTAAGTCCAACCCATAAGCCAACACGATGAGTGTGCACCCTGCAGAGGCAGACCCACATACCCACCATCACACTTCCACGAGATAGACAGTGTACCACGCGGAGGCGTGCCCACACATAGTCGATCAAGCTTTTCATGTGTGTTGCTTTATGGAAGGCAACTAAAACTTAATATTATTAATTGAGGGGTTTTATTAATACATATACATATCCAAACAGCACATACTTATAGTACGTATCATATACTACTATATCCACAACCACAAACAATAGACATGCAATCACAAACACAAATACATCGGTTATGGCCATATTATTGTAATCCTTTGGAGCAACAAAGGATTACGGTCCACCTATGGTCTTATGCATCTCATGCAACACCTGTGAATCAACCTGTAAGCACGTAATGATCAACATTACAATGAACAACTTCATGGATGCTTCGTGAGGTTGGAACTTCAAGTTGCTTCTTGGAATGGGATCTTCTTGTTGCTTCTCCATGGACGCTCCTTGGAGTTGGATCTTCAGGTTGCTTCTTGGAATTAGATCTTCATGGTGCTTCTCCATGGACACTCCTTGGAGTTGGATCTTCAAAGGGCCTCCTTACATCAAGTATACATAAACTAAAACTAATCCTATCTCTATTACATCATATGAGTACAAATATAAAAGGAAAGAATTAATTACACTTTGAAGTAAGAGATGAGGCTCGGCATGCAAGCCGAATACTTTATACAAAGGATCCATATGTAACCATTATACATCCATAGAATTCATAAACAAACATATCCACAAGATCGACATCCACATCCATTCATAACATTCACAAAAGGGGATACTAGGCCATAACCGTGTATGCATTCACCACATAAAACAAATTTTAAAGGCGGTGTGTATGCTATCATAGGTATATCTACATATACGTATATACATATTAAAATTGCAGTACTTTTAATACGGGACATTCCCCATTAAATAATTTTTGACTCCCACGCAGACAATGCGGGGTACACAGGGGCAGCGCCCCTGTGCGGGGATCCCCCACAGAATTTCACTTCCGTGCACTTAGGAAAATCTACGGAATTTCACTTCCCTGCACTTAGGAAAATTTATATTTTCCATAGTCAACCCCGTCCAAAACGTTAAAAATAGTAGCCTGCGGCGTATGTGGAATTTGGTTTAGATTTGCACATTAACAGGTTTAATTCGCATCATATGCAACTTAAAAACACTATACATCGATTCGATCATATCGAAACTAATCCAAATACACCGTAGATCGACGCTGCTCTGATATCACTGTTGGGTTTTGTGGAGAAAACATGCGCGGCGGAAGCGATAAATCCACGCAACCCGTAACAGGACCTCGTCGATAACAGCATTTCGGAAACAGGTTTTGCGGGATATACCTCATCGTGGAGCAAGTCCGGCGATGTCCCGCTGCACGACGGTGCAATGCTGCTTGTCAAACACGGATGGATCTTCTCTCCCGTTCGCTGTCGCAGGTTGATCCGGCGGTGCTCCTTTGCGGCAGTGATGTCCGCCGCTCGTAGCGCGTACAGGAGGTTGTCGACGTCCTCCGAACGCAGACGGTAAGGCGTCTGTGTCTCTACTTCATCCACACGGATGGACGAAACTCCACGTCGTGCTTCTCAAGCCGGCGGGAAGGAGTGTGTCTCTGCGGCGGCGTGCTAGCGGCGCGTTGCTCTCCTTTCTCTCCTAAGGACGGCGACGGCTAGGTTTACGTGCGTGAGCGTAAACTGAAAAACCTATATCTATCTTATATAGATATCGACCGTCAATCCTTCTTTAAACAGGATACGAAGGGAAATAGGGTTTCCTAAACCCATTGGTAAACAGAAACGTTGCGTTAATTAAAACGCTCGTGGATTAATTAGAATATTCCAGAATTCATTAATTAACCAAATAATCACATTAATTGATTAATTAATATCCGACTCCATGCAATCGCTTGGGATGGCTCTACGGGCATACATATACCAACAGTTACGTTGCTTATTGTATCCTAAAGTGGATAGATATTATACATGTTATTCATATTCCTTACTAAAGTGAATAGATGATTTACTGCTTTATCATTTACAGCGCTATAATTCTTTAAAGGATGATATTGCTCTATTCTGCTTAATAATGATTAAATCTTGTTGTTCAATAGGGATTCCTCTACTCAGTTTATTACTGTTATTTGCAATAATAATATTTATGGAGGAGAGTTATATCTCTCAATGGGACAATTTCAACTGTCTCACTCCATTTATCACCAACATTTTTAGGTGGACGCAGACAAGGAGGCAAGAACCATACATCAGGGGAAGGACAACAACATCAGGGACAACAATGATATCTCAGGTGGAGATACTGACTATCATGTCTTGTAGATATGAGTCATATGTGTCGTCTATGTACTCTCAGGTCCTTGGAGTCAGTAGTTAGTGCTTTTATGATCGATCTGAGATTTTTGGCATTGAATGACTCAAGGTTTTATGTTGCTTACGTGTAGATTTAACATAGAAACTGTTGTATGTAATCCTCAAGAAGAGAAGGTACATGGTATGTACTTTGTGAACCAGAATGCATATATAATATTTTGGTTCTTGTTATAAGAGTTTCTTGGAAATGGATTTCTTTGTAAATGGTTTTAATTTTTAGTGATTTTTGTTAATCCACTTCTAATGTTTTGTTCCACAATAATTGTAACGATTTTTTTATCCGTTTTGGCGACTGTCATGACAAGTTAGTGGTATCAGAGCTTAAAGTTCACTGAGTCTATAGAGACATAAGGTTAAGGTCGTTGAGTCTGTTCTAGTGTCTTCCAATATATCTGATAGTGACTTCTTCTCTCAGGAGAAGAAGTAAAGCTTGAAGATTGCTGGATCACATGAAGAACATACTGCTGAAAGTAGTGTTGCTGTACCAGGAGGAGGTGCAAGGGATCAGGATAGAGAAGAACTAGTACTTGAACATCCCCAGCTTGACCAAGCTACACTAGAAAACCCAGCTTTCCATGCTCTGTTTGGGCAGTTCATGACGACTATGACACATATGGCGGATAGGATGCCACCACCTGTACCTAGGGCACCAACTCACAATGAGGGACACAGAGCTGGCAAGACTTTTGAACAGCTTCGCCGGGTAAGAGCCACTGAATATGTTGGTACAACTGACCCAACAGACGTGGACTTGTGGTTGACTGAGCTGGAAAAGGCCTTCAGAATTCTTAATATCCCAGAAGTTGAGAAGGTTAGGCCTGCGGTGTACCTATTGAAGGGGAGTGATGGCCATTGGTGGGCCATAGAAGAAGGTAAAAGGCCAGGTGTTGAAGTCGGATGGGAAGAATTCTGATGTGAATACATTCATAGATATTTTCCCAAGACTTACCTAGATGAGAAGATCTCTCAGTTTGAGAAGATAAGGCAAGGACCAATGAACATTAGTGAGTATGAAGCTAAGTTCATGGAGCTTCTACGGTTTTGTCCGCACATGGCTGCTACATATGAGGAGAGGATTCGGCATTTTGAGAAGGGTTTGAACGCTGATTTAACCACACCAGTATCTGCTCTAGAAAATAGAGAGAGGTTTGCCACCTTTGTGGAGTCAGTTAGGTAGATAGAAAGGTTCGTGACTGAGAAACGTCAAGCCAATAGTAAGAAGGTGTATACACAGTTCCAAGTACAGAGGTCCGAGAGTTTTAAGTAACCAAGGTTTTCTGCACCAACAACACCACCGAGGTTTAATACTCAGACACAGTGGACATCCAGCAAGGGTAGAGTTCGTAGTTTACCACCAGAGGGAGCCCACAGCTCGACATCAATGTCAGTAACAAGACCATCTAGACCATAGCGGGAGAACAAAGTTTGTTATAAATATGGGAAGATGGGACATTTGATGAAAGACTGTCTAGTTAGAGACATGAGTGTAACCCAACCATCGAGGCAGAGTCAACAAGGCTCTCAGAAGTGACAGTTTAGTAGTAGCACTCGAGGACGTAGACAGGCATCCCAAGCTGGTTCATCTACATCCAACAACAGGGTGAGTGGTCGACAACCAGCAACGACAAGATTCTATGCTATGAATCAGCCGGAAGCAGTGGTTAGCCCACGAGTCATGACAAGTCACATGGAATTATTTCATTCTGATATGTCTTCATCCTGCTTTGTATCTGTTTTGATTAATCTGGGTGCTACACGTTCCTTTATCACTCGAGAAGTGATTCATGGCTGCAATATGATTGTCAATCATAGAGTAGATAACTTGTTATTAGAAACTCTATTAGTTGGATTTGTAGTGTTGTGGGAGGTATGTTCTCCCTGTGTTCTTTCTTTTTCAGAACATAGCATTCAGGTGGATCTTATACCACTTGAGATGCATGGATTCGACATAATCCTTGGGATGGACATCTTAGAAAAGTATAAGGTTGTCTTGGATTGCGATTCCAAGCAGGCTATGTTCACAGAAAATGGTGATACGTGGGTGTTTTAGGAGGACAGAAAGATTCTTCCAACCTGTCTAGTGTCAACTATGGTAGATGAGAAATTGATGAGACAAGGATGCTTCACATTCTTGGCACATGTGGTAGATACCAGAGTAGAGAGTCCTAGTCTTTCTAAAGTTTTGATTGTTAGGGAGTTTGAGGATGTGTTTCCTGATGAACTTCTAGGTGTTCCTCCACCCTGAGGGATTGATTTCGAGATTTATCTAATCCCGGGTACACAACCAATAGCTCAAACACCTTATAGAATGGAACCTGCTGAGATGGCAGAACTCAAGAAATAGTTACAGGAGTTGCTTGAAAAGGGTTTTATTAGACTGAGTACTTCACCATGGGGTGCTCCGGTTCTTTTTGTTAAAAAGAAGGATGGGTCTATGCGATTATGCATCGACTATAGACAGCTAAACAAAGTAACCATAAAGAACAAATATCCTCTGCCAAGGATAGATGACATGTTTTACTAGTTGCATGGTGCAACTATCTTCTCTAAAATAGATCTGAGGTCAGGATACCATCAGTTACGCATCAAGGAGAGTGACATACCTAAGTCAGCCTTTAGGACAAGGTATGGTCATTATGAGTTTGTAGTTATGTCATTTGGACTAACTAATGCACCAGATGCATTCATGGAACTCATGAACAGAATCTTCTGACCATTCCTTGATCAATTCATAGTAGTCTTTATAGATGACATCCTGATTTACAATAGAGATGCTCGATAGCATGAGAAACACCTTTGTCATGCCATGACTTTACCGAGAGAGCACAAGTTGTATGCCAAATTCAGTAAGTGTGAGTTTTGGTTATCAGAAGTGTCTTGTCTAGGACATGTAATATCTACCTCAGGTGTTTGTGTCGATCCTAAAAAGGTAGAATCTATCTTGGAGTGGGAACAGCCAAAGACACCAACGAAGATACACAGTTTTCTAGGACTGGCAGGCTATTATAGGAGGTTCATTAAGAACTTCAGTTCTGTAGCATTACCCCTAACCAAGTTGACCAGGAAGGAGGTTCCTTTTGTCTGGAATGACAAGTGTCAACAATCTTTCTAGTCGTTGAAAGAAAGGTTGACAAGTGTGCTTGTGTTAGTGTTACCTGACCAGGGAAAGGGGTATATTGTTTTATGTGATGCTTCTAAGAATGGTCTAGGATGTGTGTTGATGCAGGATAAATAAGTGATTTCTTTTGCTTCTCGGAAGCTTAAGAAAAACGATGAAAATTATCTAACACATGATCTAGAATTAGCTGCAGTGGTTCATGCGTTGAAGATATGGAGACATTATCTCTATGGAGAGACATTCATGATTTTCATGGATCATAAGAACCTCAAATACATATTTTCACAGCATGAGTTAAAATGAGACAACGTCGCTGGATGGAGTTAATCAAGGACTACGATTGTACAATTGATTATCATCCAGGAAAGGCTAATGTAGTGGCTGATGCACTAAGTAGAAAATCATCATCACCAACCATAGACAAGGAACAATTGAACTCTTTAGTGTGTTTTAAACAAGACATGCTTGTCTCTTTGAGGCAGAACAATGTAAAACTTAAAGTATCCTTATTAGTTGGACTGTTAGTTGAGATGCACATAAAACCTACTCTGAAACAATTGATCAAAGAGGCACAACAAGCTGATATTGTGATTTAGCAGATCAGGTCAGAGTACGGTAGTGAAAAATGAGATGGTTTTCATGAGTCAGATGATGAGGTAGTCTATTACCATGGTAGGATGGTAGTATCTGATGCCAATGACTTAAGGAAGTTAATCATGGAGGAAGCTCATTCATCTGTGTATGCAATGCATCCAGGGAGCACCAAAATGTATCATAATTTGTAAGATATGTATTAGTGGCCTGGTTTGAAGAAAGATGTAGCTGAGTTTGTTATGTGGTGTCCAGTATGTCAGCAGGTTAAAGTTGAACATCAGAAGCCCGCATGAACAATGCAACATTTACCTATACCACAATGGAAATGGGATCATGTGACCATGGACTTTGTGGTTGGTTTGCCAAGAACATCCAAAAGTCATGACTCCAGTTGGGTGATAGTTGATAGGTTGACTAAATCAACACATTTTCTTCCCATCAAAACAACCTATACTGCTGAGAAACTTGCACAAATCTATATAAATGAGATAGTGCGTTTACACGGGGTTCCAGCTATAATTGTTTCTGATAGAGGTCCCCAGTTCACGAGTCATTTTTGGGAACGACTACATAAAGCTTTAGGTACGCAGTTAAGCTTTAGTACTTCCTTTCACCCACAGACAGATGGACAATCTGAGAGGACTATACAAACTTTAGAGGATTTTCTTAGGTCATGTGTCCTTCAGTTTTTAGGAAGTTGGGATATACACTTGAGCTTAATAGAATTTTCTTACAACAATAATTATCAGCACAATATTGATATGGCACCATATGAAGCATTATATGGTATACGTTGTAGATCTCCATTGTGCTGGTATGAAATAGGAGAATACCAACTTTTGGGTCCTGAATTAGTGCAACAGACAACTGAAAAGATTAAAGTAATACAACAACAGTTAAAAGTTGTACATGATAGATAGAAGTCATACGTTGATAAACGGAGAAGACCTTTAGAATTCCTAGTTGGAGATAGAGTATATCTCAAAGTCTCACCCTGGAAAGGTGTTCTTAGATTTGGAAAGAAGGGTAAGTTATCTCCTAGATTTATGGGGCCTTATCCAATCATTGAACGGATTGGAAAGGTAGCCTGTAAGTTGGAGTTTCCACATGAACTATACAGATTGCATCTAGTATTCCATATATCCATGTTAAGAAAGTGTCACCCTGACACGGAGTTAGTTTTGCAACCTGTGGAGGTAGAGTTAAATGAAGATATATCCTATATAGAGGGACCTATGTTGATTCTTGACAAGAGAATCGAAAATTTGAAAAAGAAAGATATAGTTCTTGTGAAAGTTCTTTGGAATCATCGTCGCATTGAAGAAGCTACGTGGGATCTAGAGGAAGAGATGAGAAGTAAGTACCCTTCTCTTTTCTCTTGATGATTTTAGGGATGAAATCCCTGTTAGGGGTGGATAATTGTAACATCCCTGACCTGGGTTATGCCTTAACTGTAGAAGTTTTACTTAAGTAAGTTATTTAGATTCTTGTATTTATCTTTTGAAAAGTAATTAAGACTAAAGGAGAGCCTATGTTTCAATTTTGGCCCTGTTTGAGTAATGTTGAAACAATATTTTACCTGTTTTGGAGTAAAGTGCAATTTAATCAATTTAAGGGGTTACCTTGCAAATGTTACATGATAAATGTTCCTCAAGTGTTATAACATCATAAGCATGATAATGATGCTGAGGTATGGCTTGTGGAAGCCTAAGTTCTAACAAGGAGCTTGTTTGAGTAATGCATGCGTATTGAATGCTAGTTTTGGTGTAATTTGCAAATTACACAAAATCTAGGGTTGAATATGTAAAATACCACTTCAAGAGTGTCCCTATTGTTTCTTGGTATTATTTAAAGAAAATAAAAAGAAAGGGGCGTCTTGTTTGAACCACATTTGAGGAGAGATAATCTTGATAATAAAATAATCAAGAAATAAGCATAAATGAAGCCCTAATTTATTTTTGTAGCAAAAATAAATATATTAATTGAAGTTCCCATCAACTAAAAAGGTTGTGGTTGAAATCCTATAATGAAAGTACGTCCAAATGCCTTGAGTGGCACCGAAATATCCTAAGTAGGTGAAGAAACCCACTCACATTTGTTAATTAAAAAGTAATGTCCACTAAAAATGGATAATAGTATTATAATGATTAAGGTGCTTAAGTGGTTGCTTTTAACTCAAGGATAAATGAAAGAAAATTGAGGGAAAAGGAAGATGGCTTCAAAAGCAAGGAAGGGAGGGGGCATGTGGCAAGAAAGTGGATGGTTTTTCTCCTACTTTCTCTCTCCTTGAAAATCAGTTATATGTACTCGATTTTCTCCTTACTTGAAAGGCTATTTTACAAACCACTTTCTTCCCTTGCTTTGGCTGATGACCAAGAATCTTAGGAGCAGGAGGAAAACGTTTCCCAAGTTGAAGGTAAGCTCCATGATCATCTTCAACCTTGAATTGATGGTTGAAATCAGATATCAACATTGATTTTCTTCTCTCTTCCATCCAATGCTCAACCTTGGATATCTTTTGCATCCAAAGAGTTGGAAACGAACCTTGTCTAGTTCAAAGAGCTTCTTTCACCATTAGATATGAGAATCTTGAAGATTTGAAGCTACTTTGAAGGCAGGTTATATAACTTGAACCCATCAATATTATTATTGATTTCAATTTCTCATCATATGTTGGTCATTTATTTCCTTCTTGAATAATTGATGAATTTTTCATATATATGGCAGTAGAATTCATAGGTATGAAGCTTGATGATGATGACATCATCTTAGCGCACACCTCAAGAATATCATTTTCAAATAGTTTTAATTTTGGTTGGTCAAACGATTTCAAACCGTTAGAGACCAAACGGTTTCAAACCGTTTGGTGACCAATCGATTTCAAAACTGTTAGAGGTCAAACAGTTTCAAACTGTTAGAGACCAAACGGTTTCAATGAATTCAAGGATCAATTGGTCTCATGACCTAATAACCTCAAACAATCAAATTCAATTGGTTTAAAAACCCTAGAATCAAACTCAATTGATCTCAGAACCGTAGCTCACTTGATGACAAAACCCTAATTTTGGTTTAGACGGTTTCCACTCTGATTTGATCAAACGGTCACAGTTTGAAGACCATTAGACCTTAAACAGTCTTGATCTCTATATCTTTAAAGGATCTTGAAGGTTGATCAACCCTAAATGGTCTCAAACCATTTAGGGTTTATCAACCTTCAAGATCCTTTAAAGATATAGAGATCAAGACCATTTAAGGTCTAACGGTCTTCAAACTAATGAGCAAGAGATCAAGACCATTTAAGGTCTAACGACCTTCAAACTGTTTGATGAGTAAGAGATCAAGACTGTTTAAGGTATAATGGTCTTCAAACTGTTTGATGAGCAAGAGATCAAGACCGTTTAAGGTCTAACGGTCTTCATACCATTTGAAGGTCAAGTGACCTCAAGACCGTTTGAAGGTCAAGTGACCTCAAGACCGTTTGAAGGTCTAAACGGTCTCAGACCGTTTGAAGGTTCAATTGGTTCAAAACTGTTTGAAGGTTCAATTAGTTCAGACCGTTTGAAGGTCCAATTGATTCAAACCATGTAAGTACTATTAACCCCATAAGTGGTTGAAGAGTATCTCAAGGTTGATTTCAATGAAAGTACCTCTAAAGTACTTAGGTGATTAGTATAATTAGAGTGATTACCACTTGATGCCTAAGAAAGTGATAAATTCAATACACTGTGATAAGCATAGGTGCATATACTTAGTGAAAGGTTAAGTCAACTGAATAAGGTATGATGGTGATGTGTGCTCCTAGAACATGGAACAATGACAAGTATTATTTAATACTTATATAATGCTATGTGCTCCAAAATATGTGGAAGCACTGACTTAGGGTTTGGATTAATGAGGTAATCATAAAATCCTAATTAATATAAAATAATGAGAAACCCTAATACATGGTGATGTTATGTAAAACCCTAATATAGGGCGATGTTATGTGAAACCCTAATACAGGGTGATGTTACGTGAAACCCTAATACATGGTGATGTTATGTGAAACCCTAATACATGGTGATGTTATGTGAAACCCTAATATAGGGTGAGGTTATGTGAAACCCTAATACAGGGTGATGTTATGTGAAACCCTAATTGATAAAGATGGGAAAATCTAACCCTAATGAGGGAATAGTGATGTTATCTTTATATTGCATAATGTTGATATGTAATTGACATGGTTCTTATCAAGTGTACTAAACATGTAGGTATCATGATGATGAGCATAACCAGGTATGAGCTATGATGTTAATGGGCCTTGTGAGCCATTATTTTATTTGTTGCCTATAAGAGGTGACAAGAAGTTAAATATGCCTGGTGAGCTTTGTGAGATGAGGTTGTGTATCATATATTGACTCACAGAGCATGGCCATGCATTTTATAGTCATGCTTATCAAGTGGCTAGGATATCACTCCAATGGCGGGAAAAATTCTATCTAAACCACTCATAATAATCTGCAAGTTTCACAATGCACAAATCACCACATATATGGAAACCCTTATTCATAGTCATGTTGGGATTGTGTTAAAGTACATAGAACAACATGTGATAAGTGTAATGTGTTCAAGTCTAACAATCATAGTCACCTCTTTCATATTGAGATATGACTTTGACTTGCCACGAGATGGATTTCTTGTCATTCTCAAAGTGGATCTATCCAGTACAACTTGTTCTTTAAAAATACTCATGCATCTAAGTTGATATACACTTACATGACTAAAGAGACATAGTCATTACTCAACATACACAATAGTCTAATGTATTATTGTTGTCCTATAGTATCCAAAACAATAACTAACTGGGGACATAGAAAAAATGAATACACTTAATTATACATATGACCTTGTGTTCAGGTCCTAACCTAAATCATAAGTCATCAAGTCAAAACATTCTTAGAAAACTATTACATGCATTCATTATCTCAATCCTAAAACAAACATAATAAGTGGAATTTCCTTTTTTAATTATCAAATCATATAGAATTGTATCCCTATTATGATCATCATATGATGGTTCTTAAGGGATACAACTAACATACTTCCACTTGCACTATATCCAATCACTCATGAATTGAATTTCAAGTGATCTAACATATCATCATGCTTCTTCTATAAAAGTACTTTTTCCAAGAGATTGGCACCATTTATAATCAAGTATCATGAATACCTTGGTCAGATGACCTAGAGGTATTAGTTACCTGATAGTGGTAATCTTGTTCAGTGATGAACTAAGGGTTTGAATACCCAGATCCAGTAAACATGATGATGGTATTGTTGAGGGATGTGAATTTCCAGTAATGAGAATAGGGATTGAGATCCCAATGTTTTCGACTCTTCCTTTGATCTTGTATGGCACCGGCTTTGGGTTTCACAACTGAAGGTTGGATTTGAGTGGTAAAGCTCACTTCCTCAGGGCATAAGTATGATTGAAAAATGTAATCAACCGTGTAGCATATTTGCTTAAGGACAAATTATGGAAATCATTGGTTGATGTTACGTTGCTTATTGTATCCTAAAGTGGATAGATATTATACATGTTCTTCATATTCCTTACTAAAGTGAATAGATGATTTACTGCTTTATTATTTACAGTTGTAATGCTTTAAAGGATGATATTGCTATATTCTGCTTAATAATGATTAAATCATGATGTTCAATAGAGATTCCTCTACTCAGTTTATTACTATTATTTGTAATAATAATATTTATGGCGAAGAGTTATATCTCTCGCTGGGACAATTTCAAATGTCTCACTCCATTGATCACCAACATTTTTAGGTGGATGTGGACGAGGAGGCAGGAACCATACACCAGGGGAAGGATAGTAGCATTAGGGACAGCAGTGATATCTCAGGTGGAGATACTGACTGTCATGTCTTGTAGATATGAGTCCTATGTGTCGTTTCTGTACTCTCAGGTCCTTGGAGTCAATAGTTAGTGCTTTTATGATCGATCTGAGATTTTTGGCATTGAATGCCTCGAGGTTTTATGTTGCTTATGTGTAGATTTAATAGGGCAAATGTTGTATGTAATCCTCGAGATGAAAAGGTACATGGTATGTACTTTGTGAAACAGAATGTATATATAATATTTTGGTTCTTGTTATAAGAGTTTCCTGGAAATGGGTCTCTTTGCAAATGGTTTTAATTTTTAGTGATTTTTGTTAATCCATTGCTAATGTTTTCTTCCGCATTAATTGTAACGATTTGTTTATCGGTTTTGGCAACTGTCGTGGCATAACCTCAATGTACTTAAGAATGTACTTGACTGCTTGCAAATGTAGCTTTCCCATATTCGACATGTATCTAATCACCATGTTAACTATTTGAGAAATGTATGGGAGAGTGCAAATCATAGCATACATGATGCTGCCAACTACACTGGAATAGAGAACATGAGACATGTAGCTTTCATCCTATTTAGACTGCAATGACTCAAAAGATGAGAGCTTCTTGAACTGGTTGTCTTAAGGAATAGACACATGAGATGCATAGGTAGATGGTTCACCAAAATTATTTGTTTCTTCTACATTAGTCAAGGCATACACAACAACATAATCTGAATTCATTGTAGGTGGTATGTTCTATCTTCTTAGTCTCCCAGAGGCAATGTTATATGTTTGTTCTTCAAGAGTGTCATCTTCATTATCATTTGGATTATCATATACATAAAAAGGAGGTGTCGGGTTGCGTGCACTGACTTTCAAGCTCAACCTACTCTATGGAACTCTGAGAACCTATAACAGGAGAACTAATTCCATCTTGTTTTGTAGAAAACATGGCAGACTCATCAAATGTGCATTTCTTTCAATCAAGAACTTTGATGAGTTTGGCTCAATGCACCAGAATTTGTATCCCTTCACACCATCATTATAACCTAGAAAATGCACTTCTTTTCTCTAGGCTCGACCTTTCCTTCATTTGAATGGACATATGCAGGAAAAACAAAAATGCACAAATTTGAATATTTTGCAGGATGACCAGACCATACCTCTTTTGGAGTTTTGAAACCAAGTGGAGTAGATGGAGAACAATTTACAAGATAAGTTGTAGTAGAGATGGATTCTATCCAAAAGTCTTAGGTAAGACCTACACTGATCAACATGCAACATGCACGCTCAAGAAGAGTTTTGTTCATGGGTTCTGCAACACCGTTCTTGTCAGGTGTATGCCTATTTGTGTGATGTCTTGTAATGCTTTCAAATTTGTAGAATTCTTTGAATTCAGAAGAACAAAACTCCATGTCTTTATTTTTCCTCAGTATTTTGATGCACCTTCATGTTTACTTTTCAAGTAGCATCTTCCACTTCTTAAACTGATCAAAAGCATCAGACTTATGCTTCAAAAAATACACCCAAACGTTACTTGAGAAATCATAATTGAAGGTAAGCATATATCTGCACCACCCTTAGGAGGCACTTGAGAAGGACCTCATCTATTGGAATGAATATAATCGAAAATACCTTTCGTAGTATGATTTGTAGTTGAAAAACTGACCTTTTTTTGCTTTTCCATTACACAATGCTCACATAAATCCAACTTTTCAGTACCGATATCACCTAGAAGCCCTCTCCTACATAATAAATCCAAACCTTTTTGGATCATGTGTCCCAGTCTCATATGCCACAATTTGGTGGTATCCATATTTGAAGTGGTTGATGAAGATGCAACAACAACTACACGGGTCATAGTTTCACCAAGCATCTTGTAAAGGTTTCCAGGAATATGTACTACTTTTATTAGAACATCATCTCCTTTGGTAATGGATATGATTCCATCTTCATCCTTGTATGGAAAATCATTGTCTTCAAGTAGGTCAACTGAGATGAGATTTTTCTGAGGCCTTGAACATGACAAACATTTGAGACAGTTCAAATAACACCATCGAACATCATTATTTGGATTGATCCAATGCTAATAGTCTTGTTGGTGGTATCATTCTCCATATTTACTATGCCTCCTTCAAAGTGTTCATAATAAGAAACCAATCTCTATGTGGACACATGTGACATGAACAACCGAAGTCTAAAATCTAAGAAGTTTGAAAATTGACAGATGAGGAAGAAGATGATGTTGCAATAAGAACTTAATCTGGATCTTCTCGTGCTACATTAGCATATGTAGGTTGTTCTTATTTTTTTCTCTCCTTCTTATTCTTGTTCTACAACTTGAGCATTCATCAACGATGTGTCCTGTCTTCTTACAATACTTATAGATCTTCTTGGATTTAGACTTATATCAGTGTGTCCCCTTCTTGTTGTTTTCCTTTTTCTTTGTTCGACCCCTCACCATAAGAGCCTCTGACTAACTGTCACTAGAAGAAGAAGCAATTAGGTTTTTATCAACCATGGTCTTTGACAACAACGAGGATATAACATCCTCCACCTTGATTAAAGACTTTTCGTATAGTTTCACGAAATTGCTTGTATGAGGGGGGCAAAGAACATAACTGAATAAGGGTTTTATCTTCATCTTCGAGTTTAATATATATGTTTTTCAGATCCATAATAATAGAAGTGAACTCGTCAAAGTGATCACAACCAGAATACCTTCCACCATTCATAATAAGTGGAGACACTATATATGATAGAGTTTGATTTGGAGAGACTTCATCATATAGATATCCTCGAGTTTCTTCTAAATCCCTACAATAATAGTTTCTTTAGAAACTTCATCCAAAACCTTATAGGACAAGAATAACTGGATGGCGGTAAGAGCCTTCTAGTCCATCTTCTTATTTTCTCCATCCATCGTAGTGGCTGGCATCTTATTGATCCCTTCCAGAGCCACAATGACTCCCTGTTGAACAAGCACCCCACACATCATGATCTGCCACAGTCTGAAATTGATTTTACCATCAAACTTCTCAATCTTGTATAGACTCGTCATTGTTCGCTTCTTGAACACAAGGCTCTGATAACAATTTGTTAGGATTTGAACGATAGAATACGATGAGTTCATAGCGGAATAGCAAGAAGAGAACAAAGAGAACGATCATACAACCAAAGAACACATAATTTATGTAGTTCGGTCTAGACGACCTACTCCATGGGAGGAGAGACAATTTCACTATTACAAGAAGATTAAAAAAGGAGAGATTCTCAAAGAGAGAGAACCCAAGAAAACTTTAGAAGGTTACACCCAAAGAAAAGAGAGAACTCTCTTCGGTACAACACTGTACATTGACACTTCTCAGTACAAGAAAATATCATGCTCTTAGGGTCCTATTTATAGGCCCCATGCCATAAGGCTTCAACTAGGAATAAACATAATAGGAGTCTATTACACAATAGGAGTCCAAGTTACATGTAGATAGATCCATCTCCAACTCGAAATAGGAATACTAATCCAAATCCAAGTAGAAACATGACTTGGACTCAAACCAAGACAAGACCTAAAATATGACTGCCACACCATATATGATTAGAATTAGGAGTAGGAGTCTTTGAGACATAACATTAGCTGTTACGTGTGTGAGTATTCCTTTTCACACTGTTGAAATATAATTGGGTGAGTCATGAGGTGATTTTTTTTGTTTTTCTTTTTATTTTTTTATTTGTATTTTTTTAATTAAACAATTGGTTCGACGTTCTTTAGTTCGGTCAAGTGGTTGGACCGGTTGAGCCGTGCTTTTGACTGATTGGACCACAAATGAACACATTACCATTTTTTGGCTTCTAGACTGATTTTACACTGAATCACCTGTGATTAGTCCGACCGGTGCCGAAACCACTGGTTGTAAGGCCCAATGAGATGTCGCATGCTTATGTATTTTTTATTTTCTATTTCAAAATCATGATCAAGTATTACCAATAAAATCTAGTTTACTTAAGTAGGATACAATATAACTTATTCTTTTGTAATTTGGAGTATAAAGAGTGAAATCGCAGATAAGAGGCATAAGCAGATTTTGGTAGAATTAGACACAACAGAATTGACAACATGACAAAAAAGAGCGTCCCATTAGGAAATATTACACTTTTATTTATATCTTTGTGTCAAGAATCATACAAAGTTATCTCATGTGAGCACTGTTCGTGGGGTTTTCTTTGGTGGTTATTTGTCAGAGTTAATGTTGGCCATGATTTTCAATATACTAATGGAGCGGGGGTTGTGATACAGGTAAAGTGTTCCGAATGATGGTCCTTTTCCTGTAGAAAATGAATTCCGACGATGCTAGACTCTTTTGATTTTGAATCATTAGAGACATGTGAGGCATGTTTATTAGGGAAGATGACCAAAACTCCTTTCACTGGACACAATGAGAGAGCCAGTGATCTGCTAGGGCTCATACATACTGATGTATGTGGACCTTTTAGATCAAATGCTAGAGGAGGCTATCAATACTTCATTACCTTCACTGATGACCTCAGTAGGTATGGCTATGTATATCTTATGAAACACAAGTCAGAAACTCTTGAAATGTTCAAGACTTTCATGAATGAAGTAGAGAAGCAACTTGGTAAGAGTATTAAAGCACTCCGTTCAGATCGAGGTGGCGAATACTTAAGCCAAGAGTTTGAGGACCTTCTGAGAGATCGTGGTATTGTATCACAATGGACTCCACCTGGTACACCACAACATAATGGTGTGTCAGAAAGAAGGAATCGTACATTATTGGACATGGTACGATCAATGATGAGTTCAGCCGAACTTCCAATATCGTTCTGGGGATATGCTCTTGAAACTGCAGCGTTTACACTTAACCGTGTACCTTCCAAATCGGTTCAAAAGACACCATATGAGATATGGAATGGGAATCATCCCAATTTGTCTATGTTAAAGATTTGGAGATGTGAAGCTTATGTTAGGAAACAATTTCCTGAAAAGCTTGGACCCAAATCGGAAAAATGCTATTTTGTTGGATACCCCAAGGAAACTCGGGGATACTACTTCTACACACCAACTGACAACAAAGTGTTTGTTGCTAGGACTGCTGTATTTCTTGAAAAGGAATTTATTTCCAAAGGAATTAGTGGGAGGAATGTAGAGCTCGAAGAAGTTCGAGACCAACAAGAAAGTAGAGAACCTGAGGAGGTACATAAGGAACATGAAGACTCATAAGTTGTTGTGGAATTTCAAGTTCCAAATGTAACACAGGAACCTCGTAGGTATAGTAGGACATGACTTGAGCCTGAGAGATTTGGATTTCTCGTGACTCAAGATAGTGACGAATTGGGCATAGCAGATGAGCCAACTTCCTATCTAGAAGATACTAAGGGACCAGAATATGAGAAATGGCTCGAAGCCATGAGATCTGAGATGGAATCCATGTACACCAACAAGGTATGGACCTTGGTGGATCCACCCGAAGGGGTAAGACCCATAGGGTGCAAGTGGGTCTTTAAGAAGAAGACTGACATGGATGGAAATGTTCAAACCTATAAAGGTAGATTGGTTGCGAAAGGATTCCGTCAAATTCAAGGTGTTGATTATGACGAGACCTTCTCACCATTTTCCATGGTTAAATCCATCAGAATCATGCTTGCCATTGCAGCTTATCATGACTATGAGATTTGGCAGATGGATGTTAAAACATCATTCCTTAATGGGAATTTACTCGAGGATGTGTACATGACACAACCTGAGGGTTTTATCGATCCAAAGGAAGCCACTAAAGTATGTAAGCTACAAAGGTCAATCTATGGATTGAAGCAAGCATCTCGGAGATGGAATCTATGTTTTGATGAAGTAGTCAAAAAGTTTGGCTTTAGTCAAAATGAAGAAGAACCTTGTGTTTACAAAAGGGTTAGTGTGAGCACATTCGTATTTCTCATATTGTATGTGGATGACATACTATTGATGGGAAATGACATCCCTACTCTTCAGACAGTAAAATGTTGGCTAGGGAAGACTTTCTCTATGAAGGATTTAGGTGAAGCATCCTATATACTTGGGATTAAGATCTATAGAGATAGATCTAGAAGGCTTCTAGGCCTAAGCCAGAGCACATACATTGACAAGGTGCTAAAGAGGTTTAGCATGGAGGGTTCTAAGAGAGGTAACTTGCCCATGTCCCATGGGGTTACAATATCTAAAGCCCAATGTCCTAGTTCATGTGATGAACGAGCACGCATGAGTAAGATTCCATATGCATCAGCAATTGGATCTATCATGTACGCAATGTTATGTACTCATCTTGATGTGTCGTATGCTTTGAGCATGACGAGCCGGTATCAGTCAGATCCAGGTGAATGTCACTGGACAGCCGTAAAGAACATCCTAAAGTACTTGAGAAGAACTAAGGATCAATTCTTGGTATACGGTGGTGAGGAAGAGCTCGTGGTAAAGGGTTACACCGATGCTAGCTTCCAAACTGAAAAAGATGACTACAGATCGCAATCTGGATTTGTGTTTTGCCTGAACAACGGAGTTGTGAGCTGGAAGAGTTCCAAGCAAGATACAGTTGTGGATTCTACAACAGAGGCCGAATATATTGCCGCATCTAATGCTGCAAAGGAATCTGTGTGGATCAAGAAGTTCATTTCTGAACTTGGAGTGGTTCCAAGCGCTGGTGATGCAATTGAGTTATTTTGCGACAACAATGGAGCAATTGCACAAGCTAAAGAACCAAGATCGCACCAACGTTCCAAACATATTCTACGGCTGTTCCATCTCATACGAGAGATCGTACAATGAGGAGATGTGAATATTTGCAGAGTACCTACAGAAAGCAATGTGGCTGACCCGCTCACAAAAGCACATTCACAACAGAAACATGACTGACATGTTCGATCACTTGGATTGAGATTCATGAGTGATTGGGTATAAGTGTAAGTGGGAAGCTGTTGGTATGTATGTCCATAGAGACTATCATTCGATGATTGTAATGGGATACTATGTAAACGATTTGTAATACTACATTGATCATATCAATAAAGGCAAGTTTCCAATCTATATGTTTGTGTTTTATATTGTGAGATGACCATAAAACTTATAGATGTCTATAGAATAATATACTCAACGACATATGTCTTTGGGTTGATGACCTGAACAGTGAGATCATATGTATGCTAAGAGTATGTATTCTTGTTTTGTCCCTAATCGGTTGTTATTGTGGAAATATCCATAGACATCAATAACACATAAGATTAGAATGTATGTTGGTTGATGGAAGAATCTCATTATCCATGATATGGAGATATCAAACCAAATACATAGATACTTGTTAGAGAACAGTGTATCGGATAGACCCACCTTGAGAGTGACACATGGATACCATGATTGGTAGTTAGAGTCACATCTCATAATGATGGTGGTGATTGTGGTTCTTAGACCTGAAGTCACTACACTTATCACATGTCGTTCGGTGTACTTTGACATCATCCACAGTGGTCCTGAATAAGGATTGCCATAAAGATGGTGCTTGGGTGCACTATGACACATGGGGATGACTGAGTGATGTAGATGGAATTTGTCCTTCCTACGGGAGTTTGATATTCCGGCCACTTGATAAGCGAGACTGAGAAATGCATGGCCATGCTGATGTGAATCAATATGTGATATTGAGCTTACATATATCTCAGACAGTCTGCTCTAGTTCAAGGAACATGGATTAAATGTTGAAAATGATAACAATTCCATGACTCGAGTTCAATCTGGATATCAGCGACAAAGGAACTATACAATCACTGTAACACCAGTCATGAATGATAGGTCAAGTTGTTCTCCAACTTCTCCAATTACTTGGGTAGCAATGAAGTCTTGCTAGATACCAATCATTGTTTGTGAAATCATAATATGATTATGGATATCACTGCCAACGTAATTTGGAGCCTACCGGGTCACACGCATAGGATGTATTGGAATAGGAGTATAATTGTGGATTTGATTGGAATTGCTCTGAATCACATTGATTACTAAAATGTTTATGTAATGGATTAGAATAATATTGGAGTGACTGGATCTAAGTGCAAGTGGGAGTCTGTTGGTATATGTATGCCCGTAGAGCCATCCCAAGCGATTGCATGGAGTCGGATATTAATTAATCAATTAATGTGATTATTTGTTAATTAATGAATTCCAGAATATTCTAATTAATCCACGAGCGTTTTAATTAACGCAACGTTTTTGTTTACCGATGGGTTTAGGAAACCATATTTCCCTTCGTATCCTGTTTAAAGGAGGATTGACGGCCGATATCTATATAAGATAGATATTCAGTTTACGCTCACGCACGTAAACCTAGCCGTCGCCGTCCTTAGGAGAGAAAGGAGAGCAACGCGCCGCTAGCACGCCGCCGCAGAAACACACTCCTTCCCGCCGGCTTGAGAAGCGTGACGTGGAGTTCCGTCCATCTGCATGGACGAAGTAGAGACGCAGACGCCTTGACGCCTGCGTTCGGAGGACGTCGACGACCTCCTGTACGCGCTACGAGCGGCGGACATCACTGCCGCAAAGGAGCGCCGCCGGATCAACCTGCGACAGCGAACGGGAGAGAAGATCCATCCGTGTTTGACAAGCAGCATTGCACCATCGTACAACGGGACATCGCCGGACTTGCTCCGCAATAAGGTATATCCCGCAAAACCTGTTTCCGAATACGCTGTTATCGACGAGATCCTGTTACGGGTTGCGTGGATTTATCGCTTCCGCCGCGCATGTTTTCTCCACAAAACCCAACAGTAAAATCAACCAATTATTTCCATAATTCGTCCTTAAGCAAATATGCTACACGACTGATTACATTTTTCAATCATACTTATGCCCTGAGGAAGTGAGCCGTATCGCTCAAATCCAACCTTTGGTTGCGAAACCCAAAGCCGGTGCCATACAAGATCAAAGGAAGAGCCGAACTCCTCGATCTCATCCATCTCAGTCAGTGTGAGACCATAAGAAGGACCAAAATCTCTTGCTTAAGTGACCTCAGTCATAGGGTTAGCTCTCATAGGCTACCCATTTTCTAGCCTGCCTTAGTATAGGTCCCGACACTAGCAAATATGAGCCACATGCCAGTTCACCATGCTCTCTAAGCCATGAACACATTCATGCTCTATCACACTGAGCCATGGGCCTATTCACCATGCTCTTAAACATATCTTGAGTCTACAACCGAAGTTGAACTCTAATCCTATGATTTTCAGCTAGGAGAAACCCCGCATATTCAACAATATACGCTTTGGATTAACCAGCAGGAGAACCCATTTCACCATCACCATCTAGTGACGATGATGGATCTCTGGCCAGGGCTCTACATGATAATATTTCACTTGATTACTTAAGTACATTACCATATTCTTTTAGCATCAATAAAGATTTCAAATAGGGATTATTATGAAAAATGCTACAAAGAAACATGTAATTCTTCTATCAAGTGCTTTTCAAAACTTTATAATACATTTGGATCTCAATCCCTATTCTCATTACTAGGAATTCACATCCCTCAACAATACCATCATCATGTTTACTGGATCTGGGTATTCAAACCCTTAGTTCATCACTGAACAAGATTACCACTATCAGGTAACTAATACCTCCATGTCATCTGACTAAGGTATTCATGGTACTTGATACACAAGCATCTCACATAGCTCACCAGGCATATTCAACTTCTTGTCACCTCTTACTAGGAAACAAATAAAATAATGGCTCACAAGACCCATTAACATCATAGCTCATACCTGGTTATGCTCATCATCATGATACCTACATGGTTAGTACACTTGATAACTACCATGTCAATTACATATCAACATTATGCAATACAAAGATAACATCACTATTCCCTAATTAGGGTTAGATTTTCCCATCTTTATCAATTAGGGTTTCACATAAAATCACCATGTATTAGGGTTTCACATAACCTCACCCTATATTAGGGTTTCACATAACATCACCCTGTATTAGGGTTTCACATAACATCACCCTGTATTAGGGTTTCACATAACATCACCCTGTATTAGGGTTTCACATAACATCACCCTATATTAGGGTTTCACATAACATCACCGTGTATTAGGGTTTCTCATTTTTTTATATTAATTAGGGTTTTATGATTACCTCATTAATCCAAACCCTAAGTCAGTGCTTCCACATATCTTGGAGAACATAGCAATATTTAAGTATTAAATCATACTTGTCATTGTTCCATGTTTTAGGAACACACATCACCATCATACCTTATTCAGTTGACTTAACCTTTCACTAAGTATATGCACCTATGCTTATCATAGTATATTGAATTTATCACTTTCATAGGCATCCAGTGATAATCAATCTAATTATACTAATCACCTAAGTACTTTAGAGGTACTTTCATTGAAATCAACCTTGAGATACTCTTCAACCACTTATGGGGTTAATAGTACTTACATGGTTTGAATCTATTGGACCTTCAAGCGGTCTGAACCAATTGAACCTTCAAATCGTTTGGAACAAATTGAACATTCAAATGGTCTGAGACCATTTAGACCTTCAAACGGTCTTGAGGTCACTTGACCTTCAAATAGTCTTGAGGTCACTTGACCTTCAAATGGCCTTGAGGTCACTTGACCTTCAAACGGTCTTGAGGTCACTTTACCTTCAAACGGTCTTGAGGTCACTTGACCTTCAAACGGTCTAAAGACTGTTAGACCTTAAACAGTCTTGATCTCTTGCTCATCAAATGGTTTGAAGACCATTATACCTTAAACGGTCTTGATCTCTTGCTCATTAAACGGTTTGAAGACCATTATACCTTAAACGGTCTTGATCTCTTGCTCATCAAACAGTTTGAAGACCGTTAGACCTTAAACGGTCTTGATCTCTATATCTTTAAATGGTTTTGAAGGTTGATCAACCCTAAACGGTTTGAGACCGTTTGGTCCTCAAATGGTTTGAGACCGTTTGGTCCTCAAACGGTTTGAGACCGTTTGATCAAATCAGAGCAGAAATCGTTTAAACCAAAATTAGGGTTTTGTCATCAATTGAGCTAGGGTTGTGAGATCAATTGAGTTTGATTCTAGGGTTTTGAAACAAATTGAATTTGATTGTTTGAGGTTATTAGGTCATGAGACCGATTGATCCTTGAATCCATTGAAATAGTTTGGTCTCTAACGGTTTGAAACTGTTTGACCTCTAATGATTTTGAAACTGATTGGTCACCAAACGGTTTGAAACCGTTTGACCAACTAAAAGTGAAACTGTTTGACAACAATATTCTTGAGGTGTGTGCTAAGATGATGTCATCATCATCAAGCTTCAGACCTATGAATTCTACTTCCATATATATGAAGAATTCATCAATTATTAAAGAAGGAAATAAATGACCAACATATGATGAGAAATTGAAATCAGTAATAATATTGATGGGTTCAAGTTATATAACCCACCTTCAAAGTAGCTTCAAAGATTCAAGTTTCTCATCTCTAATGGTGAAAGAAGCTCCTTCAACTAGCCAAGGTTCGTTTCCAACTCTTTGGATGCAAAAGATATCCAAGGTTGAGCATTGGATGGAAGAGAGAAGAAAATCAATGTTGAAATCCAATTTCAACCATCAATTCAAGGTTGAAGATGATCATGGAGCTTACCTTCAACTTGGGGAACGTTTTCCTCCTTCTCCTAAGCTCCTTGGTCATCGGCCAAAGCAAGGGAAGAAAGTGGTTTGCAAAATAGCCTTTCAAGTAAGGAGAAAATTGAGTACATATAATTGATTTTCTAGGAGAGAGAAAGTAGGAGAAAATCCATCCATTTTCTTGCCACATTCCCCCTCCCTTCCTTTCCTTCGAAGCCATATTCCTTTTACCTCAATTTCCTTTCATTTATCATTGAATTAAAAGCAACCACTTAAGCACCTTAATCATTATAATACTATTATCCATTTTTAGTGGACATTACTTTTTAATTAACAAATGTGAGTGGGTTTCTTCACCTACTTAGGATATTTCGGTGCCACTCAAGGAATTTGGGCGTCCTTTCATTATAGGATTTCAACCACAGCCTTTTTAGTTGATAGGCACTTCAATTAATATATTTATTTTTGCTACAAAAATAAATTAGGGCTTCATTTATACTTATTTTTTGATTATTTTATTATCAAGATCATCTCTCCTCAAATGTGGTTCAAACAGGATGCCACTTTCTTTTTCTTTTCTTTAAATGATACCAAGAAATAATAGGGACACTCTTGAAGTGGTATTTCACATATTAAACCCTAGATTTTGGGTAATTTGCAAATTATACCAAAACTAGCATTTAATACACAAGCATTACTCAAACAAGCTCCTTCTTAGAACTTAGGATTCCACAAGCCATACCTCAGTATCATTCTCATTCTTATGATGCTATAACACTTTAGGAACATTTATCATGTAACATTTGCAAGGTAACCCCTTAAATTGGGTAAATTACACTTTAGTCTAAAACAGGTAAAATATTGTTTCAACATTATTCAAATAGGACCAAAATTGAAACATAAGCTCTCCTTTAGTCTTATTTACTTTTCAAAATATAAAGAAAAGAATCTAAATAACTTAATTGAGAAAAACTTCTAGGGTTAAGGCATAACCCAGGTCAGGGATGTTACAGGTTACATCTTCCGTATGCCTTGAATTCGACAAAAGCACAAAGATGCTTGTTGGTTATGTTGATACTGATTTTGAAAATGATCATGATTAAAGGCATGAATTCTCTTACAAGATATCTATTTACTCTTGGTGGTTGTGTTGTAAGTTGGGAAGCTACATTACAACCCATTGTTGTCTACTATTGAAGCTGAGTACATGTCATTGACAAAGGCCATAAAAGAAGCTACTTGTCTTAGAGGATTTTATGATGAATTTTGTTTTCTTGAAAATACAACGACCATCTACTGTGATAGTCAAAGTGTAATTCACCTTAAAAAAGACCAGATGTTTCATAAAAGAACAAAGCACATCAACTCAAGTATCACTTCATCAGAGAGGAGATAGTGTATGGGAAGATTGTGGTAAAGATGATTGCAAGTAAAGACAATCATGTTGATATGATGACAAAGCCATTGCCAGTTTCCAAGTTCATGACCTGCTTGGACTTGGTTAGCCTTCGCAAATGACAGAGATTCCCTTAGGGGTTCGAGGAGAAGAACTTTGCTTTTTCTCTTGCAACATGTTGATTTGTTATGCCTCAAAGACTCCTAGTCCTAATATTAATCCTATAGGGTGGCAATCTTATTTTGGGTCTTGTATTGGTTTCAGTCCAACCCAAATTCCTACTTGGATTTGGATTAGTACTCTTATTTGGAGTTTGATATGGCTCTATCTACATGCAACTTGGACTCCTATTGTGTATTAGACTCCTATTAGGATTGTTTATTCCTAGTTGAATCCTTATGACATGGAGCCTATAAATAGGACTCTAAGAGCATGGGATTTTCTTGTATCGAGGAGTGCCAATGTACAATGTTGTACCGAAGAGAGTTCTCTCTCTTGTTTGGGTGTAATCTTCTAATTTTTTTCCAATCTCTCTCTGTGAGAGTATTTCTCCTTTTGTAATCTTCTTGAAATAGTGAAATTCTCTCTCCTCCCATGGAGTAGCTCTTCTAGACCAAACCACATAAATCATGTGCTCTTTAGTTGTGTGATCGTTCTCTTCATTCTTGTCTTGTTATTCCATTGCAAACTCGTCCTATTATATCCTTCAAATCCTAACAGCCAATACCATTTCTAGAGGTATCGGAGAAAAACAACCGTAAAGAAAACCCTTATCCCATGGTGATAATTTTAAATGATTGACTGGAGGGGGAAGTGTAAGCATTCGTTAAAGACTTGATGAATATTGGCAATTGTAAATTTTTTATCATGATACATAGCATCTTACATAACTTATTTTATTTTTTATTTATTATTAAATATTATGAATGCTCCGATCAATCTATGATTACAAAAATGACACTTTTTAGTTCTATTTATGTGGGGTATTTCAAATCTTTTTGTATGAGAGTAAGATTACTTTTTCATGGAGATATGAAATGATATAATTTGAAAATTCCAACAAATTATTGTTTTACTACTATTGTTGTAGGGTTATATAGGTAATATAAGTAACTTATAATGACATTAAGTAACTAATAAAACAAAATTATATGCTTCATTATTATAAATATGTGCATCACACTATAATTTATGATGCTAGATATAAATACATGTATACATATATATAAGTATATATATATATATATATATATATATATATATGTATGTATATATCCATATTGATGATGACCTTGATACAGAGCTGCTAACTATGACGAAAGTGCTAACTATGTATATGAAAATAGACCGATTTAATATAACCTCTCTTTTTTCTATTTTGTTTGTCATTAATTATATATTAAAAATCTTATATATATATATATATATATATATATAGGCTAAAAGAATTGTGTACATGAGTATATGTAGCTTACATGTACCCACCTTCATTTGTGATGATTACTAAAGTATAAAAAGCAATCCAACCGTATGGATGTGATGCATACCCCTTTGATAACATGTGTATAAAAATCACTTCAAATTGACGTTTCTAGATCATCAAATGAATGAATATATATTTTTTCTAATCAACGGTAAGTTGTAGGAATTGCAGAAACCGTTGAATGAGATATTGTTATATCTCATGATATACATGAGATATGGTTGTGATTTTTTAAACACGTCTAATCTATTGAATTTTGATTCAATCTATAAGGTTAGATTGAATAAATGAATTCTACATATGTCATTTTCATGGCCGGTACATATAAGTTGCATGTACCAGCCGGTACACACTTCCTAACCTCATGTATATATATATATATATATATATATATATATATATATATATATATATATATATATATATATATATATATATATATATATATACTCGAGTACATGTAGCTTCCATGTGCCTACCTTGATTTATGATTATTGTGAGATTATACTGAATAAACCAACCTTATGGATGTAAATTATACCCATTAGATAAGATGTTTACAAAAAATCACCACAATATGACTGTCACGGATCATCCAACGAAAAAGTGTGTATTTTCTAATAAACACCAAGTTGTAGAAATTACAGAAACCATTGAATGATATATTACTACATCTCATGATCTATATGATATATGGTTATGATTTTGTAAACACACATAATCTATATAGTGTTGATTCAATCCATATGGTTAGATTTTATTAACATACTCCACATGTGCTATTTTAACGGCCAGTACATGTAAGTTACATGTTACATGTACCAGCCATTACACACTTCCTATATATATAAATATATAATCTCTCTCTCTCTCTCCCTCTCTCTCTCTCAATATATATATATATATATATATATATATAGAGAGAGAGAGAGATAGTGACAGAGAGAGAGAGAGAGAGATAAAGAGAGAGAGATAGGCTAGAATACACTCGAGTGTACAGATTATGTCATACACCTCAATGGTGTTTGCCTATCTAGACCTTATCTTTCCAAATTCCAATCTATTGATCTTCATGTTTATAATAATAATAGGCCACATATAAAATTTGAGCTCATTTGGATGAGTGTAAGTCACTCATCCAAGGACAACAAAATTGACGCACAAAACTAATTTGAAATGCATGATTCTTGCCTCCTTTAGATGCATGACTTATAAGTATCCAGATGAGCTAAAATTTATTATATAGTATGCTCTTAAGATATTTAAGAATATTAACGGTTTAGAATTTTCAAAAAATTACTTCATCTTTAAAAATGACTAAGGTGTACGGTGCCTCCGGTACACTCGAGTAAACACTAGCCTCTCTCTCTCTCCTATATATACATGTATATATGTATATATATATATATATATATATATATATATATATATTGCTAAAAGAATTGTGTACATGAGTACATGTAGCTTACATGTACCCACCTTCATTTATGTTGATTGTAAACTTCTATTGCATAATCCAACTTTATGGATGTAAAGTATACTCTTTAATAAGATGTGTACAAAAAATCACAACAATCTGATATTCATAGATCATCCAATGAAAGAAAATGTGTATTCTCTAGTCAAAGGTAAGTGCAGAAAATGTATAAACCATTGAATGATATCTTATTATATCTCATGATCTATATTAGATATGGTTATGATTTTTGAAACACATCTAATCTATGTAATGTTGAATCGATCCATATGGTTGGATTTTGTCAACATACTCCTCATGTGCTATTATAATGGCTGGTACAGATATGTTACATGTATCGACCGGTACACACTTCCTAACCTCTCTCTCTCTCTATATATATACATATATATATATATTTGTTCCTAATTCTCTTATACTATGATGATATATTCAAATTTTTTGATTTAAAAGTTTGTTGGAGTCATGCTAACATTATTTTAGGTTTAATCAGTTTGACCACTCCAGTCGAACCTGACTCAATCCAGTGTGAGTCAACACCATTCTAACCATTGGTCTAATTGTAGAAACATTGCTTACAACTACTTATTGCATTATCCACTCCCATTGAGAATCTACCACATACAAACATGGCATCCACATTCCTTGTCTCCCGACTTATTCTAAGTTCACACTTTTCTCTCTAACTTTCCTACTCTGAGAATGTAAAATACATGTATGATTAACACATAGATAAGAGTGTTGGATTTGGAAGCCTAGCATCTTATTTTGTACACAAATTATTTAAATTTTAATAGGATACGTTTTAATTTTAATCCTCACAAATGTCACACGACCATGCCTTATAAATAAAAGAAAAATATAAGCCCATTCAGAAGAAGTATCATACTACTCCCTTTCCCTTTTAATATAGAATCATGTTTATATTGAAATATGCATGGGAATAGAATCCTCATGTAAAATGGGATATGCATGGGAATCTTAAGTAACTCTACCTATTCTATTTCCACATAGAATAATTAATGATCGGAGACCCAATCATCTAGCCTACCTCCAACATTGTTACTCTACCACATTTAACAACACCTGAAAAATGAGAAGGCACGCCATATATGATTTTGTTTGTTTCTCTCATTTTCATTTTCTAGGTTCATAGTTTCATGTCAACTTCCTTGTGTTTTGATATTACAAAAATCGAACATTAATTCTTAAATTTTTATTGATTTTTTTCTTTTATTGTTTTGAACATTAGTGCAATGTCACTCAAGTAAATACTCATACTTGTGTAACCAACTTACCCCTAGTGAGCATTTCACCTTTTCTATATGAAAACATGTACCAACAACCAAAAGGCAAATCTATGTGAGTTATAGGTAGGGATGAGAATTGGGTCGGGTCACCCTGAGTTTTGGTAAGTCCATCCCCAAACCCATACTTTTAAAAGTATGGGTTTGGTCCAGATTTAGGCCCAAGTAATGTTTGGAAAACTTGACCCATACTCGACCCACATAATAGAGCCGCGTCAGACTAGTGTCGGCCCAGATAACATACTTTTTGACATGTGTACCTCTAGGTACACATAATCTATATGTATCATTAGAGGGACTAATATACTTACAAATTGTTATATATGTTCAATGGATAAAACACATAAAATTTAGACCATATACATTTAAAATCACAATCATAGGCTAGTTATTTATGTAATGTATGAAACCATCAAACCACTAATGAGGATTTTATAGTTAACATTTAATTGGAAATACATATCTTATACAAAGATGTGGTTACATATACATGTGCATATTATTAATCTGGGTATCTGGGCTTTCACGCCTGGGTTTACCTTGACCTTGACTCGACCTATATAAAAATATGAATCAAAATCTTAGGCCCAGCCCACCCATGTCAATTACATAGATTAGACCTGTGACGGGTTATGCGGGTCAGGACATGGGCCATATCCGATGCTTATCCCAGTTATAGGTGCCTATACGTAGGGTGAATATTTGATCTTCAAAGCTACCCATTTGAGTAGGACTGCCAATGGGTAAGGGTAAACCCTTTTAGCATTTCCTCATACCTTATAGGGGAAGGATAGGGGTATATATTTTTTACCCTTTACCCACCTACATGCTATCCTTTGACCCTCTACATTAATGGGTAATGACAATAATAAACTATGACACATACCCTCTAACCCGCTACTCACTTCTATTTCTCTATAATATATTAAATATATAGCCATTATGTTGTTTTAGTCTATATATTAATTAATATTAGTCATCATATCACGTATTACATAATATTTTATTTACTTCTTATGCAAGATAACTTGCTCATGTATATAAATCTTGGAGGTCTAAGACACATGCATATTAAATAATGAGATTTTATATTTATACACCATTTTTACATTTTATGTTGGAGTTTTGTATTTCGTTGGGGACTTGTTTGATTAGGAACTCTACAACACATGTTGTTGTAAGATACATAGGTACATGATAAGATGATGTAATAGTTAATGTACCATTAAATATATATTTTTGGTTGTGTGATTTACTTCAGTTGTGTTCAATATTTTTCTATACAACAAAATTTTGGAGGGTATACAATATGTATGTTTGTAATAATTTTTTATGTATATTATCATTTAATATCATTTTAGAGTAGCAATATTTATCTTTTGAGTGGAAATTTATTTGTTCATACACCAATGTAAGGAGTACTACTATTAGTATATGTAACATCCAATAACTTGAAAAATTATTTTTGATGCAACACATATCAAGTGTATAATTTTGTAAAAGATTACTTGGAATCATTTTGAATTGTTAATATCCATTATGGGGAATCTTGATATTTTACTTAAATATATTAATATATTAGGTAGGACATTAATACTAGCACAAATTTTAGAAGACATATGATTTCACGACTTTGACCTTAACCTCCTCATTAATCCTATAGATAAGAAGTTAAGGGTTAGGGGAGGGTAAGGGGATTAGTGGAGTGGGGAATTACTCATACCCTTACATGTCAAACTTAGTGGGTAAGGGTAAGACCTTACCCTCCCCACACCCTCCCCGTTGACAACCCTATCATTGAGAAACCATTTGGGAGTATGCATTCTCAAATACATGTGGGGATGTGGCAGTCAATGAGGACCCTTTTTTTAAAACATTGGCCATTCATTCATCCTGTGGTTGGGGGGTTTCAAACCCACGACCTCTCAGTCATACATCAATACATTTTACCAAATGTGTGCCACATATTTGGCAGTCAATGAGGATGCTGACCTCAAATAAGATTTATTTTCCTCATTTTAAAAATGAAGTGTCAACACTCCTAGTTTGCGTGGTATGTGATTTGACGTGACCTAACTAAGAGGATCAGTCTAACCATAAACTTTTAATAACTTATAGAAAATCAGCCTTAGCATTTTCTTTTATGAGATATATAGTAACATCACTTAACTAATTGATAACGTCTTGTTTAAACACAATAATAAAAGATACATTGGAGTTCAACTTTTACATATAGATAGAACCACAAATTTAAAATACATAAAGTTCAATTTATTACAACCATTCTCCTTTCTCACTCACACATTCTAGGATTCATAGGAAGGATAATAGACAATATAATTAATTATCTACTCTTCTTGAGACCTCTAGTTTACTCTGGATAAAAAATAGCTTTTGTTTCTTCTATTGGAGCTGGACCTTTACCTAAAAAATTGTTTAGTAGGTTAATAAGATATTGGCTCATTTATTAGAAAATAAACAAGTAACCATGATAATTTAGATGCATGTAATTGAGAGAACTTAAATGAAAAAACATGTAGGCATGGCAGTTTTAAAAACTATAAATCAATCAACACATAAATTGATCTAATATTGACTACAATAAAAGAATAAACTAAATCTATATACATAATTTGTAATTCATTTATTATACCACATGACCCACATTAGGTGTACCACAACATATGAAAGCATCACAACAAGCTACAATCTCAATGTATAAAACTTAGGAGCATGCCCATGATGCTAAGTCTAAATCTGAATACCATGTCTATAGTTGACATCACCACATTTCGCTCTTGGAGGTTAATGTGAGTGGCTGGATATCTGGACTCCACCTATAAACTTGGGTACTCAAATTGAGAGTCAAATCACTCTAAATTTCTATGCATTAGTGGACCTACTATTGATAGATCACTACAACTTGTAACACCATTACCATCAGCACCACCTATTGGTGTTGGATACAAACCGATTCATAAGGAGTCTGCCCTGCTAGTCAAAACCCCTTCACCCTACTCGTATGATTTGACTTACCTCAATATCGACTACCTCTAGTGGGGAAGACATTCCCTCCTCACAACAAAAACTTCATCCTGTGAATATTCTACAATGTCTAGGGCATCTATCCTATAATGAGAGTTATTTAACATAATTCATCATCATTCCAAGTAATTAACCAAATTTCATCATTTAAACATTACAAAAAAATCACAATAATCATCTTATTTTATATATAGAAATTATCACTATTGTTATAAATCACATTTGTATCCTTTAGATAAGATTTGGGGCAATCTGGCCTCTTAGATGCCTTCAATTTCACCATTTCATCACTCATCATACACAACCATTTTCAATGTCAGTCATCAGTATAGTATTAGATCACCTATCATAGCATGAAATAAGAATTTATGTTTCTACTGATCATTGTATGAATCTAACCAGTATATCACAAATATCATAGAGAAAGATTTGATAAAGTAACATCATCATTTTGGATTCATATAGTGTAAACCAGGGATAGAATGTGATTTTTCACTCACAAGTACATGTTCTTCTGATCTCGTCTTTGGCATAGTTAGACTCAAGATCTACATTTTCATGGTTTGATCCAAGATTCAGATACCAAGAATCTCATCCAAACAACCTTTCAGTAGGTTTACCAACCCTAAAGAAGATCGTTGGAGATAGAAGACAAAGAATGAAATTTAACTAAAATCTTCACTTCTTAGATCAGGGAGTTTTGAGCAAGGGAACATGAAGGGAAGGAAGGTTCAATGATAAAAAATTACTTACCAAGTCGAATCTATGGTGAAACCTTCAGTTTCCATAGTTCTTCATGTTCCTCCCCAAACATTATCTTAGGGTCGCCTTCTGGGACTTCCTATTTGTGGTTTAACACATTGGTTGTCTAGAGGAGTGAAAAAAAATCCAATGAAACTTATTTCGTTGAATTCAAATAAGTATAGAATATGTTATTTCCATTTTCATGATTAGCTGTTCTGGGCAGCTAAGTTGGCCAATATGATGGTCCACCATTGGTTCTTTCCAATCCGATGGTCCACCATCGGTTCTTTACAGTCTGATGATCAAACTGGGTGTAAAGTAAAAGTGACATAACTTCCTCGTTTTAACTCCATTTTGGGTCATTCTTTTTGCATTGGAGTCAAAACTGAATTCGCTATAAAAATACAACAAAATTCTAATAAAGTCATTATTTTATGATTTACTAATTAATAAATTTCGAAAATATCTATACGGTTCTTTTACATACATGTATGGGTTTTTACCATATCAACTAGGGTTCAAACCTTGATATATTCACAACACACATTTATTTTACCTTATCTATGAACAAATATTAGCTAAAACAATACATCAATCAACTAGAAAAAGCCATCCGTTCTCATCTATCAAGAAAAACCATCATTTTTCATCAACCTGGAAAACCATCAATTCTCATCTATTAAGCAAAACTATTGGTTCTCATCAACTAGGAAAAGCCAATGCTTCTCATATACTAAGCAAAACCATCAGTTGTTTATCATGACCAACACTTGTTCCACAACCATTGACCTAAATCCATTGGTTCTATCATCTGATGGTAAGTCTACAAGAGACTTACAAAAGTTGCAACATGTACATCTCAAATCTGATCTATTTCATTGTTGATTCTATGATTTTACCTTTGAATAATCTTTAGAGTAATATCAAACATAATTAATATAAGCTAATTTAACTCAAATGATAATTAAACATTAACAATTATCATTTTCACTGGGGTTGTACTTAACTTTTTGATTACATACTAGGCTTGGTACATGTTGTAACATGATTGGAGTCATGATCCATAACTAAGGGTGCCCGACATTCACTCTGCATCGTAAGAAACATGGATGAGGGTATATTGAAGACATGTATCCTTATAAATCCCAAAATCTAAAACATATAACCTAAGTGATCCTATTGTATGGGTTAGAAGTAGATATTAAGGCTGTAGTTGGTGGAAACTGGGACCTGAAAGGTTGGTGTGGATTCTTATGTTACATAATAACACTTCGCCATAAGAAAAATCTCATTACCTACAAGAAATTCCTTACAAACGTGTTTAATAGATTCATTAGAAAAACCAATTGAGGGACTTTGGCCTTTCCTTATACAACTGAGCAATTTTGTATCCCTTACAGACACATTTATCATGATGTGAAATGCATACAAAATGTACATTTGGAATATTCACTAGTTTCCAACTCATCCCGTCCTCACTAATGTTATATTTAAATAATTTTATTTCAATGTATCTTGTAGAATTATAGCTTATCAACTATTACATATATTAAAGAAAATAAAAAAAGAAAATGTAATCATGATTACATTATTAGAAATATATCTATTTATTTATTATAATGGAATAAAGTACTATTTAGCGGAGGGCATGCCTAATTCCTTTCATAGTGTTGTCATATAATTAAATAAATAATTTTAGAAGATATGACATTTTCCGATTATGAGTCTTAATTCTTGTTTCTACTCTTCTTATTTTCTAAATTTTACACTTAGTTGAAAAATAGTACAATAGTGTATAGGATAAGGAACTAATCACATGTATATAATATATGTAGACAATATATTAACAATTAATAATAACTAAAGCATAGTATGATTTTAACATTAATACATGTATGAATACTAATATATATAAGTATATATAATTTATTAATTAGTATATATAATTTATATATAAGTATAATATATATATACATATATATATAGAGTCAGTCTAAAATACACTCGAGTGTATCCGGAGCAGAATACACTCAAGTAGTTTTTCATGATGCAAAATTTTTTTTGAAAATCTAATCCGTTGATCTTATTAAACATCTCGTGAACAACTTATATGCAAAATTTGAGCATATAGCTCATGCTATGAAGATCACAAAAATTATGCATTTCAAATTAGTTTCGCGCGTCGATTTTGTTGCCCTTAGATGAGTGACTTACACTCATCGAATTGGGCTCAAAATTTGTATGTAGCCTAGTTATAGTATGACAGTGAAGATCAATGGTTTACATTTTGCAAAAAATAGTCTTGATATGCAAACACACTTGAGTGTATTCGTGCGATCCGTACACTCGAGTGTATTCTAGCCTGACTCTATATATATATATAATCAATAGTCACAAACATTGATAAGAGATATAAACCACATTTTTTAATGCCATGAGGAATCTTTATGTCATATTTGGAGCTTTTTCTTTGTCACTAATTAGAAATTTAGCTTAAATAAGTTCAACAATATTTTTATGTAATCTATATAGAATGAATTACTTGGAATTGTAAATAAAATTTTGTTAAGGTAAAAGTATAATGAATACGGAAAATATTATGAAAATGTATGCACATCATTACTGGAGTGTTTAAATGGAAAGTAGCAACTTTTTGTGAATTTTTTTAACATGTTAGATAAATAACTTGAATAGAAATGGTGGCCATTGTTGTAATATTAGAACTATGATCTTATTTCTTTTAACTAAACATTCACTTCACACGAAGTCTTGTACATCCTTTTAAGGTTCTTCTTATATAGAACCATTAATAAGTGTCTTGGAAGGAATGTATGATGTGCCTAGATGTGCATGTGATAACTACTTTCCAATAAACGAATTATTGAGGTTCCATATATTATAGTTTATTATAGGGTCTTTGACCATCGCTGACTGCACTGCACTTCTCACCTAGTCATACATTTGACCACTATGGTGATGTCATGCTTCTAACCTGCATTTATAAGGGGTATCTTATACTAGTGAACTCCATTTGTATAATGAAGAATAAATGAGTTTATAGGGATACATATTGACTATAAAAGAATGGGGGATTTTACAAAGTTTGACTTTTTTATCATTAGAATTACTCTTTAGAGTTATTATGTCAAGCTAAATGAAAATCTAACACAACCAATTGTTCTCCTATCCTCAAATTCCAACCCAAAATGGTATTTTTAGTTTTCTTAATGGAAACAAATCTAAAAACATCATTGTAAAAATTTCTTACTATTGTATGTCATATTCCCAACAATAAGGAAATTATTATATATTATTGCAAACTAAAAATATGATCCAACATGATCATGAACAAATCCAATATATGTAAGATTTTTTTTAACTTTATTGTTGCATTTTGAAACACTTTATTATGATTAAATTTCAACCATATACATTGTTTTTTTTTTAACATATTACATGCAAAATACACATAGCTTGATTTATAATAAAAGTGAATGAGAAAATACATTTAATAATGCAACACAAAAACACTGTGAAATCTTTAATACATCCAACTAAAGAAAGCTATTGTTATCCTTCCTTGTCTATTTTTGAGTGACTTTAAATTTTGAACTAAAATCTATAGAGGTCACTCATATATATGTGTCAACACAGGTGGTATACACCTTTGAGCTGTGAGGAGGGTTGTACCTCATCAAGCAATTTGTACAATACTAAAGAAGAATGTAGCTACTTTTTTAGCTAACATGACCTTGGTGTATCCAATTCCCAACATACAAAGCAACTTTTGATTCAATTTATTGAAGCACGTGTTTGTTTGTTGCGAAGATAATCCCTTTACTGAGTGGAAGTCAATGAATACACACATACCAATGACAATCAATTGAACATAAGACGTGGAGAATTCATGGAAACTATGTCTATACCAAATAAATAAATAAAATGAAAATGAAGACTGAGATCTATAAATCATTCATTTATCTCAATGAAAAACAATATCAGTAACACTTCAATCGTACTAGTAAATTTATTGGTTTCACGACCACTCTAAATTAATATGATAATGTATCATAATCAATATTTCAATATAAAAACTATGAAAGAGTGTCATTCATTTCTACAAAAAGTCTATAATCTATATAAATCAAGTAGTGGCAGATCTATTTGTATGTATGCCCAGAGAGCCAATCATATGATGATTGGGATGAGGCGTTAAATAATAGATTTGATAATAATAAAGGTAATTATGTCTACTTTATTTGTCTCAATCATGAGAGGATGACACAAATGTAAGTAGATGTCTAAAGAATGATGTTACTCAATGACGATGTCTTCAAGTACGTGACTTAAACAATGATATCATACTTATGCTAACAGTACACACATTCTTGTTATGTCCCTAGTCAGACATTATTATGGAAGAGAAAATTAGACAATAGTAATACATAAGACTAGAGTGTGTGTTCACTAACGATAGAGTCTCCTTAGTCATGATATATGATATCAAGTCACTCATACAAGTACATGTTAGAGAATGGTGTATTGGAGAGACCCACCATGAGAATGATACATGGGGACCATGGAAAGGTAGCCACAATCATATCTCATAGTGACAATGATGATTGCGGTTCTTATACCTGAAGTAACTACACTCATCACATGTCGTTGGGTATACTTTTACAACATCAAACGTAATTCTAAAATACGGGTTGCTAAAAAGTTCATGATTGGGTAGCTTTGACACATAGGAACCGAGTGTAAGTAATGTAGATCAGATTTATCCCTCCTACAAGAGTTTGATATCCAAGTCTAATTGATAAGTGAGATTGAGAAATGTATGACTGTACTGATGTGGTTCAATATGTGATATGTGAACTCATATGCATCTCATACATTCTACTCTAGTTCAAGGAACATGGATTGAATGTTGAGAAGATGATGATTCCATGCCTCGAGTTCAATTTGGATATTTGAGACAAAGGAACTATACGATCACTGTAACACTAATCATGAATTGTAGTTTGAAGTTTTTCTCCAACTTTCTGAATTACTTGGGTAGAAATGATGTGTGACTAGGCACCACTCTTTGCTTGTGATGTCATAAGTTTGTTATGGACATTCAATGCCAACCTAACTTTGAACCTATAGGGTCACACACATAGGATACACTTGGGTTGAAGGTATATATTCATGAATGATGTTTAGATTGAATGCTAAAGGTATTTAGGTATTCAATTAAATAATAGATCAATTGAATAGACTCAATATCATCAAGTTCAAGTGTTGTACTGACTGTTTGGAGTGTCAAATTGATTTTAAATTGAATTGGATGAGTTTTGCCAGAATTGGGGCACAAGACAACCATCTTGCATGAGCGAGACTACCGTCTCACGTGATGGTTGTAAGAAGACCATATCACATGAGTGAGACGATTGGTTCATGGTCATTATACGACCATCTCGCATGAGTAAGATGACCAGTTTGTGGTTGTGAGATGACCGGATTGCGTGACCCAGACACTCGGTTAGTGGGGAAATTTGATTGCATCAAGGATTAATGTTGACATCATGTTGTGCACTAGTTAGATTCAAATTGACAATTTGATTCAATATAGGAAAATGCTCGAAATGACTATCTCACTTACAAGACAACCGTCTCATAGTTTGTAGGTTCCAGAACATTCATGATTGTGGACCCTTCTACTCCTACACGATTGGTAACACTGACCCTAGCCTCTACTATAAAAAGAGGGGTATTGGGGACTTCCCAAGACACACAATTGAAAATTAGTTGCTCTGATAATTGTTTTCTTCTCTGGTTATGATAACCAATATAGAGCGCAAGCAAGTCCTACCCGATAAAGGGAGGGAAAATGAGGGAGAAAACAACTGAAGATTAGTTGTAGGAGAGCGTGTTGGCGACAAGTACATTGACAGAAGGGGACAACTCTTTTCCATTGGTTTTGGTAGCATAACGTGGAGTTTCTTGTGGTTCACGTGGACTACTCTAGAGGCGGGAGGCTATCGTCTGCAGCTACAAGGACAACATCAGTCAGTAATCCATGAAAAGACCTCAAGAGTTGATGTAGATGTTTTTCCAATCTGCTATCTGTGGTGAAGACCAAGAGTACACAGACACCATCTAAGAGAAACTAGAGACAGTTGCACATCTACAAAGATGAGGAATATGTCATTGGAATTTCTCAAGGACCAAGTATATCATTGAAACCATCCATTCCATTATATAGTTGTTGATGCGATCTACATGTTTAAGGAGAATATGTTTGTAAAATGTTTGTTTCCACTACCTACTCTATCACCCTATTTCCCTACAGTGGTGTCAAATTCACGTCAATCTACTATATTTTTGATAATTAATATGATCATATTTTGATTTTATTATTTAATTATTGCATTCAATGTAAATAATTTATTGTCCAATCAAATGCCACATTAATATCAAACTAATATATATATATATATATATATATATATATATATATATATATATATATATATATATATATATATATATATATATATAATTTACATGTGTCTTCCTAAAAGCAAGTTTTGATGGAGGATATGTAGCATGGTTATGTCCAATAACCCCTATTATATGTGCATGGTTGTGGTTGGTTAATCCTATTTTACCTCGATCTTGGTATTGAGCCTCTATCTTATCTTCCCAATGTAAATTTAATTCTTTCCAATCCTTGTTCCCCTCGAATGTAACTCGAGGTTTCTCTATAAATTATATAATAGTAGGATAGTTTACTTTCCTATTATGATGAAGAGAAAGACGTTTTGATGATGCCAACCGACCGTCTTGGAGTCGGGTCGACCGACTGGAGGAGAGAAGAGGACCAGAAGGACAAGCCGAACCAATCACCTAGTAAACTCAAACGATCGACTGGAGAAACCAATAGATGGTGAACAGAAGAACCACATGACAGGTGAGACAACCAAACGACTGGCCAGGAGGCAAGCCGATCAGTTCAAAGGTTGAATCAATCAACCCAGATTAGCAAGCACAGATCTTCATCAACAACATGTTTCTACATGTGATATAGACCTAGGTTTTGGTAATTCCTTATGGATCCAAGGAATTACAGTAGACTGGCCATAACCATCACTTTTTGTTTATTGCATGTTTTCATTGTGGGATATAGCATGTATATGATACACACTATATATGCAGTAATTGGATAAAGTATATGTATTTATAAATAAAAAATCCCTCAAATAAAATATTATGTCTAAGATGCTTTCCATTAGAAACACACATGAAAAGCTTGATCAACGAATTATAGTTTACAACAAAGCATGGTGCGCCGTCTATCTCATGGAAGTCTGATGACATATATGTAGTTTCTGCCAAAGCACAATGCATATCTATTGTGTTGGCTTTTGGGTCATGTTTAAATGGTGATAACTTAGTGATACTAGGTGCCACAGGCATGCCAATAATTATGGTAAGGAGTTGCATATATCATCTATCCAAGAGTTGCATGAGATATAATTGACTAACATTGTCTAACTAAATAGTCAAGTTGTGGGTGATCAGCCAAAACTGAGTCATGTTTTGATGAAATATGGATCTTGCCACTATAAGATTGTACTATGCAATCTTCCCAATTGATACATGAGGGTTATAAATTTGAATAAAATAGTGGGAGCGGTAATAACTGAAGACCTTATTAGTATCATTAGCTTATCAAATCAATAAATGTTTCAAAAAGTTGTAATATTTCTTTGTAGAATCAAATGTCAAACACAAGAACGTTCATATTATGATTAGTCCTTTAGAAGGAAAAAATGGGATAAAGTTCCACAACTTATTAAGGTCTTTGATAAATATTCTCAATAATAAACGAAATCTCTATGTACGTGATAAAATAGAGCCAGAGGAACCCGCTCCAAATGCACCTAATGCTGAAATGGATGCTTATCTGAAGCATGCCAAAGATGACATAGACATTAAGCACCTTATAATATGTTGTATGAATTATGAGTTGCATAAGCAACATGTAAAACATGAACATACTCAAGATGGTAACATATCTTAAGAATCATGTAAAGCAAGAAAGGTATAATGTATCTTAAGTACTATTTGAGTGCAAACTGATAATGGGAGATCTAGTAGAACCGTATATGATATATATGATTGGGCATGTGGAGTGATTGAGATATTTTTAAGGTTAAGAGTTAACCATGGATATGATTATGAAGGCATTGCACAAATCATATATCCAGTTTATCAAGTGTTACTACTTGAGTAACTTGGCTAAACCACTATCAGAACTACTTGGCATGTTGATGCCAACACAAGACAGAAGAAGGACAAATCTGTAACAGTGATCAACGAAAATGAGTCCTAGGGAAAAGGCAAGGCTAAGAAGTGTTCTGAGGATAAGCTTAAGTCCAAGTCTTCTACACTCAATTTATGGAGAAGGGTAAATGTAAAATTAATTTGTCCTTTCCACTTAAAGGATAAAGAAAAGAATGTGCCACCATTTTCACCTATCTAGACATTGGAAAGAACTATCCTCTTTATAGAGGATCTCAAGAAGAAGAAAGAGATATATACTTCAGGACCTGAGAAGAAGTAAGATATAACTTTGCATAGAAGGGTTTCTGCCTGTATAGTTGGAACTTGTCATTCATGGGCACATAATAGAATTGGTTAATTGCTATTATGTACTTGCCATTAATGAAAACATCGCATGTCTTATGTGACACGAACATTATGATTCATTTTAAAAAAATATGATATTTTATGGCAATGATATGCATCTCACAAAATTTATGTGTTAGTTCTAAAGACAAATACATGTATGAAATATAATTTGAATGACTTGATGACTCAAACATTAAATACCTATAGCATTGTCATCTAGAGCGCATAAGTGAGAAATGCATTTCTAAAATCCATATGATGGCTGTCTAGACATTTTTGGTTATTGAACCAATAGAGACATGCATATCTTATTTGTTGTGCAATTATGACAAAAGCATCTACACTAGATGTAGTGGGAGAGTGACTATTCAATTAGGGATCATACAAACTTATGTATATGGACCTTTTAGAATAAATGCATAAGGTATATTTTACTATTATCTCACTATATTTACTGATGTTATTAGTAGATATGTCAATTGTATTTAATGAAAAATAATTTTGGATCTATTGAAGTGTTCAAGAAGATCATTAATGAAGTACATAACTAACTTGGTAAAAGTATTAAGATACTTCGATATGATCGATGTGGAAATACCTTGAGACAAGAGTTTGAGAACCTTATGAGGAGATCAAAATAATGTATCATAATTAACTCCACTTGAAACATAATGATGTGATAGAAAGAAGGTATCACACCCTGTTAAGCCATGGTGCGGTTATCAACTAAAATCTAGATAAACTTCCAATTTCTTTTTGGGCACATGCTTAACACTAAATAATGTACCATCTTAAAATTGGTTCAAAAGACAGCATATGAGATATGGCATGAAAATTGTTCTGATATGTCTTTTATAGTGATTAGCCTTAAAAGCTTATATATAAGATAATAGTTTCTTGAAAATGCTTTATCGAAAATCACATAAATGTTATTTTGTTGAAATACTAATATTATCCCAATCCAACAACAAAGGTAGTTGTTTTCAGGATGGTTGCATTCCTGAAGGGGAACTTAGCTCCAAAAGAATCAGTGGGATTAAAAGTGGAAATTGAAATGTTGGATACAAATAGGAAAAGATTCAGCATAATGAGGTACAGTGGGAATAATGAAAATAACAAAGTTTTATGGAATCTCAAGTTCCTTATGTAACACAAAACCTCATAGTTCTAGTAGAACATGCCTGGAGTTGAAGGATGATGATATCTTATAACTCAGAAAGGCAATAAGTTGATCATAGATGATGAGTCAACAACCTACCTAGAAACTATTGAGGGACTAAAATATGAGAAATGGCTTGAGTCCATGAGATCCAGGATGGACTCCGTGCACACCAACAAGGTATGACCTTGCTGGATCTACCTGAAGGGGTAAAACCCATATGGTGCATTTGGGTCTTTATAAGAAGGCCAACTTGTAAGGGTAAATTGGTTGCAAAGAGTTTCAAACTAGTTAAAGGTGTTTAACATGACAAAGTCTTTCACCAGTTACCATGGTTAAATCCATCTGCATTATGCTTGTTGTTGAAACTTAGTACGACTATAATATTTGGCATATGGATGTTAAAACTACATTTCTTGATTGGAATAATTAAGAGGATGTGTACGTGACACAACCTAAAGGTTTTATAAATCCATTAATGCAAATAAAGTATATAAGGTACAAAGGTCAATCTTTGGATTGAAGCAAGCATCTCAAAGTTGAGTCTTCTATTTGATAAGACAGTCAAAGAGTTTGACTTGAGTAAAAATGAAGATGAAATCTATGATTACAAAAGATTTAGTGGGAGAATATTTATATATTCCACATATTGATGAGGAATAATGTCATTATCCTACAAATGTTAAAACTTGGAAGGAAATACCTTATATATGAAGGGTTTAGGGAAGACATCCTATGTGATAAGGATTGAGATCTATAGAGATAGATCTGGAAAGTTTCTTGACCTTAGTAAGAAAAGATACATTGGCAAGATGCTGAAGGATTCAACATGAAGGACTCAATGAGAGAGAACTTGTCCATGTTACATGGAGTTAGTATCTCAGGGGCTTAGTGTCCTAGTTCATATGAAGAATGGGTACACATGGAATAGATGCCATATGCATCCAAAATTGGATCTATCTTGAATGCAATGTTATGTATTTATCCCGTTATCTTGTATGTATTGGACCTAACGAGAGGATATCCAATTATATCATATGTATTGGACATGATGAGAGGATATCAAGTCATCTCATATGTATTGGACATGTTGAGAGGACATATATACCTACCTAGCAATCTCATATGTATTGAACATGATTAGAGGGTATATGCTATATACTAGTGAAACTCACTAGATTACCATAAAGAGCATCCTTAATTTCTTGTGAAGCACTAAAAGGTTCCTTGATTATGGTAATCAGGAAGATTTGGGTGTAAAGGGTTACATCGATGCAAGCTTCCAAACTGAAAAAATTAATGATTGCAATCTAAAATTATGTTTGACATTAAATAGGAAATTTATGCTAGAAAGGGTTCTGAGATAATGGCAATTGTTAAAATATACAAAAGAAGTTGAGTATCTGTATGGATCAAGGAATTTATATGGGTGAACTTGTGTGAGGTTCCAACCACTGATGGAACATTAGAAATACTATGACAACAATGGAGCTACTAGATAGGCTGGGAATCTCAAATAGCATAATACAACACTTCCATCTCATATGAGTAATCATACAACAAAGAGATGTGAAACGTGCAATATTCTGACTTAAAGCAAATGTTGCTAACCCTACTATAAAAGCACTTGTGCAATAGAAATATGATGGACATGTTAGGATCACTTGGAATATGATTCATGGGTGATTGGCTCTAAGTGCAAGCGGGAGTCTATTGGTATGTATGCCTAGAGAGCCAATCGTATGATGATTGGGATGAGGCATTAAATAACAGATTTGATAATAATAAAGGTAATTATGTGTATTATGTTTGTTTCAGTCATGAGATGATAACACAAACATAAGTAGATGTCTAAAGAATGATGTAACCCAATGACATATGTCTTCAAATTCGTGAATAGAACAATGAGATTATATGGATGCTAAGAATACATACATTCTTGTTATTGTAGGGAAATATGGTTACAAAGTAGACAATGGAAATATTTTTTTTGTCAACCATATTCCCAAAACCAGCGGATCATGTCAATAACTATAATATAGAAAGGATGGTTTCAAGGACATACATGGTCCTAGAGAAATTCCAAATACAATCCTCGTCGTTGTAGATGCACAACTCTAAATCCTAGTTGCACCAGGACTCGACTGACTGATGTGCCTCCTGATCTGCACAACAGACTGCAACATCAAATGTCATCTTCTTTAGTAGCTCCTTTTGTCATGAACTATTTGTTGATGTAGTTCTCCTAGGGGTAGACAACAACCTCCCGCCTCTAGACAAGTCCACACAGACTTACTAGAACTCATGTCATCCTACTAGAACAGATAGGAAGGAGTTATCCCTCATATTGGTGTAATAGTCACCAACTTGCTTTCCCACAACAATGATCTAAATTGCTCTCACCAATGATGTTTCTCCCTAGTCGGGTAGAACTTGTTCGGGCTCTTGTGCTTACCACAACTAGAGAGGACAATGTTTATTAGAGCAACTGATTCTTAATTGTCTATGTTGTGTTATTAGAAGCCCCTGTACCCCTCTATTTATAGGCGGGGTTTGGGTCCAGGTTCCCAGTCGATGCAGGAGTGGAAGGGACCGGTAGATTTTGAATTTTTGCAACTTGAAACCATCAAGACAGCCTTCTGACATACCGAATGGTCGTCTGGCATGCTAGATGTTCATCTCATAATGTGAGACAACTATTTTGCAGTTTCTATTCACATAAAATATTGGCAATATGATTCTCATTAATGTTAGACATCAATTTCCTTGCACAACAAGTAATGTGCAAGCAAAACAGACTTAGAAATATCTAGAACCTTCCCTCGATCGAACTAGATAATCTTGCCCATGTAAAACAACCATCTCGGTCATCCAGATGGTTGTCTAGTGACCCAAGTCAAGCGAATCGGTTGGATTGGTTCATATTTTTGCCAATTTCAAATCGAATCAGGCATGACTCCCCAGATGCCTATCTCAACACTTGAGATGGCTGTTTGACACTCTAGATGGTCATTTCAACACTTGAGATAGGCATTTGGTCGTGCAATCAGCCTATATGTTGCGTGAATCAAACACCTAAACACTTTCATACTTAATTCAATTGTCATTGAAGATTAAACTCCTCTTTTAGGTTGAGACCTATGTTTGTTACCCTATATGTCTCATATTACATTAGCAGTAAATGTCCACAACAACTTATGACATCACAAGAAATGAGTGGTGCCTATTCGCACATCAATGCTACCCAAGTAAATGGAAAGCTGGGGAACATCTTCAACCTAAAATCTATGTATCGTGTTGTAGTGCTTGTAGAGTTCCTTTGTCACTGATGTCCAGATTGAACTCTAGGCATGGAGTAGTCACCCTCTTTATCATCCAATCTTGTTTCTTGAACCAAAGTAGACTATCTGAGATATATGTAAGCACAATGTCACATATTAGATCACATGTGCATGACCATGCATTTCTTAGTCTCGCTAATCAAGAAGACTAGGACATCATACTCTTATAGGAGGGACAAATCCCATCTCTATCACTCATAGTCAATCCCCATGTGTCAAAGTCAACAAATCATTACCATTATAACAACCCATGTTTCAGGATTGTGTTTGATGAGGTCAAACTACACCCAACAACATGTGTTGAGTGTAGTGATTCATGTCTAAGAACCACAACCACCACCATGACTGTGAGAGCTGACTATGACTTCCATGAAGAAGGCTTCCATGTGTCAATCTCACAGTGGGTCTGTCTGATACACTACTCTCGAACATGTATCTATGTGAGTGGATTGATATCACCATATAAAGACTAATGAGATTCTGTCATCAACCAAATCACACTATGATCTTATGTGTTATTGCTGCCTATCAACCTTCCACAATAACAACCGTTCAGGGACATAATGAGAATATGTCTATGTACTCTTAACATCTGTATGATCTCATTTCTTCCAAGTCATGTACTTGAAGACATAAGTCATTGAGTGATAGTATTCTCTAGACATTTATAATGTTACATCATTATCTCATAACTAAATTAAACAAAATAAATCATAAGCTTGTCTTTTAGTAATAAATGAAATCATTTACAAGTTATCCCATTACAATGATCACATGATTGTCTCTCTAGGCATACATAGACTCCCACCTGTACTTAGAGCTAATCACTAGCTTATCGTATTCCAAGTGATATTACATGACTGTCATGCTTCTACTGTGAAAGTGCCTTTGTCAAGGAGTCAACAACATTATTTTTAGTTGGCACTTTGCAAATCTTCACATCTGCATGCTCCATGATCTCTTGTATGAGATGGAACTGCCTTTGTATATGCTTTGAGTACTGATGTGATCTTGGTTCCATAGCTTGTAAAATATCTCCATTGTTGTCACAATACAATGCAATTGCCTCATTGATTCTTGGAAGGACCCCAAGTTCTATCATGAACTTCTTGACATATAAAACCTCCTTTACTACACTCGATGCAACAATGCACTCAACCTCTATTGTAGAATCGACAACTGTCACTTGCTTGTAACTCTTCCATCTTACAACTCTATTTTTGAGGCTGAACATGAATCCTGATTGTGACTTATAATCATCTTGATCAGTCTGGAAGCTTGCATCAGTGTAACCCTTTACCACCAACTCTTCCTCTCTATTGTAGATCAAGAACTGATCCTTAGTCCTTGTCAAGTACTTGAGGATGTTCTTCACGACTATCTAGTGAGCATCACCTAGATCTGACTGATATCTTCTCATCATGACAAGGTATACAAGACATCTGGATGGGTACACAACATTGAATACATGATTGATCCAATTGTTGAGGTATATGGAACCAAACTCATGTGTTCCCTTTATTCACAATAACTAGGACATTGAGCTCTAGAGATAGGGACACCATGACACAAAGACATGTTTCCTCTCTTTAAATTCTCCATGTTGAACCACATCAACACTTTATCAATGTATGTGCTCTGACTTAGTCCAAGAAGCCTTCTGGATCTATATTTATAGATCTTTATCCGCTAGATATAGATTGTTTCTCCCAAGTCTTTCATAGAGAATGTATTTCCAAGATATGTCTTTACCTTTTGTTAAGTAGGGATGCCATTCCACATTAATAATATGTCATCTACATACAATATGAGGAATTCCACTATGCTCCCACTAACCTTCTTGAACACACAAGTCTAATCTTCATTTTGAATAAAATCAAACCATTTGACTGTCTCATGAAAACAACGAATCCAACTTTAAGATGCTTGCTTCAATCCATACATTGACCTTTGTAGCTTACAAACCTTATTTGCAGACTTTAGATCTATAAAACCATTAGGTTGTGTCATATACACATCCTCAAAAATACTCTCATTAAGGAATTCCATTTTAACATCCATATGCCAAATCTCATAGTCATGATAAGCTAAAATAGCAAGCATGATCCTGATGGACTTAACCATGGCCACTGGAGAAAATGTTTCGTCATAGTCAACACCTTGAACTTGTCTGAAACCCTTTGCAACCAATCTGTCATTATAGGTTTGAACATTTCCATCCATTTGGTCTTCTTCTAGAAGACCCACTTGCACCCTATGGGTTTTACCCCTTCAGGTAGATCCATCATAGTCCATACTTTGTTTGTATATACATGGATTCCATATCAACTCTCATGGCTTCAAGCCATATCTCAAAATTTGGTCCCTCTATAGCATCTTTATAGGATATTGTCTCATCATCTATGACCAATTAGTTGCCCTCCTAAGTTACAAAATATCCAAATCTTTCATGATCAAGGCATGTTCTATTAGATCCATGAGGTTTCTGTGTTACTTGAAGAATTTGAAATTCCACAACACTTTGTGATTCTCTTGGTTCCTCTTATACATCTAATTGTTCAATGTTTTTTTTTGTCTCAAACCACTTTGAGTTCCACTTCTGTCACACTAATTTCCTTTAGAAATAAATTCTTTTCTAGGAATGCAATATCTCTGGAAACAAACACTTTGTTGTCAGATGGATTATACAAGCAGTATCCCATAGTTTCTTTGGGATATCCAACAAAGTAGCATTTATCAGATCTAGGTCCAAGCTTTTTAGGAAACATTTTCTTGACATAATCTTCACACCCCAAATCCTCATAAAAGACATTTTGGGACGCTTCCCAATCCATGTCTCATATGGTGTCTTTTGAACCGATTAAGATGGTACTCAGTTTAGTGTAAACACGACAATTTCTAGAGCAAACCCCAGAAGGTTGTCAAAAGCTCGCTAAGCTCATCATCGATCGCACCATATCCAGTAATATGTGATTCTTTCTTTCTGATACACCATTATGTTGAGGTCTTCCAGGTGGACTCCAATGGAATACAATCCCATGGGTCCTAAGAAGGTAGTCAAACTCTTGGTTTAAGTATTCTCCACCTCAATTGGATGATGTTCCTTAATACTTTTACCAAGTTGGTTTTTCACTTCATTCATAAACTCATTGCACTATTACAGAGCTTCTGACTTATGTTTTATTAAATAAACATAGCCATGCCTACTGAAGTCATCAGTGAAGGTAATGAAGTATTGGTACCCACCTCTAGAATTTATTCTAAAAGGTTCACACACATTAGTAAGTATGAGTCCTGATTGATAACTAGTCGTCTGTGACATATTGAAACCTATAACTTAATCTTATTCTAGGGTTAAGATGTTAGAAACCTTAGTCTTTGAGGTTTAGCCAAACAAGGATAAGAGTATGCTCTTTAGTGACCTTAAAAATGTGAATGCATGAATAAATCACACTAAAATGTAGAATATAAATTAAAATTACCTAATACCTTCAAATTAATCATAAAATCAATGATAGGAACATAAGATATGTCACATGAGGTAATAATGTGCATAAAAAGACAAGGTGTTCATAATTGAGAATAATGAATTATAGTTCCACAAAATACGAAATAAATAAACTTATGTGAAATAATGATAGAGTAGATTTTTTCTAGATCATTCCATTGCCTTACGGTGCAAGGAAGGGAAAAAGGAATCAATAATAATGCTTAAAACAGGTTAATGAGATATTGGATTATTAATAAGAGAAATAATAGAAATAATGGATAATGGGTTAAAAGGAAAACTTACTGGATAATAATAACCTCATATTCACTTTCTTGAGATAATATGCTTTGGCTTGGAGGCCAAGTTTCACAAATTTAGGATAATAATAATCATACCTATTTAATTTAGAAAATAAAAGGATGTTTTTCTGTTAAAATATTAAATAAAAAATTTAATGACTCCAGAAGAGGAAAATAATATTAGATTCATAATCTACATATTAAAATATGCCTTTGAGTGAATTTTCACTCAATTTGGAGAACATTTCATTAAAAGGTGAAATCAGGAGAGAGAAAGTGTGTAGAACATTCAAAATATTAAATAAATGAACAAACAACTCTAACATGTAAAATTGATGGAAAATTCATACCCAACACATCGAATATGATTTGTCGGTGAAGTTTCACCAAATTTAGGGAATCTTATCACCATTAATGAAGGAGGAAAGAGAAAATATGATTTGATTTATTTAACACATTAAATTTTCAAAAGGCAAATCTAATTTTATATTCAGGTTCCTCATATAAAAAATAGGTTGGTTGTCAAATTTTATTAAATTTAGGATTCATTTGCACCCTCAAAAGAGGGGAGAGAAAAAAAGAAATAAATCTAATGCATCACTTTATTTGATTTTGAATTGGATAAGGTTTTCGATTTTGATCACGCGCACGAACCACAGTCATTAGATGGTGGACCAGATGGTTGAGGATTATCTTCTACGTCGGGCCTAAAAGCATGCCACCATTTTTTGACAAATTTAAAAATGGATTTATCCCTCATCTCTATATCTTTTCATGAGATTATTCTTCCTACAACTTCTATTTTTGATTCCGCACAAACCGAGCCCTATTTTGTGACATTTCATTGTAAATTAGGAAAATGCCCAATTCGTGGGCATGAAGCTTCTCGGTCAGCTTGCCCACTCGTTGTCCTATGCATCCTCACCTATAAATATCACTACTCTCATCTCCTTTCAACCTCCATAAACTCTCCTCACACATCAATTTCTCAATCAGTCACGTGTTGTGTCGTCGGTGGTCTCGTTTTGGCCCTGACCTTGTGGTGAGCCTTCCTCTCTTCTACGTGCATCTCTGGCCACATTAGCAGTGTCGGTGAGTTGCTCGCACCCTATTCTTTGTTTTCTTGGCTTCAGTTTGTTGATTGTCACCTTCTCGTGGATTCACCCAATTTGCCCCGTCGAGCTGCTGCTGCCATGGCCCAGCAAGCCAGCGAAGGAGATGAACTCCTTACAAATCCCAAAACTTCCCTCTCTTGGTTCTTCTTTGTTTTTGTCTCGCGTAAAGGCATTTTGTCTTTTCCCACTTTGGTTTCTTTACTTTGGGCGAGTCAACTGAGCCGCTGACCTAAAGACATGGCCACCTCTGGTTGGACCATGTCAGTGGATCGGGGCCCACTCTCCCCTCTCTTTCTCAGTAATCTCTTATATATTGTTTATTTGGAATTTCTTTATTTTCTGATTGGTTTATCTTGTAAAAACCATATCTTTTAACCCACTTATCCAAAAATTACAATAAATACTTGTTGGATTCAAAAAAATGATCTTTCTAATGTTATTGGTTTTGTCGCCTGAATCTAATGTTATAAAGAGGTGATAAACTAAATATATGAAAGTCAGAAAAATATAATAAAATATGTTTTGAACTCAATAAAATATAACCTAAAATATGGCGTGGTTTTGATAACCTAATTCATTAATAATAAAAAGTTGATTTTTAGGGTTTCGAATAATCAATGCACTTCTAACCCAAATTTCACATACATGATATTAGGTGTTCTGGAAACCTAGATTTGGATCTAGAAGTAATCTTGTACTGTTAGACTCTGTGGAGAGGTATGTTTGCATCTTCTATTATTCATATTGCACAATTCACCTATTTTCATATTTCTCTTGGTCCTATGAAAATTAACCTATACAATATCTTATTATTTTGAAAAACATGCTTCATGAGAAGTACCCTACTTGTTACTGATCTTGTGATCATGGATATTCTTTTGGTATTTTCTTATGTTGTGTTCATGATATGGTGACATATGCTATATTTTTTCCCACTTTTCTGGTGAATGCTTATATTGTCATTTATGTTGTAACAAATCTTGTTATTCTGACTATAATTTTTACTTGCCTCCCTATTAAGCATGTTGTGTGACTCAGTAGCCCTAGAGTAATATAATTTGCATTGGTTTTGGGTTATGTTCCATTATTATTATTTACTTTTGGAATGGAAGCTATGTGCCCCATACCCAAGTTTCAAATTTATGAGGTTTGGCCCAATATTTTTTATATATTGGGAGTTTGGTTATGTGCCAATATCTATCAGGTTTCCAGTTTATGAGGCTTGGCCGCCTTTGTTATTTATGTTGTTCTACTTCTATGTTTATCTCACCTACAAACAGGTTGTTATGAGTTTTGTTCCCTAAACACATTTTGTGTGCTTTTATGGCACCACTTTTATTATTGATTTTATGGCAAGTATTCCTTTTATCATATGATAGTGATTCTTTCTTTTTATTCTCGTTTGGGTAGTTCTTACCTTTTACATGGGAAGCCTTCTATACTTGATGTACCTCTTTCCTAATATATGTTGCTCAATTTATTTTTAGCATGCTCATACCAGCATTTTTCTGATATCATCTTTTTCTTTTCCTTTTGTGGGGCATGCTTCCAACCCCAGGTGTTGGATAAGGAGAAGAAAATCTAGGAGGACCTGGACTATAACAAGTGTAGCTGACTTTGTGGGAGACTTTACTTGAAGTTGTTAGGTGATCCTCAGCTAGTCCTAAATATGTAGTTAGTTTTTCCTTTATGTCACCCTGTGTGGTGAAAGTTTAGTATGATAAGAAGCTTTATAATGGTCAAATACATCTTTTAGTTCCACTGCTACTTTGTGTGATGATACAATCATGTTAAATAAATTTGGTTTCATCCCTTTCAAGAAATAGTTTTTGTTGGTGGATGATTTCCCTTTTATTTTTAGCAGGGAGTATATCCCTATGGGATCCCACTCCTTACAGCATGGTATCAGAGCATGTAGCTTTCAGTTATCTAACTTTTTCATACTTGTCTCCCTTAGGATGTTTACCGTTTTCCATAGGTTACTTATACCACGTATCCTTGCCTTGTGCAGACAAAAACACTAATGGCGGGAGATAACTCAACTGTTGACAACCAGTACGGTTACGAGACACCCTAGAACCCTAGGTTTGGGATGCCAAGGATGGATCCACCCTTTACCACACCAGTGACTCAAGTTACTCCTCCAACTGAAAGTGGACCATCAGTAGGTCAGGAGACCCCAACTTCTTCTAGTACGACTGTAGTCATCTCTCTAGAACAAGAGTTGGCTATGCTTTGACAACTTTTTGCTACTACCATGGCAGGGAAGATGAAAGACTCATCTATCACTGAAAAGCCTAAGGAGTTCTCAATCATGGAGTTCATGAAGTTGCAACCACCTTCCTTCAAGGGTGAAGGTGAAATAGAGATGGTCGACAAAGTTGATGATTGGGTTCTAGCCTTAGAGAGGACCTTTGATGGTATGGCATGTCCTCCCCACCTGAAGGTTAGGTTTGCTTCATATGTTTTGGATGTACCGGCTTGAGTTTGATGGAATAGGATAGGAAGGACACATGATATCTCTACCATGACCTGGGAGCAATTCTTGGTTCTTTTTCGTGGGAAGTACATCTACATTTCTTCCCTAAAGATGAAAGAAGCAGAGTTCTACAACTTGAAGCAAGGTTCCTTATCTGTTTCTACTTTTGTGTAAAAGTTTATGTTGTTGGAACATTATGCAGTTGGTTTGAGTGAGGAACGTAGGGCTGACCTATTCCTATAAGGACTCAACTACAATGTGGATTGTGCTCTTATCCCACAACTACACTTGAGCTTTTAGTAGATGGTTGATAAAGCTTTAGTCGTGGAGTCATACCCAGGGTTTCAACCTAGGGAGTTTGACAAGAAGAAGCAACCCTCTAGAGATGAGTAGAGAAGAGACAAGTGTGCTAAGTGCAATGGTTACCATCCATCAGGAAAGTGCTCTCAAGATAAGAATCAAGCAAAGTATCATCCTGAATTTCGATTTGTGTGCCATCATTGCAATGAACCTGGATATATTCACCCTAGGTGCCCTCAGCTTCACAATAGACCTGTATCAGCTCAACAACAACAACCTCAAGTGCCTCATCAGAATAATGGTTACAACAATGGTGAAAGAATTTTGGAAAGGAGAGATAGAAGAGTTTTTTCTTTAGATGGTCAAGAAGTCTATGATGATGAAGGCAACCTTTAGTCCCTTAGTTAGATTTTCAAGTTATGTTTCTTTTTGCATGGTACCTTGTGGATATATATAAAGAAGTTACCTTTGTACCTATAGTTTTTCTTATCTTATTAGGATGAAACTTTTTAAGGGGTGGTATATAGTTGTTGTGGATGTTTAGATTTTGAGGGTGAAATCTCTTTAGGGGGGGTATGTTGTAACATATCAAAACCTAGAACTTAATCTTATTCTAGGGTTAAGAAGTTAGAAACCTTAGTCTTTGAGGTTTAGCCAAACAAGGATAAGTGTATGCTCTTTAGTGACCTTAAATATGTTAATGCATGAATAAATCACATTAAAATGTAGAATATAAATTAATATTACCTAATACCTTCAAATTAATCATAAAATCAATGATAGGTACATAAGATATGTCACATGAGGTAATAATGTGCATAAAAAGACAAGGTCTACATAATTGAGAATAATAAATTATAATTCCACAAAATACGAAATAAATAAACTTATTTGAGATAATGATAGAGTAGATTCGTTCTAGATCATTCATTTGCCTTATGGTGCAAGGAAGGGAAAAAGGAATCAATAATAATGCTTAAAACATGTTAATGAGATATTGGATTATTAATGAGAGAAATAATAGAAATAATGGATAATGGGTTAAAAGGAAAACTTATTGGATAAGAATAACCTCATATTCATTTTCTTGGGATATGCTTTGGCTTGGAGGCCAAGTTTCACCAATTTAGGATAATAATAATCATATCTATTTAATTTAGAAAAGAAAAGGGTGTTTTTCCTTTAAAATATTAAATGAAATATTTAATGACTCCAAAATAGGAAAATAATCTTAGCCTACATATTGAAATATGCCTTTGGGTGAATTTTCACTCAATTTGGAGAAAGTTTGATTAAAAGGTGAAATTCGGAGAGAGAAAGTGTGTAGAACCTTCAAAATATTAAATAAATGAAAAACAACAACATGTAAAATTGATGGAAAATTCGAATCCAGTACATCAAATATGACTTGTGGGTGAAGTTTCATCAAATTTAGGGAATCTTATCACCATTAATGAAGGAGGAAAGAGAAAATATAATTTGATTAATTTAACACATTAAAAGTTCTCAAAAGACAAATCTAATTTTATACTCAGATTTCTCATATCAAAAATAGGTTGGGTGTCAAATTTCATTAAATTGGGATTTGTTTGCACCCTCAAAAGAGGAGAGAGAAAAAGAGAATTAAATCTAATGCATCACTTTATCCGATTTCAAATTTGATAAGGTTTTCGATTTTGATCACAAGGGTGAACCACAATGTTGGATGGTGGATCGAATGAGTGAGGGTTATCTTCTACCTCAGGCCTAAAAGGAAGCATGCTGCCATTTTTGCCCATATTTAAAAATGGGATTTCTCCCTCATCTCTCGATCTTTTCATGAGATTTTTCGTCCTACAACTTTTATTTTCGATTCCACAAACAGAGTCCTATTTTGTGGCGTTTTGTTGTGAATTGGGAAAATGCCCAATTCTTGGGCATGAATCTTCTGATTCGGCTTGCCCACCCATTTTTTTTATGCATCCTCACCTATAAATATTGTTAATCTTGACTCTGTTCAACCTCTAGAAACCCTCCTCACACATCAATTTCTCCATCGGTCACGTGTTGTGCCGTCGGTGGTCTCGTTTTGGCCCTGACCTTGTGGTGAGCCTTCCTCTCTTCTTCGTGCATCTTTGGCCACATTAGCAGTGTCGGTGAGTTGCTCGCACCCTATTCTTTGTTTTCTTGGCTTTAGTTTGTTGATTGCCACCTTCTCGTGGATTCACCCAATTTGCCCCGTCGAGCATCTGCTACCATGGCCCAGCGAGCCAAAGAAAGAGATGAACTCCTTGTGATTCCCAAAACTTCCCTCTCTTGGTTCTTCTTTGTTTTTCTCTCATAAGGGAAATTTTGTCTTTTCACACTTTGGTTTCTTTACTTTGGTTGAGTCAACGGAGCCGTTGACCTAACGACACGGCCACCTCTGGTTGGGCCATGTCAGCGGACTCGGTCCCCTCTCTTTCTCGCTAATCTCTCATATATGGTTTGCTTGGAATTTCTTTATTTTCTGATTGGCTGATCTAGTAAAAATCATATATTTTGAGTCACTTATCCGAAAATTACAAATAAATACTCGATAGATTAAACAAATGTAAGCTTTCTAATGGTATTAGTTTTTTCACCTGAATCAAATGTTTTAAAGTGGTTATTTTAAGATAAATATATTAAAGTTAGAAAACTATAATAAAATATGTTTTGAACTTAGGAAAATATAACTTCAAATATGGCGTGGTTTTGATAACTTAATTCATTAATATTAAAAAGGTGATTTTTAGGGTTTCGAATAATCAATGCACTTCTAACCCTAATTTCACATACATGATATTATGTGCTTTGGAAACTTAGATTTGGATCTAGAAGTAATCTTCAATTGTTATACTCTGTAGAGAGGTATGTTTACATCTCCTATTATTCATATTGCACATTTCACCTATTTTCATATTTCTCTTGGTCCTATGAACATTAGCCTATACAATATTTTGTTATTTTGAAAAACATGCTTCATGAAAAGTACCCTACTTGTTACTGATCTTGTGATCATGGATATTCTTTTGGTCTTTTCTTATGATGTGTTCATGATATGGTGACATATGATATCTTTTTGCTTAATTTTGTGGTGATTGCTTAGATTGTCATTTATGTGGTAACAAATCTTGTTATTTGGACTATACTTTTTACTTGCCTCCCTATTAAGCATGTTGTGTGACTCAGTAGCCCTAGAGTAATATAATTGGAATTTTTTTTGGGTTATGTACCCTTATTATTATTTACCTTTGGGATGGAGGTTATGTGCCCCATATCCGTGTTTCAAATTTATGAGGTTTGGCCCAACATTTTATATATATTGGGAGTTTGGTTATGCACCAACCTCTATCAGCTTTCAAGTTTATGAGGCTTGTCCGCCTTTGTTATTTATGTTGTTCTAGTGCTATGTTTATCTCACCTACATGCAGGTTGTTATGGGTTTTGTGTCCTAAAAAGATTTTATGTTCTTTTGTGGCACCACTTTTATTATTGATTTTATGGCAAGTATTCCTTTTATCATACGATAGTGATTCTTTCCTTTTATGCTCATTTGGGTAGTTCTTACCTTTTTCATGGGAAGCCTTCTATACTTGATGTACCTCTTTCCTAATATATGTTGCTCAATTCTTTTTAGCATGCTCATACCAACTTTTTGCTGATATCCTCTTTTTCTTTTCCTTTTGTGGGGTATGCTTCCAACCCCATGTGTTGGACAAGGAGAAGGAAATCTAGGAGGACCTGGATCACACCAAGTGTAGCTGACTTTGTGGGAGACTTTACTTGAAGTTGTTAGGTGATCCTCAACTAGTCCTAAATATGTAGTTAGTTTTTCCTTTATGTCACCCTGTGTGGTGAATGTTTAGTATGATAAGAAGCTTTGTAATGGTTAGAAACATCTTTTAATTCCACTGTTACTTTGTGATATGATACAATCATGTTAAATAAATTTGGTTTCACCCCTTTTAAGAAGAAGCTTATGTTGGTGGATGATTGCCTTTTTATTTTTAGTACGGAGTGGAACCCTATGGGATCCTACTCCTTACACCATCTCATTGTTACTAGTAAAAGGGTTCTTATCCATCTTGCCCAATAAACAAAATTTGTATGTCTCTATTGATTTGATATCAAAAGAGTCTAGATTACCATTTTATGGAGTCTATATATGGGATTCTCAATTATGTACCCTAGAAGACAATGCCAAAGGTATGTTTTGTTTGAGTTATTGAGTTTTAGTCTTTTGGTATTAACCTTATATACATCTATCTTTAGATATAACAAGTAAAGACAATAAGACATTGGGGCACTGCCATAAAAGATCCCATCTTTTGAAATAGAACATCGACCATTTTTAATATGGAATTCAAATTCTTCCTTTTTTTATACAAGATAAAAAAATGATGTTTCTATTTATAGTAGGTACATAATATCAGTTATTTAACTCTATTACAAGCCATGTGCGCACAAATAAACTATAGATTCCAACTGCATTGGCTGCAACTCTTGCGCCATTAGCAACTCACAATTCCACCTCACCTTTTTCCAAAGGCCTACTTCCTTTTAGATCCTGCATATGAGAACATATTTGAGATCCACATACAGTATTTAATACCCATGATGATGAAGTAGATATATTTATCTCAATAATTTATATACCTGAAGTGGATATCACCATCCCCATCTTATTCTTCTTGAAAGCCTTCAAGTACAAAGGATGAGATCATCTTGTACTTTTCTTTTTCCGTATCTTGAGTCTGGATTTAGGCTTCACCTTAGAACTCTTCTCGGTCTTGCTTTGATCCTTGGACTTAGCTCCACTAATCACCATCACAAGCTTGTTCTTCTTCAATTTTTCTTCAACATGAATCAACATGGCAAGCAAGTCTGGCATTTGTCCGGTCATATTATTCACATGGTAACATGCAATATAGCAGCTATATGGTTTTGGCATAGTCTTTTGAATCATATCAGTGGCTAACTCTTGGCTCAAGGTGAACCCTAGTTCTTCAAGATGATACACATATCCAATCATATTGAGCACATGTTCTTCTACTGAGTTTCCCTCTATCATCTTAGACTCAAGTAGCACCTTTAAGATACCATCCCTTTCTTTCTTTGTAATACCAAGTGTCACTTTCTTAAGATGTGTTATCATCTCAAGAACACTCACATCTTCACACTGCTCATGCAACTCATAGTTCATGCAGCTAAGCATAAGGTACTTTATCTCCAAGGCATCATTGACACGCTTTCAAAAAGCATCCACTTTTTCACTAGGTGCATTAGGACGAGGTATTTTTAGCACAGGTTTGTCAAGGACATAGAGCTTGCACTCTTCATTGAAAACCCTTCTCAAAGTCCAAAACCTTTTGTGGAAATTTCTCCCATCAAGTTTGTCCTTATTCAGGACCAATCCCAAATTGGATTTGTTTGTCATTTGATTCTACAAGAGAAAATTTGCATTTTTCAAAAACCTTTTTACTTGATTTGATTTGAAAATTTTGACGATATTAATTAGGTCTTTAATTATTATAACTCCCACCAATGTATTCAAATTGATAGCCCTCAATGTCAATTCAGAATATTTTAGCGTACAATATTCTAGTGGGCCAAGATCCATATTTCATCAACTTATGATTCAGCTTTTGTCGATCATCCAAAACCTGACTATTTAGGTAGGCCATCATGCCAATTACATCATATGCAACTCTTGGATAGATGATATGTGCAACTCTTTGCCATGATCATCTACATGCCTCTGGGCTTGGGCTCTCCAAGTCACCACTTAAGCATGACCCAATAGCCAACATGATAGATATGCACCCTGGTTTGTGCAAATCTACATATCTACCATCACACTTCCACGAGATAGATGAGGAATCATGCTTTGTGCAAATCTATGTTGTTCGATCAAGCTTTTCACGTGTTTTGCTAGTGGAAGGCATCTAAGACTTAATATTTTAATTGAGGGAGTTTGCATAAATATATATACTTTATCCAATCACTACATGTATAGTATGTATCATATACATGCCATATCCCACAACAAAAATATGCAATAAACAAAAGCGATGGTTATGGCCAACCTAATGTAATCCCTTGGAGCCATAAGGAATTATGTCATCTAGGTCTACACTACATGAAGAAACATGCTATTGATGAAGATATGTGCTTGCCAATATGGGTTGAATGGTTCACCCCTTGAACCAATCAGCTCACCTCATGGACGGTTGTTAGGTCATCTCACCAGTTTCCTGGTTCCATCAGTCCACCATATGTTGGCTCCTCCAACGGACCAGTCTGGTCCACTAGCCAATTGGCTTGTCCACTATGTCCTCCATAGTCCTTCATTCAGTTGGCTCATCTTTGGGACATCTTCATGTTCATCATAACTGAAAGTAAACTATCCTACTTTTACATAATTATTGGGAAACCTTAAGTTACATTCGAGGGGAGAAATGGTTGGAAAGAATTAACTTTACATTGGAAAGATAAGATAGAGGCTCAATACGTAGACCAAGATAAAAGGATCAACCAACCACACAACCATGCACATATAATAGGGGTTATTGACCATAACCATACGACACATCCACCACCAAAACCTATTTTAGGGTGATGAATGTAAGTTGCATATATATATATATATATATATATATATATATATATATATATATATATATATATATATATATTATCGTGGTATTAGATCTGACAAGATATTATTTACATTGTATACAATAATGGAATGAAAAAAACAAAAATCCAATCATATTGATAATCCGATAATATAGTAAATTTACGTTGGCTCTAATACCACTCTAGGAAAATATGGTTATGGAGCAGGTAGCGGAAACAATTTTTTTTTATCTACCATAACCAACGGATCGCGTCAATAACTATAATATGGAAAGGATGGTTTCGAGCATACACCTGTTCCTAGAGAAAGTCCAACAAAAACCCTTATCATTGTAGATGCACAACTCTAAATCCTAGTTGCACTGGAAATTGTCTAACTGTTGCGCCTCCTGATCTGCACAACAGACTGCAACCTCAAACGTCATCTTTTTTAACATCTCCTCTTATCACTGACTGTTAGTTGACGTAGTTCTCCTAGTGGCAGACAACAATCTCCCACATCTAGAGAAATCCACATGGATCTCCTAGAACTCATGTCATCCTACTAAAACAGATAGGAAGGAGTTGTCCCTCCTTTTGGTGTACTATTCACCAACTTTCTCTACCACAACAATGATCTCAATTTCTCTCTCTGTTGCTATTCCTCCCTAGTTGGGTAGAACTTGCTCAGACTCTTGTGGGTACCACAAACATAGAGGACAAAATTTGTCATAGGAATTGATTCTCAATTGTCTATGTTGTGTTCTGGGAAGCTCATAATACCCCTCTACTTATATGCAGGGTTTGGGTCCAGGTTCCCAATCGATGTGGGAGTGCAAGAGACCAGAAGATCTTGAATTTTCACAACCTACAACCACCAAAATGGCTTTCTGACATACCAAACGGTCGTCTCGTACTGCAAGACAGCCATTTTGCAGCTACTCAATCGCATAAAAAATTGGCAATTTGATTCCCATTAATGTTAGACAAAAGACCCATCCCCCTCGTCTTCTGTCGCTCCGGTGATTAGGGCACGCGGAAGTGGACGTTCTCCCACCCTAGTCTAGGGTTTCTCTCTTGCAGGTTTAAGTGTGAGGTCGTGTTTTGGGTTCTGGTCTCTAGATGGCAGCGGATCTAGCAGTGAGATATGCAGGGCTCAGGCTGTCGGATGATGAAGAAGATCCCGTCGACATCCAACCGTTTGTAAGCGGATACGCCACAAAAGATCACACAGAGCTCGCTTTGGTGGGACGATTGCTTACAGATAGAACTTATAACTTTAGGGCGCTGGAAAGAACCCTATCACAAGCCTGGAGTCTGAAGGAGACGACCGTCTTCAAGCAAATCGAGGGTGAGGTCTTTATCATCCAGTTCACCCACTGGAGGGATAAGCAGCGGGTTCTCGACGGAGCCCCATGGCACTTTGACGGGAGACTGCTTCTCTTGAAGGAAGTCTGCAAAGAAGAACAACCGGGCAGCATCGTCATTAGCAGATGCCCATTTTGGGTCCGACTATGTGGCGTCCCTTTGGGGTACAGAGCTGAAGTGAACATCAGGGAGATCGCGGGAAGAATCAGAGAGGTGGTCGAGACGGACACTGACGGGCTAGGGTGGGACTCCTCCATCCGAGTCAGGATAATCCTGGACGTCTCCAAACCGTTAAAATGCATCCAGAGAATTCATATGAAGGGCGGCGTTACGGTGGATATAGAGATCAAATATGAACGGCTGTCGAATTTGTGCTTCATCTGTGGTAGACTCGGTCACGTCGATTGTGACTGTGTGATCGGTGAAGATGGGGATGAGCAACACAGAAGGTGGGGGTCCTGGTTGCGGGTGTCACCCTGGAAACAGCGGCGCACGGCGGACCAGAAGGAGGGAGGCCTAGGGTTAGCAAGGAGGAAGCTAGTGTTCAAACCGCAGGGCGGAGGGGGGGCGTCGCAGACGAAGGGTGCAAGGGAGGAGGACGGAAGTTCAGTGGGAAGTGGTGGTGCGGAAGGGGAGAATCGGGAAGAGGAAGCAGGGGGAAGCCGACCAGTGCGGCAGAAAAAAGAATAGGAGCGGAGAGCAGACCTGTAGGACGAAAGGGAAGGTCTAGCTGGGAGGAGAGGTTTCACGGGGAAGGGGCTGCGGGGAGCATCGGGGGGAAGGAGGAGAGGGAGAAGAGGTGGATGGGACGGGGTCTAGACATGGAGGGCGGAGGGAAAGGTGTGCCCAGGGCAAGATGGCGACGGGCAGAAGGAAGAAGATAATGTATACTGCAGAGGAGCTAAAGTTGGTACATGAAAACCAACGTGTGGATGAACACACCGCCGGAAATGGAGGACGAGGAGAGAGCAAACACCAGCAACCAGGGGCCGATGAACCTAGCATGGGCAGAGCAAATCAAAACGCCGACGGGAACACAACGTTGTGAACATGCTGAGTGTGGCGGACAAGAGCAGTCTTACGTGCAATCACACATCAAGGAGAAAGGAAACACCATTGAAAAGCAGTACGTCCGTGAAGGGGATGAACAGGATACTTGTCTCCAACAATTGAAGGGATAAGGGGAGGAAAGTAGTGAGAGACGTGCTATTACCCAGGCACAGAGGCGCAAGGAAGCAGGGGCCAAGACAAAGCAAGGTCACAAGCAAAGCCGAGGGAAGAAGAAACAATATCCATGGGTGTACAAGATGAGCAGGGGGGCAAGACTGGGTATTCTGGAGGAAGAAGTGATATGGGTTCAAACAACAGGCAAAAGAAATAGAGGGATGGAGCTCTGTGACATGGAGATTGATGACCAACCTGAACAAGAAGCAGGAGAAAAACGTTCCAAAAGAGAGGGAGCAGAAACTTCAGGCAGAAATGGGGTCGCAATGACTCAAGTAGCGGCGATTGGCGGAGTCCAATCCCGCGAAGGGCAATGAAAATTTTCAGCTGGAACTGTCAGGGGTTGGGCAACCCTGACACGTGCAAGGCTCTCTGGGCTTGGGTTTGGAGAGAGTGTCCAAGTATAGTCTTTGTGGCAGAGACTATGATTGCTGATACAAAGCTGGAAGAGGTCAAAAAAAGTTGTGGTTTTACTGATGGGTTGTGCATATTGAGCCGGGGCAGGTCAGGTGGTCTAGGCTTCTGGGGGAAAGATACTAGTGTGGAAATTCTCAATTATTCGAGAAGACATGTGACAGGAATGGTCAAAGATGAAAGCGGACAGAAATGGAGAGTGATCGGTATCTATGGATGGGCGGATCAGGCAAGCAAAGTGAAGACCTGGGAGCTGATGAGAAACCTAAAAAATGAGGCTGAGGAACCGGTTATTTTCTTTGGGGACTTCAATGAAATAGTGTCCAACACGGAAAAGAAAGGAGGACCGCCAAAGGAGGAAAAATTCATGCAGAACTTTCGAGACGTCATAGATGATTGTGGGCTGATTGATGTGGGCTTCGAAGGAAATATATTCACGTGGAAAAGGGGTGTGACTGAAAGAACACTGGTAATAGAAAGGCTGGATAGGTTCCTACCGGAACTAGATTGGAGAAATCTTTTTAAAAACTGTAAGGTTTTCCATTTTCCTATCTATGAATCCGATCACGCCCCCATCATGCTTAAAGAGGACAACAGGAGCAGCGGCAAAAAGAAAAGGAAAAATTACTTTGCTTTCGAACCTATGTGGGCTGGTGAAGAGGAATGTGGAAAAATTGTTAAAGAGGCGTGGGAGAGTGAAGAAGGGGGTGATCTCAGCAACAAACTTCTTAAATGTAAAAACACATTAAGAGAATGGGCAAAAGAAAAATTTGGAGAGAGAAGTCGGAAGGTCAAGGAGCTTGAAATGGAGCTAAAGAGAATCCAAGGACTCCCCCCGGACCATGCAAATCTGAATAGGGTGGAGGACATATCCAAAGAGTTACAATACTGGCTGCAAAAAAATGAGGAATATTGGGCTGCCCGAGCACGTGTAAAAGAATTGAGAGAGGGAGATCGGAACATGGCATACTTCCACCAAAAGGCCTTTAGCAGAAGAAGAAGGAACTGGATTGATGGCATAGAAGATGAGAATGGTATCCTTAGAAAGCAGGAGAATGAGATCATGTAGGTTATTATGCGGCATTTCTCAACCCTTTTCCAATCAAGCAACCCCTCGGGGTTTGAGCAAGAAACTAAAGTCATAAAGGAGGTGGTGTCAGGGGAACAAAGGAGGGATCTAGAGAGTGATATCACGGATGAGGAAATCTGGACAACGCTAAAGACATGCATCCAAATAAAGCATCGGGGCCAAACGGTTTGAAAGCTTTGTTCTATCAAAAATATTGGGACACGGTGGGACAAGATGTGGCAAATTATATGAAGGGATGGTGGAAAGGTGATCACAACATAAAAGATACTAATGACACCTTAGTGGTTCTCATTCCAAAAGTAGAAAAGCCAAGGATGGTTGGGGAGTATCGACCCATTAGCCTTTGCAACGTGATATACAAAATGGCCTCTAAAGTGATGACGAACAGATTGAAGCCTCTCATGAATAGTGTGATTTCTGAAAACCAAAGTGTGTTTGTCCCGAGAAGGATGATCACAGATAACGCACTGATTGCTTATGAGCTTTTCCATTCCATGAAGAGGGATAAAGGAAGGAAGAATGGCAGCCTTGCTCTGAAGTTAGATATGTCAAAGGCCTATGACAGAGTAGAATGAGATTTTCTGAGCTTTGTGATGGAGAGGATGGGTTTTGGTGCAAAGTGGATAAGAAAAATTAGAGACTGCATTTCTACTGTTCAGCATGCGTTTGCCATAAATGGAGACCGAACCCAAAGCACAACACCCGCATGAGGACTTCGCCAGGGAGACCCTCTTTCCCCTTATCTTTTTCTTTTATGTGAGGAAGCTTTTTCTACCTCTCTTATTATTGCAGCCTAGGACAATCTCTTGCACGACATCCAACCGTGTAGGAGAGCACCGCGTATCTCACATCTTTTTTTTGCAGATGACAACATTCTCTTCGCTAGAGCCACCACTACAGAATGCCTGAAGGTAGCTGAAATAATCAGCCAATATGAACAGGCATCCGGATAAAAGATCAATTTATCCAAGACGGAGGTGGTTTTCAGCAAGGGAGTTAAAAGAGAGAAGCGAGTTTGTTTAAAGAACACACTCGGGGTGAGAGAAGTGGACCGTCATGCTAAATATCTGGGTCTACCAACAACAATAGGGAGGTCAAAAAAACAAGTTTTCAGCTTCATAAAGGAGAGGATTTGGAGAAAATTCCGAGGGTGGTCGGAAAAATTATTATCCAAAGCTGGAAGGGAGGTACTTATCAAAGCGGTGGCACAGGCGATTCCTACCTACATAATGAGCATCTTTCAACTACCGGCGGGAACCATTGACGAGATCCAGAGAATTATTTGCAGATTTTGGTGGGGTGCAAAGGATAAGGAGCGGAAAATGTCGTGGGTTAGTTGGAACAATTTGTGCAAGCCAAAGAGACAAGGAGGGATGGGATTTAGAGATCTCCATGTTTTCAACCAAGCTCTCCTAGCAAGACAATTATGGAGGATAGTAAGCCACCCGGAGGCACTGGTAACGAAAGTACTCAAAGCCAGATATTTTCCCAGGACATCCATATGGGAAGCAAGACGTGGACATGATCCGAGCTACATGTGGAGGAGTCTATGGGGAGCCAAAGCATTGCTGACAGAAGGAACTCAGTGGAGAGTGGGGAACGGGGCTGATATAAACATTTGGGAGGACTATTGGCTACCTGAGGAGGAGGACAAGCTTGCACGCTTAAAAAATGACAGGAACGCTGACTATAACCAAGTCAAAGATCTTATGTTAGAGGACGACACTGGTTGGGAGATGACAAGAGTGAGAGATTGCTTCCCAGAGAGTTATGCTAGGAGGATTGGCGCTATCCAACTGAGCACCTGAAGACCAAGTGATTCTTTGATGTGGTGGCCATCAAACACGGGAGAATTCACAGTCCGGTCAGCCTACTGGTTGGGATTGATGGGGAAAGTGGAAGCGAGATGATATAAAAATGCACAAGGGGATGAGCTGTGGAAAAAGATTTGGCATGGTGGTTGGAGCCCAAAGACAGCCCATTTCCTATGGAGGATTTGCACGGGGGGACTAGCTACCAGAGGACGGCTGTTTGATAGACATTGTATACCGGATGGCACTTGCATGTTGTGCATGGAAGAGAAGGAGACGATACCCCATATGCTATTCTGGTGCCCAAATGCCACAGAAGTATGGGAACTTCTACCAACGGAGATACGGAACTGGGTAGACTCAGTCAATGATGGGGATATAGCTACAACCATGAAGGAAGCATTGACGAGGCCTAGGAGTTGTGAGGAAGTGCATATTGTGGCTGCCATGTCGGCGGTGTGGAGAGGAAGGTGCTGCCGTGTCTTTAGCAGTGGAGAAGCAAACAACATATTTTTCTATCGCTGTGCTTTGACGTCTGTGAGAAGAGCTGACGAGCGGGTGCAGCAGCCCATGCGAAGGGCACCGCCCGGACGCACGCTGCAGGAAAGGAAGTGTCGCCGGTTGCTGGATGCTTGAAAATCAACGTTGACGGGTCTTGTGGCGAAGATGGTGCTGCGGGCATAGGCACTGTGATGAGGGACAGTACAGGGAAGCTGATAGGAGTGGCGGGGGAGAAGGTGTCTTCGGGAAAATATGTAGCTATGACTGAGGTGCTGGCAGTGAGGATGGCACTGATGTGGGCGATCAAAGAAGGGGTTACAAAGGTGGAAGTGGAATCGGACTCCATGACGATTGTCCAAGCTTGCAGCAACATAGTGGCGAGAAGGGACTATCTTGGCTCTGTAGTAGAATACATTCTTTCTTTAAAGGTTTTATTTTCGTCTTGTAGTTTTAGTTACCTTAATCATTTAGATAATAGGGCAACACCTGTTGTTGCTAACTATGTTCGTAGAGGTCAAGTAGATAGAGTTAGTGTTTTGCAACCTTTCCTTTCTTGTAGCTCGAACCTTGTAAATCTTGTTTTACATAATTTATAGTTGTCGGGGAACCCCCATCATAGGGTTTCCCATCCTTTCTCAAAAAAAATGTTAGACATTAATTTCCTTACACAACAAGTAATGTGCAAGAGAAACAAACTTAAATATCTAGAACCTTCCTTTGTCCGAATTGGACCATTTTGCCCATGCAAAATGAGCGTCTCAATCACCCATACGGTCATATGGTGACCCGAGTCGAGCCAGTCGGTTGGGTCGGTTCATCTTTTAGCCAATTTCAACTCGAATTAGGCTTGACTCCCCAAACGCTTGTCTGAACACTTGATATGACCGTTTGGCACTCCAAACAACTGTCTCAACACTTGAGATGGGTGTTTGGCAGTGTAGTCAACCTATACGTTAAGTGAATCAAATACCTTAACACTTTAGTACTTAATTCAATTGTCATTCAAGATTAAACTCCTATTCTAGGTCGATACCTATCTGTGTGACCCTATAGATCCCATATTACATTGGCAGTGTATGTCCATAACAACCTATGACACCACAGGCAATGAGTGGTGCCTAGTTGCACATCAATGCTACCCAAGTAAATGGAAACTTGGGGAACAACTTCAACGTACAATTTGTGTATAGTGTTGTAGTGCTTGTATAGTTCCTTTGTCACTAATGTCAAGATTGAACTCGAGGCATGGAGAAGTCACCCTCTTTGTCATCCAATCTTGTTTCTTGAACCAGAGCAGATTATTTGAGATATATGTAAGGTCAATATCACATTTTGACTCACATGTGCATGGCCATGCATTACTCAATATATATAATCAAGAGGCCTAGGATGTCATACATAGATAATCAAAAGGCCTAGGATGTCATACTCCTATAGGAGGGACATATCCCATATTTATCACTCACAGTCAATCACCATGTGTCAAATTCACCCAATTATCACTATTATAACTACCCATGTTTTAGGACTGCATTTGATGGTGTCAAAGTGTACCCAATGACATGTGTTGAGTGCAATGATTTTAGGTCTAATAAGCACAACCACCACCATCATTGTGAGAGATGACTGTGACTTCCATGAAGATGGCTTCCATGTGTCATCTCATGGTGGTTCTGTCTGATACACTATTCTTTGACGTGTATCTGTGTGATTGTTTTGATATCGCCATATCATGACTAATGTGATTTTGGAATCACCAACTCACACTCTAATCTTATGTGTTATTGTTGTCTATCAACCTTCCACAATAACAACCAATTAGGGACATAACAAGAATATGTATATGTACTCTTAAAATCCATATGATCTCATTTCTTTCAAGTCATGCACTTGACGACATATGTTATTGAGTAATAATTATTCCTAGACATGTATAATGTTACATCATTATCTCATAACTGAACTAAATAGAATAAATCAAAAGATTGCCTTTTATTGATAATCAAACCATTTACAAGTTATGCCATTACAATCACCACATAATTGGGGCATACATACAAATAGTTTTGTCCCTAGTCAGATATTATTATGGAAGCAAAAAATAGACAAAAATAATACATAAGACTAGAGTGTGTGTTGATTTATTACAAAGTCTCATTAGTCATGATACATGCTATCAAGTCACTCACATAGGTACATGTTAGAGAATAGTGTATGCGATAGACCCACCATGAGAGTGATACATGGAAACCATGGAATGATAGTCAAAATCATCTCTCATAGTGATAGTGGTGATTGGGTACTTAGACTTAAAGTCACTACACTCATCACATGTCGTTGAGTATACTTTGACATCATCAAATTTAATCCTAAAATACGGGTTGCCATAAAGGTGATGATTACATAGCTTTGACACATGGTGACTGAGTGTAAGTGATGTAGATGGGATTTGTACCTCCTACAAGAGTTTGATACCCAAGGCCTCTAGATAAGTGAGACAGAGAAATGTAGGGCCGTACTAATGTGGTCTAATATGTGATATGTGAACTCATATGCATCTCATAAAGTCTGCTCTGGTTCAAGGAACATAGATTGAACATTAAGAGGATGATGATTCCATGCCTCGAGTTGAATCTAGATATAATAGACAAAGGAACTATATGACCACTATAACACTGATAGCGATGTGTAGGTTGAAGTTGTTCTCCAACTTTTTGAATTACTTGGGTAGCAACGATGTGTGACTAGGCACCAAGCGTTACTTGTGATGTCATAAGTTTGTTATGGACGTTCATTACTAATGTAATTTTGGACCTATACGGTCACACGCATAGGATACATATGGATTAAATGAGTATATTCATGAATGATGTTCAGATTGAATGCTAAAGGTGTTTCGGTATTCAATTAAACAATAGATCAACTGACTGCACTCAAAATCATTAGTTCAAGTGTTGGACTAAATGTTTGGAGTGTTAGGCTTATTAGAAACTGAATTGGTCGAGTTCTTCCAGAACTATGGCACAAGATGACCTTGTCACATGATGGTTGTGAGATGACCATATCACATGAGAGAGACGACCAATTCATGGTTGTGAGATGACCAGATCTCATGAGCGAGACGAGCGATTTGTGGTCATGAGACGACCGCATCGCATGAGCAAGATGCTCAGTTTGTGGGAAAAATAGGTTGCATCAAGGATTAGTGTTGATGTTATTTCATGCATTAATTAAATTTAAATTGACAATGATTCAAAATAGGAAACTATGTGAAATGACCATCTCACACACGAGATGACCGTTTATCTAAACAAGACGACCGTCTCAGAGTTTGCAGGTTCAAGAACATTCATGATTTCGGACCCTTCTACCCCCACACCGATCGGGAACCCTGACCCTGGCCTCTACTATAAATATAGGGGTACTAGAGGCTTTCCAAAATATAAAAATGAGAATCAATTGCTCTAACAATTATGTCCTCTCTGGTTGTGGTAACCAATAGAGAGCCCAAGCAAGTCTTACCCGATAAAGAGAGGGATAACGAGGGAGAGAACAACTGAGGATCAATTGTAGGAGAGCATGTTGGCGATTAGCATACTAACAGAAAGGGACAACTCCTTCCTGTTGGCTCTGGCAGGACAACATGGAGTTCCTGGTGGTCTGTGTTGACTACTCTAGAGGTGGGAGGTCATCATTTGCCGCTAGGAGAACAACATCAGCCAGCAGTCCCTGGCGAGCCCGCAGGAGCCGCTACAAATGTTGTTCTAGTATGTTGTCTGTGGTCAAGACTAGGAGTTTCACATGCACCGTCAAAGAACAACTAGAAGATAGTTTCACACCTACAACAACGAGAAATATGTCGCATGACTTGCTCCAAGACTAGGTATTTCCTCAAAACTATTCTTTTCCTTATATAGTTGTTCACGCGATCTGCTGCTTTAAGGGAAATATGACTGTAAACTTTTATTTTTACTACCTTGCCCAATTTCCCTACAAGCTCTTATACAAACATTTCCATATATGGTTATAGTTTATTGAGGTCTCATTCAACTTAAAGTGACAAAATTCCTATCTTAACATAGGCATTAATTTTGTCATCCCAAGAGGGACGGCGACGCAATTTGTTGTCCATCATCCAATAATATAAATATAAATTTTATTTGTTATAATATTATCTTATCCATAAAAATAAAAACTGATTATAATAGTTAAATCATAAAATTAATATCCAGATTTGTTAAATACTTACATATAAATTAAAATTATTTCTAACTTATAGTATCAATTTTCTTAGATATTTGAAGTAATAATCAAGTCACTTTTCAATGATTGACCAATATTTCTATGAACATCAGTAATCGTAATACTGAAAAGAAATTCACTACCTATTTTATTGTAAAGTTTTTTCTTGGTAAATATTTATGTGGAAATTTAAAAATATGTGTGACACTAGAAATAGAATGAGTCATGAATAGATAAATAAATCTATATTATTAGTTGTTATATGATGTTATATTTTTTATAAATGAAACATGATCACAAACATGAAGACTGACTAATATTTTTCTCCAAAAGATGCAACTCTTAAACTTGTAAGTCTAAGATGTGGGATGAAAAGATCTGACTATTATGCAATTTTTTCTAAAAGCAACTAGTACTTCTTTATTAGATTGAAGTAGATTCTACAAGTATAACCAATTCATGCCTAAACGGTCCGGACACCATCTTTGAGTCTAAAGGAGACTTTCATGTATAGCTAAAAGGCGAGCAACTCGATTACGTTCCCTACAAATTCTATTTGGGCCGAAGTCTTTCAACCCCTCTATTAGGTGCATAGTAACTACTATGACGTTAGTTGGAGTCTATTGAAAAAATGGTTATCAATGTAAAATATTCAAACTTTATTTACAAGATGATCTAACCAATTGATCTTACTAATATATACAACTGTTTGAAAGTAATGGACTTTTTATGCTAGACGAAAAATGATGAGGAAGGGGGCGAAGGAAAAAAGTTTTTCATCTTTGGTATGTGAAAGTTAGAGAAGGGAAGGGAGCAAAAGGCAATTAATAGTATGAAGATTATGTATTTTCTACCATATCATTCTTCACTAGATCAAAGCTGACATAATTAGATATGCATCATGTATGGTGAGTTACATATCGTGAATTGGAAAAAAAATATGATGGGTAATGTGGAAGTAAATTTTTGAGTGAAGAAAATTTTAAACAAAGAATTTTGGTATTTTGATCGAACATAAGATTAGAATAAAATTTGGTAGATAATTTGGAGGATTCTTTAACAAATAACATGAACAACAATATAGATAACTAGGTGAAACATTTAGAGATAATTTGGAGGGATAAATTAAAATATGGAGTGAACATACATACATAATAATGTAGTGTGATACTTATTAAAATATGGAGGGATTTTACAAAATATATCCATTTTGTCAAAGCCATTATCCTTAAAGGATGTTAAGTGAAAGATAATGAAATGTATAACATAACTAAATTGTTCTTCCATAAACAAATTCGAATCCATCAATGGTACTTTTTACTTCACTTAAGAGAAACAAATTTAAAAAAATTACTGCAAAAAAATCGTACTATTATATGTGATTCTCAACTTTTAGGAGATTGTTATATATTATTAAAATTAAAATTAATATATGACATGATACCAAATAATCCATTTGTATTACACCTTATAATCTTGATTTATATACAAGCATGTTAAATGATTTTATTAAGATAGTGTTTGACCATATATAATAATTATTTCTAATACATTAAATGTAAAATGAACATAACTTATCCATATTAAATTGAATGGAAAAATGCATCTACAAAACAACACCAAAATGTTATAAGAGTTTGTTTGTTTTTCAACTACACAAAGCTAATGTAATCCTTTCAAGCCTAATATTTTTTCTATTTTACATTTTCAACTAAAAATGTAATGATCACTCATATTTACATGTGGTATATGACTTTGAGCTATGAAGCATGTTGTACCAGGTTAGGTTACTTGTATAATATAAAAGAAGAATCTGGATAACTAGCTATCGTCCCCTTGGTCCATCCAATGAGAAACATGAAAACATGATCTTTTTTCTCATTATTGTAACATATATTTGATTGTTGTGAAAATGAACCCTATAGTGAGTGGAAATCAAAGAATGGCACACATACCAGTGAGAATTAGTCAGACATAATTCTTCTAAAACTGATTTCCGACTGCCGAGATATGTCAACCAATTCAATAAACAAAATGAAAATGAAGATTGATATCTACATTATTATTCATTCAGCTCAAATACGAAGCAATATCTAAACAATAGTTCAATCAATATTTGTCAATTCTTGTCGCTGGGATCATTCTAATCAATAAGATATTGTAGGATCATCATGTTTTAATTGAAAAACTAGAAAAGAGTATCATTCATGACTGCTAATTTATCTATAATATCAGAGATCAAGAAGTGGTGGTGGATATTGATACAAAATTTGGTGATTGAGTGCAAAAATGCCCCTATATTAGTATTATGTTGATGTCTGATTCAACTTAGAACTAATGTAATTTCTTTCTTATCTTAAATATTGGTTTTGTCATCCTAAAAAGACTGACACACATCTTTTTGTCTATTTTACCTCAATCTTATATAAATTATTTTATTATGGTATTACCTTAGACATTATAACAAAAACTAACTACAAAAAGTTTTAAAATAACATTATATATTTGTAAAAATCAAATACTTACATACGAGTTTAAAATTAGCACTTGGTTTCTTACTTACAAAATTTTGTATTAAGTTTTTTTTTATACTTTGAAGTAGTAATCAAGTCACCATTAAATGGTTGGCCGATATTTGTATCAAAATGAGTTATAATACATATAAGAAGCTCGTTACTTGTCTTATTATTAAGTTTTGTCATGATAATATTTACGGAAATACAAACATATGAGTGAAAATAGAAATAAAATGAGTTACAACCAAGTAAATAAGTCTATTATATTATTTGATATAGGATGCAAAATTTGTAAGAGAAGAAATCTAATAAAAATATATACATTGACTAGCATTTGTTCCTGATAATTCGTAAGCTAAAGATGTGGTACGAGAACATATGATTACTATGAAATTAATTGGAGCCTTTTGAATAAATTAATTTGATGACTATTAAATAATCAAATTATGTCACTGGAAGACGTAACCAATTTGTCTTACTAATAGTAATAGATACAACGGTTTGAAAGTGAAAGTGTTGGTATTGTAGAAGGGAAATGATGACGAAGGGAGGAGAAGAGAAAAGTTTGTCTTGTTTGGTCAAACAAAGTGATAGATAAGGGAATCGAGTAGCTAACAAAGATTAGATTACTTATCATAAACTAGAATTATTTATGTATTTCCTACCATATCTTTCGCCACAAAATTAAAATTTAAACAAGAAAAATGACAAATGTATGACAGATACATATCATAAATTGAACAAAAACTTGATGAAAATATGAAAAAAAATAAGAGTGAAAAATAAAAAAAGTATTGGAATATAGTTTTATGAATTATTTTACTGAATAAGATTAGAATAAAATTTGGTAGGTATAAGGAGGAAAATTTGACTAGAAACATATACAAAAATATAGATAAATGGATAAAATTAGAAAGTAATTTGGAGGGTGAATTTTAAACATGGAGTGCATGGATACATATATAACAATTTCGTGTGGAACTTCTTAAGATATGGAGATATTTGACAAATCTTGTCATTTTTGTCATACTCTTTACGGTAGTTAAGTCAAGTTGAATAAAACATCTTGTGTATCCATTATAAAAGATACTAAAAAGCATCAAGTCAAGTTGAATAAAACCTCCTTTTTTAAGAGCATAATCTCAGTTTGTATAGAAGATACTAAAAAGTTATAGTTAGTCCTTTTATCCATCCAATATCTCACGCAACACGTCTTGTCACTTATACATTATAATTAATTTAAGGGGACGTGATTGCATTTTAACAACGACTCCTATTGAAATAACTATTCATAGTAATCATATGTGTATAACTCTTGTAATCTTACAAACTGTTGAAGGCATGTCATAGAAAAAAATACTATTTTTTTAAACTTCGAACATGGTATCGTAGTTCTAAATATATATCACAAAATATTAGGGGCCGTGCCCTCAGACTTTACTAAAACCTGTCAAGAAGTTTAATATTCTAGAACCGACCCGGTGTATGTTTGCAATGTCTAAGAACTGCAACACGAGGACATAAATGTTAACGGAACGAGAATGAAGGACCATTAGTCCAACTTTTGATCTGTGCAAAGGAAGTTATGTATGATAATGACAATCTTACTTGCATCCGTATCCATGTAACACTTAAACATTTCTTTCAGTTTGACTTACCTTCTCCTAAAAACGCCCTACATGTTAAAACTTACGTTATCTTCCTCTCTTAATCCCATATAAACTTACATAGTTGCATGTACACCCGCACATCTCCTAGAGTTGTCTCTCTGGACGATTGCTTGGGCGGTCTCTGGGCAGCCTAGGGTCATGGCGCCCACACCCTCAACCACTTCGGTTGGCGACGTCCATCCAAGCTCTCCTCCATTCATCCCGCAACCCCAACCCAATCCACCAGAAAACAACTGCAGGAAGGCCTCCGTGAGGTCAATGACTAGCGCACAGGCGATGGAAGGAGGCGAGAAGAACCCAACTGATCAAGATTCTAAAGAAGGAAATAGGGCCGGCCTAAACAGCGTGGCTTGGGATCAAATCCTAAAGCATCCAACGAGATGAACTTCCTGAAAGTGAGGGTGTCGGAGGGAGAGATTCACATCGACCTTGAAGAAGACGAGTTCGAAATGCTGAAGAACATATGAGAATAAACAATTATGAAGCATACTCTTGGGAAGCGGCCTTTCTACCCTCATCTCCAAGCCTGGGTGAGACGAACATGGAAACCAAAGGGTACCTTCGAGCTTCTAATGGTATCTTCCTCGTGTGCCTCTATGATAGCTAGATAAGGAAACCGCAATTTCCATGGGACCTCGATGGTTTGATCAACATCTGGTGATCGCCAAACACTGCACGCATGGAGAAGAACTTCGCAAATATGCCTTCCGGACGATTCCAACATGGACAACGATCAGGTCATTCGGGAGATCGTGGACGAGGAGAGCTGCCAGGACGATCGTGACCGGTGCAGGGAGAGTACTGCACATCGACGAGTGGTCTTTTGAAGGTGATGAACCACGAGTGCTTGTGGAGGTAGATGTAGACGGCCCTAAACCAAGAACGGTTTGGTTTGACGTGAAGGGAAGAGAGCCTATACCTGTGACTATCGACTACCAATCACATTCTGAGCAGCTGCAACAACTGTCGAGCCTTAGGCCATGGCACACATCAGTGTGGGCAAAAGGACAAGGTGAAGGAACCTGACGTGAAAGTTGAACCAAGGAAGGTTTGGAAGAAGAAGGCTGGAGAGGTCGAGGAACAACAAACTAAGAAGATGGCTGATGAACAACATCCATCACAGAAGCCAGGCGGCAAGAAGAAAGTGATGGAGTCTCCTTGCAAGGTGACCAGCAACATGGAGGCGGAGCCGAAGGACCAAACCGCTGACAAATCTAACTCAGGAAATGATGAAGAAGAACCAAAGAGAGACAACAAGAAGGAGCCAACAAGGCGGACCAGAGCACAATCAGCCCGTTGATATGTCCATGCTTTTATGGAATATCAAAGGGGGTACGACAAGAATAAGAAGAAGGAGATTCGGGAGTGGATAGCTACTAGTGGACACTCATTAGTTGAATTGTGGAAACCAAGACACATGTGCAAAATAAAAATAATATTAGATACTTGTTTCCTCAAAGTTGGGAACATGTCTCCAATTTTGGAGTATTTAAAGTTGGCCAGAGTCTATGTTGCATGGAAACCAAATACGTGGCAGGTATTAGTGATACAAATGTCAGACCAAGATATCATAGTTGATTGCAGGAATGTTGGAGGACTACACATGTGGATGACAGCTGTATATGCACATAATGATGATATATACAGACAAAGCTTATGGCAGTAGATGATTGGGCTTTCGAGGAAGATCAATCTTTCATGGTTGGTAATTGGGGACTTCAATAATGTGTGTCTTCAGGCTGAAAGATAGGTGACAGATAAACTTTAAATGTAGTGATAAATGCTTTCAACCACACCATTGACAAGGCATGTCTGTTTGAGCTACCAATGGTTGGAATAGATATCTTCACTTGGAACAATGACTAGAAGCCGAAGAACAGAGTATCAAGTAACCTTGATAAAGTTTTGGTGAATGACAAGTGGCTGCAAAATTTTCCCTATGTGCAGGTGAAGGTTGGGGGGTCTGAACTGAGTGATCATGCTCCTATCTCCGTACAAATTATAGAGAAGAAATTAATGAGGAAACTTTCAAATTCTGAAATTACTGGGATGACTGGAAAGGTTCCAATGAGGTCATCTGGGAGAGCTTGAATGTATATGTGGTAGGGAACCCAATGTATGCCTTTGCAAAGAAAATGTCTACCATAAAGACTGTACTTAAGAAGTGTGCCAACGGTGAAGTGAATATTCCTAATATGTTAGAAGCAACTAAAAGTGAATGCAAAGAGGTTAGATAAAGGTTGGTATGTGATCCACTCAATGAAGAACTAATTAAGAAGGACTACGAGCTAATGAGAATAATGGTGGACTTAAGAAGGCAGAGTAAACATTCTACTGGTAGAGAAGCATAGAAATAAGGATGGAAGTTGGTAACAGGAATGCCAAATTCTATTACACATAAGTTAGGAGAAGATAGGTTGATAACACCATTTCAGAGTTTATTGATTTGAAAGGTAATATAGTTAATAAGCAGGAGGACCTGGAGTAGCAAGCCATAGAGTTTTATTATTCTCCATACAACAAGAAGTTTAAGTCTGAGCTTGAGGATGGGTAGATGGAATGGAAGTTCAAATTTACATGCACTCACAATAGCATATCAACAAGGAAGACAAATGAACAAGAAGTTAAAGAAGCAGTTTGGAGCGTTGGCAGCAACAAGTTCCCATGTTCAGATGGTTTTAATGCTTTCTTTTACAAAGGGCATGGGATGTCATCAAGGAGGACCCGATTGTACGTGTGACCTGGTTCTTGGAAGGAGGCAACACGGTTAGGCAAGTAAATAACTCTTTTCTTGTTCTTATTCCTAAGAAGGAAGTGAATGCTTCTCTTGTTGATTATAGACCGATTGCATGTTATTCTGTTCAATATAAAATCACCACAAATATTTTGGCTACTAGATTGAAGCTAGTACTAAATATCTAGAACCTTCCTTTGTCCGAATTGGACCATTTTGCCCATGCAAAACGAGCGTCTCGATCACCCATACGGTCATATGGTGACCCGAGTCGAGCCAGTCGGTTGGGTCGGTTCATCTTTTAGCCAATTTCAACTCGAATTAGGATTGACTCCCCAAACGCTTGTCTGAACACTTGATATGACCGTTTGGCACTCCAAACAACTGTCTCAACACTTGAGATGGGTGTTTGGCAGTGTAGTCAGCCTATACGTTAAGTGAATCAAATACCTTAACACTTTCGTACTTAATTCAATTGTCATTCAAGATTAAACTCCTATTCTAGGTCGATACCTATCTGTGTGACCCTATAGATCCCATATTACATTGGCAGTGTATGTCCATAACAACCTATGACACCACAGGCAACGAGTGGTGCCTAGTTGCACATCAATGCTACCCAAGTAAATGGAAACTTGGGGAACAACTTCAATGTACAATTTGTGTATAGTGTTGTAGTGCTTGTATAGTTCCTTTGTCACTGATGTCAAGATTGAACTCGAGGCATGGAGAAGTCACCCTCTTTGTCATCCAATCTTGTTTCTTGAACCAGAGCAGATTATTTGAGATATATGTAAGGTCAATATCACATTTTGACTCACATGTGCATGGCCATGCATTACTCAATATATATAATCAAGAGGCCTAAGATGTCATAAATAGATAATCAAAAGGCCTAGGATGTCATACTCCTATAGGAGGGACATATCCCATATTTATCACTCACAGTCAATCACCATGTGTCAAATTCACCCAATTATCACTATTATAACTACCCATGTTTTAGGACTGCATTTGATGGTGTCAAAGTGTACCCAATGACATGTGTTGAGTGCAATGATTTTAGGTCTAATAGGCACAACCACCACCATCATTGTGAGAGATGACTGTGACTTCCATGAAGATGGCTTCCATGTGTCATCTCATGGTGGTTCTGTCTGATACACTATTCTTTGACGTGTATCTGTGTGATTGTTTTGATATCGCCATATCATGACTAATGTGATTTTGGAATCACCAACTCACACTCTAATCTTATGTGTTATTGTTGTCTATCAACCTTCCACAATAACAACCAATTAGGGACATAACAAGAATATGTATATGTACTCTTAAAATCCATATGATCTCATTTCTTTCAAGTCATGCACTTGACGACATATGTTATTGAGTAATAATTATTCTCTAGACATGTATAATGTTACATCATTATCTCATAATTGAACTAAATAGAATAAATCAAAAGATTGCCTTTTATTGATAATCAAACCATTTACAAGTTATACCATTACAATCACCACATAATTGGGGCATACATACAAATAGTTTTGTCCCTAGTCGGATATTATTATGGAAGCAAAAAATAGACAACAATAATACATAAGACTAGAGTGTGTGTTGATTGATGACAAAGTCTCATTAGTCATGATACATGCTATCAAGTCACTCACATAGGTACATGTTAGAGAATAGTGTATGCGATAGACCCACCATGAGAGTGATACATGGACACCATGGAATGATAGTCAAAATCATCTCTCATAGTGATAGTGGTGATTGGGTACTTAGACTTAAAGTCACTACACTCATCACATGTCGTTGAGTATACTTTGACATCATCAAATTTAATCCTAAAATACGGGTTGCCATAAAGGTGATGATTACATAGCTTTGACACATGGTGACTGAGTGTAAGTGATGTAGATGGGATTTGTCCCTCCTACAAGAGTTTGATACCCAAGGCCTCTAGATAAGTGAGATAGAGAAATGTAGGGCCGTACTGATGTGGTCTAATATGTGATATGTGAACTCATATGCATCTCATAAAGTCTGCTCTGGTTCAAGGAACATAGATTGAACATTAAGAGGATGATGATTCCATGCCTCGAGTTGAATCTAGATATAATAGACAAAGGAACTATATGACCACTATAACACTGATAGCGATTTGTAGGTTGAAGTTGTTCTCCAACTTTTTGAATTACTTGGGTAGCAACGATGTGTGACTAGGCACCAATCGTTACTTGTGATGTCATAAGTTTGTTATGGACGTTCATTACTAATGTAATTTTGGACCTATACGGTCACACGCATAGGATACATATGGATTAAATGAGTATATTCATGAATGATGTTCAGATTGAATGCTAAAGGTGTTTAGGTATTCAATTAAACAATAGATCAACTGACTGCACTCAAAATCATTAGTTCAAATGTTGGACTAAATGTTTCGAGTGTTAGGCTTATTAGAAACTGAATTGGCTGAGTTCTGTGAGAACTATGGCACAAGATGACCTTGTCACATGATGGTTGTGAGATGACCATATCACATGAGAGAGACGACCAATTCATGGTTGTGAGATGACCAGATCTCATGAGCGAGATGAGCAATTTGTGGTCATGAGACGACCGCATCACATGAGCAAGATGCTCAGTTTGTGGGAAAAATTGGTTGCATCAAGGATTAGTGTTGATGTTATTTCATGCATTAATTAAATTCAAATTGACAATGATTCAAAATAGGAAACTATGTGAAATGACCATCTCACACACGAGATGACCGTTTATCTAAACAAGACGACCGTCTCAGAGTTTGCAGGTTCAAGAACATTCATGATTTCGGACCCTTCTACCCCCACACCGATCGGGAACCCTGACCCTGGCCTCTACTATAAATAGAGGGGTACTAGAGGCTTTCCAAAATATAAAAATGAGAATCAATTGCTCTAACAATTATGTCCTCTCTGGTTGTGGTAACCAATAGAGAGCCCAAGCAAGTCTTACCCGATAAAGAGAGGGATAACGAGGGAGAGAACAACTGAGGATCAATTGTAGGAGAGCATGTTGGCGATTAGCATACTAACAGAAAGGGACAACTCCTTCCTGTTGGCTCTGGCAGGATAACATGGAGTTCCTGGTGGTCCGTGTTGACTACTCTTGAGGTGGGAGGTCATCATTTGCCGCTAGGAGAACAACATCAGCCAGCAGTCCCTGGCGAGCCCGCAGGAGCCGCTACAAATGTTGTTCTAGTATGTTGTCTGTGGTCAAGACTAGGAGTTTCACATGCATCATCAAAGAACAACTAGAAGATAGTTTCACACCTACAACAACGAGGAATATGTCACATGACTTGCTCCATGACTAGGTATTTCCTCAAAACTATTCTTTTCCTTATATAGTTGTTCACGCGATCTGCTGCTTTAAGGAAAATATGACTGTAAACTTTTATTTTTACTACCTTGCCCAATTTCCCTACAAGCTCTTATACAAACATTTCCATATATGGTTATAGTTTATTGAGGTCTCATTCAACTTAAAGTGACAAAATTCCTATCTTAACATAGGCATTAATTTTGTCATCCCAAGAGGGACGGCGACGCAATTTGTTGTCCATCATCTAATAATATAAATATAAATTTTATTTGTTATAATATTATCTTATCCATAAAAATAAAAACTGATTATAATAGTTAAATCATAAAATTAATATCCAGATTTGTTAAATACTTACATATAAATTAAAATTATTTCTAACTTATAGTATCAATTTGCTTAGATATTTGAAGTAATAATCAAGTCACTTTTCAATGATTGACCAATATTTCTATGAACATCAGTAATCGTAATACTGAAAAGAAATTCACTACCTATTTTATTGTAAAGTTTTTTCTTGGTAAATATTTATGTGGAAATTTAAAAATACGTGTGACACTAGAAATAGAATGAGTCATGAATAGATAAATAAATCTATATTATTAGTTGTTATAGGATGTTATATTTTTTTATAAATGAAACATGATCACAAACATGAAGACTGACTAATATTTTTCTCCAAAAGATGCAACTCTTAAACTTGTAAGTCTAAGATGTGGGATGAAAAGATCTGACTATTATGCAGTTTTTTCTAAAAGCAACTAGTACTTCTTTATTAGATTGAAGTAGATTCTACAAGTATAACCATTTCATGCCTAAACGGTCCGGACACCATCTTTGAGTCTAAAGGAGACTTTCATGTATGGCTAAAAGGCGAGAAACTCGATTACGTTCCCTACAAATTCTATTTGGGCCGAAGTCTTTCAACCCCTCTAATAGGTGCATAGTAACTACTATGACGTTAGTTGGAGTCTATTGAAAAAATGGTTATCAATGTAAAATATTCAAACTTTATTTACAAGATGATCTAACCAATTGATCTTACTAATATATACAACTGTTTGAAAGTAATGGACTTTTTATGCTAGACAAAAAATGATGAGGAAGGGGGCGAAGGAAAAAAAGTTTTTCATCTTTGGTATGTGAAAGTTAGAGAAGGGAAGGGAGCAAAAGGCAATTAATAGTATGAAGATTATGTATTTTCTACCATATCATTCTTCACTAGATCAAAGCTGACATAATTAGATATGCGTCATGTATGGTGAGTTACATATCGTGAATTGGAAAAAAAACATGATGGGTAATGTGGAAGTAAATTTTTGAGTGAAGAAAATTTTAAACAAAGATTTTTGGTATTTTGATCGAACATAAGATTAGAATAAAATTTGGTAGATAATTTGGAGGATTCTTTAACAAATAACATGAACAACAATATAGATAACTAGGTGAAAAATTTAGAGATATATAATTTGGAGGGATAAATTAAAATATGGAGTGAACATACATACATAATAATGTAGTGTGATACTTATTAAAATATGGAGGGATTTTACAAAATATATCCATTTTGTCAAAGCCATTATCCTTAAAGGATGTTAAGTGAAAGATAATGAAATGTATAACATAACTAAATTGTTCTTCCATAAACAAATTCGAACCCATCAATGGTACTTTTTACTTCACTTAAGAGAAACAAATTTAAAAAAATTACTGCAAAAAAATCGTACTATTATATGTGATTCTCAACTTTTAGGAGATTGTTATATATTATTAAAATTAAAATTAATATATGACATGATACCAAATAATCCATTTGTATTACACCTTATAATCTTGATTTATATACAAGCATGTTAAATGATTTTATTAAGATAGTGTTTGACCATATATAATAATTATTTCTAATACATTAAATGTAAAATGAACATAACTTATCCATATTAAATTGAATGGAAAAATGCATCTACAAAACAACACCAAAATGTTATAAGAGTTTGTTTGTTTTTCAACTACACAAAGCTAATGTAATCCTTTCAAGCCTAATATTTTTTCTATTTTACATTTTCAACTAAAAAATGTAATGATCACTCATATTTACATGTGGTATATGACTTTGAGCTATGAAGCATGTTGTACCAGGTTAGGTTACTTGTACAATATAAAAGAAGAATCTGGATAACTAGCTATCGTCCCCTTGGTCCATCCAATGAGCAACATGAAAACATGATCTTTTTCTCATTATTGTAACATATATTTGATTGTTGTGAAAATGAACCCTATAGTGAGTGGAAATCAAAGAATGGCACACATACCAGTGAGAATTAGTCAGACATAATTCTTCTAAAACTGATTTCCGACTGCCGAGATATGTCAACCAATTCAATAAACAAAATGAAAATGAAGATTGATATCTACATTATTATTCATTCAGCTCAAATAGGAAGCGATATCTAAACAATAGTTCAATCAATATTTGTCAATTCTTGTCGCTGGGATCATTCTAATCAATAAGATATTGTAGGATCATCATGTTTTAATTGAAAAACTAGAAAAGAGTATCATTCATGGCTGCTAATTTATCTATAATATCAGAGATCAAGAAGTGGTGGTGGATATTGATACAAAATTTGGTGATTGAGTGCAAAAATGCCCCTATATTAGTATTATGTTGATGTCTGATTCAACTTAGAACTAATGTAATTTCTTTCTTATCTTAAATATTGGTTTTGTCATCCTAAAAAGACTGACACACATCTTTTTGTCTATTTTACCTCAATCTTATATAAATTATTTTATTATGGTATTACCTTAGACATTATAACAAAAACTAACTACAAAAAGTTTTAAAATAACATTATATATTTGTAAAAATCAAATACTTACATACGAGTTTAAAATTAGCACTTGGTTTCTTACTTACAAAATTTTGTATTAAGTTTTTTTTATACTTTGAAGTAGTAATCAAGTCACCATTAAATGGTTGGCCGATATTTGTATCAAAATGAGTTATAATACATATAAGAAGCTCGTTACTTGTCTTATTGTTAAGTTTTGTCATGATAATATTTACGGAAATACAAACATATGAGTGAAAATAGAAATAAAATGAGTTTCAACCAAGTATATAAGTCTATTATATTATTTGATATAGGATGCGAAATTTGTAAAAGAAGAAATCTAATAAAAACATATACATTGACTAGCATTTGTTCCTGATAATTCGTAAGCTAAAGATGTGGTACGAGAACATATGATTACTATGAAATTAATTGGAGCCTTTTGAATAAATTAATTTGATGACTATTAAATAATCAAATTATGTCACCGGAAGACGTAACCAATTTGTCTTACTAATAGTAATAGATACAACGGTTTGAAAGTGAAAGTGTTGGTATTGTAGAAGGGAAATGATGACGAAGGGAGGAGAAGAGAAAAGTTTGTCTTGTTTGGTCAAACAAAGTGATAGATAAGGGAATCGAGTAGCTAACAAAGATTAGATTACTTATCATAAACTAGAATTATTTATGTATTTCCTACCATATCTTTCGCCACAAAATTAAAATTTAAACAAGAAAAATGACAAATGTATGACAGATACATATCATAAATTGAACAAAAACTTGATGAAAATATGAAAAAAAATAAGAGTGAAAAATAAAAAAAGTATTGGAATATAGTTTTATGAATTATTTTACTGAATAAGATTAGAATAAAATTTGGTAGGTATAAGGAGGAAAATTTGACTAGAAACATATACAAAAATATAGATAAATGGATAAAATTAGAAAGTAATTTGGAGGGTGAATTTTAAACATGGAGTGCATGGATACATATATAACAATTTCGTGTGGAACTTCTTAAGATATGGAGATATTTGACAAATCTTGTCATTTTTGTCATACTCTTTACGGTAGTTAAGTCAAGTTGAATAAAACATCTTGTGTATCCATTATAAAAGATACTAAAAAGCATCAAGTCAAGTTGAATAAAACCTCCTTTTTTAATAGCATAATCTCAGTTTGTATAGAAGATACTAAAAAGCTATAGTTAGTCCTTTTATCCATCCAATATCTCACGCAACACGTCTTGTCACTTATACATTATAATTAATTTAAGGGGACGTGATTGCATTTTAACAACGACTCCTATTGAAATAACTATTCATAGTAATCATATGTGTATAACTCTTGTAATCTTACAAACTGTTGAAGGCATGTCATAGAAAAAAATACTATTTTTTTAAACTTCGAACATGGTATCGTAGTTCTAAATATATATCACAAAATATTAGGGGCCGTGCCCTCAGACTTTACTAAAACCTGTCAAGAAGTTTAATATTCTAGAACCGACCCGGTGTATGTTTGCAATGTCTAAGAACTGCAACACGAGGACATAAATGTTAACGGAACGAGAATGAACGACCATTAGTCCAACTTTTGATCTGTGCAAAGGAAGTTATGTATGATAATGACAATCTTACTTGCATCCGTATCCATGTAACACTTAAACATTTCTTTCAGTTTGACTTACCTTCTCCTAAAAACGCCCTACATGTTAAAACTTACGTTATCTTCCTCTCTTAATCCCATATAAACTTACATAGTTGCATGTACACCCACACATCTCCTAGAGTTGTCTCTCTGGGCGATTGCTTGGGCGGTCTCTGGGCAGCCTAGGGTCATGGCGCCCACACCCTCAACCACTTCGGTTGGCGACGTCCATCCAAGCTCTCCTCCACTCATCCCGCAACCCCAACCCAATCCACCAGAAAATAACTGCAGGAAGGCCTCCGTGAGGTCAATGACTAGCGCACAGGCGGTGGAAGGAGGCGAGAAGAACCCAACTGATCAGGATTCTAAAGAAGGAAATAGGGCCGGCCTAAACAGCGTGGCTTGGGATCAAATCCTAAAGCATCCAACGAGATGAACTTCCTGAAACTGAGGGTGTCGGAGGGAGAGATTCACATCGACCTTGAAGAAGACGAGTTCGAAATGCTGAAGAACATATGAGAATAAACAATTATGAAGCATACTCTTGGGAAGCGGCCTTTCTACCCTCATCTCCAAGCCTGGGTAAGATGAACATGGAAACCAAAGGGTACCTTCGAGCTTCTAATGGTATCTTCCTCGTGTGCCTCTATGATAGCTAGATAAGGAAACCACAATTTCCATGGGACCTCGATGGTTTGATCAACATCTGGTGATCGCCAAACACTGCACGCATGGAGAAGAACTTCGCAAATATGCCTTCCGGACGATTCCAACATGGACAACGATCAGGTCATTCGGGAGATCGTGGACGAGGAGAGCTGCCAGGACGATCGTGACCGGTGCAGGGAGAGTACTGCACATCGACGAGTGGTCTTTTGAAGGTGATGAACCACGAGTGCTTGTGGAGGTAGATGTAGACGACCCTAAACCAAGAACGGTTTGGTTTGACGTGAAGGGAAGAGAGCCTATACCTGTGACTATCGACTACCAATCACATTCTGAGCAGCTACAACAACTGCCGAGCCTTAGGCCATGGCACACATCAGTGTGGGCAAAAGGACAAGGTGAAGGAACCTGACGTGAAAGTTGAACCAAGGAAGGTTTGGAAGAAGAAGGCTGGAGAGGTCGAGGAACAACAAACTAAGAAGATGGCTGATGAACAACATCCATCACAGAAGCCAGGCGGCAAGAAGAAAGTGATGGAGTCTCCTTGCAAGGTGACCAGCAACATGGAGGCGGAGCCGAAGGACCAAACCGCTGACAAATCTAACTCAGGAAATGATGAAGAAGAACCAAAGAGAGACAACAAGAAGGAGCCAACAAGGCGGACCAGAGCACAATCAGCCCGTTGATATGTCCATGCTTTTATGGAATATCAAAGGGGGTACGACAAGAATAAGAAGAAGGAGATTCGGGAGTGGATAACTGCTAGTGGACACTCATTAGTTGAATTGTGGAAACCAAGACACATGTGCAAAATAAAAATAATATTAGATACTTGTTTCCTCAAAGTTGGGAACATGTCTCCAATTTTGGAGTATTTAAAGTTGGCCAGAGTCTATGTTGCATGGAAACCAAATACATGGCAGGTATTAGTGATACAAATGTCAGACCAAGATATCATAGTTGATTGCAGGAATGTTGGAGGACTACATATGTGGATGACAGCTGTATATGCACATAATGATGATATATACAGACAAAGCTTATGGCAGTAGATGATTGGGCTTTCGAGGAAGATCAATCTTTCATGGTTGGTAATTGGGGACTTCAATAATGTGTGTCTTCAGGCTGAAAGATAGGTGACAGATAAACTTTAAATGTAGTGATAAATGCTTTCAACCACACCATTGACAAGGCATGTCTGTTTGAGCTACCAATGGTTGGAATAGATATCTTCACTTGGAACAATGACTAGAAGCCGAAGAACAGAGTATCAAGTAACCTTGATAGAGTTTTGGTGAATGACAAGTGGCTGCAAAATTTTCCCTATGTGCAGGTGAAGGTTGGGGGGTCTGAACTGAGTGATCATGCTCCTATCTCCATACAAATTATAGAGAAGAAATTAAAGAGGAAACTTTCAAATTCTGAAATTACTGGGATGACTGGAAAGGTTCCAATGAGGTCATCTGGGTGAGCTTGAATGTATATGTGGTAGGGAACCCAATGTATGCCTTTGCAAAGAAAATGTCTACCATAAAGACTGTACTTAAGAAGTGTGCCAACGGTGAAGTGAATATTCCTAATATGTTAGAAGCAACTAAAAGTGAATGCAAAGAGGTTAGATAAAGGTTGGTATGTGATCCACTCAATGAAGAACTAATTAAGAAGGACTACGAGCTAATGAGAATGATGGTGGACTTAAGAAGGCAGAGTAAACATTCTACTGGTAGAGAAGCATAGAAATAAGGATGGAAGTTGGTAACAAGAATGCCAAATTCTATTACACATAAGTTAGGAGAAGAGAGGTTGATAACACCATTTCAGAGTTTATTGATTTGAAAGGTAATATAGTTAATAAGCAGGAGGACCTGGAGTAGCAAGCCATAGAGTTTTATTATTCTCCATACAACAAGAAGTTTAAGTCTGAGCTTGAGGATGGGTAGATGGAATGGAAGTTCAAATTTACATGCACTCACAATAGCATATCAACAAGGAAGACAAATGAACAAGAAGTTAAAGAAGCAGTTTGGGGCGTTGGCAGCAACAAGTTCCCATGTTCAGATGGTTTTAATGCTTTCTTTTACAAAGGGCATGGGATGTCATCAAGGAGGACCTGATTGTACGTGTGACCTGGTTCTTGGAAGGAGGCAACACGGTTAGGCAAGTAAATAACTCTTTTCTTGTTCTTATTCCTAAGAAGGAAGTGAATGCTTCTCTTGTTGATTATAGATCGATTGCACGTTATTCTGTTCAATATAAAATCACCACAAATATTTTGGCTACTAGATTGAAGCTAGTACTTCCCCACCTTATTTCTATAAATCAAGGAGCCTTTGTTTCAGGGAGGAGCATTAGCGACCGTGCTCTCCTGGTAGGAGAGTTTTTGCTGGACTATAATATAATGAGAGGTAGCTAAAAAATATGTCTAAAGCTGGATGTATCTAAAGCGCATGGTAGTGTCAGATGGGGAAAGCTCTGGTGGATCATGCAGTAGATGGGGTTCAATGGGGAAAGCTTTGGATGAAGCAATGTGTGGGGACTACTACCTTTTCTGTTCTGGTGAATGGTAGTCCTACATGCATGTTCAAAGGTAGAAACAATCTACGCCATAGAGACCCTTTGCCTCCTCTTTTCTTTGTTATTGTCATGGAATATTTTACACAAAAGATGTAGGCTGCTGAAAAAAAGGAGATCAACCCTTATAGAGTGCACGGGACAATAGTGATGACCCACCTGATCTTTGTAGATGATGTGCTTGTATTTGTTGAAGCCAAACAACACACACTAGAGCCAAACAACACACGTTGGAGCTGCTGAAGCTACTACTCAAGAAGTTCGGAGAGCAACTAGGACTAGATGTGAATGCTTTCAAGACTCACCTTTTCTTATTCAAAAATTTCTATCAAATGAAGGACATATTAAAAGAGACAATGGGAGTAGATATGAGAAAATGTCCTACAAAATATGTTGGTTTCCCCTTGGTTGAAGGTAATCTTAAAATCCAAGATTTTTTGATTGCATTGACATATTAGAGCTCAACAAGTGGCCATCCCAGAAAACTTCCATGGTAGGGAGAGCTACCGTTACAAAGACTACTATTGAGGAACTTCTTATTTTCTTAGTACAACAAGGGGAGATATCGGTTCCGGTCCTTGATAGAATAGAAATGAAGATGATATCCTTCATGTGGGCAAGTGAATTCCACCCAATGAGGTATGCGAGACTAACTCTCTCAAAAGATGAAGGAGGACTTGATCTGAAAACGTCAAGAGATATAACAAAATGGGGAACCTTGTGAAGAATTAATTTTCTATCAAGAAGATTTGTCATCTTGAAGGAAATGGATGTAGAATATATATCCAAAAGGACTAGACTTCAAACCGATGACAAGAGAGGGATATTCACGCACCATCAGTGTTATGATAGGTGTATGACAAAAAGTGAAGCACTTATTTTCTCTACATGAACCAGGGGGATGGAGGCTCAAAGACTCAAAGGACAACCTTTGGGAAATGATGAGATCTAGAGTTAGAAAAGACAAATATATGGAGTAGGTGTTTATGGGCACACATGTGGCAAAATGTAGTATGTGTGTCTATAAAATTCTACAAAATGTACTAGTTACTTTGGAAAAGATACACAACTAGAATCATGAAGTTTCTACTGTTTGATTACTATGTAAGGAGGAGGACGAATCCATTATCCATCTGGTATGCTGCTATAATTTTACAAAGGAAATTTGGCAAATCATATGCAAAGATTTCAGATTACACATAAAGTTGGAAGCTCACCCTAGAAGAATGTTGTCAAGTTGAAGAATAGACAACATGAAAAGAATCATGTTTGCTGCTCTATGCTACTACATATGGAAGGAAAATAATGCTAGAAAGTATGGTGGTACAACCACTAATGCTAGTAGTATTGTTATACAAATATGTAAAGGTGCTAGACGTAAGCTACAAATTATAGAGAAGAAAAGTTATTTTCTATTTTGGTATATGGTAGTGAAATATATATTTACCTGATTCTAATATATATACATACACACTAGTAAGTACACATGCATTTCATATTCGGTTGATGATAGTCATATAACTCAAGGATATACTTGGTAGTTATAAAGATATTATGACCTTCATTTATGTATGGAATGGGTACTTGTCCTACCTTAAAATTTAATTATTACACAAATTATAATAACATTTTAGGGATGTTTTGAGAGTGAAAATGGTAGTGTGCATCAACAATTTAACTGAATTATCCTTATTGGAGGTTGATCTATAAGACAAAACATTTTCAATAGATTTCATCCAAAAAATACAAATTCTTCTATTCTAGATTGAGATGAATACTGATGAAACACCATGATAAACTTGTACTATGAACCATAAACTAAGTAGTGGAATCATTCTTATGGACTATAGTGAATATATCCTTGACACAACTAATTGTTCTAAGAATATTTTATCTTCATTTTATTTTTTTATACATCAAGATGGGTTCCATTTTTTATTACTACACACATTTCCTTTCCTTTTTTAGATATTTTTAACAATAGAGATATGATTCTCTTACATTCCTAGCAAATTGTATACTACTTCATCATCATACTTGATATGGGAATCAACAACCCTAAAATTTTAGACATATTAAAAATCTTTAGATTTTAAATGAAATTTGAAATTCATAAGATGGTGAATTCTCCATTGAAATAGCATACCATCATCTATAATGTTCAGGATAAAAGAATTTTTTTTGGACTGCATGCAATATTTTATAGATATATTTTGTTTAATCTTCTCCCACCAAATTCGATCTCTTAATTGACCTTTTTTTTACAAAAACATCAAATATGTGTTGATCAAGAAATATATCAAATTGCTCCCAATCAGCATGAAGTCCATTAACCACCAATTAAATTTGAAATAATATTTCAATATTTAATCTATCTTTCATCATGAATTTCCATTAAATATACTAGCATATTAAATCAACACTTCCTTATGTTGTTGATGGTTGTAGAACATCCATATTATTGATTGATTTGTCTTAGTTAATGTTCTTTTGGACTTCCTCATAATGGGATGACTAAACAAATATATCATTATTAAATTTTAGGAAAAATAATTGTTGTGTTCTTAATCATTATCAATCATAGTCTTAATGAAATGATTTTGAATGACTTAAACCTACAAGATAATTCATTATATTTTTTTGTAAATTAAGATAAAAAAGTAAGTTCCAATTGAGATTATGACTTATGTAGATATTATATTATCATGTCTCTTTGTTTCATAAATTGGGATTTTGGTCTAATGTATCCTTTAATATCGATAGAATCAAATCTAAGTTTTATAAAACTTCACTATGACATATATAGGGTAAATTTACAAAAGATACACATTGCATTTGTCTAGATGAAAAAAATGCATCTATTCCAACCTTTAAAAGAGGATTCAATTATTAATTATATGATTAAGAAACTTCAACTTCAAGTTGGTTCAAAGTCAGTATGTGTAATGAAAAAATAGACTCACAATATACTTGTGCATGCCACATTAACTAAGTCTCAACTACAATTTGAAATTGGGGTGAGAAACAAAAAAATAAAGAAAAGATTAAACACGCAACACTAAAAATAAATTTTGCAATATTTCTATCATCCACAATCTAATAGGTTTACACTGTCATACTTATTTTTGCAATATAATATCTTTAAATTAATCTAAATAAATAATTATATATAAATTTATTTGAACAATGCCAAACTTCAACTCAAAGTATGCCTATGTACACAAATAAGACAACTATGAACTAAAAGTATGATTACATTACATACTTTGTGAATCTTTGTATCATTGCACTCTAATAGTAAAGTTTAAAACATGATACATTCTATAAAAAGAAGTAAATCACTGAATTAGATACACTTTGCAAAAATGTGACACATATTTATGATGAATATATTATTATTACATGGTTATTGTACAATGAATCCAAATTATATGTATTTGAAGAGTCATAAAGCATGTTCCATTTTAGGTGTCATGAAAAGTAGGACACATTAATAAAGTGTAGTTTTAAACAGTAAACCTACATGATTAGATAGCTCTATTATAAATAAGAAGTTCTAAAGGCAACATGTAAATACTATAAATTTTTAAAAGGTATGATGTATAAATATGAAAAAAATACATTTCAATTAGACAAATAATTAAGATCCATTATTATTGATGTTTTTCCATGCACTATTTTTAACTAAAAAGTATATAATGTCTATGTAGAGAATTATGAATATGCAATTGATTAATTCACTATTTAATTATATGGACAACCATTTTTCGTTTGTTGAACCTACATACTTAGTAAACTTATTATATTTCAACAAATTGACTGGTCTTCTTTCAATGAAGCCTAGTGTATGGCTTAATGTTGTATAAAATGTGTGTCCATACCTATGGGTGTGTAGTAACTTAATCTTATTCTAAGAAATAAACCATGACTTTGCTCGCACAAAAGTTATGATTTTTACCATTTTTTAGGTACACAATTTGTTACATTCAAATAATATTATTCAGAGTTTGAGTGAATATTCAATGTTACCTAAATTGATATGTACAGAATGCATTTTTTCAATGTTTATACTCTAAAAAAACTAATATATAATCCTTGTATAGTGAATATTGAATATTACAATAGCATTGTATTGCTTTTGTATTTCTATATTTATTTGCAAATTTTTTAATATTCCTATATATACCCTAGGTATTTCTTGATTGCATTGTATAGTTTGTGTATACTTAATCTATTGTTTACAAGAACTACCAAAAACCTAATTTATTTACTCAAACCCATTCAAAAGTTTTGATTTGTAAGAAACAAAAATTTCATACCACAAAACCTATAAATTACATGTAATAGTTTATGCAAATGTTAATATCACCCAAGAAGCTTTTGGGTAAAATGTTTAAGACATGGATAACTGCAGTTGTAAGCTTCTATTTAGAATTAAAAGGATGACCTAAATGCGATCAACTAACTAAAAAACATTAATATATATTTTTGTTATCGTCATGGATATTTTTATCTAACAGAGAATATTATCAAACTATATATAAAGTGTGTAACATGCTCATATAAATCCAAATATATTCTAATATTAGTGAGGATTCATCATCTCATAGTTATCAATTTTTGTTACACAAATAGATAAATTATTGTTTATAGGATATTTATGATAGTTTAAATATCAAACAATATAAGATGTTGAGTAGTTAGTTTTCTTTTGCAAGATATTAGTTTAATATTATGTTATCATCAACATTAATGTGACAACAAAAACCTAACCCCAATTGTAAAATTATATAGTGATGTATGCTATGAACCAATTTTTTTAATAGTTACATTTTGAGTTAGTGTGTTAATGTACTCGATCTAATGTACTCAAGGAAATAGAGGTCGGCTAAAATTGTACAAAATTATCATGTACTTCTTAGTTATAATTTGTCACCCAAGCGTCATCTTTACATAGCCATTCCTTTTGAAAGTATTACTTGTATTCTTACAGATTAAATGATTGTTGATGTTTTAACTTATTTGAGTATATTAAACTTTAACTAAAAAAGGAAAATACGAATGAGACATATGTGAGATTGCTTATTTGATACCAATCATAAGCATTTGAGAGATAATGTATAGCCTAAAATAGCATTCTTCACAAAATTTCATTGTTAACCATACACACAATCTTTCTTTACCATAACTATTTATATGTTTCCCACTATCTTTGTTCCTTTCTATTTGTACTCATAAATATGTATGGCTTTTTCGATGCTTCACACTTGGGGTACATACACCAACTTGAACCTTGTGTCAAACTTATGCTATTATATAGATCCATCCTAATTAGCAAAAAGCATGCAAGGTCAACTTGCTTAGGCTCTCGCCATTATAGCCGTGTGAGCATGAACTCCATATGAGAGATACTAAGTTAAAAGTACATGCCACCCAACCATGATTGGAGTTGGGAGGGGAAGAGATAGAAGTGGTCGTATTGCCTCTAAAGAAAGAATCAATGTATGACCCAAAAGTTCACACATACATCAGGGAACAACACAATTTTAAATTTACTAAATGCAGATTTACCTATAGCATACCTTTAAAAAAACACATCTCGGTTGCAAACTATCATCATCCTTTAGCACAACCGTGTTCCATTGTTGCCTGGCTGCCTGCTATTCTGTCAACTTTTCCTCATTGTCCTTCTCATTTTCCTCATAGTTGTTTTACTCCACGCTCATAATTCCACCTATGAATTTGACGACCTTCCTGCATATTATTGAAATAATAAAGTTAGGTAGAAATTGTATAAATCAAACAATTTAAGTTGATCTCACAGTCAAACACAAAATTACCATGCACAGCTGATTTATCTATGTGGGGAGCATCTTGGCTCTGCTCTCCGAGAGAGAGAAGGAACTTTTTCTAGATCTGTACATCCAGCGCGCTCGCTTCAATTTTTGTGACTCAAATAGTTAAACGCCGGGCACATCTTCAACTTTAGGGTCGACGAAGACTTCAGGGACCAACACAAGACCCCTAGACTCGAGTGCGACATGCGCCCACTTCATGGTTTTTTCGTAGGCAGCGTTCGTGGTGTTGAGGAAGTAGAAGTGGATATGGTGTTTCCCAATGTTTCTGGAGCCGCGACCAACCTGACTGCGGAGTGGTTCCACTATGTCGACGTCGTGGAAAATAAAGAAACAATCTGAGATTGGGCCGGTGCGGCAGCAACATGAAACCATAAAGTGGGCGCATATTGCACTCGAGTCTAGGGGTCTTGCGCTGGTCCCTGAAGTCTTCGTCGACCCTAAAGTATATGGATTAGGAAACAGAGAAGGAGAACGGAACAATCACCAGAGACCTCCTATCACAATTCATTCGAGGAACAGAGGAAGGAGACAATCTTGATGGTCTTTGATAAGGACAAGGTGTACGTTGAAGTCCTCTAGCAAATTATCCATCGTGGCCGCCGTGTCCAGGAGCTAAGAAAATCACACACAATCAACAAAACTTTTCCGTACATAAGCCCAAATCGTGATATAGCAGATGATTACTGCAACGTGCGAAAGCATAGTTATCCATTCAGGAGTCCGGTGTAAAAAAAGTCCTTTATGGATTCAAGATAATATACCAAAGTGAATTGAGTTGATCATAATAAACAACATAGTTAAATTAATGGAAATTACGATTTGTCACTCACGTGTTAAAAACGTGAATGGTGTGAGGACCGAGACGAGTGGAAAGGATGTTCATGTTTAGTATGGTACTATAGTAGATGTATAGTATTTGAAAGGTAATTCGCAATTGAGAAGCTAGAAGCAACATGATGCAATAGATCTGGAGCAAGTCACTAGTTCCTAAGTGGGGATTGTGTGTATATAGGGCCATGCACTATGTTCTACCTATGAGAGATATAGTCGCAAAGTGGAAGAACGAAACTGACACAAGATGCATAATGTGTGATCAGGAAAAAGAAACTCAGATCATTTTTTCTGCAAATGCAAGTTTCAAGAAAAGTGTGGGCATAATGCTGGGAGAGACTATCCATAAAAAAAAAAGAATAAGCACCGAAATGAGAGGGTAATGTTCGGAAAAAGCGTGGACAGAAGGGAACTCTTGCCCTATCCACCCTTGTCTCTTACATATGGAAAGTAATGAGTAATATGACACATAATAATAAGTTTGGCAGCGTCAAATGAGTGGTAACCAAAATTTGTGAAGGGGTGAAGAATAGAGAAGAGTGTAAGTAGTTCCTCACTAAGGAGTGGGTTTCGTAGTGTTGACCACTTAGTTATTTGTCCCCTTTTCAATTGAAAAGGTGGGTCAGAATAAAAATTATCAAATATCGATGCATACACACATACATACAGACAAACACACATATATGCATGTATATATGAATATATGAATATATTTATATATAATATATATTTTAAAATATATGCTTATAGTTATATATAGATAATATTGGTACATCGAAATACAAATATAGGAATATGCATAAAACAATGTTCATATCCACATACTTTAGTATTTCTCTCTGTAAATATACATCAACTTTATATAGACTTTGGAAAGTCCCCCCAAAAATGTAATTTAGGTTCATTATATATCTATTTGTGTTTGTGTATACATACACACACACTCCCTCTCACTCTCACACACATACACGATATATTTATGTAAATATATACATAAATGTACATATATATGTGTATATGTACACACACACACACAGATATATATATATATATATATATATATATATATATATATATATATATATATATATATATATATTAGAACTCCATACTCAGACTAATACATATTGTAAATACAACATACGATGGGAACCTCATTAGAAAGATATGAACATACATCAAAAATATAATACCTAAATTGAATATAAAATAGGAATAAAGATTATCCTAATTACTATAGTAAATAAGGCTAACTTCAATCATGTTCGTCTAGTGGATGAAGATATGCATGTGGAATGCTGTAGAAATGAAGAACATTGTTTTGGTAAGAACCCACTAGATTACATTATTAAGAACCGAAGAATGATAGAGAAAGAGAAACACCAATTAATGGATACATGATGAGTAAGCTAAAAAACTTCTTACATTATGTCATAGAGTTCTCTTTATTGAGGGTCTCCGAGAAATGTAAGTACTACAAATTTCCTAATGTGGTTCTCTATTGAAAATAAAAGAGACAATCTTTGGGTAGTTGTTAAATATATCATTTTGAAAATCTATTATTTCAATCAGTGTGATACTTTTTCTTGGAGTTAAAACGGTTGTCATCATAAAAAGAAACACATATATCATCCATTAATTTAAGAGACTAAAAAAAATCCATTCAAAAGGGAATATATCAACTCTATGCAAATATGATTGGATGTAAATGAGAAGCTTCAAAAAGTATTCACCCATGGGAGTAGGGAGAAGTATCTTTTAATCTAAATCAAGCCACATTCAATGGGAAAACCTACTGAAGAAGAGATTTCTTCTACTAAAACCAAATCAAGCAAAGCTCCTCATGCTATAGAAATCATCCACCACTTGAGCATTGTGGTATAAAGTCTTGAAAAATAGCAAGAAACCACCACCACCAAAAGAGGAAAGGGGTGAAATGAAAATCATGGTCATAGAACTCGGGAAAACCCATGAACTGGATCTCATTAACACTAGAAGGATAATACTAAATGACCCAACACTACAAAGGGTAAAGAATTGTAAAAATTTGATAACTGGATTTTGATGATAGAAACCCACCAAAAAACCACAAAACTATAACTAACAAAAAAGGTGAATAGAAACAATAACAATAAGTGGAGGATCTTAGGACCCAATTGCACTGAAGATGTGGTCAACAATTGCATGTCTGGCAGCACTAGATGTAGCTAGAGCCCTAAAAAATGGCATTGTGACCATGGTTGTCATTCCCTAGCTCAACCTTCTCTACAAGTATGACAAGAAACACCCAAATCTACCTGAAGGGAGGTGATAGAGGTAGCTAAGGCAACTCATCACCAGCTTGACAACAATAATGGGGTTCCCAAACTAGGAGAAGGGCCCCAATAAGTGTGATGGTGTGTGTTGGCCACCCAAGCCCGCTCCCCTCAAGTTAGTTATCATCGCTAGAGATAATCTATATATACTCAAAATACATGTAATAATATGAGTTTATGCATATGAACAAATAAAATAAAAGTATATCTGTAGAAACCATAAAAGGCCTATTTGTTTGAAATATTCTCATGTCAAAAAAATAATTACTCCACATCCCAACCAGTATTTACAACACTAGAAAAGTGATGAAGAAAGGGAGGTTTTTATTACATATTTTATCCTTTCTTCATATCCATCTACAATATTTTGACTCCTATTAAGGAAACAAATTTGTAAGCATCACTCCAAACAATCCATATAATTTTCCAAAAAACAATATATCTAAACTATCCTATTTTATGGAAATAATGATAGTATATTGTTAACTACTGGAAGTAAGTCCAATGTGATCTTGATCAATGTGTTGCCAATTGTAAAATTCTTAGTGTTTAGTCATGCATTTTAAATGTATTTGGTTAAGATGACATTTAAACATAAAAATTTATCATATATAATATATATATGCATACTACACATAGTTTGATTCATATAAATGTGAAGATTGTTGGATAAATTGGATATTATGATAAATCCCTTTGTTTCGATGATGACAAACATTTCATTCTTATTAATCTAACGAGCTACTTAAGTGTGCAGGAACAAGGTGATGACAAAGTTCTAGGGAATCCTTACGCTTGAATGTTTATAAATGTCATGCAATGTAATCATATGTAAACTTGTACAAATATATAATGTACAAGTACTTAGACTTCATGTAAATCAAGCGTTAGATCTCCCTAACTAAACACTACACTTAGTTAGGACATCTCCTTCTAATAGGATCACATAATGCACACTCATGCACTCACTTAGTATCTTAATTGAAAGATTGAAAACAGAGTCAATCTCGGTCGACCACACTCCTCGACCGAGACACTCTCGGTCGACCAACTTCTCGACCGAGATTGACCAAAAGTAGTCGTTAGACACAGCAGTTGACAGTTGCAAATAAATGTTAATCCAGAGAGCCTGTCGGTCGAAAAATCCTCGACCGACCGGGCATCTCGGTCGACAAGTCCTCGACCGAGATGGTCTCTGACAGCAACTGCAGAATTAATTAACTAGCCGTTGCTAATGCGCCTAACTTATTCCTAACGGCTAGTTAAGCACTAGGAACCCCCTAGAAGTTGTCTAGAACGTCCTTAAGCATACTTAGGCCATTCCTATAAATAGGACAAGCCATAGGACACTAGAATACACTTATATACTCAATTGTGCAATCTTTGAGCATACACTACATTGGCAATCTGTTTGGAGCAATAGTGCAATTCCCACACTTGTTATACATTCATATTGCTACCGTTTCATGTCCTATAGACTAGGATCTCCTACACATAATAATCACATTGCTATATATCTTGGTTGGGAGATCCAAACGCTTGATATAGGAAAATAAAGCCTTGTGCTTACAACGGTATTGTAATTTCTGTATTTCTTTCTTGTTCCTATTTATTCCTTGTACTCTCCTTGCTACTCCTAGGGTTGGAGGCTGCGGATTGGAGAGGGTGGACTTCTCAGGTGGAGAAGGGGACTTCAAGCTACTTCAAGAAGGCTATCGCACGGGAAGCTACTTCAGAAGGCTGGTGCAACGGGTGTTGGTGCATCTACTTCAAGGGAAGGCTGCTTCGAGTTGGGCGATTACTTCTAGGTGAAGGCTGCTTGAAGGGTTTAGGGAAAAGAAATGTATTTTATGTAAAGTCCTTGCGAGGTAATAAAATAATTTCTTTTCAAATCCCGGTTGGGTAAGCAACCGGGTAGTGGACTGACTACCTTAGTATTTGCTAAGGCTAGGAACCACTCTAAACCCTTGTGTCTCTTTGTCCAATCTTTCTTTGTGGTTGCTTGAGTTTAAATTATTATAAAATCTCTATAAAACTCTATTCACCCCCCTCTAGAGGTTTTCAATTGGTATCAGAGCAGGCTTCAAGGAGCCCTAACAAGGTCTTGAAGAGATAAAGGGAGGAGGTGACTACAACCACAAGAAAAGGAGCATGGACCAAAGTTCGACAAGTTGCAATTGGTGCTTAGGAACAAAGCACTCTACATCTAAATGTCCATGGAGGTCAAAGAAAGGAGATGCACATAAAGAGTGTTTCGTTGCGACAATAAGTGAGGAAGAAGAAGAAGAGGTAAGCTTGCTTGACTTACCCAAGGAGGAGTTAGTTGCTATTATTGAAGAAACACATAATAAATATGTTGAATGCAAAAAGAAGTTAAAGAAATCCAGTAAAGAGAATGATGATCTAAATGCTAGACTTCTTGCTCTTACATCCGAAAATGACGATTTATATGCTAAATTGAATACTCTTGGTTTTGAAAAAGACATCATTATGTCTGATAATCGTACCTTGAAATCATCTCTAAGTAACAGTGAAGTAAAGATCTTTACTCTAGAAACAAACTATGATCTTCTATGTCAAGAAAAAGCTGAATTGCTTACAAAATTAAATGATTTTCAAAAACAACCTATATTGTGCACCCATGTAGATTATGACAATATAGTGAAAGAAAGAAATATGTTATCATCCAATCTAGACCAAGCAAAATTAGATATCAAGAAAAGAATGGATGAGATCGTTAAGTTGCAACAAGAAGTTAGTAAGTTAAGCAACAATGGAATCCTTGATAGAATATTAGAAAATTCCTATCATCAAATAGGGAGAAGAGGACTAGGTTATAAGCCTAATGAGAAATCCCATCAACAACCTAGAAGAACACAAGCGAGTCAATCTGCTTATATACCTAGAGGCACAAAAATGTATATACCCAAGAATAACCTAGATCAAAACCATAGAAAAAGGCTTGAGGTTGATTCAATTTGTTGTCATTATTGCTCACGCCTTGGACATTATTCTTTTTCATGCCCATACAAGAAAAAGCATGTCGAGATGGTATGGGTTCCAAAAACCCCAAATTAAATAGGTTCGACTAAGTTGAGATATGACCAAAGACCTTAATTTGTATATCCTTATGTCTATCTCAACTTAACATTTAGGGATAACAAAATCAAAAATTTAATAGCACCTTGATACACATATGTTTATCTCAGACTGATCTTTGAAATAATTGAATAAGATACAGCCTATATTGCACTTGAAATATATTTCTGAAACAGTTTCCAGAAACTTGATCGGTCGAGAAGTTGTCGACCGAATCATCCTCGGTCGAGCAACTGTCGACCGAGCATATCACTGTTCTCAGACTGCTATAAATCTTTACATTGTATGTGAAAATTATTCTTGAAAGATTATATGGAATAAATATTAACTGATCATGCTTACATTTCTATTTAATCATTCTTTTATTGCACATTTCTTTTTCAGAAATACTTGCAATGAATAAAATGTTTCAAATAAATTTTTGTGTGCTTTTATATTAAGCATCACTTATTTTAGTCTATCCAAAGTAATCTTAAATTCATGAATGGATATTATTCTTGAATATGCTTCATCATATTTGATGTCATTATTAAGCTCTCATAATTAGTCTCAAATTGATATTTGCAAGCTAACTGCAGAATTCATACTTCGCATATGAATGATTCATACTGGAAACCTGCAGAATATGCCTCTTGGTTAAAATAAAATTTGACCAAGGGGCGCCATGGTCGTAATCAAGGGCGACCTAAAATAAACTTTGATAAAAATTGTTTATTTGAACATTATTTTATTGAACTTAATCTTAGCATATTTTTAAATCAAAACGTCAAATCATTTGTAGTAATTAGAAGCCTTAAATATTATTACTCCCTTGGAATATACATATACATATGCTCTACAAAAATGTTCTATGATTTGCATTAAAATTCAGCCAAAAATTGAACTCAGTAAGTTAGTCGGTCGACAAATGCTCGACCGAGAACCACTCGGTCAGCCCATCTCACTCGACTGACAAATTCTAAACAGACTCAGTATCAGACAAACTGTCGGTCGACTAGTGCTCGACCGAGACAATGTCGGTCGACAAGCGCTCGATCGAGAAATAGCCGTTGGATATGACCGTTGCGACCCGACCGTTATGACCGTTTTCTTTACCGTTGGAGGACCAAGTGGCGCGTCTGCAACTCGATCGTTGCGGACGCTCGGTCGACGAGTCGTCGACCGACCGGGTCGCTGGAATTCTATAAATAAGTGCAAAAACGAGCCACTTACTCACACTTGCATTTCCTTGCTTCCATAGTCCATCTCTAGTGCAATTTCGTGCAATCCTTCAGCACTCTTACCCTCAAATCTTCCTTGCTTCTTCTCCACTCTCAAGAAACACAATGGCCTCATCATCAACTGTCCGTGGGAAGAAGAAAGTTGCTGGAAGAAAAAGAAGAGAAGAGAGGGAAGCCACTCCGCCACTGACGATCATCAATGACATAGCTTTCGTCGACGGAGATGCTGGAGATAGATACTTTCGGCTTTCCTCTAAAGCTCCTCTTCCCCGACGTCCGGTCGAAGTGATGGGCTTCATCAACATAGTAGACCTGGAGCATCTCTTTGGAGTACAAAAGCTGAAGGACTTCATCAATCCATCCTTTCCTTCCTACTCCATTAAGGTAGTCAACGAATTCTATGCCAATCTTCTATCCCACACCAAAAATGACACCACTTTCTTCTATACCATGGTCAATGGGCATAGTTTTAAATTTTCCGAAGGGGATATTCTTGACATGCTTGAAATTGATATAGATGAATATCAAGATTTCCTTGACCTTTCCACCGGCAATCCAATAAATTTATTTTCCCATGATGACCACACCACTAGTCTTAGTGATATAAAAAGAGCCATATTTCAAGCCAATACCACTTGTCATGAAGATAGGGGAACCTATTATGCAATAAACCTAAAACCGGCATGTAGAATAGTAAACCTCATTGTTTCCACCAACATACATCCACGAGCCAATAAATCCGAGGTTCCTATCTTCCGTATGTGTCTAATTTATGCTATCATAAAAGAAATTCCCATCAACTTCATTCGCATAATACTTAAAAATATGCTTGAGTTTTCTGGCAATCCACCATATGCCGATTTTGTATGCCAGATTACTCAACATTTTCTTAAGTCAAACATTGAAGATATGGGATACATATGGGAGCGTAGACCACCAAAGATAAGTAAGAACACCGTAGAGAAGATGGGAATTGACTTTGGCCATAAAAGGGCAAGAGTAGAAGGAGAGTCATCACATCAGGATATACCACCCCCTCCTCCTACTAACCTTTCCATTGATCCCATCCAAAATACCCTTACTTATATTGCTGGCTCCCAATACCATCTTAGTAGACAATTAAACTACAATCACCATGCCATGACATACTTAAATCAAAGAATGCAAAACCTTTCTCCTAACCAAACCGATGAATATCCGCATTCTTTAAACCCTGGCATGCTCAACCCATTTAACCCCTCATACAACTACTATCAACCTCCACCTTCACCATCAATGGATCTTGCACATACTCAATTTTCTTCCATACAATTGCAAGACATAGCTGCTCACTTCCGTTTTGACCGAGTTCCCACTTTCCTGGAAGCATATGCGTTGACTACAACTGGTGCTTTGGATTGGAAAACTCTGGTTCAATACTATGGAGCCGAGCCATTTCTTGGGAAAGATCCGGACATCGATGTAATTCTTAAATCTTTCCTGTGAAGTGTTGGAATTGTAATAGTTGATTAGTCAAATTCTATATGATTGTAATCTTCTTCATGATATTGAATGAAATTTGCATGGTTCTTTGTTTGGCTTATGATGACATCTTCAAAATATGGGTTATCAGTTCATTATTGTAGAGCATAACAAATAAGGGAATAATAATAATTAAAACAGGCAACTATTACAAATTAAAATTAAATTTTCACATAACAAAATAGTTCTCCAGAAACATTCTCGGTCGAGCAACTAGTCGACCGAGAACATTGTCGGTCGAGCAATTGTCGACCGACTGGGTTTCTGTTTTTCCAGATTGACATAATTGCATACATCTTTGTTAAAATCTTGGACATTTTATATATTTGCTCAGTATTCAAACTTTCATTTGAGATATCTATCGAAGGGGGAGCAAAGCATAAGAAAAAGGGGGAGATCATTAAAACTTTGATCATTGTTTAAAAGAAGCTTACAAAAAAAAAAACTTTGAAATCACTATGTATAACTGAATATCCTTTGATATATGCGAAATCCATATACATTTCATCATATGCTTAAAGGTATCTCATTTCATTTCAAGGCTTAACATCCTTTGCGAATGATTGAGAAACAAATTGTGGATAAATTAGATAAAAATCAATGTTCCTAATAGGATATCTAATTAAGGGGGAGCATTATATTAAGGGGGAGAAGAAAAATAAAACATTCAACTTGGATATTTTTGAAATGACAAAGGGGGAGAAAGAAAATAAAAATATATATAAAAGAGTTTCATCACATCTTGGCCAGCACTTACTTGAAAAACATAAATGGCTACAAAAGGTAAATTTTCAGGTATGAAACTCATATACTTTATATTTCCTTATTTCATATTTAGGAAATGTTTGTCATCTTCAAAAAGGGGGAGATTGTTGGATAAATTGGATATTATGATAAATCCCTTTGTTTCGATGATGACAAACATTTCATTCTTATTAATCTAACGAGCTACTTAAGTGTAAAGGAACAAGGTGATGACAAAGTTCTAGGGAATCCTTACGCTTGAATGTTTATAAATGTCATGCAATGTAATCATATGTAAACTTGTACAAATATATAATGTACAAGTACTTAGACTTCATGTAAATCAAGCGTTAGATCTCCCTAACTAAACACTACACTTAGTTAGGACATCTCCTTCTAATAGGATCACATAATGCACACTCATGCACTCACTTAGTATCTTAATTGAAAGATTGAAAACATAGTCAATCTCGGTCGACCACACTCCTCGACCGAGACACTCTCGGTCGACAAACTTCTCGACCGAGATTGACCAAAAGTAGTCGTTAGACACAGCAGTTGACAGTTGCAAATAAATGTTAATCCAGAGAGCCTGTCGGTCGAAAAATCCTCGACCGACCGGGCATCTCGGTCGACAAGTCCTCGACCGAGATGGTCTCTGACAGCAACTGCAGAATTAATTAACTAGCCGTTGCTAATGCACCTAACTTATTCCTAACGGCTAGTTAAGCACTAGGAACCCCCTAGAAGTTGTCTAGAACGTCCTTAAGCATACTTAGGCCATTCCTATAAATAGGACAAGCCATAGGACACTAGAATACACTTATATACTCAATTGTGCAATCTTTGAGCATACACTACATTGGCAATCTGTTTGGAACAATAGTGCAATTCCCACACTTGTTATACATTCATATTGCTACCGTTTCGTGTCCTATAGACTAGGATCTCCTACACATAATAATCACATTGCTATATATCTTGGTTGGGAGATCCAAACGCTTGATATAGGAAAATCAAGCCTTGTGCTTACAACGGTATTGTAATTTCTGTATTTCTTTCTTGTTCCTATTTATTCCTTGTACTCTCCTTGCTACTCCTAGGGTTGGAGGCTGCGGATTGGAGAGGGTGGACTTCTCAGGTGGAGAAGGGGACTTCAAGCTACTTCAAGAAGGCTATCGCACGGGAAGCTACTTCAGAAGGCTGGTGCAACGGGTGTTGGTGCATCTACTTCAAGGGAAGGCTGCTTCGAGTTGGGCGATTACTTCTAGGTGAAGGCTGCTTGAAGGGTTTAGGGAAAAGAAATGTATTTTATGTAAAGTCCTTGCGAGGTAATAAAATAATTTCTTTTCAAATCCCGGTTGGGTAAGCAACCGGGTAGTGGACTGACTACCTTAGTATTTGCTAAGGCTAGGAACCACTCTAAACCCTTGTGTCTCTTTGTCCAATCTTTCTTTGTGGTTGCTTGAGTTTAAATTATTATAAAATCTCTATAAAACTCTATTCACCCCCCTCTAGAGGTTTTCAATTGGTATCAGAGCAGGCTTCAAGGAGCCCTAACAAGGTCTTGAAGAGATAAAGGGAGGAGGTGACTACAACCACAAGAAAAGGAGCATGGACCAAAGTTCGACAAGTTGCAATTGGTGCTTAGGAACAAAGCACTCTACATCTAAATGTCCATGGAGGTCAAAGAAAGGAGATGCACATAAAGAGTGTTTCGTTGCGACAATAAGTGAGGAAGAAGAAGAAGAGGTAAGCTTGCTTGACTTACCCAAGGAGGAGTTAGTTGCTATTATTGAAGAAACACATAATAAATATGTTGAATGCAAAAAGAAGTTAAAGAAATCCAGTAAAGAGAATGATGATCTAAATGCTAGACTTCTTGCTCTTACATCCGAAAATGACGATTTATATGCTAAATTGAATACTCTTGGTTTTGAAAAAGACATCATTATGTCTGATAATCGTACCTTGAAATCATCTCTAAGTAACAGTGAAGTAAAGATCTTTACTCTAGAAACAAACTATGATCTTCTATGTCAAGAAAAAGCTGAATTGCTTACAAAATTAAATGATTTTCAAAAACAACCTATATTGTGCACCCATGTAGATTATGACAATATAGTGAAAGAAAGAAATATGTTATCATCCAATCTAGACCAAGCAAAATTAGATATCAAGAAAAGAATGGATGAGATCGTTAAGTTGCAACAAGAAGTTAGTAAGTTAAGCAACAATGGAATCCTTGATAGAATATTAGAAAATTCCTATCATCAAATAGGGAGAAGAGGACTAGGTTATAAGCCTAATGAGAAATCCCATCAACAACCTAGAAGAACACAAGCGAGTCAATCTGCTTATATACCTAGAGGCACAAAAATGTATATACCCAAGAATAACCTAGATCAAAACCATAGAAAAAGGCTTGAGGTTGATTCAATTTGTTGTCATTATTGCTCACGCCTTGGACATTATTCTTTTTCATGCCCATACAAGAAAAAGCATGTCGAGATGGTATGGGTTCCAAAAACCCCAAATTAAATAGGTTCGACTAAGTTGAGATATGACCAAAGACCTTAATTTGTATATCCTTATGTCTATCTCAACTTAACATTTAGGGATAACAAAATCAAAAATTTAATAGCACCTTGATACACATATGTTTATCTCAGACTGATCTTTGAAATAATTGAATAAGATACAGCCTATATTGCACTTGAAATATATTTCTGAAACAGTTTCCAGAAACTTGATCGGTCGAGAAGTTGTCGACCGAATCATCCTCGGTCGAGCAACTGTCGACCGAGCATATCACTGTTCTCAGACTGCTATAAATCTTTACATTGTATGTGAAAATTATTCTTGAAAGATTATATGGAATAAATATTAACTGATCATGCTTACATTTCTATTTAATCATTCTTTTATTGCACATTTCTTTTTCAGAAATACTTGCAATGAATAAAATGTTTCAAATAAATTTTTGTGTGCTTTTATATTAAGCATCACTTATTTTAGTCTATCCAAAGTAATCTTAAATTCATGAATGGATATTATTCTTGAATATGCTTCATCATATTTGATGTCATTATTAAGCTCTCATAATTAGTCTCAAATTGATATTTGCAAGCTAACTGCAGAATTCATACTTCGCATATGAATGATTCATACTGGAAACCTGCAGAATATGCCTCTTGGTTAAAATAAAATTTGACCAAGGGGCGCCATGGTCGTAATCAAGGGCGACCTAAAATAAACTTTGATAAAAATTGTTTATTTGAACATTATTTTATTGAACTTAATCTTAGCATATTTTTAAATCAAAACGTCAAATCATTTGTAGTAATTAGAAGCCTTAAATATTATTACTCCCTTGGAATATACATATACATATGCTCTACAAAAATGTTCTATGATTTGCATTAAAATTCAGCCAAAAATTGAACTCAGTAAGTTAGTCGGTCGACAAATGCTCGACCGAGAACCACTCGGTCAGCCCATCTCACTCGACTGACAAATTCTAAACAGACTCAGTATCAGACAAACTGTCGGTCGACTAGTGCTCGACCGAGACAATGTCGGTCGACAAGCGCTCGATCGAGAAATAGCCGTTGGATATGACCGTTGCGACCCGACCGTTATGACCGTTTTCTTTACCGTTGGAGGACCAAGTGGCGCGTCTGCAACTCGATCGTTGCGGACGCTCGGTCGACGAGTCGTCGACCGACCGGGTCGCTGGAATTCTATAAATAAGTGCAAAAACGAGCCACTTACTCACACTTGCATTTCCTTGCTTCCATAGTCCATCTCTAGTGCAATTTCGTGCAATCCTTCAGCACTCTTACCCTCAAATCTTCCTTGCTTCTTCTCCACTCTCAAGAAACACAATGGCCTCATCATCAACTGTCCGTGGGAAGAAGAAAGTTGCTGGAAGAAAAAGAAGAGAAGAGAGGGAAGCCACTCCGCCACTGACGATCATCAATGACATAGCTTTCGTCGACGGAGATGCTGGAGATAGATACTTTCGGCTTTCCTCTAAAGCTCCTCTTCCCCGACGTCCGGTCGAAGTGATGGGCTTCATCAACATAGTAGACCTGGAGCATCTCTTTGGAGTACAAAAGCTGAAGGACTTCATCAATCCATCCTTTCCTTCCTACTCCATTAAGGTAGTCAACGAATTCTATGCCAATCTTCTATCCCACACCAAAAATGACACCACTTTCTTCTATACCATGGTCAATGGGCATAGTTTTAAATTTTCCGAAGGGGATATTCTTGACATGCTTGAAATTGATATAGATGAATATCAAGATTTCCTTGACCTTTCCACCGGCAATCCAATAAATTTATTTTCCCATGATGACCACACCACTAGTCTTAGTGATATAAAAAGAGCCATATTTCAAGCCAATACCACTTGTCATGAAGATAGGGGAACCTATTATGCAATAAACCTAAAACCGACATGTAGAATAGTAAACCTCATTGTTTCCACCAACATACATCCACGAGCCAATAAATCCGAGGTTCCTATCTTCCGTATGTGTCTAATTTATGCTATCATAAAAGAAATTCCCATCAACTTCATTCGCATAATACTTAAAAATATGCTTGAGTTTTCTGGCAATCCACCATATGCCGATTTTGTATGCCAGATTACTCAACATTTTCTTAAGTCAAACATTGAAGATATGGGATACATATGGGAGCGTAGACCACCAAAGATAAGTAAGAACACCGTAGAGAAGATGGGAATTGACTTTGGCCATAAAAGGGCAAGAGTAGAAGGAGAGTCATCACATCAGGATATACCACCCCCTCCTCCTACTAACCTTTCCATTGATCCCATCCAAAATACCCTTACTTATATTGCTGGCTCCCAATACCATCTTAGTAGACAATTAAACTACAATCACCATGCCATGACATACTTAAATCAAAGAATGCAAAACCTTTCTCCTAACCAAACCGATGAATATCCGCATTCTTTAAACCCTGGCATGCTCAACCCATTTAACCCCTCATACAACTACTATCAACCTCCACCTTCACCATCAATGGATCTTGCACATACTCAATTTTCTTCCATACAATTGCAAGACATAGCTGCTCACTTCCGTTTTGACCGAGTTCCCACTTTCCTGGAAGCATATGCGTTGACTACAACTGGTGCTTTGGATTGGAAAACTCTGGTTCAATACTATGGAGCCGAGCCATTTCTTGGGAAAGATCCGGACATCGATGTAATTCTTAAATCTTTCCTGTGAAGTGTTGGAATTGTAATAGTTGATTAGTCAAATTCTATATGATTGTAATCTTCTTCATGATATTGAATGAAATTTGCATGGTTCTTTGTTTGGCTTATGATGACATCTTCAAAATATGGGTTATCAGTTCATTATTGTAGAGCATAACAAATAAGGGAATAATAATAATTAAAACAGGCAACTATTACAAATTAAAATTAAATTTTCACATAACAAAATAGTTCTCCAGAAACATTCTCGGTCGAGCAACTAGTCGACCGAGAACATTGTCGGTCGAGCAATTGTCGACCGACTGGGTTTCTGTTTTTCCAGATTGACATAATTGCATACATCTTTGTTAAAATCTTGGACATTTTATATATTTGCTCAGTATTCAAACTTTCATTTGAGATATCTATCGAAGGGGGAGCAAAGCATAAGAAAAAGGGGGAGATCATTAAAACTTTGATCATTGTTTAAAAGAAGCTTACAAAAAAAAAAACTTTGAAATCACTATGTATAACTGAATATCCTTTGATATATGCGAAATCCATATACATTTCATCATATGCTTAAAGGTATCTCATTTCATTTCAAGGCTTAACATCCTTTGCGAATGATTGAGAAACAAATTGTGGATAAATTAGATAAAAATCAATGTTCCTAATAGGATATCTAATTAAGGGGGAGCATTATATTAAGGGGGAGAAGAAAAATAAAACATTCAACTTGGATATTTTTGAAATGACAAAGGGGGAGAAAGAAAATAAAAATATATATAAAAGAGTTTCATCACATCTTGGCCAGCACTTACTTGAAAAACATAAATGGCTACAAAAGGTAAATTTTCAGGTATGAAACTCATATACTTTATATTTCCTTATTTCATATTTAGGAAATGTTTGTCATCTTCAAAAAGGGGGAGATTGTTGGATAAATTGGATATTATGATAAATCCCTTTGTTTCGATGATGACAAACATTTCATTCTTATTAATCTAACGAGCTACTTAAGTGTAAAGGAACAAGGTGATGACAAAGTTCTAGGGAATCCTTACGCTTGAATGTTTATAAATGTCATGCAATGTAATCATATGTAAACTTGTACAAATATATAATGTACAAGTACTTAGACTTCATGTAAATCAAGCGTTAGATCTCCCTAACTAAACACTACACTTAGTTAGGACATCTCCTTCTAATAGGATCACATAATGCACACTCATGCACTCACTTAGTATCTTAATTGAAAGATTGAAAACATAGTCAATCTCGGTCGACCACACTCCTCGACCGAGACACTCTCGGTCGACAAACTTCTCGACCGAGATTGACCAAAAGTAGTCGTTAGACACAGCAGTTGACAGTTGCAAATAAATGTTAATCCAGAGAGCCTGTCGGTCGAAAAATCCTCGACCGACCGGGCATCTCGGTCGACAAGTCCTCGACCGAGATGGTCTCTGACAGCAACTGCAGAATTAATTAACTAGCCGTTGCTAATGCACCTAACTTATTCCTAACGGCTAGTTAAGCACTAGGAACCCCCTAGAAGTTGTCTAGAACGTCCTTAAGCATACTTAGGCCATTCCTATAAATAGGACAAGCCATAGGACACTAGAATACACTTATATACTCAATTGTGCAATCTTTGAGCATACACTACATTGGCAATCTGTTTGGAACAATAGTGCAATTCCCACACTTGTTATACATTCATATTGCTACCGTTTCGTGTCCTATAGACTAGGATCTCCTACACATAATAATCACATTGCTATATATCTTGGTTGGGAGATCCAAACGCTTGATATAGGAAAATCAAGCCTTGTGCTTACAACGGTATTGTAATTTCTGTATTTCTTTCTTGTTCCTATTTATTCCTTGTACTCTCCTTGCTACTCCTAGGGTTGGAGGCTGCGGATTGGAGAGGGTGGACTTCTCAGGTGGAGAAGGGGACTTCAAGCTACTTCAAGAAGGCTATCGCACGGGAAGCTACTTCAGAAGGCTGGTGCAACGGGTGTTGGTGCATCTACTTCAAGGGAAGGCTGCTTTGAGTTGGGCGATTACTTCTAGGTGAAGGCTGCTTGAAGGGTTTAGGGAAAAGAAATGTATTTTATGTAAAGTCCTTGCGAGGTAATAAAATAATTTCTTTTCAAATCCCGGTTGGGTAAGCAACCGGGTAGTGGACTGACTACCTTAGTATTTGCTAAGGCTAGGAACCACTCTAAACCCTTGTGTCTCTTTGTCCAATCTTTCTTTGTGGTTGCTTGAGTTTAAATTATTATAAAATCTCTATAAAACTCTATTCACCCCCCTCTAGAGGTTTTCAACGTTTTTAGATTTTATTAAAGAACACCAAAAAGCTATCAACGTTTGTAGATTTTATTAAGTGCACAAAGTTTTTGCAATTCTTCCAAGATTAATTGAATTTAATATGAAAAATCATGCAGTATTATCTAGAGATCAATCACATTTATATTTTGACACAGTTGGTATAAGAATCCACAAAAAATTTAGATAATCCGCAAGAAAAAAAATTAGAATCCACAAAAAATTAGATAATCCAAAAATAAAAAAAATTAGAATCCACAAAAAATAACATGCACTTGCTCCAAGGAGAACACTATAGAAATTTAAATTATTACAAACAATGAAATATATATTTACTTATTTGTGGAAAAAATCCATGTAAAAGAAGAGTGATGCATGTAATAATGAAAATTAGTTAGGCAGAAGTCGTGAAGAACTGATTGCCAAGAAGTATAGACAAAACAAATAAAAAATGATGAAGAGCAAGATCTACAATATCATTCATTCGGTTATAAGACATATGCATTTTATGAAAAAAAATAGATGAAAATTTGTAAATATTATTATTTTGTGAGCTCCATAAACCAATATAATCTTGTAGTGTGGTGAGTGTATTCTTAAAGAAGCTGGAAAAGAGAATTACTTTTTGCAACAACAAGTTCAAAATTAATGCAAACAAGAAGTTTGTTTTAATGGAATTGATTATTTATATATACAGATGACATCTCAGAGATGTAAGGATAGCAGAATAATATGACTGAAGAGAGGTTAGATGATCATAACATTGTCATGGTAATCTTCTTTCAATTAACATCTATGTCTCTCCTTAACATTGCCTCGCTCTATTGTTGGGCTTAGTGGAGACGACAGGCGCAACGAGAACAATATAAATTTCTCCACATGCCCTACTAGAGGATCTCATCGATAACAATGTATTTGAAAAATAGGGTGAATGAGATATACCTCATTGCAAAGCAAGTCCGGTGACATTCCTTGGCGTGGTGATGTGCGTCGCTCCTCGCATGCACAGATTGTTGTCGTCGACGTCCTCTAAATGTAGGCACAATAACGTCAGTGTCTCTACTTCACAGTGGATGGACTAGAAATTCGCGTCGTACTTTGTACGACGACGGGAAGGAGTATCCTTCTTCTTGATGATATGCTAGCTTCGGTTTCTCTCCTTCTCTCTCGCTTGGGGAGGATGGCGACTAGGGTTCACGTACAAGAATGTATATAAGCATGTCTCAAAAGTAGGATGTCGTTCCCCTATAAGTAGTAGAGGAAAGGAAGTAGAGTTTTCTAAAACCCCAGGGTAAATAAAAGAGATGAGACTGCATTTAAAACAAACCACTCATGGATCATAAAATAATATTTTGAAATCAATTAATTAACAAATATTAATCCAGTAGATTACCCTAAATATTTTGATTTAGAATATTTTAGATTACATCTACAATTATACTCCTATTCCAATCACATCCTATGTGTGTGACCTGGTAGGCTCCAAACTGCATTGACAGCAATATTCATAATCATATTATAATTTCATAAGCAATAATTGGTATCTAGCAAGAATTCATTACTACCCAAGTAATTGGAGAAGTTGGAGAACAACTTCAACCTACAATCCATAATTGGTGTTACAACGACTATATAGTTCTTTTGTTTCTGATATCCAGAGTGTACTCAAGGCATGGAATCTTCATCTCTTTCAACACTCAATCCATATTCCTTGAACTAGAGTAGATTGTTTGAGATATGTGTAAGCTCACCATCACATATTGACTCACACAAGTATGGGCATGCATTTCTTCGTCTCACTTATCAAATGGTCAGGATATCAAGCTCCTGTAGGAGGGACAAATCTGATCTACATCACTCACAATCATCCCCATGTGTAACATAGCACTCAAGCACCACCTTTATGGCAACCCTTATTCAGGATCAAGATGGATAATGTCAAATCTCACCGAACGACGTGTGATGAGTGTAGTGATTTTAAGTTTAGAAACCACAATCACCACCATCACTATGTGAGATGACTCTGACTACCAAAAATGGTTTCCATGTGTCACTCTCAAGGTCAGTTTTTCTGATACACATTTCTCTAACACGTATCTATATGCTTGGTTTGACATCACATATAATGACTAATGAGATTATGTCATCAATCAACACACACTCTAGTCTTAAGTGTTATTACTGTCTATTAGTCTTCCACAATAACATTTGACTAGGGATATAACAAAAATGCATATATTCTTGACATCCATATAATCTCATCATTCAGGTCCTCACCCAAAGACATATGTCATTGAGTAATATCATTCTTTAGGCATTTATTATATTTCATCATTATCTCATAGCTGAATAAAACATAACAAATTTGAATATTATCTTTATTATTAATCAAATTGTTTACAAATTATACCATAAAAATCATCATATGATTGGCTCTCTGATCATACATTCCAACATCTATAACCTCACTTTCCCAGAAATTTGGGGTACCTTCTCATAGGAGCCACTTTCTTCTACAAAATCACCTTCTCCATAAGTTCTAACGTTCAATATGTAGAATCACCTATACTCTTGAATACACTTTGCGTCCATTAATAGAATCTTCAAAAGTTTGCCTCAATGTAGTTGACATAATCATTCCATAGTAATCTTTAGAGGAAAACTAAAATATCACACTAATTCTAAGATAACATCCATTGTATCTTATTTTCTTTTAGATTTATCAATGATAGGGTTACACATAGTCTTACTTAACCTACTAGTGAAATGAGGCAAGACCTCATATATTTAATAGGAAGCTTGATAATAGGAACATTCATCATATCGGGGATGGAGTTATCACTCATTTCATTACTAAGAAAGATCTAACTTTTTATATTTTTCAGCTTGAACGTATAAACGTTTCCAAACATGTCTAGTACATACTTAATTGTCTTTGGTAAACAACAATGAATCATCAAAAAAAATAATATGGGACACCTTCATTCCTTTAACAAATGATATGATCAACTAATTTATCTTTGAAAATCTAGTTCATTATAGATGAAATCCCTATGTTTGTAAGACAAAGAGGTTGGGGGAAAGTTGATCACCCTTCCTTACCCCATTTAAGAAGAGAAAAAGTTGAAGGATATATGTTGATGAGGACTTGGAAAGAGGCAGAACCATAAAACCCTCTGATCTAATTTAACTATCAAGGGGGAAATGTTCCTTACATGGCCTGAGGGATTGAATTAGTTGTCTCAAATATATCTTCCTATCACATTTATAGACATTTACTTTTTCTCTACTAAAATTGATCATTAAAGAGCTTTAAATTTGTTCACAAATTTCAATTAGGGTGACTCCAAACAAAGAAATAATCTACATTCATTTTCATGGATATATATGTGTAGACCTAAGTGTAACCGGGGTTTGGGGATTAGAAAGATAAGTGAATGGGTTACTACATGTTTCTTTAAGAATCTACAAATGTAGCAAGTGATAACAATTCACCTCCAGTGATGTGGTTTCATTGTAAATATATTTATTATGGACTAACTTGGTCTACATAGTGTAAAAATGCTTCACCTACGGTTTGGAAAAATCTTGTAAAGCTTAGACATATCTTGAGAAATGATGTTCAATTCAATATAGGGATTGGTGGTAAAATTTTATTATGGGAAGACCTGTAGATTCAAGGAGGGAAAATCTTTCTCCAAGATCTCAATAGTCAGTTTTTTTTCATACTTGGTAAAGGTTTGAATTACGAGTTCATATGCAACTATGGATTTGTTTAATGATCTTTCCCTCCATTTAAGGATGTGAATGAAATAAATTTGAATGGGAGTAAAAACCTAATCAAGTATTTCTGAGAGTCGGGTATCCCCATTTTTTATAAGGTTACTTGAGGTTCGTGAGTATGGTCAAAGTATATCCCAATGAAATGCTCTTTTTTGTTTCATAAATGCTTTCCTAATAAATTTTTGCAGTTGATGTTCTATACAATCATGGATTTATTATGCATACTGATGCATATTCTACCACCATGAGGGAAAAAGAAGGGATCATCTTTTCATTAAATGTTATTCAAAACCGATAAATAATGGCTTGAGTTCAAAGATTATTTTTTTGTTATACGAGTCAGTTTAATGATCTGTTGGATATTTAAAATAAAGACATATGTGGAGTTTCACTTGTAGTATATCACATTTAGAATGAGAGTAATAACATCATCTTATGTAATTATTCAAGGAGTTTGAAATTATATGGTGTCCCTATTTTAATGACATTAATGTTATGTACAATTAGATTTTTATTTGTATATTGTCCCCTTCTACTATACCATTCCCTCTCGGTGTATGTGCATATCTGTCCTTGAGATGCTTATGTAAATATTAGGAAGATGCACACTTGATTCAACAAAACAAAACCCCCACGATATCAACATTCCAAGTTAATAAGCTGGATTTCGAGTGCATTCATTTTATTGAATGAATGTTCTTAATTTTGGACAATTCGTATGTGTAGAATCAATTCAAACAAATTCAACAAAAATATCCTAAATTTGGACTTGGATCTCATGTATAAAATATGCATACAGATGATTAAATTGAAGGTTGATACTATGAAGGTTAAATGAGCAAAACTTTCATATTTAGAAGATGACTTTTGTAATAATAAAAACTATGATGTGTTCAAAAGTTTGAAAATAATATCATATTCCTAGAAATGTAGAACCCACATAATAAAATTGTGATTTTTTTTCCAGTTCTAGTTATCTATATGTGTGTGTGTGTGTATATATATATATAGGGTATATCTTCACTACCCGTGCGGGTAACTAAGATTCACTACCCGTGCATCAGTTTTGTAATGGGAAGGTATGCATTTGTAATGAGACAATCCAAATTTGTAATGAGGCAACAGAAATTGTAATACAAAGACTCGTTTTGTATTACAACGTTGTTACAGTAATAAATATATATTTATTACTGTAACAACGTTGTAATACAAAATGAGTCTTTGTATTACAATTTTGGTTGTCTCATTACAAATTTGGTTGTCTCATTACATATATGTGTCATCCCATTACAAAATTGATGCACGGGTAGCGAATCTTAGTTACCCGCACGGGTATATATATATATATATATATCTACCCGTGCGGGTAACTAAGATTCGCTACCCGTGCATCAATTTTGTAATGGGATGACACATATATGTAATGAGACAACCAAATTTGTAATGAGACAACCAAAATTGTAATACAAAGACTCATTTTGTATTACAATGTTGTTACAGTAATAAATATATATTTATTACTGTAACAACGTTGTAATACAAAATGAGTCTTTGTATTACAATTTCGGTCGTCTCATTACAAATTTGGATTGCCTCATTACAAATGCATACCTTCCCATTACAAAACTGATGCACGGGTAGTGAAGATATACCCCCCCCCACACACACACACATATATATATATATATATATATATTACTAGGCAAACTTAAGGTATGGGGTGTATGGTAGGTAGACTTAAAATTCTTAATCGTGCCAGTTTGCCTTGTCTCTAACAACATTATCAAAAATTGATCACCTTAAATCACACCTCCGAGAAGGAGTGTATCTAGAATAATTAAACTTTATCTCTACAACCTAATACTTAGATGTCAGTAAAGATAATATTGAAGCCCTGTGTAGTAAAAGGGGTCGATCTCAGGGACAAGGGTGGAAAGTGAAGAGAATCCTAGGCCTTAGCTTAGTTACACCTAACCAAAATAAATATAAATGTTCCTTAAGGAACGATGGTATCCAAACAACAAAGTAACTAACAATGAAAAGTAAGAATTATAAGACAAGACAAAAATGGAACATGAATCTTTAAGTGTGTTATTGAATATAAACTTGGATGAAAACTTAAATTGGGTTCCACCATATAATATCTCACCAGCATGTAATTATCGCACCCATTGTATACCCTTAGCATATTTACAAGAAATCATCATAATAATATGTTCCCTCCTATCTCAAGTAAAGGATACATCTAAATCATAAGACTATCTCCCTCTATATTGAGATGTGAAACAAACAACCAAAAATAAAACAATATGATCACTAGAGTTAGCATTCTAGCATTCTCATGTATTCATACTGCTTCATAACTCTTAGATATAGGTTAATACTACTCTCTCAGGGTATTAAGAATCATACAACACAAGATGATATCTAATCATGTAAGTGAAGTATTAGAAAGAATAGTATGAAGATAAACATTGATAAGAGTATATACATAAGTGGATATAAGTATTTACACAATGGGACAACCTTAGTGGCTACTCCCAACCCACGAAAATGAACTAGTCACTCATGGTGGTGAGTGATATTAATGATTTATGAGAGTTCAAACACATGATGATGAATGAATAGAGGAATATGGATAGATTAGAAAAGGAGAACTTTTGGATCGGAGGGCTCTAGAGGGGGGTGAATATAGCTATAAATAATTAAACCAAATTCATTAGAACTTCAAAGTATATCACAATATAAGGTACCTTATATAAAATTGAGTGCAACTAAGTATACATAGGAAGGATGAGAGAGATTGGACAATCATAGGGAACACAAGCTATGTGTAGTGGTTCAAAAATCCAAACTAGGAGATGTACATTCACTATCTAGAGGGGTTAATCTCTAGTATTTTCAACCATTACACACTTCTTATATTCCATTATAAGAGATACAAAATGACCTTCCTTTACAAGGACAAGGATACCTAGACTTCCCTTTGAGGACAAGGGAGCTAATTGCCTTACAAATACTTACCCTCTAAGAGAAAGAGTCTTCCACCTTCACGAGGTCTTACCCACTTTTGCAACGAGTGAGCATCCTTCACCAAGGAGATCTACTATTGCATCAAAGCTTTGGCATTGAAGGATTTTCCCACTCTTCTCTTGGATCTTCAACCATATTCTTTACCTTCACAAAGGAGAAGATTTTGCCATCTTTTTTTTTATAAAGGGGATTGAGAAAGGGAAGTTGAGAGCTTCACAAAGTGTATAATGGAGTAGATCTCTTACAAGTAATCTATCTCACTCAGATTGATGTAGATCATTAGTAAGCTTGATAGAGAAAGGGGCCTTACTAGGAAAAACCACTCAACTATAGCTAGGAGCAAAGAAGTAAAAACTTGGAATGAGGTCCAAGGGATCCTATTTATATTTGGGGGTGTCTATTAGCCAGTAGATGCACTTAGGAAAGAATTCTAGCCACTTCGGGTGTCACAATGGGTTTTTTTAGTTTTTGCAAGACTCCAATTGTTAGAAGCACTTTTCTATACTTTTGCATATAGTATTTTCAGTCAAGTTTCCATAAATGTAATTCGACCGAAGCACTATGCGACAAAAGAATTTTGAGTTTTCGATCGAGTTTATCCCAGAAAAAACTCCACCAACGACTTAAGATTATTTTATGTGTGCAGGGTAACAGTCAATTTGTCACCATGACAAATTTGGCCGACACTGGTAGTTATCAAAACCCACATAGCTTTTCAGCTGAGTTTCCTAAGGACCAAACTTGTCCGACAAAGGTATGTGCGATGAATTTTGGTAAGTGTCGTAAAAGTGCTTAAGTATTTAATTGAAGTGCTTTTTCTATTTTTATCAGTGTAGTTAAAAGCCATAAAATCAATAAAAGTGATTTATAAAATTGTTCTAATTGATTTAAGGCCTTTTCCACAAAAGTGCACTTGCATTGATTTTGACTTGTTGTTCGCCAAGCTAGGATTTTCTTGAAGTCATTCTTTTCATGTACCTAATACTAGAACTTGATCTCAAATAGACATCTTAGATACATATGAATGAAATGGTTAAGTCATCATCCAAATATGGATAATGTATAATTGTTAGGTCAACATTTTCCCCCTTTTGAAGATGACAAACCATTCCTTAACATATTGAAAAGAACTCAAAATTTAAAATGTTTACCTTGCCAATGTAGGGGGATACATGAATATACAATAACAATTGCTCCCCCTCAATTCATGCTCATCTTTACATGTATGGTTAGTTCCTCCAAAGCCATAACCATAACATATATGTGATATTTGAGTCCACTTTCATAGTCATAAGATATTTCACGAAAAAATAAATAGAAAGGGATAAAATTCAATATGTACCATGTTCATTTCTCCCTCATTGCCATATTAAAAATGGAGGGGTAGAATATTTAAACATGTCTTATCCAAACACCACATAAAACCACCACCTTTCAAACACCAACACAAGCCAAATAGAGAACAAATAAACTAAAGCCATAATTAAAACATAAAAGCACACACCAATAACTCATGAAATGTAGCAGAGCATAGAGTTAAAGGTACATATGATAATATTATAGTAGAAGGAAATCCATCGTGATGAAAACCACAACAGATGAAGAAAATTACTGAATATAAAATAGTAGCCTCAGACATAAGTGTCCAATGTAAAGTAAATGAAAGCCTACAAAATGAAAAGTACATGAGCACTATAGAAACTAAGAACTAAAAATTAAGCTCGTCAAGGTCAATCTCCTCATTAGACTGGCAATCCTCATCACTAGCATGATGGAAAGGTCTAGTGTTAGTAGGAGTAGCGGTGTCCTCATCACCATCACCATCAGAACCATCATCCTCATCACCAACATCCTCATCTCCAACCTCATCAACATCATCATCATCATCCATCTCTTCATCCTCATCAAGAGAAAAAGAGTGAGCAGTGGTATATTTATGGCCTCTAATGTCACTTTTCCTGACGTCAGTTACACTAAAAAAACAACACTTAATGCTAAACAACGGTGAATGTCTAGCAAAAACATCACATAGATGCAGTCTGGCCAATTAAGAAAAGACACGGGTATCACTTTTTCATTAACATCAGTTATTATCTAAGAAAATTGACGTTTAAAGTAACCTGCCAAATACAATTTTTCGAGGGAAAATATTTGCCTTAAATTTTTTTATGATGGGTGTCAGTTTCACTAGAACTGACGACAGACATCATCGTGTGAAATAAATTTTACCTTCAAAATACTTATGGCATCGCTTTCTTCTCCACAAAACTGACATTAATTCATATGAAAACCACAAAAATGTGCACAATCTGTGTCCATTTTCCATCAAGAAATCGACATCTTAGTGTTCTCACCATGTCCCCACAGAAAATTGTTCCCCCCTAAATTGCACTCTTGTGTCAATTTATTTTCTAGAAACCAACACCTTAGTCCCTATTGAAGCCAATTTTTTCATTTGGATAATTGTCTCTATCATCAGTTTAATAAAGTAGAGCCGACATCCATGTCACTAGGTTTGGTGTCAGTTTTTCATGTACAACTGACGATTATCGCCATTAGTGAGGCCATTTTTTCATTTGGATTATGGCCTCTTGTTTTTATTTTCTAAATGAAGCCGATGTTTAAGTCACAATGTTTGGTGTCAATTTTCTGAATGTAACCAACGAATGTTGTCATTACTGAGGCCATTTTTTCGTTTGGATAAAGACCTCTTGCATGGGTTTTTTAGAATAAATGGACATTTAAGTCACTAGTTTTTCTCAGTTTTGCTCATATAGCCAACAATTTAAGACTTAGTTATCAGTTTTTTTATACAATCGACGTCTATGTACCACTTAAGATCTGCAAAATTTCTTTCCCCTTCTCCTATTCTCTATTTCATTTCTTGCCCGATACCTAGCTCTGGAGATTTGTGCTCCATTTCTCTTGTGCTGTTCTATCCTATGCTCTAGGTATTGTTCTCTACTACAGTCACTTTTTGACCTCTCTGTCGCTGCCTCCTGAGCAACCGTTGTGCTCACCTCCACTACTGTTGTTGCCAACGATCTTCTCTCCTCTACAGATGCTTCATAGAGCCCCTGCCACTACTGCTTCACATATTCACCACTATCACCACTGCTTCACTGATCCACCACCACACTCCTCCTTTGCCTCCATCTCCTTCACAGAGTTGCCACCATCTTCCTCTATAGCTTCTGCATTCATCTCCTTCACAGAGGTTCCACCATCTTCCATCTCTGGTGATCTGAAGCTTGGGCTGCTGCTTGACTCTGCTTGATCTTCTACTTGAGCTCTCTTCTTGGATGCCACTCTTTGCCTCTGCTTCCCCTAGTTCTAGGTAAGAGATCTTACTAGGTGTGCTATTTGTACCTTATTAATGATTATTGTACCCTATTAATGATGATCATATATGAAAATGACTGAAAATGACTTAATATAACATTGTTGATTCCTATGTCATTAATCTTTCTCAAATCTTATGATTTCTCCCTTTATATAACTATTTAAAATCCCTGATCTTGAAAGAATGTTTCACCCCAGGTCATGAATAATTTATGTGTAATGATCATCTTGATAATGAACATGCATGTACATTGGAGATGTAGAAAACAATGTTATAGAATATGGCACTTAAATTAGGTTAAAGAACTAGTCCTCATGGGTATGATTAAGATTAAGACCCCCTATGCAAGAACTGATCCTCACTATTGTAAATTCACTCATACATTAATTGCAATTTTTGGATCTCTTTGAGGGACACTTTTCAAAGATCTAGTCAAGAATCTCAAATCAAGGTGCCTAATCTAGTTCTCTTATTCAAGGTACACTTTATCCTCCTATTAGGTAGACTAGTGGTATTAAAACTTACTTGTATTAATACAAATAAACATATTTGCCTTTATATACTTGTTTGAGCTACATGTTGCCTATGATTATTTTTTATATTGCTTATTACAGGTTGAACAAACCTGAAAGCATAATGATATATGTCCATTACAAAACCTTCCACCTTGATGTATTCTTGGGGTAAGGGGATGGTGGTGGTGTTCCAGATGGTGTTAATTTCTTACTTTATTTCTTGCTTGTTTCTTTTGTTCAACGCCTTCTCTCTTGATTAACTAATCCAAATGGAATAATGAATGGAATTAAATGATGTTACATAAAACCTAGAATATGAATGATGAAACTAGGATCATAGGTATATGAATGGAAACTTACATGTATTTTTTTGGCCTAGAAACACGTGTAAGATTTACTCATTAGGAGTAAATCTTGTATAGTCTCCGGTTTGGGACTGTTCTTCAACACAATCCCACTCAGGATGTAAGTGTATAATATATATTCAGTTTTCAAGATGTTTTTTCAACACTTCCTTGTTTGTTCTCTAAGTACATATGTTGGTGGACATTTTCCCATATACATTGGTGTACTTGGAGAACTGTGGGGAAATGTTGCCGAAATTTTCTTGAAACCCGAATACACATTATACACTTACTAGTGAGATTAGGGGTTCAAGAATGGGATAGGTGGTATATACATTCATTATTGAACCCTAAACCCTAATCTATAAACCATAAACCCTAATATGTAAACCATAAACCCTAATCTATAAACCCTTATACCTAAATACAAAATAATGAACCCTAATCTATATGTAAATCCTAAACGCTAATCATGTAAACCCTAAATCCTAATACTTGTTTTTTCTTTGATCATAGAATGGATAGATAATGGATGTCTATTCCAAATCGCTCCACCCTATATTTTATTGCTGGTCTTGACCAATTTATAAGATTTACAGAGGAACATAGGAAACAACCTGGAGATATGTTCTACTATCCATGTAGGCATGGTAGTAACAACCTGAAAGTCAGCAGTGTTGACAAAATCAAAAGTCATGTCATGTGCAACACAATTATACCGGGATATACAGAATGATACCGACATGGAGAGAATCTGATGATGAGATCAGTAGATGTCAATAATAGTACTTGTATTGAAGAAGAAATTGTCATCGATGATATAGATGTGAACGAACCAATTCTGATAGGCATGGTTGATGAAATGCTAGATAGTTGTGGGGTAGAGCACACTAATCCACCTTCCTTATTTAGAAACATTATGCATGATGTAGAGAGACTGTTTTAGTTAGGTTGTACTAAGTTAACAAAGCTGAGAACTGTGTTGAGATTGTATACTCTGAAGGCTAACAATAGATGGAGTGATAAAAGCTTCACGTCATTGTTGTCTTTTTTGAAAGAAATTCTTCCTGAAGGAAATGAGATTCCAATCTCAACATACAAATTAAATAAAATGATGTACCCAATGGGAATGAAGGATAAGAAGATACATGCATGCCTAAATGACCATGTGTTATTTCAAAAGGACTACGTCTATTTGAAATATTTTCTAAAATGTGTGGCGTCAAGGTACAAAACGATGACTTTGGGTATGTCCAAAACTGTCTCTCATGCCAAGGTGATGTGGTATCTACCTATAATACCATGGTTTCAATGCTTGTTTGCCAATCCCATGGATGTGAAGAATTTAAGGTGGCATACAGAGGTAAAGAAAAATAATGATAGGATCCTACAACATGTGTCTGATTTCCCCCCAATGAAGGAAGATTGATTTATTGTATCCTGGATTTGGTGAAAAAGTCAGGAATCTAAGACTCAAGCTTTGTATTGATGGGATGAATCCATACGAAAAATTAAGCAGCCAACATAGCACTTAACCTGTTATGATTGTTATATAAAATCTTCCTCCCTATTGTGTATGAAAAATAAGTATGTCATGTTATCATTGTTCATATTGGGCCCTAAACAACCTGGAAATGATATCAATGTTTCTCTTGAACCTCTAATTTATGACTTAAATAAACTCTGGGGAGAAGGTGTGACGACCTATGATGCTTTGTGTAGAGAGACATTTTGTTTGCATGTTATGTTGTTTTGCACTGTTAATGAATTTCCAGCATATGGAAATTTGTCTAGATATAGTGTAAAAGGATACAAAGTGTGCCCTATATATGAAGAGAACACTGATTCAATATGATTAATATATGATGACAAGACTATATACTATGGTCATTGAAGATTTCTTCCAAAAGTTCATACTTAGCAAAGGTTGCACAAAGCGTTCACTGGGGATCGAACTAGGAATGGATATCCCCTTAACCTATATTAGGAGAGGTTGTTTATGAAAGAGTAAAAGACTTTGTCATTGCATTCGAAAAGAGATCACAATGTACCATTCCAACACAGAGTGACAAATCTTTATACACGAAGAGGTCAATATTCTGGGATCTTCCTTATTGGAGTTCTTTGGTAGTTTGGCATTGCATCGATGTCATGCATGTTGAGAAAATGTCTGTGATAGCATCATTGGTACTTTGTTGAATATACCTGGTAAGACTAAAGATGACATAAAATCTAGAATGGACCTACATGAAATGGGAATAAGGAAACAATTAACAAAATTATTTAGCAGTGATTTGAAAACATGTTTACCGCATGCTTCTTACATGTTGTCTAGAAAGGAGAAGAAAACTTTTTGCGAGTGCTTGCTTAATGTTAAGGTACCACATGGATACTCTTCCAATATCCATAGACTGGTATCAATGAAAATTTTGAAGCTAATAGGTCTTAAATCTCATGATTGCCACACTCTAATGCAACAAATATTACCCGTAGCAATTCAATCTATACTGCCAAACCATGTATGGTTTGCAATCACCAGACTTTGTTTCTTCTTTAGCACTCCATGCAACAAAGTTATTGATCCTGAGAATCTTGATAAGTTACAAAGAGAAGTGGTTGTTATCCTATGTCACCTTGAGATGTATTTTCCTCCTTCATTCTTTGATATCATGGTACATCTTGTTGTCCATTTGACTAGGAAAGTAAAAATGACGGGACTAGTTTTCTTGCATGGCATGTATCCTTTTGAATAGTACAATAGTGTTCTTAAAGGTGATGGTCAAAACTATCATCGGTCTGAGGGGAGTATTATTGAGGATTATGTGGATAGGAGGTTATGGACTTTTGATTGACTTTCTAAGCTATGATGAAGCTCCTATAAATGATAAGAATGTTCAGGACTATTCCGAAAAAGGGACTTTAGGAGCACGAGTGAAAGTAATCAGTCATGAGATGGGGAACAATATCACTTGTATATTTTATGCAACATCGACAAAATGAGTGTTTATATCAACATACCAATTTCAACAATAAAAAATATCTTTGAGCTAATTCAATGTGGCATGCTAGAGAGCATAACAAGACATTTATTAGGTGGTTTGAAGACAAAATCTTATGCCAACTATCTCAAACACCAAATAATGTTGATAAAAATATCAAATGCCTTTTCTTTAAACCAAAAATGAATGTTATGTCTTATGAAGGGTTTGACTTAAATGGGTTTTCATATTACACAAGCGTCAAGATGATAAGAGTGTCGTCCAAAAAAGTGGGGTCACCCTTCAAGCGTATTCATTATTTTTTTCTAGTGAGAAGGATAAGAATCCATGTTAAGCTAAAATGTCATATTACGGTGTCACTGAAGACATATAGGACTTTGACTATGTAGATTTTAGAATTCCAGTCTTCAAGTTTAATTGGGTTGATAACGACAAAGGAGTTGTAGTGGATGACTTGGGTTTCACATTAGTAAATTTTGATTCATAATGGCATAATAGGCAAAGAAAGTATTTAATATCGATGATCTTGCAAATGAAAAATGGTCGGTTGTTCTTCATGATAAAAGACAATTCATTGAAGATCCTATAGATGAAGAAGAGTACTATGACAAGTATGATGACTCCAGTCCATTCTCAGTTGTCTTGCCAACATCAAATGTTGAAACTAATGTTGACTTATATGTGTGTGGATATCACACTGAGGGAATGTTAATTGATAACAAATCTCAATATTAGAGGCATGCTTTTTTTTTATGTTAGATGTGCATTTTACAATCTTATATTTCAGTGTTTGACTATTTTTTATATGACATGTTTTCAGATGGTATCTAACCAAAAGTATGATGATTGTGATGATGATTATCATGAGGATGAACCTTGACACTGGTGTAAGTTGTGTATTGTTTTATTACTAAGATGTGCATTTTACAATATGTCTATCTTGCTGTATTTTTATATTGTTTTATCACATTTATAAGTTATATATTATTATGAGCTATATGTGTTTTTTTGTCAATTTTAGGTTGGGGATGTAAGCCCTGAAAATCTTATTCAGCTTGATGAGTAGCATAATAACCGTGCAAAAATAAGGGGCACCACCATGATGAAGAAGTTGATACAACAAAGGGCTAACAGATTGAAGTTGGTTATTGAGTTTGATCATGAAAGAAATCCTTTTGGAAAGAACTGTAGCTCTTTTGTGGCATATCTAGGGGTTCTTACTCGTAGCCATTGTAAAGTAGTAGTAGAATCTTGGCATAAAATTGATAAAAGCAAGAAATACTTAATAGGGAAAGAAGTATGTGTGAGATATTATCATTTATGATTCAATTTACAAAACTATTTACAATTCTATTTTTATGAATATTCCATTATGTATATGAACTTTTGCAAAGCATATATGACATGGATGAAAATCTGCATCATAAAAAGGTGATGCAATGATGTGGGAGGGTACTGAGGAATTATAGGACAACTCTAAAAAAGATTATACATACGGGACACTAAGAAGAGGAAGAAGTCAACCACTGATCAAGTGGAGCTATCTTGACGCAGAGGCATGGGAGGCGTTTGTTGCTTTGAAAAATATTGATGAATTCAAGGTACTAAGCCTCACTCCTCATTATGAATACATTATTATGAATTCATTATTTTACCTTGACCTTGATTGTTATGTTTTTTTTTCAGTAAGCGTGTTTCTCATTCCATTAAAAAAGACTAAAACTATACAAGTGGGGGGGAGCAAAAGCTCAAACTATCTATGCAGATAAAACAAAAAGGACCTATCTATGCAGTCCTCTATAATCACTCTCTATGCATCTCCACAAGTTATGTGGTTGGCCTTAGCACCTTAAAAAATTATACGATTCCTATGAATCCATATATGGTATATAACCAGCACAGTAAGAAGAGCTTCATTTTTGTTCTTCATGAGTTGAATGTCATCCTTGCATCTTGGTCTGAAAGGCAAAAACTGACCAGCTTTCCCCCATATTTCAGTAGCCACATCACACTCCCAAATTAAGTGGTTGTTGGTCTCCTCTTTTCTGTAGCACATACTACATCTAGAAGACAAGCTATCGCCTCTTTTCTGCAGTTGGTCTTCAGTGATCAACCTGCCATACATGAATTTCTAGCAGTAGAGAATAGCGTGCCTTGGGGCTCTAGAATGCCACAACCATTTAGACCACGCCACATATTCATGCTTGGTTCTACAGAAGTTCCACGCCTCTTTCAGAGTTATGGTCTTGCAACCTCCCAGCATACAAGAATCTTCTCCACCTCCTAACTATATGCCTCTATAGATTCGAAGAACATTATCCATCCCCCTTGCTTCAGGGATATCCCAACTGTTGCCAGCAATAATGTTGCTCAGATAGCAATTAGGTCCTAACTTCGACCTTAGTTGTAAGTATCTTTTTTACATAGTAGTCTTACTGAATAATTTTATAATATATATAACACTCTATGCAGATTTTTAGGGGTTGAGACCATGTCATCTTAAATTACAAGAATATGTCCTTGTTGTGGGCATGACTTACCCACATCTTGAAGGTGACACAATTTATGGTGCACCATTGCATGCCGATGTGGTTCATGTGATGTCGAACCTTGTCTACACCCCTTGCAAGTAGACTCCACTTCCATATGATCACCCCAAGAATGGCACGATAGGTGATGCAGAAGGCGGTGTGGCCACGTGGCCCAAATATAGAGTTATCTATGTTGATGTATGATAAATTTACATTGTGTTTGTATCTTTATTTACATGACACCATTGGTATAAGATTATATATGTGAAATACATATCACCTAAGAAACCCCTTACAGCTCATCCTCCACCACCACCTCCACCTCCTCCTAAAATACTTGGTTGGCTTGCAAAGGACCTATTTGACTTGATAGGTCCTCAGTGCAGGGGTATGGCACTATGGATAGGAAAACAAGACAAATGGTCACCTATGATGGTTTCTAGTAAGGAGGATGTTGTAGGTCAACCTCATGATTCTAGTATATTTCTGCAAGATGTTTTGGATTTGTTTGGTTATACTTGGTTGAATACATTTGTGATAGAACTTTAGATATACAAAGATTTTATATAGCTATATACCTCATTTTATACATGTTTATCTGTTTCATTATGTATTTATGCATGCATGATATATGTTTTGCAGCCACTTACATAGGGTTTCTATAGAGTTTTCACTACCTTATGTGGCATTTCTAGTTGTATCCTTGATTAGCCGTGTAATTAAAGACCATGCATCTATTACCCAATATTGTTCTATCACATTTAAAAATTTTAGTAAAAAGAAAAAGAGTGTGATGTTAGCTCCATACAATGTTGAGAAAGTTTACTTACTCTACTTAAAATTTTGACTTAAAAACTTACATTTCATTGTGGATTTTGATTTATATTTTGTTTGCTTTCTTATCACCCAGGAGTAAACATTGGGTTCTATTGGTTATTGTCTCCGTGATGCTAATTGTATATTATCTAGATCCTAAGAGTGACAAATAGATAGTGGAGGACACGATTTGAAAAATACATTATTCATGTGAGTAAATTTTTATATTTATATCTGTTAAAATATATTTTATATGAATATTTACTAATATAATTCAGTGTGTTACATTAACGTATAGGTCTATAAAAGAATTTTAAAAAAATCTAGAGGAAAGGTGGACAAGAAAAAGAAAGTGATAGTTTGGGAGAATGTTGATGTAGTTTTCTGACTCCAATGCATATTTATACCAACTATGCTTACTTTTATTTATTAATAATATTTTACATTGAAATTTATAGTGTTTTGTACAAGATAATGGTTGGGCATTCAGATACTATTTGTTGTGGTATATGGACATGATTGTCAAATATGTGGCAGTAGACATCGACGGGATTCAAAATGTAATCCATATAGTCTTGATCATCATAAATATATAGTTTCATTAGATAATATTAAAATATCAAACTTATTAATTATATACATCATTATATTTGTAGGTGTTTAAATGAAAGACTTCAATATGCTAGAAAAGATAGAATACTTACAAATACCCTATATGATAGAACAACTAGATGAGATATAAGAACAATGGACAAAAGCCTTCTAAAAGGAAGTGAACTTTGAATTTTATTGGGATAAGGAATGGCTTTTCTAAAGTTTGATGTCATTATTTTTATATACATGTCGTTCTTATGACTTTTTGCAACTTTAAATTCAATGCGAGTAAATTATTGGTGCATATATGAATAATGATATATATACGTGTGTGAATATGAAGATGAACGAATGAATTGTGTATGAATGAATGAATTGTGTTTCTACACATCATGAGATACGTTGACCTGAAGCTAATCTGTGGCAATGCCTTATTGGGCTTTATAATGTCCCACATTTTGATCTTAGTGGATGGTTTCTTTCTCCATCTGTATCTCTTGGGCGGCTGATTCAGTGACTTGTGGACGGCATTTGTGTGGGGGATAGTAGGTTTTGATTCATATTTGTTAATTCATTTCTGGTTCACACGACTTTAGGTTGATAAATTATCTATAAAAGAGAATGGAATTGGTGTATATATAAATGAAGTATCATGTGTGTGAATGAATGCGATGATTTATGTTTGCACATGTGTTGAAATGGAATTGGAGAATGAATAGAATTACATGCATATTATATTTGTTATTGTAGGTTTGGTGGCATGTTATTAAGTTAAACTCACATGATGTTATTAACCTGTGATTCAAAACTCCAGTTTTAAACTGTAAGTTTTGCATCCTACTAACCTACTGGGAAGCATGTCTATAGGTCTATTATTTAAAAAAACCTTAGAAGTCGGTTGTAACAAAAAATCGACACTATTGGCCCGAACCATCAGTTTCGGTAAAATACTCGACATTAAAGGATAAAACCAAATGGTCATGCTGGACAACATGACCTCGGTGGGTAGCATGTCATAGTTGTCAATTTTTTATATTAACCATCACAATACATCATAGTTGTTAGTTAATTGGGTTGTAACCGACTTTGTACAACATTATAGTTGTCATTTGTTACCAAACTGATGATGTAGAGTCTTTTACTAGTTACAAGTCTGACATGGTATGGCTCTTGCGATGTTAGTTTTTGGAATGCAATCGAAACCTCAGACTCATATCTGTGTTGGTTTCTTTTCTCCACACAACTGAGGTTGGATCTCTGGCATCCATTTTTCCATCCCCAGCGAACCGACATCTTAGACCTATGGTTGTAGTGTCACCAACTCAAGTGTTACCGACGTTATAGGGTTGTTTTGACCGAAGCTAGAGATAGTTTCTGTACTAGTGGAGGATCGGGCCATTGGTGTTTTTAAGCTTCCCAAGAAATGCCATAGTCAATAAATTCTTTGGATTTCTCATAGTTGGGTACAACACCTTATTTATGAATTTTCAAGTTGTTAAAAAAAATAAAGAGTTGCTACCTAGAAATACCTACTCTTTAGTTCATTTCTAGAGACCCAAAATATGTTGTTGAAAGAGGTTCAAAAAGTTTACAGAGAATAACCTAGATGCAGTATGCATAGAGCATTATTTCTATTAAAATTTCCAATCTAGCACAAAAGTGGTCCATGAATTTTATGCAAATCTCACTCAGAACTACATAACCATAGTTCTACCCCCTGATAACCATATCATCCAAACATCCTTGATTGTGGGGACTTAGTTTACCATCTCTGGGTATTGTTTCAATAAATACCTATCTAATTCCTTGTCCTCATGTGATTGGATGTCATTCTATCTGAAATACCATGACCTCTTTTATCCTGAAGAGCTCATCAAGATTTTTGAGCCCAATCGAACCCTAGCTTACATCCATGAAACCTTGAAGAAACACAAGCTACCATATAGGAAGCAGGCCAACCTATGCTCATCTTCTCTTGACATCATGACATGTCTCATTGTACTTATAGTTAAATTCAATATCCACACCAAGAAAAATTAAATACATATAGTAGAGAACTCTATAGTGCTCATGTACTATCTCCACCAAGACGTCAAAGTCAAATGGGTTCACTATATTGTCCATCATATGACCTATTATGACACTGAGAAGAACACTCGAGACTCCCAGCCACCCTACCCAAACTTGAATAGTGGTTTATTTTACCATCACACTAAGAAATTTGTTTTTAAATATCTCCCCTACAAAGCTAGTAGAAAAGGGGTTTATTTCAATGAAACCAAAGTCAATAAGTCTTTCCATCCCATCAACACCTCTACCCCAGGTGCCTCTTACTCTACCCAGCCTCCACCTTATCCTAGACCTGGTCATGAATCATTTTCTATGATAAATGAAAAACTAATAGGTTACATGATGCATTAGAATGCATACCAAATGCAGATCTAGGAGAACCTTCACCAGGAGTTAGATTAAATATTGTCTCACATGAGCCTTTCCTACTCCCAACCTTATCCCTCCTACCATCCTTTCTCTTCCACTAACTATGCTTCCTTTGCATATGATTAGTTCTACCTATCTCAACAGTCTGTTGCTTTAGCTCCACCTCCTACCTTTAGTGATGGACCTACCCATGTTTCCTCTCATCCTCATCCCTCTGGCAATTAGTTACTTCCACTTCCCCTTGGCATTGTTGTTGTAATTCTTTCCAACTTTGATTGTGTTTCTATACCCAATTGCCATCAAGCCAAAGCATTGCTTTCCAATGACATTTCCTGGGAAGAGCAACAATGTCGGTTGTCTGGTCCTCGTTCCTTTGTTGTTTTTGAGGATGAAGAGATGGCTGATGCTGATGATGATGAACATGGTGATGAGGATGATAGTTCTGATGGTTGTTGTTGTTGTTGTTGATGATGATGATGATGATGATGATGATGATGATGATGATGATGATGATGAATATGGTGATGAGGATGATAGTTCTGATGGTTATTTTGATGAGGACACTACTACTCCTACCACTGCTACACATTTTGAGCATGCCAGTGATGAGTATTACCAACATGATGAGGAGGTTGACCTTGATTAGCTTGATGTTTAGTTCTTAGGTTCTAGAGTACCCATGTACTTACCTTTTGGTAGGCTATCATGTTCTTTACATCAGACACATGTATCTAAGCCTACTATGCTTATATTCAGTCATTTTCTTCAACATTTGTAGTTTTCACCATGGACGGATTTCCTTCTGTTGTAATCTTCTCATGTGAACCTTTACCTCTTTGATCTAATTTATTTCATGAGTTATTGATGTATGGTTTCATATTTTGATTATGAATTAAATTTATCTATTCTCTCTCTCTGAATTTTATGTGGTGTTTGCAAGTGATGGTTGTATGTGGCTTTTGTGCGTTGGATAACACCCATTTTAGCTCATCTACCTTCTCCCTTTTTGATATGACAAAGGGGGAGAAATGTGCCTGGTACATATTGAATTTGATCCTATGCTAGTTATTTTTTTGAAATACTTGTTGACTATGAAAGTGTACTTTCTATTGTACATTTGTGTATCCCCCTACATTGACAAGGTAAACAATTTTGAATTCTAAGTTATATTCAATATGTTAAGGAATGGTTTTTCTTATTAAAAAAGGGGATAATTTTGACCTAACAATTATACATTTTCCATATTTTGATTATGACTTAAACACTCAATTCATATGTAACTAGTATGTCCATTTGAGATCAATGTCAGGTGTTAGGTACATGAAAAGAATGAATTCAAGCAAACCCTTGTTTGGTAAAAACAAGTCAAAATCAATGCAAGTGCACTTTTATAGAAATTGCATTAAATCAATTATGGAAATTTTGTCAATCCCTTATATTGAAGCTATGACTTGTAAATAAATTGAGAAATGTATAAAATGCACTTAAAATGAATGATTAAACACTTTTATAACATTTATCAAATTCCATTATAGGTTGCCCTATTGGTCGAGCTTGTCTTAGAGACAACTCCACCGAAGCTATGTGGAGCTTGATAAATTCCAATGTCGATTGAGTTTGTCCTGGTGACAACTAGACTGATATCCTACACTTACAAAATAATCATTTTTTGTGGGGCACATGGTGATAACCCTTTATTACAGGTTATCTTTCAAAAAATTGATGCCAAGTGTACTTATCCCTATTTAAAAAATCCAACTTCACTAAGCCTTGTGTCATCATTTTCAGGTGAAAAAATAGGTCATAGGATCATTTGTTGCACACCAAAAAGCTGAAGACACATGTACTTATCCATAATAAAAAGGCAACCTCGCTAAGACTTTAGGCGCCAATTGCCCACCAACAAACTGACGTCATATGCCAATTTGGTGGAAAATATTTTTCACAGGGCATATGGCCGGAACCCTTTGTCATCTGTTCTTTTAGAAAACAATCGATGACAAAGGATTTTTGGAGGCAAAACTTTTAGCATTGTACTTGAACTACGAAATCAATTTCTATGGTACAAACTAATGACAAGGTCTTTTTGGAGGCAAAATTTATTTCACAAGAAGGGATTTATCATTGGTTTTTTTACAACTAAAGCAATATGCCTATATCAATCTTTTTTACTAAAAATTTGAATTTTGTGTGATATCTTAGACATTGGTTCTTCACAAAGAAACTAACTTTAAAAAAAAGTGTACCCATATTTTTTCTTAATAGGCAAGACTTAACCAGTTGTGATGTTTGTGTTATAGCAACCGATTGCATAGGCTTACACTATTAGTTTTGTGTAGAAACCAACATTAAAACAAGTGACACCAAAGGTCAAAACAAGTGGTTCACACTGGTAACTTCTGGAGTGTGACGGTAGAAGAGCATACTTGAGGGGTGGTTCACAGAGCCTTAGCATGGGAGTCTAAGTTCTACAATTTATATTGGGTGGGGGTTCCTCGGATTTAATCCTCATGTGATTGGAGATTCCAAGATTGTGGAAGCAATTTGTGAAACCCCATCATAACATCTGATTCTTTGGGGGTGTATGAGGTGGTATTTCAACCTAGGTAATATGAAATCTATACTTATCATGAATAACTTATATCAAGAGGTATTGTGAGCAGACTACAACCATCATTGCCAAATTAACAAAGTTGTGAACATATCATACTCGTTTGCATGCCCATTGGAGATCATATATATCAAAAGGAGCACTTTTGTAATACTATTATGTAAAATGTATTAGAGTACATGGTTGACTTCTAATCAGTATTAATTTGTGAACTAATAAGACTAGGAATAAAGGTTATGAAGTGTTCCTTCTCAGTCTCCAAAATTCTAGTTGATTATCCTTCATCTCTTCTTCTGTTATCCCTTATTGTCACCAACTTATTATATATGGAATTTACAAGGACAATTTCGATTAATTTCATGTGAATCTACCATGTCCTCATCCATGGTCACTCTTAACATGGCTGACATTGATTGGTAGAAAATGGACATTGTTATCCATGTCTTGTAGTCACACAATGTCTCCATTGTAAACTTCATGGATTATGTATGACCCTTTCCATTTCAAGTTGATTTCACCTAGCGTGTGGGTTGAGGTACATGTGTAGCACATGGTATACTTTATGAAGTTGTTGAAGTTGAACTTTTTTGGCAAAATATCAATTCACCTAGGCTAGGTGTCATGGCACATGATGTAGAACTGGATGCTTCATTCTTCAGTAGAATTGAGTGTGTATATATATATATATATATATATATATATATATATATATATATATATATATATATATATATAGAGAGAGAGAGAGAGAGAGTCAGGCTAGAATACACACAAGTGTACAAATCGCATGCTACACTCAAGTTGTGTTTGCATATCAATACTATTTTTTTGTAAAATGTAAACCATTGATCTTCATTGTCATACTATAGTTAGCCTACAAACAAATATTGATCTCATTTGGATGAGTATAAGTTACTCATCTGAGGGTGACAAAATCGATGCACGAAACTAATTTGAAATGCATATCTTTTGTAGTCTTCATAACATGACCTATATATGTCCAAATGAGCTCAAATTTTATATATGAGCTATTGACATGTTGTTTAAGAAGTTCAATAGATTAAATTTTCAAAAAAATATTGCATCATGAAAAACTACTTGAGTGTATTCTAGCCTGACTCTCTCTCTCTCTCTCTCTCTCTCTCTCTCTCTCTATATATATATATATATATATATATATATATATATATATATATATATATATATATATGAACCTAGACAACGCCAATCTTCTTCAAAGGTGTTTTCTTCTTGAAGTACACAGAAGTGATCGGTCTCAATTTCTACTGATAAAATGCCTACATAATTACAAAAGATGATGTAAAGAGTTAGGCTGGTTTATGTGTGGATAGATGTTCAATTTTCCCATAAGGTCATGAGAAGCTATTTTTTCTCATCTAGGGTGGAATAGATGGTCTACTTAATTATCTTGATGAGGTTCTTGTTGTCTTCTCTGACTTCTCTATTCACTTTTAGTAGAAACGAATAGGTCCTTTGGTTCTTCAAATAAAATGGATGATGGAAGTACAATTTGTTCATTTTCCATAACTTGAAGTTCTTTCACAAATCAATCCTTCATGTCAAATCCCATTTGGATATTATGATTATTCATTATGTTCATTCATATTATGTAATCCACATCTCGATTCTAGTCCATTTTTCTCATTTAGTAATATTACATAATTTAGTGCCTCAAATGTTCATGAACTACAATGGTATCATCTAGTGCAACTAATATTTTTCTGTTCCCAAATATCTAGGATAAATTTTTTATTCATGATGTCCTCTCTATATAAAACTAGTGTCGGTGGAAATATAAAATAAAGATAGTTATGCTGACTACACTATGAGGGTAATTACATTCGTTTTAGATATTAGAAAATTTATAAATTTGCATAATAGGAATTATATGCATGATTAAAATTTAATAGAAAATGTACTGATATTTTATAATTTATGAAGATTTCAGAGAACTTGACTGTATGGGATCAAAAAGTTATTAAATGGATTTTATTTTGGCCAGGTGTTTAACGAGAGATGGACCCTCCTTTGCTTCAATGATTGGTAGAGACAAAAGAACAACATAACCATTCTTCTTTCTAGTTTGATGCCTCATGCAAAGGGAGCGTTCTCTCCTCCTACAAACAAGATTCATCAAACAAATTAAAAGATAATCCAAAAACTAAGAGAAACTAGAATAATGATACTTTCTTCTTCTATCCTAATGTTGAATTCATTACTAGTCGTAATGCCTCATTGGTACCATCTTACACCTTCTATTACTTCTGACTCCAATCACCTCTAATTATCGATCTCCAAAAAAATCCTTAGATACATCCATTAACCTATATAGACTCTACACCCACCCACCTATAAAACAACCAAAATCTATATCAGGTGCACTGTGACTAAAAATCCACAGCATAACGTGTCATACTTCATATAGTTCTCTAATCCCTCATATCCTAACTAAGATCAATTTGTATTAATTTGTTCCTGGAAATTCATATATATGAATATTGAATCACTAGCTTGTTCCTAGACTTATAGACTTTAAAAAGAGAAACCTAAAACCTATTACCATTTTGGCTCATGTGACCTTCTATAAACCCTAGATGCCACATCATAATCTATTCGCAGTCACCCACACGTAATATCATATTGGTTATATCCATGACACACTACCTCCTACGGGGATGTCACACACATAAGCGTCCATGCGACTTACATCCAACATTGAAGTAAATCTTTATATCCACAAATTGGATCTACAAAAACTATAAAATAGTCTCATTAAAGTACTATATTCTATAGACAACTCCCAATGAAATTATAGTTACTAGACATCACCATAAATTATCTGCAGCTGACGGAGAAGTGACCATATCTTGATGCTACCCATTTCATGTATATCTAGAGACACACACTTGCATCTTCTAAATATTAACACAACATTTTGTGTCACCTTCTACTAATTCCTTGAGGAAAATAACTAGAAGGACCATCTCTGGAACAGTGAAGGAAAAGGAACGTTTTTGTCCATTGGTTTTGGTATATCGTGCGACCTTCAAAAGATTTCTAGTGCTCAAACATATCATGTAAGTTAGTCAGCTCTTGCTTTTTAATTAATTAGATATATGGGAATAATAAATCAAGGGATAAGATAGATTCAAATAATCATATCAGCTAGGTGAAGTAGTTCGTTGATTGAAACCTATGATCTACATATATGTTTGTGTAGTAATGTCAATCAATAGAAAATCTATAAAATTGTGTACAACTTTACTTTATATATTGATATGTTGTAACAATAGATTAGATGATCATCAGGGTGTTCCTGATATAATACACACATGCGTCTATAATCTATACAAATATATTTATATACTAATTTTTACCATGATACTAGTATATATATGTACATATATGGCAAATTAATAAATGGATTTTTTGTAATTCCAACAAATACTAATTGATTATACACAAAATATTAAATACATAAATTCTACAATATTAAAAATGATAGATGTGAATATATTTTCATAAATTTTAAACATTTGATGGAACTTGGAAGTATGCTTATCTATAATGACCTAATTTTAGAGAGAATTTTTATTAGAAAAAATTATTAATGGAAGAAGTATGGATGACTTCGAATTTTGACAAACTTATGGTTAAATTTAGTTAGAACTATATATCAATTCCCTTATTTCCACTTATCCATTAGTACATATTTGTATTACAACACGATCACTATATGTGTTAGTATAAGTTTATATAATATTGAATGACATAGTTTAGAAAAAGGATGTTATTTCTTAGATATAGGGAACTTTGACATACTTAAACTTATATAGATAAACATATTTTTAGAAATATAATATGGTGATATTTAATAAAATATAGTTATTTGGAGAGAATCTTAGATCTAAAATGTTCAAAATAGAAATTTAGTATACAACAAGTGTGGTATTCTAGTATATAATTGTATAAGGGTTATATATATGATTATATGATGTTATGATAATATACATGAATATGTTACATTGATCACATGCATCTTACGTTAAACTTCAAAAATGACGATGCTAAGAAAGCATATGTATAAAACTAATAAACAAAAGAATCATCGCTAATAGAAATAAACATATGAAGCTAATCGATTCGAAGACAATAGTAAATAAGTTTTCTATTAAATTTGTAGATCCTTTGTGAATGATTTTGGGTACCAATACTTGCATATTTGAATTGGCTTTCTTTTTATTCGGGGTAAAAAATCACTATCCTATTTGTAATGTTGATTCCCTTAATTGAATTCATGCATTATTAAATAGATTTCTCAACCTAAATTGATTCTAAACTACAAACTTCATGTTTAAAAGGCCACAAAAATTTATTCCTAGAAATAGTATCACACTATTGAAATGTAAGAAAGAAAAGATAGTTCAACGAGCTTAGTGGAATTATGCTTCTAAGACTCTACATTAGAAGGGACATAGGGTCCCTCAGTATAATGTAACAATAATTTGTGTGTTGTTACTCTCCATGAAGAGAGCACAAATCCTGCCCAACAAAAAATACATTTACATGTGCAACCTATTTATATCTTCAACTCCCAGTTCTAAAATTGAATTTGAATCTTTATCATATTCGTAAGCCTTTTCTAGAACCTTATATTAGAATAAATTGTTGAATTCCTTGCATATTATTATTGAAAAATTTGGATGTTTAGTAGCATACTTTGCTATAATTGGTTTTTTACTCATCCTTGTGACTGATCCATTTACTCTTTTGGTTCATGGTGGATATATTTCCTTAAGAGTAATGGATGAACATATTAAGTGATGGTAGATGACTTTAAAGAGAAAACACATAGATTCAACACACACCCTCTACTTAAGACAAGGATATAATATTTTTGTGAAATTTTACTTTTTCATTCCAATGTATAGATACTTAGAACTTCCATGTACTTAGATATACATGTTAGCTTATTGTTTTATTGTTTTTAGAAATACCATTATGATGAATTTTAATATTGTAAAGGTCAATCTTTTCTAGCTTGGCATTCAATAGGGATGACCAACCACCTCATCCTGTAGATGCATCCATATAGAGCCGTCTCCATCTCAAAACTAATGATACTTCTTTATTTCTTTATGAAGATCTACTAGACAACCTCATTTCCATGGTTCCTGACTTGGAGGATCCTTCACTACCATCTATTTATACATTCACCAAGATCTATCCCACCAGCAACATAGATGATTTTTCCATCAAGATCTGATGCCAAACCATTCCATAAGATCAACTATTATGCTTTTATTTAGGATAATTAATCCATACTTTACTTGTTGAAGATTCGGAATATTTTTCCATCATTTGATTGACTTTAATAGGCTACTTATTGGTGTTTCGACAAATAGATTTGCATGTATGAATTATTCATGTTGTGTTGTTATATTACATGATGAGTTTGCGGTGTTAGTTTGTTTGAACTCACACCACAAACTTCTACTAAAGAATATAAGGTGTCATAGAGTGAAACGACATGTCGGCCCTGCCCTATTGTGTGTCTGTAAGGAGTGGGACCCGAGAGGGGTCCACCCCTACTAAATCAAGTAAAAATGAAACATACCATATATTAAACACATAACTAAATTTTTCAAAAAAATGGATTATAACCCAATTTTATTCAAAGTATGATTCAAGTTACCAAATGGTTCAGCAGAATATAAAATACCTAACTATTATAACGCTTGATATTATCACTATCCTTTCACCCTGCAGGGTGATATATACAAAAAGTAAACTAAAACGTAGGATAACTAGAGGGTCATCTAACCTCCTTGAATCTATTTCCTAAGAGGTTCAACTACTCTTGATGTTATCCTGGTTATCTCCTCCTTGACCTACACTTGGGGTAGGAAAAGTACCCTAAAAGAAAAAGAAAAATGGAATTTATCAACATACAAGCCGGTATGAGCATATTAAATCAGGAATTGAGCAATAAAAGGAATAAATGACATTAAATAAACAAGGATTCCCATAAAAGAGGGAAGTACCACCCAAATTGGAATCAAGAGAAAATGAATTTTAATGAGAAGATAATCAAGAAGAATATGTTCCATAAATAAAACATAAAAGTTGTGCACAAAATCTCATATAAATATCTTAGGGAACAAAACTCATCACAATGATATCAACTTTCATGGATGTGAGATAAGCATGCACTAGTTTAATATTAATAAACAATGGTGAATAAGGCTCAGAACCTTAAAACCTAATCAAGTATGGCACAAAACCATATCCCAATATATAAAGTAGGCACAAAACCTAGGTATGGGGCACACGACTTCCATCCCAAAAAAATATAAAATGGGTGCATTACTCCAGGGCAATTGAATCACAAAGCATGCAAACTATAAAAGCAAGTAAAAGTTCACTCTTATTAAAAAGAATAAATAAGATTCTCATCACATAAATGGACAATATAAACATCCACCACAAAAATGAGCAAAATAATACATATCCAAAATTAAGGTTTCATCATGAAGAAAAGTACAAGTGAGAGTCAAAAATAATATCCAACAAAGTAGGATGATCACAAGATCAAAATCAAAATAGAGTCTTTCACATGAATAAATCCTTGGAAGAGAGAACTTGTGTTGGTTGTTTTTCCATAGGACAAAGAGAGAGAAAGGGAAAATAGGTTATTGTTCAATAAAAATAATAGGAATGCAATCATACCTCAAATTGAGACTACTTTAGTCCAAAATCAGTCCAAGGTCCAAGCTTAGGCCTCCAAAGGACCTATTAAACATATATGTAGAATTAGGGGTAGGTTTACATTAATTATATAGACCATAATAGTAGCCTTTTTATTATGAGTCAATTAGATTATCAAAACCACACCATCTTTTAGATTATATTTTTTTGAGTTTGTAGCATATTTTGCTTTATTTTTCTGACTTATAGATTCATATTAATGAATTTTAAATATATTAAACAATTAGGAAAATCCTTGGAAAATCACATATATATTTGAATTTGGTGATAAAACCAACACCATTAGATACATAATAAAATATTGATTCTATACTATATTTTCTTTTATTTTTTTTGAACTATAAGTTAATTACTACGATTTTTTTAAAAATTTTCCATTAAAAACATTCAATAAATCCACGTAGATCTTGTTATCCATTTCGAAACCAGAATGACATGGTCCAATCAAAGACGGACAACTGGCCTATCCAGGCACACAACTCAACAAGTAGGGGTCAAAAGAAGATGCAAAAAGACAAGAGTACCCCTCTCCAGTGTGGAAAAGACCAAACGGGGGTAAGGACAAGTATGTATGGGACAATCATCTTTCTCATTGGCTCATTAGTATAACGCAAACGCAGAGCTCTACAAAGCTCTTCCTTTGAGAAAAGAACTATATACTCTGTGGATAATAAACCAACCAAGGATCCAAAGGATACTAGATGGCCAACCGGTCACAACAAGCCCAAGAACAAGTTGTGAGATAGGCCAGGAACTAGAACAACAATTTCCACCATGGCTACACGAAGGTGGAGAATGGAAATCATCAAAATTGTTGATCATGGTGACACTGATAAAACCATATGAGATGAGATATCTTACACGATTGGTTCATGCATAGAGCAAAAGAAAGAAGCAACATGAGGTCTAAAATCTCTAATGGATACAAAATGTAGGAAAGACAGAAAAAGGGGGAACTAGGATTACCCAATAATCAGGTCAATAGAGGAGTGAGATGACTTTGCATCAGAACCAATAAGAGTTTCGAGCCATATCTAGGCTCTTGCTAAATTCATAAACCCTACCTCCAACTCAGGTTCCCCTGCTCAAATGGTTGGAGTAGGGCGGACATGCTTAGGGTCAAATGAGGCCAACACAACGTTGGAAAAAGTATGGGTCGTGAAGGAGGTGAGGGAGGATCTTTGTAGTGGTTCGATGACATGGGGTGGGAGAAGAAAAACATGAAGGGTGAAAATAGGGGAGAGAAAGGGGAAGAGGAAACTGAGATATAGGAAAGGGCGTAGAGTCCACCAAACCCTATCTTATTTAAAACCAAACTATGTGGAGAAGTAAGGGAAACACAAAGGTGAATAAATCTCACTGAAAGAGGATTGAATAGAGGAGAAAATAGGAGGGGAACCTTAATGATACAGTTTCGCATAATAGTCCTAACTTGCCTAAAAATGTAGAGTTTGAACAAAGGGTCATCACATTATGATCAAAATCTGATGATAGCTAAGGAATTCAAAACAAGGAAAGCCAACATGACATTTATGAAACCTATTCACTTAAGTAAAATTGAAGTAATTCATGTATTTAATTTAATTGATTCATATTTTTCTTTCTTATATAATTTGAGGGTCCAAACAATACTTAATTAATATGAGATTTGACTCTTAGACCAATAAAGACATGCATATTTCAATCTTGGCATTAGTTTTTACTTTTGAAGAAATCTAGTATTTTATTTAATAGTTTTAGCTTATATCCTATATTTTATTTTCATAATGAATTTGAGGCATATAGGAACACACAAAATATATGAAACTTGGCTTACAAGCATACTTATACATGTAGAGTCATATTTTGATATTAATGTTCCCTTTTTGTATAGTTTATAATTATATTTAATATCATTGAATTTAATCTATATTTTCTCTTCTAAACTAAACTAGGATAGACAAGATTGCCCATTTAATGTGAAAATTCATACATAGATTAATTTTAGTATGTTGATTTTGAGTTTGGGGTTTATTTCCATTTTTGAAGACATTAAGTAAATTATTTAACACTTTTGGATTTTACTCATATTTTCTTCTCTAAATAAAATTAAGATAGATATTATTGTTCAAATAATGTGAGAAATAGTACCCAAGCTAATTGGAACCCAAGGAACATCATTATTGCATTATATTTAGTATTTAAGATTTTCTTTTATGAGTTATGATACCATTAGGATTTTTATCTCATTACCATTATATTTATCAAAATATTATATCTTTATTATCAACATTCATTTAACTAAATCCTATTATTTTCAAATTATTTCTAAAATAAATTCCTTATATTATTATGCACAAAATTCCATATTTTACTTATCTAACCTATTTAGTCCACTTTAAGTTAGACGATTGTACAAGAAAATCACAATTGCTATTATAGTACATGTTTTAAGTACATTATTCAACTTATTTAAGCATTCTGTGAATATAGTTAGCAAAGTAAAATTATGTAACATTTTTAAGAAACTTTTTATATGTTGGCACATGATTAAGTTATTATATAAATGTGTGATTTTGTTTACCAAATCTATTACCATATAATATGTTTTATGCACCAACATTTTTTTAAGGTATAATGTTATCTTGGTTAGGGAATTGTTCTCACAAACACATTAATCATAGAATATGGTATGATTCTAGGTTTGGTTTCAGTACAATGTCACCTAGTACTCCTTGACTACATGAAAAATGCAATGCCACTAGGTTCCACTAAAAGGAATATAAATTGAAACTTGATTAAAAATTCCACAAGTCATCCAAAACACATCCTTACACTAAAAATAATTCAATAATATGGATGTTATAGCTCTTATATATTGTATAATACAAGTTTAAGTTTTTGGCACAAAAAACACATGTTTCTTCTAATCAATTCATACAGTGGATTACATAATAGGTATTAGGACCCCAAGCTAGAAAATTGAAATTCAAAATAACAGGGAAGTTATTAGAGATTACACAACATGGAGAAATAAAATTACCAATTGGGTAAAGATTATCCCAAGATTTAGCATGTAGAAATCAATCCAATCGAGACCAAAATTATAACATTTACTCCAGGAGTATTAGATGTTGGATGTATAGATATCGACGTGAGATGACTTTTGATGAAGTGCCCAAAAGACAAATTCTTGAGAATGATTAGATGGGTTTTAGTCAGTATGGTTGCCCTCATCATCTGAGATGATGATGTTAAAGTCACCACCAATTATCGAAGGAATATTGTTGTAGATTTCCAAAAAAGTTTTAAGTTTTGTGATAAATGGACTCTTGGTACGATTGATTCTTCATAGACACATGAGGAAGGTAGACTTGGTTGTATGCTTATTATTGATTATAATATAAAGTAGAAATATTATAAATATGTTTGAGGTTCCAACCAATAAGAAATCCTCCATTTAGGTTTGAGGGAGGTCTTAGAATTAAACTTCTTATTAGGTTTCCACCAATAGTACAAAGTTGGAAATTTTTTTATGATATACTTATTTGCATGAATGATTATCATGTGGATATAATGAGGTCTAATAAAATATTGAAGGAATTTCCATATTTTTGATGAAATAGCACAACAAAATTTTCAAGATGTAATTAGCACATGGACAAAATAGTTAAGGCAAATGAAACCAAAAAGTGGATATTTACAAGGATAGGTCCCCAACTTGATCATTGGATAAGGAAAAGGTATAATGTCATTCCATACCATATATTATTATCTGTAAGTTAAAGAAAATTTTGTATTGAGAGAGTAATGAAATGAAAATGCTATAAAAATTTAGGAAATCAAAGAAAGACTCCCAAGAGATAAAATTAGAAATAGGATCAAAACCACAATTCAACAATAAAGTCTACATGGGTATGAGAGCTACTAGTAGAAGTGATCACACTTGGCATATTAGGAGTGATATTAAAAAAATCGTTCAATTTATCATGTTTTGGAGTGGAATCTTCATCACCATTGTGATTGGAGTAGACAATTTTGTGCCTGATGAGCATGTCCTTCATATGTTCTACCATCATTGTTTATTATTATTTCATAGCTATTTAAGAGTTGAAGTGTTTTTTTTTCAACCATCAAGTTTGTAGAGTTATCATTGGATTTTTATTGAACAGAAACATCATTATCTTTTTGGTAGAGATAAAGAATACTATTATCGGAAAGGTTGGAATGAAAATGTGATATAAGAATTTGAATGGAATTGACATTCAAGTAGTGACATCTATCAGGTGTTTTGTGCCATATTTTTAGAAAATTATAGGTAGTGATTTGAGGCATTTTAGTTATGGTGTGTGGGTTCTAGTTTTGTATAAGAATATGTATTTTTTTTTAACTGAAACATGACCTATTTTATTGGGAAGTGGATTGTCACTGGTGTTCCCATCACCTTTAGATTTATCAATGGTTTATGTGCTAGGTATTGACCAAGTGATGGAATGATATGAAAGGTCAATAAAAGTTGCAATGGGTTCAAAATGATCTTTAATATTCATACATATAGTGTAAATACATTACCCCACTCTCACCTTGATCTTGTTAGGAAGTTGGGTAAATTTAGAACCTACAATAAGGTAAAAATAATCATCTTAATTGGTTGGTTGGAGTCTATATTGATGGATCTAATGGAGTTTGCCACACATATTAGAGGCTATGTCCTTGAAGGGACCAACATGACATAGGTATAATTGAATACTACTTATGGAGAGCCAACCTACTCCACTATCGGTGGTTGAAACCCATCAAAAAAATTATTACATCTAGAGATAGAGTGTTGGGTGAAACTAGACTAATTGGAGATGGCAAGAGGCAGTCCTCCAATGTGATTGGTAGAAGTAAGTACACTACTACAAGAAATGATTTCTACAACAATTGTTTTTTCCATTTTACAACATGTGTCGACCATTGTATAAGATTGTGTGATCTAATGGGGGTGCTTTATATGACAGTTGTTGCATATGTTGTAATATATATGTTTTGTACAATAGTTGGAGCATGTTGTCTTTTAGTAAATACACTCATTGTAATAAGGTGTTTTATACAACATGTGGTGCACCTGTCGTAATATATATATATATATATATATATATATATATATATATATATATATATATATATATATATATATATATATATATATATATATATATATATATATATTTACAAAAGTTGAAGCATGTTTCCTTTCACTAAGCACACATGTTATAATAGGGGTTTTCTATACACCATGTGTTGTGCCTATTGTAATATATTGATATTTATACAACAGTTGATTCACATTGTCTTTCACTAAGCACACCAGTTGTAATAGGGATACTTTTTACAATAGTTTCTTTCTTGTTGTGATGCATATGTTTTTACAAGAGATTTTGCATGTTGTGGATCACTAAACACACCTGTTGTAATAGGATTATATTTTCGTGACATACACGTTGTAATATAGGTGGTATGCAAACATGCATTGTTTCTTGTAATATCACACCTATTACAACATATCATTAACTATTGTATTTTATTAGAGTTTGACCGCTTCTATCAAACCAGTTTGTGTCAAACCAAATTGATTGATCAAATAAAATATATTTCAAATATTTATCACAGATATGAAATTATATTTATTAATTTTCATAAGAAAGCATATAATTGAACAAAATTTGCAGTAAATGTAGTGAAGAGCTTGCAATGAATTTTATATATAATAAATCATACACATAAAGATTCAATCATACAAACTAGAGAGTACACACTCTAAAGTTAAATTAAAAATGCTAAAAAAGATTCACTCATTTTTCTATGCTAAAGGTCATACGTCTTCTGCTCATGTCAGACAATATGGTGTATGCTCAAGAACACACATTGCCCACTCATTTCGGACCTCATCGGTCTCATTTTGGTTGAAGCAGCAGCTAGTATTCTTCAACTGATAACATAATCATATGCCATATATGTCAGCATATTGTAAACCATTCAATGTATTTGGAATTTTGAATAGCTTATATTTTTATAAATATTTCTAACTTTCATATCAAGGGTGTCTCTCATGTACTCCATCACATTATATGTACAATCTTTATTGTATGAATCCTTTAAACAATGTATAAAATTAACACAAAATAAATAGAAATAAATTAGTTAAAATGATTAGAGAGATATGTAAATTAAATTTTGTAGATTATTTCTAAAGGAAGGAAATAAAGAATTCTAAAGAAACAATATTACCAAGTGGTTATTCTAAGAAATACATGAAGAAAAAATTTCGAATGAACTCGACATTATAAGTATCAACACTTTTGTTGTTTTAGCCCTTGAAATAAACAAACCAGCATTTTTTTAGTTGACTTAAAGTAGATATTTGATATTATCTCAGAGATAACTAAATAGAAACTAAAAACCTGATTCCAAAAATTGTTGTCATTGTATGTCCATGTCGTTCTTCAAATCTCTTATGTTTTGACATTTTACAAGAGTGTTTCTTTTTACTTTTATCTATGGTGGTCTATTCTTTACCAAAGATATAGAATATATAAAAAAGTAGCAACACCACCAACACCATGAAGAAGAACATGAGGTGGAGGATAAAGAGGATTGTTAGGATAAGGAGGTGTTTCTCGCACAAATCTAGAATAAAATTTTCTAATTCTTAGATGAAATGTTCCTACTCAGATGGGGTACTTGCAGTTACAGAAAAGTCATTACTTACAAGATAGAGAAGTTTCCATATTCATTGCATCTTTTCTGAGTAAAATCAACAACAACACCTAAAGATGCAAGAAAAAAGAATTAAACATTAAATATACAGTGGAACTTTCTATAATTCCATATGTAGTATCAACAATGATGAAGGATCTTTTTTTTCATTTTTCCAGGGAAGTTGTACAAAAATTCCATTTTTTCTCATAACTTACAGATTGAGTAAGAATATCCATGCAAGTCTTAGGATAATTGGTTCATTGATAAGTGAAAGGTTGATGAATATTTGGTCATTGGAAGAAGACCATAATTATTTTGACATTGAAGTGTCATGATGGTTTGTGTAAGGACCCTGACCCATGTTTTGGGATAACCCTATTTATTTTTCTTAAGTATGTTGCTTATCTCCTTGCTCTAATCATCTGAGATGTAATTAGGGCATGTCGGAATCTTGAGTTCCTTGTTTGAGCATGTTTGGTTGATGTTGTGTTTTGTGAAGAGGTTTTAGTGAAAATTACAATTTACCCAAGTTAGGGGTTGATATGCAAGCTTGCCACCTCTAGTGTGCTCCTTATCTCTCTTGGCATCATCTAGAGGAGTGAGAGAGAGATGGACACCTTGGTTGAGTGGTGACATCCTTGGTGATGTTTTGCACTCATGTTTGAGGTGTGTTTGGGGTGTGCCTTGCACCTAGGAGTGTTGTCTCAAGCTTGAGAGCCTTGTTGGGGCCTTGTATCTGTTGTTGGTGTCTTGAGGGACATCCTATCAATTTTGGGGTGTCTCTTGATGCACCATATCGGTTTGTCACTCTAGGGTTTCATCCCTGTCGATTTGTGAGGGAGGAGGAGATGTGTATTTGCCTTGACCTAGGAAGGAGGCTTAGTGGGCGAGGTATAGTTCTTATCAACTTGTTGCATGGTGTTGCATGTGGCTCTTCCTTCATGGACATATGTCATCTAGGGTTCTTCGGTGGTGACACATTTCCTTTGTTCTCTCTTTCATCTCGCTTGTATATATACTTCTTTCTCTCCATGCAAGAGAATCCTTTAACCATCTTTGCTTTCCTCTTCCTTAGTGGATGATCTTGAGCTTTAGGGGTGCTCTCCCTTGGATATTGGCGGATGAGCTTAATCTTGTGATGTTCTATTTCTATCTTCTACCTTGGTAAGACATGGTCCTTAGTTTCCTTACTCTCTTTCTTTCTTCTTCTCAGCCATGGATCTTGTTTGCTTCTTTTTCCCTCTCGTGCTCTCTTAACATTGGTCCTATCTTCTCTTGGAGGTGTTGTGGTGATAGAACTTAGAAGATCTTCTTCTACCTTGGAGCTTAGATCTTGGTGGTGATCCTTGAGGCGAGTTATATAACTCTGAACCCATTTTTTGTCACCTTTTACTTGTTATCTTTCTCTTGATATATGGCATGTTATTTCTTCCATGCTAGTAGTTCCTTTGGGTAGTTTGTGACTTATTTTATTAGACGAACTTGGATTAGTTGTTTACCATGTGTTGTACATTTCTTTTACCTTGTTAGCAACATCGTCTTAAGGTTGAAGATGAAGTGTCTGACATGCTTGCGAGGTCGATGTGCTTGGGGAGGCCAATAGGTAGGGTAGGACAATATGTTGGGTGGTCGTCATGACTTGTGACACCCCTTACCGTTACCCTTGTGGCAGGTCATCACAACCTTGGTTGGATCAAGGATGACTCGTTCGGATGTTGTTAGCTCATCGTGCCATTAGGGATGAGTGGGTCGATGTTAGATGAGGGTGATTATATTCTGGTGAGTGTTGAAATTATGTGGTGTTGGATTGTGATAAGAGGAGTGTCAGCCAATATGCCCTGGGCCATTACGACTTGGTGTTGCAGCCAGGACGCGTTTCTTGATGTGTTGCTAAAATCTAAGAGGATCGTCGCTTTCCTATGTTGACACCCTAGGGCGTTTCCAGTTACCCTTGGTGACCGCCACACCAGTGTTGACGTTGCTAATAGGAGAGGGTGGCCGATACACCCTATTACCCAACACACCTATAGCCCATCACATCATGACGTTAACTCAAGATGTCGATGTTTGTTTTCCCTTAGAGGAAATACCTGATACCCCTTGTGGTTGACACTCTCTCTTCCTGAGGTGTTATGCTAGATGCAACCATGGTGATACCTAAATCGATACATACCTTGGGTAGGCAGACTGATACTCTACCTTGGTATGGTGGCTGATACCCTATCTTAGTGAGGTTGCCCGATACACTTAGGGTTAACTAATATCATAAGTATAAACCCTAGTTGGTACCTTGTGGTGGTGGTCGAGACACGCCATGTTGATGTTAGGGCCACATGGTAAAGTGTGACACTCTACGGAGTAGTTGTAAGTATAATGTGAGGGTTATGTTTCTATACCTCATAACATGTTATATAATGATAACGAGAAACATTCTTCTATGTCTCATAACATACCCCATAATGATGATGGGAGTGATAATTTAAGTAAGGTTGTTGATCCAATCTTGTAAACCTTAATTGGGTGAAGTGAAACCCTAATTGTTATGATGTAAAATGTATGATGTGATAAGTATAGCATAAGTCCTATAAGATGATGATGTTGATGATGCATTGCTTTATTTTTATCTGTTTCTAACCATGCAGGTGATATCAATTGATGTACATAGTGAGGTATGAGATATGATGGTTATGATCTATTGGACATTGGTCCTTGTGATGGTCATTGGTCATTGTGATGGACATTGGTCCTTGTGATGGACATATGATGAATACCAAGAATAAAAAGACATGATGTGATGAAATCACACTTAATGTGATTCAATTTGTTCAGGTGATGAGTTATGTCATGTTTATGTAGATCTTGTTTAGAGGTTATATATTGTAACTTGATTGATGTGTAAAGATGTTTAAATTGATCTAATTAATCACCTAAAATCTAATAGTGCAGTTTTCCCTATGCCATAGATCCATTCAGTGTGAGTACTTGCTGAATGGTGAAAAGAGTCTAACTTGGAGCGCATATTGTTGAATATGTGGGGTGCAAGTTGAGATATCTCCTTATGCCCTGAATGTATATGTATGTGATTGGTTGTGATCATACCCCAATAAAGAGTACAGTTGTAGTTGTAGCTCAATTTGAGATTTAGGAATGTTGCAGTCATATCCTAATAAAGAGTGTGGTTGTAGTCAAAATTCTCTAGCATCGTGACTTGTACCAAGGCGAGCTAGATGTGTACAGCTGAACTATAAGTCATTGATACCAGTTTGACTAATGATGTCACTGCAAATGTTCTCTTACTGACCAAGGGGATTAGGTCATGGGTTCCGACTCTTCTACTAGACCTTGTATGTCACTGATTTTGACTAATCAAGTGGTCGGTTGGATTTGGGTGGTACGACTCAAATCCTCGTGGCACAATGAAATATGTATCATGTGTGTAGTATAATTGTATAAGATCAAATATGAAAAAATTGCTTGAGGCCTTCCTTGATCTTATTACAATGTTGTTGATAGAAAATATACATGTTTTTCATATTTATTTTAAATTATTAAGATGTTTCATAATTCAAGACTAATTGTGCTCCTATTAATAATCATTGCCTGCTTCATCTTAGTTGTAGTTATATTGCTGATTATTTATCTTATCTGTGATAATAATAGAGTTGGTGGTGAGTTATATCTCCCACAGAGATTTGGAATCTCACCTCATGGGTTGCCCACACCCTTTTTAGGTGGACGAGCACGAAGAGGTAGATATCGTGCAGAGGAGCTTGAGCAGCAGCAAGAGAAGTAGTAGATGATAAAAGGTTGGAAATGTTGTTGGATGTCTTTTGTATATAGAGTCCTAGAGTCATCCTTGTACACTTGGGTCTTTGAGAAGGTTTTGTGGTTGTTTCATAGACATGCTTGTTTATATGGTTGGTTTGTGCCCTTTTATAGTAGATATGGTGGAATCATGTATATATGTTCTCAAATAGTTCTTTGGTTACAGGTTGACAACATGGCTTGTGAATGCTTTGAGGCATGAAAGGACTTATATGTAAAGGTTCTTGCTATATGGATGTCTTATGAAAAAGATTTTAATTTTTAACATTTTCCCGGTAATATATTCATTAACCTTTCTTCCGCAGTTATGTTTTGAGTAATCTCACTTTGTGTGGCAATGGGTGTCACATTTGGTGGTATCAGAGCTTTAGGTTCGCTGAGTCTACAGGGACCTAGGACTAGGGTTTGTGTCTGTTCTAGTGTCCTCTAGTCTATCTTATAGTCACTTCTGCTTATGCAGAAGAAGAAGAAGAGAAAGCTTAAAGAATGTCTGGAGAACACGAAGAACATGCTACCGAGAGAAGTGTTGTCGTGATAGGTGGTGGTGTAATGAACTAGGCATGAGAAGAACAGGTTCCTGAAGTCCCCCAGTTTGACCCAGCCATGATAGAAAACCCTTCCTTTCAAATACTTTGTGGGAAGTTTATTGCAAAGATGACTCATATGGCAGACAGGATGCCTGCATCTCAGCCTAGGGCACCAGTTCCTCATACCGAATCTTCAGGTACTAGGAAGACTTTTGAGTGGTTTTTCCATGTTGGGGCAGTTGAGTATGCGAGAATAGCTGACCTGACAGATGTAGATCTATGGCTGACTGAGCTTGAGAAGGCTTTCAAGATCCAGAGTATCCCTGAAGAGGATAAGGTGAAGCATGTGGTGTACCTCCTAAGAAGGAGTACTGACCATTGGTTGGCCATAGAGGAGGAAAAGAGACCCAGTGTTTTGGTTGGTTGGGAGGAATTCTGACGTGATTTTGTTAGTCGGTACTTCCCTTGGACGTATCTTGATGAGAAGATCAGTCAGTTTGAGAGGATTCAACAAGGATCCATGGCGATCAATGAGTATGAGGTAAGGTTTATGGATTTTTTAAGGTTCTATTCTCAAATGGATGCTATGGAGGATGAGAGGATTCATCATTATGACAAAAGGATTGAATGTTGAGTTGTCTACCCCAGCTGCTACTTTGGAGAATTGATAGTGGTTTGCTGCATTTGTGGAGTATGATCGAAGGATAAAACAATTGGTGAAGGAGAAGAGAGAGGCAAGTGCTAAGAAGTGGTCTACACAATTTTAAGGGAACTCGTCAGGTGGTTTTAAGAAGCCAAGGTTTTCTGCAACACCAGTTTCATAGAGGTTCAGTGCTTCGACGCAGTGGTCACCAAGCAAGGGTAGAGATTGTAGTTTTCTACCTACTAGAGCTCACAACACAACATCAGTATCAGTGACAGGGTCATCTAAGATGCGGATTGAGACCCGAGCCTGACACAAGTGCAGACATGTAGGACATCTAAAGTGGGACTGTCTAATGACGGATGATGAAGTGACCCAGCAATCGAGGTAGAGTAAGTAGGGCTCACAGAGACAGTAGAATAGTGGCATAGGAGGATGAGGATGTGGCCAAGCATCCCAAGATGGATCATCTACTCAAGAAAGCAGAGGACGGTGAAGACAATAGGAAATGGTTAGATTCTACGCTATGAGTCAGCCAAAGGCGGTGGTCAACCCATGATTGGTGATAGGTCAGATGGAGTTATTTCATTCTGACTTGTCTTCTTCTTAATTAATATATATTTTGGTTGACCTGGGTGCTATGCACTCTTTTATCGCACGTGAAGTGCTTAGTAGATGTGCTTTTCCTATTAGTTGTAAGAAGAATAATTTGTTTCTAGAAAAACCAATGGTCAGTTATACTATGTTGTAGGATGTGAGTCCTTCCTATGTTCTTTCCTTTTTCGGACACAACATACAAGTGGACCTCATACCACTTAACATGCATGGATTCGATATGATCCTTAGAATGGATACCCTGGAGAAGTATGGAGTGGTCTTGGATTGTAGTTCCAAGCAAGCAACATTTGTAGATGGTAGTGAGACATGGATCTTCCAAGGAGATAGGTAGATTATTCAAACATGTCTTGTATCAACTATGGTATCAAGGAAGCTTCTGAGATAAGGTTTTGAGGTGTTTTTGGCACACGTGGTGGATACAGAGGTGAGGAGTCTTAGTATCCAGGAAGTGTTGGTGGTTAGGGAGTTCGAGGGCGTGTTTCTTGAGGAGTTTCTAGGTGTTCCCCCACCCCGTGAGATTGATTTTGAGATCACTCTGGTTCTTGGTACGTAACTCATAGCTCAGACACCGTATAGGATGGCACTGACAGAGATGACAGAGTTGAAAAGACAGTTGCAAAAACTACTTGTCAAAGGTTTTTTCAGGCTGAGTACATCATTGTGGGGTGCTCTAGTGTTGTTCATGAAGAAAAAGGATGGGTCTATGAGGTTGTGCATAGACTATAGGCAGTTGAAAAAAGTCATGATAGAGAATAAGTATCCCTTGTCGATGATAAATGATCTGTTTGATCAGTTTCATGGTGCTACAAAATTCTCAAAGATAGATATGAGATCAGGATATCATCATTTGAGGATCAAGGAGGATGACATACCTAAGTCAGCTTTTAGTATGAGGTTAGGTATGGTCACTATAAGTTCGTGGTTATGTCGTTTGTGTTGACTAATGCACCAACAACATTCATGAATTTGATGAACAAGGTGTTCCAACCGTTCCTTGATCAGTTTGTAGTTGTCTTCATAGATGACATCTTGATATATAGTCATGATAGTCAACAACATGAACAACATCTTCGGCAGGCATTGACAATGTTGAGACAACACTAGCTCTATAACAAGTTTAGCAAGTGTGAGTTCTGGTTGAGGGAGGTAGCTTTCTCGGGGCATGTTATATCTGCAGAAGGAGTGTGCGTAGATCCTAAGAAGGTAGAGTCTATGACAGAGTGGGAATAGCCGAAGACGCTGACAGAAGTGTGTAGTTTTCTAGGTTTGGCAGGATACTATAGGAGGTTCATCAAGGACTTCAGCACTATCTCCATACCCCTAACAAAGTTTATGAGGAAGGATGTGCCATTCGTTTGGGACAATAGGTGTCAACGTGCTTTTGAGATGTTGAAGGAGAAGTTGACAAGTGCATTGGTTCTGGTCTTGCCTGAGCAAGGAAGAGGATACATTATCTTTTATGATGCATCTAAGAATGGTTTGGGATGCATGTTGATGTAGGATAAGTAAGTAGTTTCTTTTTGCTTCTCGACAGCTTAAGAAACACGAGGAGAATCACCTGACTCATGATTTGGAGCTAGCTGTTGTGGTTCTTCTTTGAACATTTGGAGGCAATATCTGTATGGGGAGAAGTGTCAGATCTTCACATATCACAAGAACCTAGAGTACATCTTTTCACAGTAAGAGTTGAACATGAAGCATCTTCGTTGGATGGAGTTGATCATAGATTATGACTGCACGATTAATTATCATCCGGGAAAGGCAAATGTCATAGCAGACACATTGAGTAGGAAGTCTTCATCCTCATCCATGGATAAAGGTCAATTGATTTCTTTGATGTGTCTTAGGTGAGACATGTTTGTCTCCTTACATCAAATGAATGCCAAGTTGGAAGTCTCCTTGTTTTATAGTTTGTTGGCACAGTTACAGATGAAGCCTATGTTGAGACAACAGATTAGAGAAGCGTAACAGACAGATAATGTGATACAATAGATTAGATCAGAGTTCGGCAGTGAGAAGCATGATGGTTTCTACAAGTCAGAAGATGGGACAATTTGTTATCACAGAAAGATAGTGGTTCCTGATGGTGATAACCAAGGAAGATGGTGTTGGAGGAAGCTCATTCATCTATGTATGCTATGCACCCATGTAGTACCAAGATGTACCATAATTTGAAGGATTTGTATTGGTGTCCAAGATTGAAGAAAGATGTAGATGAGTTTGTTACAAGATGAGTTGTGTGTCAACATATCAAAGTTGAGCATCAGAAGCATGTAGGAATGTTGCAACCGTTGCCTATACCTCAGTGGTAATGGGACCATGTAACTATCAACTTCGTGGTTGGTCTGCCTAGGACAACCAAAGGTTATCATTCCATTTGGGTGATCATTGATAGGTTGACCAAGTCAGCACATTTCCTTCCTGTGAAGACAACGTTCACAATAGAGAAGCTTGCTCAAGACTATGTTGATGAGATAGTGCATTTGCACCGTGTTTGTTATAACCACATTTGTGCCTAATTGGTAAACTAGGGTTTACCTGAATAATTACATGCCTGATTAGATTGAACATCGTTTAGACTTGATTGATGATAGTATCTCAATTGTGATGTTTAAAACCTAAGAATAAACTCTAATTATGATTTTAGTTTGAAGAATTAGGGTGTGAGAAATGTGAACCCTAATCGACAAAAATAAGGGTTTTGATAGTACATGAATATGGAATTTGATCAGGATAGCATTGTGGTAAATGATTTTTCATATTTTCTATGAATTTTATATTTAATTGAATTTTTCTTAAGATATGGATAACTCAAGCATGCATGTTGGAGAAAATTTTTAGAATATTTGTATGTTCTTTGAATGTGATTCTTTGTCAAACTATAATCCGACCGAAATGTTGATAGAGTGTTGTTTAGTAGTGTAGTGTTTGATTTTTAGTTATTTATTGGTACTTTTGAATGATCTAAAATTTGTACTAAAGCTATGACATTACATTTTAGACACAATTATCAATTTTTATAATTTTTGGAGTATTTTTGTCCTCTGAAATAAACTAATTATAGTAATTTTTACATAACAGAAAAATCTACTGAAATAAGAAAAAGTACAGTGAGGGGTTAATGTGTGAATTACCCAGGCACCTAAATTGCTCTATATGAGAAATCTAGCACCCAAGTAGCTCTCATATTTTGTGATCCATTCCAGAGAAATAAAATCCTAGAGAGAGAGGGAGAGTTAGGATTTGAGAGAAGAAGGTGGTGGAATTGCTGATCTAGGATTTCTCTATCCGAGATATGATGAAATCAAGTAAGTTTAGCTTTTTTGCATAGCCTTTCATGGTGAATCTTCTATCACATGTCAAGATTATATCCCTCCTCTTATTTGATTTGAAATGGTATCAAATCTTCCCCTTTTCTCACTCTTTCTTCATAATCCCCCATTTCTAGGGTTTCCATGTTGAAAGGAAGAAGAAATTGGTGATTTGCTACGATTTTGATATGGATTCAAGATTTTCAAAGATGGGCTGCATTTTTAAGGTGTTTTCACACCTTAGGGTGAGTGGGTATTTCCTTTAAATAGTAGATTGCAAAAAAAATGTATTAAATGATCAATAATATTTACTTGTTTTGTATGTGACTACAAACCCTAAAATGCCCTTTTGACCTAGCTTCTGCAAGATGATATGAAATAGATTATTTCCCTATTGTGATGGATTTCAGTTGGTTACAAATGATTATTTTATCTGAATCCATTGTACATATAAGTCAGATAAGATCTTGTATTTTATTTGATGATATTAATGTTTGCTTGATATATCTGTAAAGATGGTGAAATCCTAAATGAATGGAAAGTTGGAAGTTTGTGAATAGATTTATGAATTCAACTGATGTGATTATTTTATTGTTATAAATTAATTTATTTAAGGTTATTCTTGATGCACGATATTTTAATGAATATCTTTGAAGCCCTAGTTAAATTCATACCAGGGTTTCATATGCATGACTAAGTTATGTGACAATTTGAGTTTCTAGCTGAATCATTTTATATGCATACACATTTTGATTTGTGATGCAAAAATCTCTAGCAGAGTTAATTGAGATGAAATGCATAAGTTGTTATGGTAATTTAAGAAAATAGACAAGGCATTTCCCTAGATAGGGAAGTCATTGATCCCTTCATGCATGAATATCAGAAATGTTGAATGTAAATGTTTATATCATTAGCCATGATATCTATTTGAACATATGAGAATTCTTCTACCTTGAGAGAAGAGTAATGAGTATGTTAAGCATCTAAGAAATGAGGTACCATAAGATAAGGGTAACCAATATGTTATGCATTCAACTAAGTATTATCGGTGAATCTAGTCTAATAGCTCCAGTAGTCAGTAAAACTACAATATTAATAGTAGATGCCCTAAACATCATAGAACTCTCCTTGGAGGTTTGTACCGAGATGGGTGAAATAGGCTATGGACTATCAGAAATAGGAAGAAGTAGCCCATAACTGAGTATCTAACATCAATCGATTGGATATCGGTGGTACTTCAATTGAATAGCATAGTACCAAATAATAACCAGAGGTCCTGGTGGTACTATTTTAGTAGTAGGGGTATCCAATAATAATTGGAGATCCAATGGTACCCACTAGTTGAAGTATACACCCCTTGTGTACCTACTCCTTCTGGAAGTTACCCTATATTGCGTGTCTACCCTTGAGGAAGTCTTACATGAGATATAGGCTTTTTAGCCTAGAGGCACCCCTCCAGAGTACCCAGGACAAGGGGGCACAACTTACAGATGTTGTTTAGCCACAGTTAGGCCAGGCGTGGCAACCTCACTGCAGACCGAGGTAGCTATAGCAGTCTTAAGATCCCGAGTGTACCTTAAGACTTGTATGGTAAGTCACGCGGTAGTGGCTTTTGCTTGGATGGTACAATCCAAGTGAGTTGAGGGGAAAAGTAAAAGAAAAGTTAATTGAGTTCAATTGAGTTTAGATAAGGAGTACAATAGTCAGATTAGTCAGTTGTGTTTAGTTATCCAACATAGTAGTAGTCAGTTCAGTAGTCAGGTCAAGTCAAAGTTAATGAAAGATTACAAAGAGAATAATGAAAAAAAGTTTAGATATTTATATATTACTACTGATGCATAATCAAATGAATGAGAGGTTAACCAAGTGTGTGAAGTTATTCAATTACTCTTTGTATGTTTCTGGATTATTAGTTTTCTTTGTGATTAATTAAGTATGTTCATATATTAATTCACTCTTGTAGATATCTAAAGTATCTTGACATATTTATCTTTGTGAATGGTTAGTCTCTTTAAAGCTTATTGTTGTTATAATTGATATCAGTTGATCAACAATATATCTGTAATTATATCAGTTCTTTAGGTTGCTTCTTTGAAGTACTCATTCACTGAGCAAGTAGGATCACTCCTCTACTAACAATTTTTAGGGATAACTCATAGACTAAATAAGTCATTGCATTAGAATAGATCTACCACAGGAGTTAAGTATGAGATTAGTTAAGTTCAGTTGGTCCCTGTCATTCTAGGTCCTTGTAAAGAAGTGAGAGAGTTGTAAATGATGATGTTTATCCTTGTTTTCTTAATAAGAGAGTATGTATATGATTATCATGTCATATGTACATAGAATTATGAGAAATAGAATGAATGTTTAGATATGTATCTTTTTTTGAGATCATATTAGAGTAATCAAGGTTTAATTCCCTTATAAAGTTTGTTTATGTGATTGAATGCAAAAAGAAAAGGAGTTTGAGATAGAGGGAAAAAATGGGAGTGAACTTTGTATGAAGTAAAATCCTCAAACTTATACCCTAATCTCATGATTAGTGGTAATCGTGGGATGTGGGTGTAACAGCTTGGTATCAGAGCTTAGGTTGAGTTTTCAGGGACCATTAGGATACAAAGTCAGAGTTATTAGTGTGGTAGTAAGGAGGTGATGAGTCTATAGCTCTGGGAGGTCTAAATATTTAGATACCCTAGCTCGATATTTGATTACCTAGGTTGACCAGTATAAAGCTACTTTGTCTATTCTTCTCTGGATGCTCTGGCCAGGTACGTAGAGGAAGGATGGGCTAGAGAGAAACCCTAGAAATATTAGGGTTAGAAGGCCGGAAAAACTGGATGAATTGAGCATAAAAATAGAATGTGATGTAACTCTTATTTTATATTGTTTCTTTGATTGGATGTCAATGGAAATGCTCTTATATATTTGAATTTGAATATTCAGTTCTTAGAAATATATGTGGTCCTTTAAGATTCTTGTACACTATGAAGTTAATTCAATTATTGTTTACATTATTTGTATCAATTGGACCAGAAGTTTTCTTCAAATGATTTTACCCTGAGTGGATATTATTTCTATATGTTTGAGATATATAGAAGTGAGTTAATCCTGAGTAGCTCTTGTCTTGGGCACTATAGGTTCGGCCTGGTCCGGTTGCCTGGATGCATTACTGGGATCTAATTACTCCTATTAACAATATGATTAGAGTAGACTCTGGATAAACCAGACCCACATCATAGTGAGAATGTACATACACCAAGATGTTGAAATATAAGAGAAAGATTAGAATAGCTAAGAATCAATTGGAACTGATATCAAAGATCTAACTTTGGGGCCTTAGATAAGAAACCCTGAAATGGGAATGAAGGTAGAGGGATATAGATACAAGACATGCATTAATATATAACATACAAAATGAAGAAGAAAGAAAGGATAAAGAGAACTAAACTATATAACTATATGTAGAACTTTATCCAATCTGAAATCAAGGAAAGATAAGAGAAAACTACATGGAAAGCCAAGATATAAAGAATCAATTAGAATGAATGGATCATATAATAGAGTAAAATGTACTTACATACTCTACAACAAAAGGAAAATAGTAGAAAAGAGTTAAGTATGCAATAAGTACATAGAAGTGAAGTTTAGAAGAATGAAAGTGAAGAGAACTAGATAAACATGTAAATTATAAGACTAGGATAAGAAACTAAGATGAAACAAAAAAGAAGTGATGGAAATGATGAGTTTGATTTAGAAAGAAGGGTTACATGATACAAAGATGAGCGTGGATTGTGTACTCTTATCATAAAGTTTAAAGTATTCATCCTTACTAGATTTTGATTCAAAGTCTCTATGTAGTAACAACCTAGTTGACATCAAGTGTGTTCAATAGATTCCTAGTGATGAAATGGAACTAGTTCCTAGTAGAAGAATAAAGGTGTTGCTAAATAAATGAACAACTCATATAAAGGTAAATTGTATTTAGAACATAAAAGCTTGATTGAAAAGGAAGCTACGGTTGACCCCTGCATGAGACGTTTGATTTAAAATGAAGGACATGTGATGTATTATGCATAAGATAAAGCTAGTAGGGAGGATATTGGTTTAGAATTTCAACTAGATAAAATTAAAAGGATGATAAGGAAGTTTATATGGCATGGAATATGGAATCATACACAAGAGTGAGAAACTTGATCATAAGAGATAAGTAAAAGTAAATAATGTCATAAGGAAGAGTAGAAAATAGGTAGTCAATGATAGAAAATAAAGAAGGGGTTGAAACATGAGGGAGTTATATAGATGATAAAAGAGAAATTATGAGATGTGAGGTAATGTGAAATAGTCTAGATTCCTTGATGATGATTAATATGAGAATTGTGTTAAGTGAATACTCAAAGATTATAATTCTATGTCTCAAAATCAACTTCTCTTCTGTATCCACCTTTGTGAGTGTACCATGGGATGAAGTGCTAAGGAAATATATCATAAACGATACAAAACCATCATGAGAGACACATCTACTGAATATATTAATGACACATAATATGATGATGAAACTGTAGCAGGGTAGATCAAGAAAGCAATCTATCAAAATGGTAAAGTAAGAGAAATGAAATTCAAGTGGTAAACACAAGGAAGACTTTAATAAACCTCAAGAGAGCTATGGTTTGCATATCGAAATAATGAAGTAAAATAATGTCACAATAACATCATGCTTTTGATAAGTATAAAACCTTAGATTGTTTAGGGTTTTAACAGCTAAATGGATGTCAATAGTTATTTGGCCTTGAGCATGAACAACTCTATAAAATAAAATCCTGAGATCACCAATATGAGGAGAAAATAGCAGTTATAGTATTCATGGGTTTAAAGGTTGCAAATGTAAAAGAGAGATAAACAATATGGAAATGAGTATGAATGAAGGATAAGAAATAAATTTAAAATATAAGAAGTGTGATTTGAACAAAAGGAGAAGTGCACCATGAGAAAAGTGTAATCTAAATAAATTCTTACAGTGATACCAAGAATGATGAATAATCTACTCTTACCTTGAATGTTTCAATGCTAGGATGTTTATTCTATATGATCGATATGAGAAGGATAAGTAAGAGGAAGTTGTAATGAATAAGAAGAGAAATTAGAGAAAAGAAATGGCTTTCAGCAATATGTGAATTTGTTTTCAAGAAATATAGTTTGTTGAAGGCATTTGAAAGGATGAAAAATTATTTTACATATGACTTCAATTGTACATGTGAGATCAATATACTAAATTGGAATGCGTTTTATGGTTTCAATCATTCATATCAGTAGTCTAACTCAGTTTTATACAATTATTGTTACTTATAGTCTTGCAATTTATGAGTGTTTTTCTATTAGTGTGGCAAAATAGTGAAATTCAGAATAGAAGGTGAACTATTTTTAATAACTATGGTGTGATGTAGAAAAATATATACATATTGATGTGTATGAATTAATATAGCAGGATCAGATTACCAGTACCGAGGTAACATCTCAACACAGTATGACAAAAAATAGTTGTTTATCTATCTCTTTCCTATGACTGATTGTGACAAAAAAAATATTCTTCAACTATCATTGAGAAGTATTTCTTAAAATATGTTGTGATTAGAAGAGAAACAAATGACTCAATGTTGAAAATAACATTCAAATATGAAATACAAGAGTATAGTGACACATAATATTTCAAAAGTTTATAAGAAACTTTGAATATACTTTGTTTGCGTATATATGTTTTAGGGACAAAACTTTTACAAGGGGGTGAGAATTATGATGACCGCATTTGTGCCTAATTGTTTAATTAGGGTTTACTTGAATTATTACATGCTTGATTAGATTGAACAACATTTAGACTTTATTAATCATAGTATCTCAATTGTGATGTTTCAAACCTAATAAGAAACTCTAATTATGATTTTAGTTTAAAGAATTAGGAATTGAGAAATGTAAACCCTAATTGGAAACAATTAGGGTTTTGATAGTACAAAAATATGGAATTTGATCAGGATAGTAGTGTGGTAAATGATTTTTCATATATTCTATTATTTTAATATTTAATTTAATTATGTATATGATATCAATAACTCAATAATGCATGTTGGAGAAAAATTTCAGAATATTTGGATGTTCTTTGAATGTGATACTCGATTGAACTATACTTGGATCGAAATGCTGACAGAATGTTATTTAGTAGTGTAGTGTTTGATTTTTAATTATTTATTGGTAATTTCAAATGATCTTAAATTTATACTACATCTATGAAATTACATTTTAGACATGAGGATAAATTTTCATAGTTTTTGAAGGATGTTTGACCTCTGAAATAAATGAATTATAGTAACTTTTTTATAATAGAAAAAACTGCTAAAATAAGAAAAAGTATAGTGAGGGGTTAATGTGTAAATTACCCAAGCACCTAAATTGATCAATATGAGAAAGATAACACCCATGTGTCTCTCATATTTCGTGATCCTTTACAGAGAAACAAAATCCTAGAGAAAGAGGGAGGGTTATGGTTTGAGAGAAGAAAGTGGTAGAATTGCTGATCTAGGGTTTCTCTATCCGAGATATGATGAAATCAAGTAAGTTTATCTATTGGTAGAAAATCTCTCTGGTCACACACATCTCCAAGGGTTTCTCTGGGTGATGATGATGACTCAGGGTTCTCCTCACCATCGAGGTGATAACTCTTGCGATTTGCAGGTACCCTCCACTCCATGGCGGAAGAGCTTGTGGAATGCTACACATCTCTAAGAGTCAGGGAAGAGGAAGAGTCAGACATACTGGACCTGAAGGACATGATCACCGGAGATGAGAATGAACACATCGAGCTTGCCCTGGTCGAGCGGATAATGACGAAGAGGCCATATAATTTCCCAGCTTTTAAACGTACCATGATCAACATATGGTCTTTGAGGAAGGAGGCGGGGTTCCGACAGATATCCAACAATCTATTTGTGATCCAATTTTTGCACTAGAAGGATAAAGAGAAGGTTCTTGCGGAGGAGTCATGGAATTTCGATAACCACCTACTCGTGGTGAAGGATATCAGGCCGGAGGATACACCGATAGAGATGATTCTCAACTCAAGTCAGTTTTGGATCCTTTTATATAATCTGCCGCTAGGGTATCGGTCGGAGGAGGCCATAAGAGTGGCGGCGGGGAAGATTGGCAGAGTTTGCATGGTGGATAGGTGTGATATGGGCTGGGGTGCTTCATGCCAGGCAAGAGTCGAGATCTACATCACTAGGCTGATCTGAAAAAAGCAGAAGATACAGGATAGGGAGGGGAAGGTTGTTGAGGTGGAGGTCAAGTATGAGAGGATGCCGACGTTCTACTACTTGTGTGGAGTGATAGGGAACCTTGAAAAGGATTGTAGGGATGAAGAGGAGGAGGAAGACGATGGACTGATCCTGAGGAGGTGGGGACCATGGGTCAAAGCGTCGCCGATGAAGTGATGGAAAGTACCTTTAACGGAGGAGCTACTGGGCAGAGAGAGTGCAACCAAAGAACTCAGGTTCGTTTCCAATCCATCAGGATCCAAGTCTGCTGTGGGAAGTAGGCACCATGGTGACGGCGCTAACAGTGGAGGACCTAGCATCCATCAATGCGGCCAGGAGGGTGAGGATGATGTGGGGGAGACGGGGGACTCCACATCAATGGAGGTCCTACAGGAGGTCTTCGCCAGGCGGAAGGACAGAGATGAGAAGGGAGAGGGCTACGGTAGGGGCAACGTTAAATACGGGAGCCTCAACCATCATTCACAGGGGGGAAGGAAGACAATAGAGAGTACTTTCATTCCAGTTGTCGGTCAGGAATCTGGCGGATTGGGACCTCCAGCGAACATCCAGTAGGTGGGAGACGGGCTTCTAGGCGATGAGGGGCGAGTGGAGGCTACCGCGGCACGGTGGGAGAATTGTCAAACTCGGAAGGAAGAGGAGCACCTTGTGCATCATGCAGAGTAGATAGACATCCCTCCGCTGTTAAGGAAGGGCATTGTCGAGGGTGTGGAGATAGTAGCACAAGGCGTGGGCCTCATCATGAGGAAGAAAACCCTCTCATGGATAAGGAAGGGCATCAACAGGTTGGGGGTGAGCAACGTCACCCAGGACACGACCCTACTCAGAAGGAAGGTCATCTAGAAGCTAAAGAGAGACAATGTCAGGTGCAAAGGGAACCAAGTTATACTGGGGCCAGTTCTGAGCAGGTTCTCAATGGAGGGAATAATGAAGATGAGGACAGGTTTGCCCATGGACAGCCAGGGATATTCACGGGAAGGATACAAGGAAGACAATAGAAGAATACAGGGGGGAAGGGAAGGAGGGTGAGAAGGCATATGAGGTTGGGTTCCAGTCAGGGGGTTCATGAGGAGGAAGGGAAGGCGAGTTCTATAGGGCATGTCGGGGGGAAAATGGGAAGAATGGGGGCATAGGAGCCTCAGGAGGAGGCTGAAGGAGAATGGGGAGTATGGGGTAAGCGTTTAAGGAAGGAGGTCTAGGAGGTACCTTTAATTCTTTTAGTAGCGGGCACTGGGGAGGTCCAGGCCCGTGAAGGGTGATGAAAAATTTATGTTGGAACGTCCAGGGCTTGGGTAGCCTTGGGACGATAGACTCTCTCAGGAGGCAGTGTTGGAGAGAGATGCCCGACTTAGTCTTTGTCATGGAGACTATGTGTAGAGTATGTGATCAGGAGTCGGTGAAGAGGAAGTGTGGGTACAATTCGGGGTTCGACGTTGATAGTAGAGGAAGGGCAGGGGGTTTGGTTCTGTGGTGGAGAGGAGATGAGGTTGAGGTGAAGTCCTTTTGAGATCACTATATCAGTGCAGTGGTGGGTTTGGAGGGTAGCCCGAAGTGTTTCTACTTTGTCAGTATTTATGGATGGGAAGCTATAAATGAACGTCATCTTACTGGGAAGCTGATGGAGGATATCTGTGGTCAGGATACGTGGCCCATTGTGCTAGGTGGGGACTTCAATGAAATCTTGTCTCATGTTGAGAAGAAAGGAGGACAACAAAGGAGTGAATGGCAGATGTGAAATTTCAGGGAGGCTATCGACAGGTGCCAGCTGATGGACTTGGGCTCTTCTAGGAACAAGTTCACTTGGAAGCGTGGTTTGCAGGCAGACGACTTTATTCTGGAAAGATTGGACAGGTTCCTGGCGGATAGGAAATGGCGTGACATCTTCAATATCAGAAAGGTGAAAAACTTTCCTATTCTTAATTCTGATCATGGGCAAATTCTTTTGTGGGCGGAACGCAGAAGACAGGTGGAGGGCCAGATGGGGAAAAGGTTTAGGTTTGAGACCTTTTGGCTTTCTTCACCGGAGTGCAAGGAGGTGGTCACACAGGGATGGGACAGTAACCACGTGTTAGGCCTCACAGGGCAGACAAAGATATGTGTGGAAAAGTTGGAAGGATGGGCGGCAGATGAATTTGGAAATATAAAAAGTAGGATACTAAAGACAGAAAATAGGCTTACCAAAGTACAAAACCGACCACCTTCTCATGATATGTTACAGGAATGCGAGATGTTAGCCAAAAAGTTGCATGAACTCCAACGGTTGGAGGAGAGCTATTGGTTAGCCAGGGCCAGAACTAATGAAATGAAAGATGGGGAAAGGAATACTAAATAATTCCATCATAAAGCCAGCCAAAGAAAGAGAAGAAACACTATAGGCAGACTCTTTAAAGAGGATGGCAGTTGGCACACAGAGCCAGAGGCTATTGCTGAATTTATTTCATCCTACTTCAACTCTCTCTTCACTAGCTCAAATCCTTCAGGAATGGAGGAGTTTTTAGAAGGGCTGTCACGAGTAGTGCCGGAAGTCACTTTTTCATATTTAGATCATGTTCCCACAGAGGTGGAGGTGTGGAAGGCTCTACAACAAATGCATCCCAATAGGGCCCCAGGTCCTAACGGGATGAAAACTATCTTTTATTAGAAATTCTGGGGAGTTATTAGAAACAACCTGTTATCCTTTATCTCTAAATGGTGGAAAGAGGAGGTCAGTTTATTGGATATCAATGACATGGATATTGTGCTCATTCCCAAGACAAACAGCCCAGTCCGGTTATCGGAATATCATCCAATCAGCCTTTGCAATGTATCTTACAAAATCATTACTAAGGTTCTGGCTAACAGAATGAAGCTGTGGTTGCATGACATGATTTCTGAGAATCAAAGTGCTTTTATAGGTTGAAGTATGATCACGGAAAATTCCCTTGTATATTATGAAACATTTAACACCATGAAGTACCGGAAGAAGGGGAAAGAAGGATTGATGGCTCTCAAGTTGGATATGAGCAAGGCCTATGATAGGGTCGAGTGGCCTTTCTTGGATAAGGTCATGAGGAGGATGGGAGTGTCGGGTACTTGGAGGTCCAAAGTGATGGAGTGTGTTACTAGAGTTTCCCACAACTTCATCCTCAATGGCAGTAGGAGGGGATCTTCAAATCCATTTAGAGGTCTTCGCCAAGGTGATCCTATATCTCCCTACCTCTTCCTTTTTTGCACTGAAGCACTATCTTTTTCTTTGTCTAAAGCAGCACAGGTACACAAAATTCATGGGACGAGGATTTGTAGACGGGAACCACAGGTTACTCACCTCTTTTTTGCAGATGATAGCATTGTGTTCACAAGGGATACCTCAGAAGAATGCTCCGCTTTAGCTAAAGTTTTCAGCCAATACGAGAGGGCATCCGGGCATAAAATCAACTATGAGAAGACAGAGGTGTCCTTTAGTGCGAACGTCACTGGAGAAAGATGTGAGTTGATCAAGAGCCGATTGCAAGTGAGGTAGGTGGACAAACATGAAAAGTATCTTGGACTCCCTACGGTGGTTGGGAGATCGAAGAAGCTTGTGTTCGCTGCGATAAAAGATAGAGTGTGAAAGAAATTATAGGGATGGAAGGAACAACATCTCTCTAGGCCAGGCAAAGAGGTGTTGATTAAGGCGGTTATCCAAGCTATCCCGACGTATCTTATGAGCATCTTCAAGCTTCGAGTAGGCTATATTGATGATATCCACGCAATGATGGCAAGGTTTTGGTGGGGTTCAAAGGAAGGGGATAGGAAGATTCACTGGATGAGTTGGGAGAGGTTATGCAGGCCCAAAGATTGTGGAGGAATGCAGTTCTGAGATCTGAAAGCCTTCAACATTACACTACTATCCAAACAAGGGTGTATGTTGGCAGTACACGGTGATTCCCTTGCGGCCCAGATCCTGAAGGAGAAATATTTTAGGTCCTCATCTATCCTACACGTAGAGTTGGGCGGGAATCCCAGCTATACTTGGAGGAGTATTTGGGGAGCTTTACAGCAGGTGAAGAGTATCTTTCTTTGGTGGGTGGGGGACGGGGGAAGCATAAACATATACAGGGATAGGTGGATTCCACAGTTCAGTGGCATTGTACATAGGTATTTGATATAGGGACCGGTGGAGTATAGGACAGTGAGTGATTTGATTTGTAGAGGGCCGAAGAGATGGAATACGGAAGTAGCGGAGGCTTGTTTTCCTACACACATAGCCAAGAGAGTCCTCAACATCCCTTCATCGCAGCGGAATAGAGAAGACAACATTTTTTGGGAGAGGGAGAGTAGTGGTACGTTCTCAGTCTGTAGTGCTTACTTTCTTCTCTGGGAGGGAGCAGACTTAGTAGATGGTGCGGACACAGATTTATGGAAGAAACTTTGGAAGCAGAGATGGCCGCCAAAGCTGAGACACTTTGTCTGGAGAGCTCTTAGGAACATTCTCCCCACCAAGGTATAGCTTATGAGGAAGCAAGTGACACAGGATGACAGATGCCAACATTGCGCCCATAGAGAGGACATTTCCCATCCATTGATGCACTGTGCTCGGGCTAGGCAGATTTGGGTCACGGGCGAGTTTCATTGCACGAGGTAGTTGGAGGCACATGATGTGGGGAGCTTTGTGAGGAGTTTGCTTGAGGAGGGGGATGGCCGACGCAGGGATGAGGGAGCCACTCTTCTGTGGGTGGCATGGACATCAAGGAACAAAGAACTTTTTGATGATCACCCGCCTATCTCCCGGGACTTGCGGTTGGCTTCATCGACTTGGTGGCGGATTATGCTCGATATCACATGGAAGTGGCACACTCAGTAGTCGAGCATGGACCAGTTACATGGAAGTGGCCACCACCGGGCAGCATGAAGATCAATATTGATGCGTCTCTCACCATTGCGGATGATAATGGTTGCGGCGCAGCCATTAGGGATGAGCACGGAGAGCTTTTGTGGACTTTCAAGTGTCGGATAGAGCATCCATACTCAGTGCTTAGTGCGGAGGGTATGACTATTTTTCACGGCATGCGACTCGCTCTCAGGGAAGGATACATGGATATAGTGGTGGAGACGAACTGCTTGCTTTTGGTGGAGGCGGTAAAGAAGGGGAACGGCGGACACCGCTATGAGGAGATCATCATCTGTGACATCATAGATCTTTCTCTTAGTTTCCTTTCTTTTAATTTTCTTTTTGTTCGGAGGCAAGGCAATAGAGTAGCACATTCCTTGGCTTCTTTTGCCTATCATTTTGTTAACCCTCACTATGTTAGGGAGGGCTTCGAGGATCGGATCCTTGTACTGGTTGCAAACGATTTGATTACTTAATAAAATGGCGAGCGCCCTTTATAAAAAAAAAGTAAGTTTCACTTATTTGCATAGCCTTTCATGGTGAATATTCTCTCACATATCAAGATTTCGTCCCTCTTATGATTTTATTTGAAATGGTATCAAATCTTCCCCTTTTCTCACTCTTTCTTCATAATCCCCCATTTCTAGAGTTTTTGGGTTGAAAGGAAGAAGAAATCGGTGATTTGCTATAGTTTTGATATGGATTTGAGATTTTCAGAGATGGGCTGCATTTTAAAGGTGTTTTCACACCTTAGGGTGAGTGGGTACTTCCTTTAAATAGTAGTTTGCACAAAAATGTGTTAAATGATCAATAATCTTTACTTGTTTTGTATGCGACAACAAACCCTGAACTGCCCTTTTGACCTAGCTTCTGCAAGATGATATGAAATAGATTATTTCCTTGTTGGGATGGATTCCAATAGATAAATCGTACTATAAATGCATACAAATTATCTAAATGAGAATTCCTAAAGTAACTGCAGAGTTTATATGAAAATAGCGAAATCTAGGGTTTTCGACTATGACTAAATTGTTGTATAATTGAATAAAGAAGTTTGTCTATTTGAATCTCCTTGGTTACAAGTGATTGTTCTATTTGAATGTGACATACATATATGCCATATAAGATCTTGTATTTCATTTTATGATATCAATGTTTGCTTGATATATTAGTAAAGAGGGTGAAACCCTAAATGAATGGAAAGTTGGAAGTTTGCGAATAGATTCATGAATTCAACTAATGTGATTATTTTATTGTTATAAATTTATTTATTTAAGGTTATTCTTGACACACTATATTTTAATGAATAGCTTGGAAACCCTAGATAAATTCATACCAGGGTTTCATATGCATGACTGATTGAAATGAGTTACATGATAATTCGAGTTTCTAGATGATTATCATTTTATATGCATACACATTTTAATTTGTGATGCAGAAATATCTAGCTGAGTTGATTGACATGAAATGCATAAGTTGTAATGGTAATTTAAGAAAATAGAAAAGGCATTTCCCTAGATAGGGATGGCGTTGATGCCATGCATGAATATGAGAAATGTTGAATGTAAATGTTTATATCATTAGACATGATATATGTTTGAACATATGAGAATTCTTCTATGTGCATGAGAAATGAGAAACCCTAAGAGAAGGGAAATGTGTATGTTAATCATCTAAGAAATGGGAAACCCTAAGATAAGGGTAACCAATATGTTATGAATTCAACTAAGTATCAACTGTGAATTTAGTCTAATAGATCAAGTAGTCAGTAAAACTACAATACTAATAGTAGATGCCCTGAACACTATAGTACCCTCCCTGGAGGTCTATACCGAGATGGGTGAAACAGGCTATGGACTATCAGATATAGGAAAAAGTAGCCCGTAACTGAGTATCTAACATCAACCGATTGGATATCGATGGTAATTCAATTGAGTAGCATAGTACCCAACAATAACCAGAGATCTTGGTGGTACTATTTTAGTGGTAGGGGTGTCCAATAGTAAGTGGAGATCCCGTGGTACCCACCAGTTGAAGTATACAACCCTTGTGGACCTACTCCTTCTAGTAGTTTCTATGTATTGCATGCCAGCCCTTGAGGAACTGTGTTACGTGAGATAGAGGCTTTTTATCCTAGAGGCACCCCTCCTTAGTATCCAAGACAATGGGCCACAATTTAGGGACATTGTTTAGCCTCTGTTAGGCCAGACGTGGCAACCTCACTGTAGACCAAGGTAGTTATAGCAGTCTTAAGGTCCCGAGTTTACCTTAAGGCATGTACAGTAAATCATGTGATTGTGGCTTTTGTTTGGATGGTACAATCCAAGTGAATTTATGGGAAAAGTAAAAGAAAAGTTAATTGAGTTCAATTGAGTTCAGATAAAGAGTACAATCGTCAGATCAGTCGGTTATGTTTAGTTGACCAACATAGTAGTAGTCAGTTCAGTAGTCAAGTCAAGTCAAAGTTAATTAAAGATTACAAAGAGAATAATGAGAAATATGTTTAGATATTTGTATATTACTATTGATGCATAATCAGATGAATGAGAGGCTAACCAAGTGTGTGAAGTTATTCAATTACTCTTTGTATGTTTTTGGATTATTAGTTTTCTTTGTGATTAATCAAGCATGAACATATATTGATTCACTCTTGTAGATATCTAGAGTATCTTGTATTTATGTTTGTGAATTATTAGTCTCTTTAAAGCATATTTTTGTTATAATTGATATCAATTGATCAAAAATATATATGTAATTATATCAATTCTTTAGACTGTTTCTTTGAAGCACTCATTCACTGAGCGAGTAGGTTCACCCCTCTACTCACAATTTTTAGGGATAACTCGTGGACTGAAGAAGTCATTGCATCAGAGTAGATCTGCCACAGGAGTTAAGTATGAGATTAGCTAAGTTTAGTCAGTTCATGCCACTCTAGGTCCTTGTATAGAAGTGAGAGAGTTGTAAATGATGATGTTTAACCTTGTTTCCTTAATAAGAGAGTATGTATATGATTATCATGTCATATGTACATAAAATTGTGAGAAACGGAATGAATGTTTATATATGTATCTTTAATGTTGAGATCATATTAGAGTAATCAAGGTTTAAATCCCTTGTAAAGTTTGTTTATGTGATTGAATCTGAAAAGAAAAAGAGTTTACGATAGAGGGAAAAAAGTTGGGAGTGAACTTTGTATTAATTAAAATCGTCAAACTCATGCCTTAATCTCATGCTTAGTGGTAATCATGGGATGTGGGTGTAACATTGTTCCATCAACGATCATGTCTGATAGAGGTCATTAGTTTACAAGTTGCTTTTGGGAGAAACTGCATATATCCTTGGGTACATAATTGAAGTTTAGTACTGCTTTCCACCCATAGATAGATGGTCAATCTGAGAAGACCATCCAGATCTTGGAGGATTTGTTGAGGGCATGTGTTCTTCAGTTCTCAAGCAGTTGGGATGTACATTTTAATTTGATAGAGTTTTCCTACTACAACAGCTATCAGAGTAGCATTGATATGGAACCAAATGAGGCATTGTATGAGAGACATTGTAGATCTCCATTGTGTTGGTATGAGGTAGGTGAGTATCAACTTCTCGGTCCTGAGCTTGTACAATAGACAACATAGAAAATCAAAGTGACACAATAATAGTTGAAGGCAACATAGGATAAACAGAAGTCGTATGCAGATAATCATCATAGACCCTTCGAGTTCGAAGTGGGAGACAAGGAATACTTGAAGGTTTCTCCTTGGAAGGGTGTTATGAGGTTTGGGAAGAAGGGTAAGTTGGCTCCCATGTAAATGGGACCTTACCCAGTTGTGGCACGTGTTGGGAAGGTGGCTTATCAGTTGGAGTTGCCACCTGAGTTGCACCGGTTACATTCAGTGTTCCATGTAAGTATGTTGAGGAAGTGTCATCCAAATATAGAGTCAGTGTTATATCCAGTGGAGATAGAGCTTGTTGAGGATGTGACCTACGTAGAAGGTCTTGTGTTGATCCTTGATTGGAGAGTGAAGAAGTTGAAGAGGAAGGACCTTATTCTTGTGAAGGTTCTTTGGCATCATTGTGGTGTTGAGAAAGCCACGTGGGAGCTTGTGGAAGAGATAAAGAGGAAGTACCCTTCCCTTTTCTCTTAGGATTTTGGGGGTGAAATCCCTATTAGGGGTTTATGGCTTGTAAGGACCCTGGCCCACATTTTGGTATAACCCTATTTGTTTTGATTAAGTGTGTTTCTTAGCTCCTTTCTCTAATCACGTGAGAAGTAATTAGGGCATGTTGGAAGCTTGACTTCCTTGTTTGATCTTGTTTGGTTGATGTTGTGTTTTGTGGAGAGGTTTTGGTGCAAATTGCAATTTAAGCAAGTTAGGGGCTGATATGCAAGTTTTCCACCTCTAGTGTGTTCCTTCTCTCTCTTAGCATCATGTAGAGGCATGAGAGAGACTGATGGACACCTTGGTTGATCCTTGATTGAGTGGTGACATCCTTGGTGATGTTCTTCACTCATGTTTGAGGTCTATTTGGGGTGTGCCTTGCACCTAGGAGTGTTTTCTTGGGCTTGAGATCCTTGTTGGGTCCTTGAATCGCTTGTGGGTGTCTTGAGGGACATCCTATAGGTTTTGGGGTGTCTCTAGATGCACCATATCGGTTTTTGGCTCTAGGATTTCATCCCTATCGATTTTTGAAGGGAGGAGGAGATGTGTATCGGCCTTGACCAAGGAAGGAGGCATAGTGGGCGAGGTATAGTTCTTATCACCTTATTGCATGGTGTTGCATGTGGCTCTTCCTTTGTGGACATGTGTCATCTAGGGTTCTTTGGTGGTGACACATTTCCTTTATTCTCTCTTTCATCTCTCTTGTATACATACTTCTTTCTCTCCATGCAAGAGTATCCTTCGGCCATCTTTGCTTTCCTCTTCCTTGGTGGACGATCTTGAGCTTGAGGAGTGCTCTCCCTTAGAGCTTGGTGGATTAGCCTAAGCTTGTGGTGTGCTATTTTCATCTTCTACCTTGGTAAGCCATGGTCCTTATTTTCCTTTCTCTCTTTCTTTCTTCTTCTCGTCCATGGATCTTGTTTGCTTCTTTTTCTCTCTCATGCTCTCCTAACCTTGGTCCTGTCTTATCTTGGAAGTGTTGTGGTAATCGAGCTTGGAGGATCTTCTTCTACCTTGGAGCTAGAGCTTGGTGGTGATCCGTGAAGCGGGTTATATAACTCTAAACCCTCTTTGTTATTATCACCTTTTACTTGTTATCTTTCTCTTGATCTATGGCAAATTATTTCTTGCATGCTAGTAGTTCCTTCGGGTAGTTAGTGACTTGTTTTATAAAACAAACTTGTCTTAGTTGCTTCCCATGCATTGTACCTTTCTTTTACCTTGTTAGTAACATCATCTTGAAGTTGAAGATGTAGTGGCTGACATGCTTGAGAGGCCAATTTACTTGGGGAGGCATATAGGTAGGGTAGGTTGATATGTTGGGTGGTTGTCACGACCTGTGACACCCCTGGTTGTTACCCTTGTGGCAGGTCATCTCGACCTTGGTTTTATCTAGGATGATTAGTTCATATGTTGTTAGATCGTCATGGCATTAGGGATGAGTGGGCTGATGTTATATGAGGGTGATAGTTTGTTGGTGACTGTTGAAATGATGTGGTGTTGGATTGTGATACGAGGAGTGTTGGCTGATATTCCCTGGGCCATAATGACTTGGTGTCGCGGCTAGGACACATTTCTTGAAGCATTGTTGAACCCTAAGAGGATCTCCTCTTTGCTATGTCGACACCCTAGGGCGTCTCCCGTTACCCCCAGTGACTGTCACACCTATGTTGATGTTTCTAATAGGAGAGGGTGGCGAATACACCCTATTGCCCAACACACCTGTATCCCATCGCATAGTCACATTTACTCAAGATGTCGATGCTCATTTTGCCTTGGAGGCATTACCTAATACCCTGTGTGGCTGACACCCTCTCTTCCTGATGTGTTATGCCTGATGAAACCATGGTATTACCTAAACTAATACATACCTTGGGTAGGTATGTTGATACTCTACCTTGGTATGGTGGTTGATACCCTATCTTAGTGTGGTTTCCCGATACACTTAGGGTTAACTGATACCATAAGTGTAAACCCTAGTCGGTACCTTGTGGTGGTGGTTGAGACACACCATGTTGATATTAGGGCCACATGGTAAAGTTTAAAACTCCATGGATTAGTTGTAAGTATAATGTAAGGGTTATGTTTCTATGCCTCATAACAAGTTATATAACAATAAAGAGAAACATGCTTCTATGTCTCATAACATACCCCATAATGACGATGGGAGTGATAATTTAAGGAAGGTTGTTGATCCAACCTTGTAAACCCTAATCAGGTGAAGTGAAACCCTAATTGTTATGATTTAAAATGTATGATGTGATATGTACTACCATATGTCCTATGAGATGATGATGTTGATGATGCATTTTATTACTGTTATCTATTTCTAACCATGCAAGTGATATTAATTGATGTACATAGCCAGGCATGAGTTGTGATGGTTATGATCTGCTGGACATTGGTCCTTGTGATGGACATTGGTCCCTATTATGGACATTGGTCCTTGTGATGGACATTGGTCCTTCTGATGGTCATTCGTCCTTGTGATGGACATTGGTCCTTGTGATGGAGATATGATGAATAACAAGCATAAAGAGACATGATGTGATGAGATCACACTTAATGTAATTCAATTTGTTCGGGTGATGAGTGATTCCATGTTTATGTAGATCTTGTTTAGAGGTTACATGTAAAATTCGGGCCCACTGCCCTAGGCTCTAGTAGAGTTTTAGGAATGACGAATGGCCCCACATACCACCACTATCCTGAACTGCGCACTTTGTCCTCACTAACGCGCAAGCCAGGATCAACTTCCCGATAGGTCACCCATCCCAGTACAACTCCAAGCTGAGCACGATTAACTATGGAGTTCTTAATGATGGGATCTCAAAAAAGGAGGTGCACCTTGGTGATATGGGTAGTCCAATCATTCCTTATAAGATCTTTTTATCTGAGGCCACAAATCCTGAGATGTTACAATATCCCCCACTTAGACTCTTGACGTCCTCGTCAAGGCTCAACTATAAGGCCTCATAATCTCTTCCCCATTTCAGTGCAGACTCACAATGGCCCATGGACACCCAGCTCCCGATCATGGAATACCGGCACAAGGGTGGCTACGTCAACCATGGACATCCCTTTCCTACATGCCTGGACCGCACGGCTCAAGACGGGCATGCCATGCCCATGTGGGCCCCACCTACTGGAGGGGAATTGGCTCTGATACCATTTGTAACACCTGGGCCCACTACCCTAGCCTCTAGTAGAGTTTCAGGAATGACGACTGGCCCCGCAGACCACCACTAGCCTTAACTGTACACTTTGTCCTCACTGAGGTGCAATCCAGGATCAACTTCCTGAGAGGTCACCCATCCCAATACTACTCCAAGATGAGCACGCTTAACTATGGAGTTCTTAATGATGGGCTCCCGGAAAAGGAGGTGCACCTTGGTGATATGGGTAGTCCAATCATTCCTTATAAGATCTTTTTATCCGAGGCCTCAAATATTGGGATGTTACATTATACATTGTAACTTGATTGATGCTTAAAGATGTTTAAATTGATCTAACTAATCAAGTGAAATCTAGTATTCTAGTTTGCCCTGTGCCATAGATTCTTTCAATGGAAGTACTTGCTGAATGGTGAAACAAGTGTAACTCAGAGTGCATATTGTTGAATATGCAGGGTGCAAGTTGAGGTATCTCGTTGTTGACTAAATATATATTTATGGGATTGGCTGCGGTCATACCCCAATAAAGAGTACAGCTGTGATTATAGCTCAATTTGAGATTTAGGAATGGCTGCGGTCATATCCTAATAAAGAGTGCAGATGCATCGTAACTCACTAGCACCGTGATCTGTACCAAGGCGGGCTAGATGTGTACAACTGGACTATAAGTTGCTGATAGCAATTTGACTAATGATGTCACTGTCAATGTTCTTGTACTGACTGAGGGGATGTGGTAATGGATTCTGGCTCTTCCATTAGACCTTGTATGGCACTGATTTTGACTTATCAAGTGGTCAGTTGGATTTGGATGGTACAACTCAAATCCTTAGGGCATAATGAAATACGTAATCAGCAGTGTAGTATAATTATATAGGATCAAAAACAAAAACATTGGTTGAGGCCTTGCTTGATCTTATTACAATGTTGTTGATAGAAAATATATGTGTTTTTCATATTACTTTTAAATTATTAAGATGCTTCATAATTCAATAGTAATTGCCCTTCATCTTAATAGTCATTGCCTGCTTCATCTTAGTTGTATTTATATTGCTGCTTAGTTTATCTTATCTGTGATAATAATAGAGTTGGTGGTGAGTTATATCTCCAGCTGAGATTTGGAATCACACCCTGTGGGTTTCCCACACCCTTTTTAAGTGGACGACCACAAAGAGGTAGAGATTGTGCATAGGAGGTTTAGCAGCAGCAAGACGAGCAGCAGTTGATAAGGTTGGAAGTGATGATGGATGTTTTTTGTTGATAGAGTCCGAGAGTAATCCTTGTACACACGGGTCTTTGGGAAGGTTTTGTAGTTGTTTTGTATACGTGCTTGTTTATATGGTTTGCTTGTGCCCTTTGTATACCATATATGGTGGAATCATGTATATATGTTCTGGAATATTTATTTGGTTATAGGTTGACAGCATGCCTTGTGAAAGCTTTGAGGCATGAAAGGAATTATGTGTAAAGGTTCTTGCTATATAGTTATTTTATGAAAAAGGTTTTTCATTTTTAGCATTTTCCCAATAATCTATTCGTTAACCTTTCTTCCACGGTTATGTTTTGAGTAATCTTGCTTTGTGTGACAATGGGTGTCACACTTTGCATGGCTGCATGTAAAGTGTCCATGGGTCAATTGACACACTACCTTGTCAGTGATAAATTTGCATCATAGCACATCTTCTCTATCCTACTATAACATCCCAAAATTTTCAAGAACAATCTAAGCCATAGAATTTGATTTTAGCTAAATAAAATAGTTGAGGTTCTTAATGCAAAAAGACCATGAAATGAAATTTCTTAAAAGTTACTGAAGTGAGAAAAAAAGTGTGACTCAAAATTAGACTTTTTGTTTCATATGTGCATTATGTGTTACAATTAACTCAAAAGCATAAATGTTGGTTTTCCTTTTACCTCGCTCATATTTTTTAGCATGTTTAAGAGAGATGAAAGAGAAAGAACTAAAGGCATGGAATTCAAAATTAAGGATTTGATGAATTGAATAAGAAGTATTCTTTTTTATAGCTTTTAAGATAAGAAAACCATTAATATCTTTATTTCTCTTTTCTAAGAATCATAAACAACCCCTATGCACCCATTTCTAAAATATGGGATGAGTTACTCCCTTGGACCATACTAAATGACTTCCTTTCAATTCTAGATAATAATCAAATAAAGAAATAAAGGAATTTGTAAAAGTAATGAAGAATTGGTGATTAAATAAGAGTTATGTAGAAATTTCTTGAAAAGGGTATGTTGAGAGTAACCAATGGGCGTAGTTCAATCCTAATTTGCACCCAAAGGAAAGATATACTAAAATTAGATATCTTCCCAAGTTCGAATGGTAGAACCACTTAATTGACGCCTTAAATAAATAAAATAAAAGAGGTTTCTAAGAGGCAAAGAGAAGTACCTTTAAATTTCGTATTTTGACCCCAAATCTTGCCCACATGGAGTTCTAATTAATAGAAACCTTCCTTTAAAGTTTAGAGTCAATAGGTTAAAAGGACAGGAAGTTATGCATTAATTACTCTTTCCTAAAGTGAAAGGATTTGAGGGAAATGCACATTATATGTCACAAATCATGTTCTTACTAGAACTATATTCAGACCCTTTTGATCTGTTGTATATATTCCTAACCCTAGGATCAAGATCTGAGGACCAGGAGACCATCTTGTACCCCCGTCTGGTTCTGGAAACAAGTAATAGTAAATCACAAGATCCTCTTGTATCTCCCACTCTCTTCACTGCATGAACAAATCAGGAAACTTGACCATTATATTTGTGAGAACTTTCTGCATTTGTCTATCTCAATTCACCACCTTTGGAAGTATCATGAGGATTCACCCACCTACCTTCATGAATGGTTCTCAACCCAAAAAAAACTTGACTATAAAAGGAGGGATAACATTTTCTATGAGGCCCCTAGTTTTATTCACAAGCGTGACTCGACTCCAAGAATCTCCCAGCTTCCAATTCCAAAGATAGGGCCACAATCCTTCTCTCTTCTTTGTCGGTACTCCATTGCAGGGTTGAACCCTCACCCACCCTGCTCCAGGTTCTCCTCAGAACGATTGGAACCATGAGTGAGTCTGACAAGGTGAGAGGAAGATGAAGGCCCTCTTGACTGCTGTTTGCGAGCCCTGACTTCTAGAGTTAACCCTCTAGTTGACAAACTACCTCCTTGTGTAAGCGAGGCAAGCCAAGGTTGAATATGACAAAGGAGGAAAAGACTTTCCTACCCCCGCATCCTCTACTACAAGGTATGGGTTATAATGGACATTCCACCCTTTTTCCATGCCTAGCCATGTGAACGCGGCCCGCCAACCTGGCGTGAGCTGATTGGCGTGCCCTGGCCTAGTCAACCGCCCATGTGGCAAGCTCGTATTGGCCCAGAAGGTTTTACTATAAAGATATTTTATAAAATTATTATTAAGACCAAACCTAGCAAAAGTACATATGATTTTGATTATAAAAATCTAAGGAATATAATGAAATTACTTTCATTGGTTGATTTCCACTCAAATTCCAATATTATATAGAAGTGATATCCTTAATGTGATTTCATATGAGAAAAATCCTAATTTAATCAGGTTAAAAAAATTGATAACCATAACTTGTTTAAATGATATTAATAGTCAAAGTCTAACCTTTTTACATAAAAATATAATCTTGGGTCTAATTCAAGATTATGAATTCATATGTTACCAAAATTTGGGTTTAGATAGCATTTAAGATGGTAATTGATATAAAGTATATTGATTATAGGAAATTGGGGTTTCCACAAATATCAGGATATTAGGATTTGACTCAAGATCAAAGATACCAACTTAAGACCTACTTTTCTCTAAGGTAAGTGGATAATGCCACTATACATATGTACATTGGTTGAATTGAATGCTATTTATGATTTATGAATTATGCTTTCAATCTCAAAGTTTAATGCTCTAATCATGTTCATATATAATTTTCTTGATGATTTCTATATGCTATGTCTTATGGTTATCATACTCATTAAGATTAAAGATTATGATTAATGATCAATGATTTATGGATTTAAAGTTCAAGTTTCAAGAGGGAGAAATTCCATCATAGTAAAGATTAAAGTTCAAGATTAAATTCATGTTTATGTTAAAATTCATGTTAAGATAAATGGAATTGAACCAGTATCTATAGTTTCTCAAATCATGAACCTCAAGGGGTTGTTAATTATGGGTTTTCATAGCCAATCATGGACCTCAAGGGGTATGTTATGGGATTTTATTGCCAAATCATGGGCATTCATGCCAATTATGGGCTTTCCTAGCAATCATGTGATCGTAAGTGGGCATCATGGAGAGATGCATATATTTACTGCTCAATTCTTCAATTTATAAGATTTGCATAATCAAGAATTATTAAGTTTAATTCATGTGTAGATTTTCTTTCAAGTCAAGTATATATTCTTATTTTTCAAGTTCTTATCAAATGTATAGTGCCTCTTACTGATGTATGTCTTTGTTTTCGCATGGTCATGGAACGAGATGTCCCTAGATTAAGGAGCAAAGGAATTTGAAGTGAGTGCTTCAAAGCAGATGTTTCCAGGACTTATCTTGGTGGGGTGTCATCTACACATTAGAAGATCGAATATCAAGTTCAAAGAAGACTTATGCCTTATATGTAGTTCAAGGAAGAGAATATTATGTTGTAAGTTTTCTCATTCAAAGAGCAATGTATGAATCTGTATATCCAATTAATGCAAAGTGTTTCATTTATCTTGTTGTTATGTATATCATGTTTTGTAATGGTCCTCCAAGTGACCCACATTATGGGAAACATAGGGTTTGCTTCTTCTAACATATATGTACTTGGCAGGGTGTTACACCTACCCAATAATTGTAATTTTTCTAAACTATCAACTCAGGCCACATTTTAATTCTTTCCTTTTCTTTGAAAAATAATCAATGAGAATCGTACAAACTATTCATATATGAAATTACATTCTCATTCATTGTTCTTCTATCTCATTTTATAGTAATTCTTTGGGTTGACTATTCTCTTTGTATTTTCTTACTACCTATAAATTGAATCGTTCAGTATTCTCTATGCAATGGTGTGTGTGTGACAAGGAGAATATTTATGGCAAGGACATGGAAAGGTGTATATAAAAAAGGTAAATATGGAATACATTATGAGAGAATGAGTCTATATCTATACTGCCTTGAAAAAGAAAAAGAAAAATAAAGCTGACAGAAAAGATAGAATGTGGAGAGAGAAGCATTCCAAATCAACTTTTAGAGTAGTGAAGAAATATGAAATGACATGAATTGTATTTGTTTGAAAAAGCGCACTCAATTTTTTGTAGTATAAAGATGTAGATTTTTTGTCACAAATAGGTATGTTTATATCAAAATCATGTGTACCGTGATATCTAATATGAAAAATCTATTGAACATTAGAATGTCTGATTGTGGTGACATGTAATAATAGAAAACACATTCTATGGAATGAAGCAACGGTTCAAGTGCAAAAGTTGTAACATTGAAACACGTTCTGTAAACATAGATGAAAATGAAAGATTGTGTGATATATATTCTTCCACGGGTTCATATTAAAGTCACTCTTACAAATATAGATAGCACCATAATAGTATATTATGATTAGTATGTACATTTTTCATATGTCTTTGAAGAAACATGTATATTTTTCATATCATATGAGATATGATTTTAACTAATAAATATAGTACATATATCTTATGTATGAATTATTAATTTAAGATAAAATCAATGTGCATAGTAAGAAAATCATTTTAAATATTATAACAACATTGTCTGTAACTTTATCTTGTACATGTGTGGTGCATGTGTGTCTACTAGTATACATATATATACATACATAAATATATATACATATATATGGATATATATACATATATATGGATATATATACATATATATGGATATATATATACATATTTATATACATATATAGGCTAAAAGAATAATGAACCTAAACACACATAGCTTACATGTACCCATCTTCATTTATGATGATTGTAAAATTCTACTAGACAATACAACTTATGGATTAATGTATACACTTAATACGTGTATCGATAATCACCACAATTTGGTATGTATAGATCATCCAATGAATAAATGTGCATTTTCTAATCAACAACAAATTGAAGAAATTGCAAAAATAGTTGGATGATATATTGTTATATCTAAGGATCTACACCAGATATGGTAATGATTATCTAGAAACATTCATTCTATATAGTGTTGAGTTAATGTATATGGTAGTATTTTATTTACATACTCTAGATTAGCTACATTAATTGGACGGTACATGTAAGATACATGTATCAGTCAGTAGACACTTCTTTACCTCATATATATAAATAAATATATATATATATACACATATATGTATATGTATATATATACACATATGTATATATATACATATATATATATATATATAAATATATATATATATATAGAGAGAGTTTAGGAAGTGTGTACCGGTTGGTACATGTAACTTACATGTACCGACCAATAAAATAGCACATGTAGAGTATATTGATAAAATCCAACCATATGGATTGAGTCAACACTATATAGATTATATGTGTTTAAAAAATCATAAACATGTCTCATATAGATCACAGGATATAGTAACATATCATTCAATGGTTTCTGCAATATTTGCATCTTGTCGTTGATTAGAAAATACACATTTTCTTTCATTGGATGATCTATGAATATCAGATTTTGGTGATTTTATATAAACATCTTATCTAAGGGGTATACTTTACATCCATAAGGTTGGTGTAGTCAATAGAATCTTATAATCATCATAAATGAAGGTAGGTACATGTAAACTACATGTACTCGGGTACACAATTCTTTTAGCCATATATATATATATATATATATATATATATATATATATATATATATATATACATTCATGTGTGTACATACATATACATATATGCATATATGTCTTTGTATACATCTAGAGATATATATACATAAACATATATATATATATATATATATATATATATATACGTACATACACACATACATATATGTATACAATTATATACATTGATATATATACATATGTATATATATACATACATATACATATACATGTATATAGAGATATATATTATATTTTGTGGGTATCCCCATGAAAATTTGTAAGTTATACATTAGAATGATTCAAATGCAATAGACAGAACAAGGTGAGGATGCATAGGTGTTAGAACTAGGTAGTTTCAAAAAAATAATGCACTTCAAAAATCCTACTTTTATATCTTTTCATATATTATTATTTACATATAGAGTTTTTCAAAATTGGCAGCTTATTGTTACCGCAAAATGATTTTATTTCATTTAACACCTCAAACAAATAATAAATATATTTGTACATATATTTTGAGTATTAATACTTTTTTATATTTTCCACTTTTATATATTTAACTACAAAATGTCTTAAATTGGCTTTTCTACCCTGAAAATGGAGCTTTGGTAATGTAATCACATTATATAAATACAAAATGGGTCTTTGTATATATACTAACATTACAAGAAATTATAGTCAAAATTAATTTAAATATATTTTTCTTTAAATATTTGATAACCCATAAATTCTAACAGAAAAATTACATTTTTTTGCTGACCTATGATGGTATAGACTGCTTGTATCAAATACCTTATAATGATAGTTCTTGTTTCCATCTAAATAAAAAAATTATACTTCTCCCGTGAAAAAAAATGTTAAATTAAAAACATATACACACAACACTTAGATTTGATCCATAACAATAAATGTCAATATTCAGGAAATATAACCAAATAGTAAAGAGTAGGACCTTAGCTTTTATTCTAAAATGAAGAAAACATAGAAAAATGACATATAAACTTATAAATTTATATTTACTAAATGGAAACATATGATAGTTATCATACTTGTTTCATTATCATATGATTTTGTTTAGTTAGACATATTAAGAAAAAACTATTTGTTTAATGTATAGAGAAAAAAAGTGACGCATAATACATATCAGAATTGATATATGTAAAAATAGTATAAGAACAGAATAAAGCATCAAATAACATCGTATATGGGATAAATACAAGCATTTTCTCCCCCTCAGCCATGGACGAGGTGGAGGCCAAATGCCAGAAAGTTTGGTTAACCAAGACAACAACTAGGATTCAAAATTGGGACCCTTTATTAGGGGACTCCGTGCTTCACCACTTGAGCCAAAATCTTATCTGCATCAAATGCACATATATGTTTCATGTGTAGTAAGTAACCCAAACCATTTTACTAAACTTATATATGTGTATGTTTTTTAGATGCCAACTTAATGAACTTCCTCAATATCCATTTATATGATCAACGTCGTAGACAATATAATAATGTTTTCGATATTTACATAATATATGATTTTTATTATCAAGATACACACTAAGAAACTATGACAATATAGTAAAATAAAAATAGTGCATATAAAATATATTGGTAGTATTAATAAATTGAATTTCATGGACATCACATCATCATCATCATCATCTAAGCCACAGTCCCAACTCTGTTGGGGTCCGCTACATGGATCCTTCATTTCCATTCAGCTCTATCATAGTTCATATTCTGCTTAAGATGTAGAGACTTAAATCTCTCTTTATAAGCTCTTTCCTTGCTAATTTAGATCTTCCTTTTCTTCTGTTAATTGTGCTTGCCTATATAGCATTGCTTCGTATAGGCACATTAGTCGGTGGGCATTGCACATGTGCATACTATCTGAGACGGCCCTCACACAACTTGTCCTCAATACTCACCACTCCCACTTTATTTCTGATATAGTCATTTCTCAAGCGATCTTTTCTTGGCTTCATGGACATCACAAAACTATAAAATAGTTAGTTAATATATCAAACAAACTCTTCAAGTATCTCCATTCAACATGTTATCATTTTTTGGTCAGTCAAAAAGCGTGTTACTATAAAACCAAAAACTTTAGGCACAGAGTACCCCATTATACCACAAGGAGCTAATAAGCTCGACCAGGAACATATACCCCACACAGGGGGTATAACACTACAACTAAGATAACAGTCACTGAGAAGAACATCAAGACTAACAAGGCTAAATGCCAGGCAATCCTACCAGGAGAACGATTTACAACCTGCAGATACATGCAATAAGCCCACCCACAAATAGTAACTACATGTTACAAAAAACCAACCACCTGGTAACCCTGCCTGTACCAGCATCACTAGAATCAGACCTTCTCAGATCACAGAACCATCGCAAGCCACCAACAGAGAGCTATGAGCCAAGGAGATTCGAAACAATCATGTCCTTCTTGGCACGGTATATGTCCTTCTTGGCACGGTACCAACTGTCAAATAGAAACACCCACTAGGTGTGGTCCTATGCCAAAAAATCAGAGGATTCAACTCACTCCGAAGCCACACAACTAAAAGTTGATGTCCTGCAATAGAAAACAACAACCAACATCTTGTGAAGAGGCTGCACGCCAACACCTTGGAGGTATTCCTACATCCAGCAATGAAAGGAGATAGGAAGAACGATCCTACCCCAGTAGTTCCTTGCTATAGACTAACCCAGGAGCAAGATCCTCTGAGCAAAAGGTCGAGCACCTTGAGGGTGCTCTACTTCCCAGCAACAAGAGGTGACCACACAGGAGCACAACGCCCCTGTTTGCACATGAGAAAACCGTCAAGCAATCGGAAAGCGTCCAAGCAGCTGCGACAGACCGAAGACATACAGGAGTGAGACGAAGCAAGCTCCCCATAACCTGGACAACGGAGCAGCAGGGCTCTGCCACCAGAGTCGACTTGTGCCAACACGTCGAGGACCAAGAATCGTGCGGCTGCTTCAGCAAGATGACACACAGCTTGAGGGCAACAGGACCGCGGTCACGCCGCCCCAGACCCGGAGCTTGAAGGCGTCGGGGACCAGACAGACCTAGGTCACCGAGCTGAGCCGCCCATCTCCGAGGAGGGGGCCAGGCACCTTGGTTGAGGGAGGCACATCGCTGGGAAGACAGAAGCAATCTGATGACGGGCCACCCCAGACCCTCCACCTCCATATCCACCAGAGGAAACTCAGTGGGAGAGCGCCGCCGAAGCGAGAAACCCCGCCAACCGTTGAGGACGGCGCCCCATATCAGCTTAAGGTCAAGTCACGTGAAGAAGAACCATAGGCAGAACCTCGCGGACACCGACGCGAGCCAAACGAGCCATAAGTTGATGCCAGTCAACCTCGCGTTGAGGCACCAGCGGAACCACGTCGAGGTCAAAGGACCACCGACTCTAACAGAGCAAAAAGCTCTGAACTCCATGGTCTTTAGGGACCCGGATTCTGAGTCGGGGAACGGAAAGACGGACGGAAGAAAGAGAGAGAGGGGCAAGGAACCAGTCTAGAAGAGTTTCTCAGATCACTGGGCTCTAGATGGAGACGGCTCCACCCCCACTAACCTCCTTTAGCTAGAAGGGTGTCGATCAGATCGACTCTTCCGTGCCTGCTACCAGCTCCAGATCCAGCTTGAGATCTTCCAGTCCCTCACCCCAATCACTTTCTCGGCCACCTTTCCCTCAACTGACCAAGACGAACAGATGAGGAAGGCGAGAAGGAGTTGACAAAACCCCTTTCCAGCACCTCCTTGACTTCAGGCGCAAACCACGAACAACGACTCTAACTAAATCGAGTCACTCTCCACTTCCTCCGGAGTCCGAAGCAGGTCGCAAGAGAGGCCAGGGGGAGGAAGATGTCGGCGAGGCGCCCCTCCCCCTAGCGGCAGCCACCGGGAACCCTAGAGAGATGGGGGAGCGGGTGAACTAGAGAGAGAGCAACCCAAATCCTTCAACATGTTATCATTATTTATACACAAATACTCATTACATGCAATAGCACTTATTGACGATAATCATAATGATAGAAAAATATAAAAGGTATGATTGTGAAGATATTATTGTAGAAAATCACTTATGTAGATGAAATGCAAGTTACTTGTGATTGTTAAGAAATATGTGATTGTTATAAATCATGTTATCTAATGGCATTTCTTCTTTACAATAGGAATATTGAAATTAGAAGTAAATGACTAAAAAATCAGCTATTAAAAATATTTCTAATGTTGGTAAACAAGAACTTACTTTTATCATTGTTTCAATGAACCATGAGTATCAGGTATTCATCCACTTAATATGAGGCTATTCCTACAATACCATCACTAAGAAAGTAATTTTATCTTTTATTGATGTTTCTTTCAAATAGCTTTTGAAATGTGTCCATGCCTTAAGGGATAATGGTTCGAAAGAAGATGAATAGTCACACTGATTACCCACTTGATTGAAACCTACATGCAAATTCTAAATCGAGGAACATTGTACCCAAGGAAATGATATGTTAGAAAATAGAATTGATATATAAAAAAGGTGTAAAGATACTAATGTTGAGGTAAGAACTGAGAGAAAAAAAATAAAATTGAGAGTAGTATTAAGGTTGTCAATTATTTGGGTCATGCTATTGCATGGGACTACATGACCCTTCCCCTTAAGAAAAGTGGAATTAAATTATAGAACTTGTATAATGTATGGAAGAGAAACATAATTAGGTTCTATGATTTCTCATCGTATTGGAATCTATTTGATGCTCATATATTTGGACACAATGTGGCCTAGACATCATTCATGATGCATACATGATATGTGTACTCTAATGATATTTGTAAGTACATGAAAAAAATATTGAACTTTTTAAAGTGTGTTCGACATATCCTAGAATGGTCTATACATTGTGAGGGATGACTTTGGTGATCCTTCGCAGGTAGTTAAACCACACATGCAAATATATTGTAAGTGCTCGCTATTTTGGAGGGCCCAACATGGGTCTACCTAGATTGATTTGATGTACCATGCACACTCTTCATAGTAGCTAGAATTATTGAGTCTTTTTCTTCCCTCTCTTTGTGCTTATGATAATATGAAATCATGAATATTTGTTTTTTAATTGTGCCCAATAAGATTTGTATTATACGAACATTGTAGAAGTTAGTGGCATGGGACTCCTATAATGCGACCACTTGAGCATAACATGGAAAATATTGACTTTATGACTATGGTAATAAAGCTTTTCACTCGTCTAATGATGAATATCCACTATCATGAAAAAATACATAGTAAACACATAGTGGGAATCGAAATTAGCCTCATTTTTTATCATACTATAATTACCAAAAAATTTAGATAAATAATAATAACAAATATATTAAATATCCATAAAGAGAGAGTATATTCAACTATTACTCCAAACACTACAAGTCATTAAAATATGTTTATGCCTTTTACAGTTAAATCCTTAATATATATACTAAAAATACATACCCAATTATTGGGGGAGAATATATATTTAATAAATGTAATATTCATATAATAGAAAAAATGCATCAAGTGGGGTTGTTTACTTTTTTTAGTGATACTTTATGTTATTTATGATTTTGAGAAATAATATATTTTATGCAAGTGCTTAGACTTGTAGAGAATTGATGTATCAAGAATGTTTGAGTAGCAAATCTCAATTGAAGATTAATTTACACAACATTAAGATGTGCAAATTTCAAACATTTTGAGACCATGATTTCAAAAGGAAAATCGAGACACATAAAAATACTCATAATATTGGCCATGTTTTACGAAGTTCATATAAACTATTGAAAAATAACTTATGCATAATCTTAAGATAAATTCACAAATAGTTTCCACGACAGTCAGTTTCTTTAAACTGTAATGCAATAGTATAATGTCTTCTTTAAAAATGGTTCAACTATTTCATGTACAAGTTTTCAAATAAATTGAATAGAACTAATTAGAATCTTCATCTCTTAATTTCTAAAAGGTATTTTAATATTTGATATAAACATACATACAATAAATGAATGTGGTTTGTTAATATCTAATTATAACAAATGGAGCTATAGATTTTTTTGGCGGATGGAAGGGCCTAGGGTTTCTAGCGGCGGAGGCCAAGGAGATTAACGATTTCTTGAGAACAAGGGAGGCAGAGATGCTCCTAGAACAGGCACAACGGTCTCATTGGGATCAACAAGCATTAACCTAATCTTTGTTTCATCGCAAATGAACCAGGAAACTAGTGGGATGGTCACCAAAATCTCGATGGACGTAGACTCGGGGGCCATGCAATTCTCGTCGTTGGGGGGGAAGGATCATGTAGAGACCGGAAAGCAAGGGATGACACAGACCCCCTGGGATACCTATAGGGACTCGGTGGGAGGAGGCACAAGGGACGGATAGAGAGGCACATTCATCAAGATACAAGCAGAGGACTGTGACATCAATCTACAAAATTCGGATAAGGAGGTCTCTATAGAGGAGGGAGCAACATCTTTCTGATTTCAGCAATGAGGCGATGGAGGAACTGCTAAGACCATGGAAATATATAGTTACTAAAAAAATTCTATCTAGGGACATCCTTACGCTTCATGATAGATTATCGATGCTTTGGAATATGATCAGTGGGTTTAACCTTATCGATATTGCTAATGACTTTTTCATTGTCCAACTACAGACGGAAGATGACTACATCAATGCTTTAACAGGGGGTCCATGGCCGATCTGTGGATCCTACCTTGCAGTACAAATATGGTCCCCGACCTTCTCGTTAGACATAGCTACACCCCTATGGCTTGTGGCATGGGTAAAAATTCCCAATTTACCCATCCACCTCTATCGGGAGATTCTGCTCACAGAGGTAGGCAATAACATTGGCAAAACAATTAAAGTGGACATGAATATGAGACTCCAGAGAAGGGGCAGATTCACACGCATTGCAATAGAGCTTAGCATGGAGAAACCTCTAGTCCCTTTCGTATAGATCGAGGGGACGGAACACAAAATAGAATATGAAAATATTCCCTTTATATGTATGCACTGTGGTTGGGCTGGGCATCTTGAGAAATAATGCATGAAGAAGATGGAGGATGAAAATGCAACAAGGAAGGCCTACATAGAGAAAGGAAGTGTCATCCTGGAGACGATAAATAGAAAGGAGGGTTTCTCTAAAGAAATTCACACCCAACCACTGCCAAGGAGATAGAGAAAACCATCCCAGAATAATACCAAAACAAAGTAGCACAGAGTGCCAACAGGTTTCAAAGCTTAGAGGAGGATGATGAGGTGGAGGCAGATGACCATGTGATCGATGTGGACAATCTGGTCGAGAGGGTTACATGTAGAATTGATTGGAGTCAAAGGAAAAAACAAAGAAAGCCATCAAAGAAAATAGTGGAACCTTCTTCGACAAAGCAACATAGGCAGGCACATGAAGTACCAAAGAAGAAAGCAAACACAACGACGGCCATTCAGGAGCACATGGTAGCACATCCATCTGGGGAAGTTGTGCTGACAGGAAGGGACACAAAAATGCTTCCATTTATCACCTCCACCTTCTCTATGGGAGGCCAAGAGGGGGAGTATTGGCCTACACAAAATATAGAAGCCCTACAAAGCCTACCGAAGGAGTCCACCTGAGGAACAAGAAGGTCCTACACACAGGGGACCCAAGCAGGGGTTCTACCAGGAAGTGAGGGATGCAATCACACTTGTAGGATCTAGAGCAGGAGGCGTGGGAGATGGGTGGTTCCACCATTAAAGGAAGTGATAAATGATGGTGTTAAGCTGGAATGTCCAGGGTATCTATGATAAAGATACCCAAAATATAGTTAAGTATTTGGTTCAAAAATACCAAATCTCGGTCATTGGGTTGTATGAGACTCGTTGCTCAGGCCTTAGGGCCACTCACATCATAAAAAAGATAGGGTTGACTCAATCTCACATGGTGGAGGTTGTAGGTTTTTTAGGACGAATTGGGGGTGATGTGGAAGGAGGATGTCTCAATGGAGATCTTGTTGTCCCATTAACAATTTGTACATTGTAAAATTGAAAACAAGATACTCTATATGTTCATCTATGCAGGAATGACAAGAGGCAGTAGATGTTTCCTATGACAACATCTCATCAATCTCTCCACTACTATCTCTGTCATGTGGATAGTAGTAGAAGATTTCAATGTGGTGATGCACCAATCTAAAAATTTTGGGAGTTCTTCCTTTGATAGAACAAATAGCATGGATTTTATTGAATCCATGGAGGCATGCGGCCCGCATGATCTGGGAGCATGTGGAGCAAGAACGACCTTTCAGAGAGGGCTTCTTCACGAGAGGCTAGATAGGGTGGTCGGCAATACTCTCTGGATGGAGTATGCTACTGCAAACCCAATTCAAGTTCTTGAGAGAAGTCACTCAGATCAGACTCCTCTGCTAATATCGACATCTACCATTACTCGCAAAGCCAATGCCATTAAACACACATCAGCCATATGGGGTGCTACCCCAAGGTTCAATGATTTTCTAAAGCACAATTGGGACAGAAACATCCCCTTTCAAGAGGTCGGATCGACCTTACTCATGCTTGCATGTAGGTGGGAACGGAAGATGAAGACACAAGATCGAAGGGATAAAGATAGACTGAGCAACAAGATAAAATGGAACCAACTGTAGCTAGCTCTAAAGTTTGATAAAAACTTGGCTAGAGAAATGATTGATAAACAGGTTTATCTAGTCTCTATTTTGGGAAGAGAGGAAGTGGAATGGCAACAGAAATCGAAATGTGATTGGGTCAGTTTGGGGGACAAGAACACTAGATACTTCCAAACGTTGGTTAAAGCAAGGCACATTAGGAGCAAGATAGTCATATTGAAAGATGAAGAGGGAAGATGGGTGGAAGATGAAGCACCATTGAAGGCACTCATATTGTCATTCTTCTCAAAGGTGTACCAGGAATAACAGTATGAGGAGCGTCGGGTGGCTAGTACCTCTTTCCCTGGAACCTTTCCCACTCTGGGAGCTTCTGAGGTCTCAAAACTGGCGAGTAAGCCTGAGGAAGACGAGATTTGGAAGACCCTTCAGACCATGGCTCCCTTGAAAGCCCCTGGGCCGGACGACATTGCCACATACTATATCCAAAAGAACTAGAGCACACTCAAGGAGAAGATTTGCAGTTTTGTTTCACAGACCTTTGAGGGAGTTCCCCTTAATCGGGGTTGCACAGATTCCATCCTTGTACTCATACAAAAGGTGTTACAACCTGAATCATGCAAACATCTAAGGCGGATCTCCCTCAACAATGTATGCACTAAGGTCATATCTAAAGTCATAGCTTCTCGCATCAAAGGTTACCTCAGCTCATGGATATCCCCTTTCCAATCTAGCTTTGTACCGGGTCAGAAGATTGGGGACAACACAGCTCTGGTCCAAGAGATAGTCCATTCTATGGAATAAAAACATTACCATAAACACTTTATGTCAATAAAACTCGATTTGACAAAGGCCTTTGACAAGATGAGTTTGCTGTTTATTGAAGATACTCTACACAGAATGTCAATCCCACCTCAGGTTATACACATCATCAGGCAAATCATCAGAACCGGGAACACTTTGATCCTTTGGGATGGCAAACTCATTGGATCATTCAAACCGGCCTACAAAGTCAAGCAAGGAGATCCCCTTTCTCCTTATTTATTTGTCCTCTGTCTTGAAAGATTCATTCAGCTCATTGAATAAGAGACCGCTAGAGGCAATTGGAGACCCTTAACGCTCACCCGAAAGAAGCAGAAGTTCTCCCATGTCAGTTTTGCGGATGACATAATCCTTCTCAGAGAAGCGACCTCAGCCCAAGCAAGGATGATTTAAAGATGCCTTCGGCAGTTTGGTAAGGCGTCAAGCTAGTTTCTATCACACGAGAAATTATCTATTTTCTTTTCTACGAACACTCCCAGAACAATCAGAAACCGTATATGCAGGAGTTTAAACATACAAGAAACGACCAACCTTGGCCGACATTTGGAAATTTTGATCATTCACAAAAGGAAAGGGAGGGAGCACTTTCAGTTCCTTATTGAGAAGATACATCAACAAGTTAATAATTGGAAGCATAGATTTCTTTCTCTAGTTGGGAGGGTCACGTTGACCAAATCCGTCCTTCTCAGCTCTACTCCCGGCCTCTACAGCCGAAGCCAGTAGTATAGGACGAGTCCTATACTTTTTGTATATGACAGCCAATCAGAATGCATCATCTTCTTCTCACTCATCTTCAAAACCCAACCTCCTAGAAAAAACAACGAGAGAGAAATGTAAATTGCCCACTATAACCCAATCTTATTGGATCCTTCTGAGTTTCTATAAGACTCGTCCTATAGAATAGGCATTGCTCTATGGCAGATCGTATTGACCAACTCGTTCAAAACTTCTTATGGAGGGGAGGACAGGAGGATAGGAGGATGCACTTAGTTTCTTGGAAAGAGGTCACCAATCTATCCATGCAGGAGGTCTAGGGGTCAAAAAGGCGAGAGAATTTAACATGTCTCTATTTATGAAGCTTGCTTGGAGTGTAATCAAAGGGAGAGAGATCCCTTGGGTGAAACTTATGCTGGCTAAATATGCCAGGAAAGGCAGGGACAACCATTCTAGGTAACATATTTGGAGGGGTATAGAACAAGTGACTCTGTTTCTTGCTAACAACTCAAGGACTGCAGTTCTCTCGGGCTGGAAGACCTCGGTGTGGTCGGACGCGTGGGTTGGAGAGGGGGAAGCCCCAGTGATAAAACCAGGCCTTACCATACCACATGACCTCTTGGACATGAAGGTGGCTTGCCTAGTGTCCGAAGGGGACTGGGATGCAAGATTCCTGAACTACTGGTTCATGGAAAATACAGTGAAGGATATTAGAAGAATACCCATCCCACAGGATGCCTACGGAGAAGACGCTAGTGTTTGGCTCGATACTCAGGATGGTACCTTCATTACGAACTCTGCGTACAGAATTCTAACCTCTTCCCAGCAACCGGATAGCGGAAATCACTATGAGGCAATCTGGGACCTACCAGTGGCACAGAGAGTGAAGTCATATCTTTGGCTTGAGCACAGGGAACAAATTCCTATGAATGCCTTGCTTTTTCAGAGGAAATCCACACCTGACCCAGTCTTCCTGAGATGCCATCAAGACAGCGAATCAACACTTCATGTTCTGATAGATTGTCCCTTTGCGAAGCAGATTTGGGACATGGTTTTTACCATGCGAGGCAAACCTCTTCTATACCAAAATTGTTGTTAATATTTATTATTGTCGTTCATGCAACAGCGACATGTGCAATGTAATTAACAATTCAGGAAGATCTAAAATAAGAAATGAAGATCAAACAAAGCAGGAGAATAGAAAAATAGGAGTTAGATTCACAAACCAGATCGTTCGTTGAGAAACAAACGTGTTACTTAAAGAAATCAGTGCCTGGCAATCCTCACGGATAGGCACCGTTCTCCCAGTCTCGATCCGGCACGAACCTGGAACTTACACGTCACTCGTGACGTCTTCTCATTGCACTGCTACCAGTGCATCACAACAACCGCAGGAACGACCGCCTGACAGTTGTGTCTCGGTGACGGGAAGGAGAAGTCACACTTCGCATAGGGGAACAACTCCACAAAGTGACTCCGAGACGACAACTCTCACACTCTGGATTAGGGCTCTCAAAACACATGGCGGAAGAAGACTGTTTTCGATGTGTTTAACCCTAATGACCGGAGGAATATATATAGCCACACACGTCCCTAATCCTAATCCCAGTGAGACGCAAACACTCGGTTGCTGTTGTACACAATACAGAATAATCCACAAAAGAGAAACACTTTCCAGTTAGGATTAAGAAATCCGAATATGAAAGAAACAATTAATTACATGAGTAATTAATTACTTAGTCGTATCCTAGTGCAAAAAGAAGACGGAATACATTCTCCACAATCCACAATCCACAATCCCCAAGCCCAAGCCCGAGCCCGGCCAGGCGAGGCGTGGCGTGGCGCGCGCGTGCGTGCGTGCGTTGTGATGTGGTAATGCCACCCACCAAGGAGGTGAGCATACCTCCTTCCTAGGACTCCTTTGGACACTAGTGCCCCATGTGATCCTACATATGAGGACCACAAAAGTTCTAGGAGTGAGAAATATGGGATAAAACTTCTTTGCCATTTGCACTAGAAACAACACTACATTCTCACATGTACTTGCTGCACTACATTGGGCTTAACCCATGCCAAATAAGTGATTACTAAAGTAACAGAGCTACAGTAATGACCTGCTACAGTAATCATTTATCTAACAATCCCCCACAAAGTCCAATGTGTAGTGTGCTCTACCATTCAGTCCTCCATATTGTGCTTTCAGTAGATACCATTCGGTTTGAATCTACCTGAGTTATCCAACTGTGACCCCCGTAGGAACTAGGTGAACAAAAGTCTTGAACCTGAACCTTGGGTACAAGAGTATAGGTTGGTAACAACACAATAAAGACATGGTAGTAAAGAAAACAATGCATTAAGGTCATGCATACAAAATTTTATATCATGATTGATAACAGAGAACAACCCAATTCTCCTGTTGCGGCCTACACAACATCAATCACTTAACTGGAGTCTCCAAGGATGTACTGCTAACATCCTGTCCTAAGACTTGACACATTAAGAGACTGCTCTCTTACTAACTTGCAGTCATGACACTAACAGGTTTCCAGGGAATAGACACACAGATGCAAGAAGCATCAAACAAGAATGCATAGTGTCATCTGATTTACCCGACAAATTGTTATTACCACATTGAACCCAATTTGTGGGATCTCCACTCTTTTGGGTTGGGTTGATACTGCCTACAAATATATAGGGGTTTTAGTCTCATCCCCAACCTGGATTTTTCTACTAAAGCCAAGGTAAGACCTTCAGTGAAAGGATCAGCTGTATTATCTTTGGTACCGACGTAGTCAACAGCCACGACCCCATTAGACACTAACTCCCTTACAGATTTTAATATGACTTGGATGTGTCTACGCTATTTTTGATTGTACTTGGAACTCTTTATCTTAGCAATAGTTGTAGTTCTATCACAGTGAACTAAAATTGCACGAAGCGGCTTCATTACCATAGGTAAACTAGACATAAGTCCATGTAGCCATTCAACTTCCAATCCAATTTCATCTAAAGCACACAACTCTGCCTCAAAAGTGGACCGAGACAATATGGTCTATTTCTTAGACCTCTAGGAAACATCTCCTCCTCCTAACAGGAATACATATCCTGAGACACCATTACTCCCAGAATTCACGGCAATCCAACTTGCATCACTATATCCTTTGACTATGGAAGGATGTTTATCATAATGCAGCCAAAGGGAACGTGTTCCCTTGATATACCTCAGAACTCTATCAAGAGCTTCCCAATGGGTCTTGTCGGGACAACTGGTGTATCTACTTAACTTGTTCACGGCAAATGCAATGTCTGGACGTGTACAGTTCATAAGATACATCAAACTTCCGTTAATCTGAGAGTATCATAATTGAGGCACTGGAACCCCAGTCTTATTCTTGGACAAGGTCTTGGATGAAGCATATGGAGTCTTAACAGGTTTACGTGATGTGTACTCAAACCTCTCCAGTATCTTCTCAACATAGTGAGACTGAGAGAGAGTTATACCATCAGTAGACCTTATGATTTTAAGCCCTAAAATCACATCAGCGACACCCATATCCTTCATCTCAAACTTTCTACACAAGAATTACTTTGTCGCATTTACTACTTTCATATCGGAACCAAAAAGCAGGATATCATCGACGTATAAGCATAACAAAATGAATCCATTATTGACAATTTTGCAGTAGAGACACTTATCAAATTCATTAGAAATAAAGCCAAACGATGATATCACAGAATCAAACTTCTCATGCAGTTGCTTAGGGGCTTGTTTCAAGCCATATAATGACTTAACAAGTTTACACACTTTGGACTCATTCCCACGACCCACAAATCCCTCAGGTTGTTCCATATATATCTCTTCTTGAAGATCTCTGTGTAAGAACCCGGTCTTCACATCCATCTGATGGATATAGAGATTATAAATGGAAGCCAATGCTAAAAGCACTCAGATTGTGGTCATACGGGAAACAGGTGAATAGGTATCAAAATAGTCGATTCCTTCCCTTTGTGTGTAACCCTTAGCAACTAACCTAGCCTTATACTTATTGATTGTCCCGTCTTCATTAAGTTTCTTCTTAAAGATCCATTTGCAACCAACTGCAGAACAACCAGAAGGCAAATCCACCAATTCCCAAGTTCCATTCGAGAGAATTGACTGGATTTTATCATTAACAACCTCTTTCCAAAACTTAGCTTCTGGAGATTCCATAGCTTGTTTGAAAGTAACAGGATCATCCTCAACATTGTAAGTGAGAAACTCACTTCCAAAGTCTTTGAATGTCCTAGGCCGTTTACTACTCCTTGGTTCAACTATTTCTTCAAAATCATCAGATTCAGAAATAGCATGTTCTGAGTCGCCCCCCACATTTGTCATCCTTTCCACGTGCTCGAGAATGGAACCTGTGGTGAATGAATCTTCTTGAGATACTTCATTGGGCAAACCAGTTTTCATAGGAAACACATCCTCAAAGAATGTAGCATCACATAATTCCATAATATTGACCTCAATGCCAGAGATATCTGATTTTACAATCAAAAATCTATACGCATAGCTTGTCTCTACATAACCCAAAAATATGGCATCAACCGTTTTCGGTCCTAATTTCTTCCTTTTGTGTTCAGGGACAAGTACCTTAGCAAGGCACCCCACACTCGAAGATATTTGAGACTCGGTTTCCTTCCTCTCCACAACTCAAACGAACTACTCTCTGAATGTTTATGGGGAACTCTATTCAGAATATGGCAAGCCGTATTCAAAGCTTCCCCCACATAAAGTTGGGTAATCCAGATGTTTGGAGTAAGGTATTTACCATATCTATTAAGGTTCGGTTTTTACGGCTATCCCATTTGATTGTGGTGAATAAGGAGCAGTTACCTCATGAACTATACCATGTAATTGGCAAAATTCCAAAACCAAGTTCGAGATATACTCTCCTCCCCTATCAAACCTTAATCGCTTAAGTACTTTACCGGTTTGAGTTTCGGCTTCTTTCTTATAAATTTGAAATTTATCCAATGCCTCGTCTTTACTTCTAAGTAAAAAGACATAACAATATCTACTCGCATCGTCAATAAAAGTTATAAAATAACGCTTTTGATCCCTCGTAGCAACCATTAAATTCACAGATATATGTATGCACTAAATCCAAAATTTATGAATTCCTATTCACAGAGTGAAAGGGCTTCCTAGGCAATTTAGCTTGTACACATATTTCACATTTATTGTTGCTAATTTCAGAGTTAGGGATCAAATTTAGATTCATCATACGCTTCATTGAGGCAATATCAACATGTCCCAAATGTGAATGCCATACATCAGATGAAACAAGATTCATGCAAACAGAACTATAATCATTCAAATTTAAAATGGAATTTGAAATAGGTTCAACATGAATCTTAAACAAGTTCTCCACATCACATAAGTACCCCTTTCCAAAAGCAAAGAATCACGAAGGTGTGTAATAATAGCCTTGTTACATTTACAGTCTACTCTATAACCTTCCCTAACTAATATGACGCCACTAAGGATATTGCGTCAAATGGTTGGAACATGTCTGACCCTGTTAAGAGTCAAAACATTCCCTGAAGGAAACTTCAAGTCCACCCGTCCTTCGCCTTTGACTTCTGCAGAGCTGAAATCGCCCAAAGTCACAGACCGACCTCGAGAGGCCTGATAAGACACAAATAGGGATTTATCAGCACACACGTGTACATTAGCCCCAGTGTCAATTATCCAATAAAGTGGTTCAAAAATAGAAAGGATTTCAGGTTAATAGACACATACCCATCATTGAGGTTCAAGGATGTAGTCATCATGTTGACCTCAACCTCCTCAGTTGTAGATGTAGTATCTTTCTTTGCCTTCTTAGTAGGACAATCCTTGTTCCAGTGGCCAACCTGTCCACAAGTCCAACAAGGTTTGTTCTTCAGTTTCTTTTGGATCTTTGCCTTGGGTTTATGTGCATTCTTAGATTTCTTATCTTTGGTGTTTTTCATAGAATTAAGATTAACATTTGGATTTGCATCAGTAGGCACCTTGACTCCTTTCTCCTTTAAGTGTTATTCTTGTATATTAATATCCATCATTAGTTCATCCATAGTGTGTGTCCCTTTGCAATGCTTCAGAGACATACCAAACGATTCCCAAGACTTAGGGAACTAATCTATGATTGACATAACAACAAACTTCTCAGGCAACACCATCTTTGCATCTGAGAGTTCATAAACTAGGAGTTGTAGATCATGTGTTTGATCAGAAACTGACTTACCCTCAACCATCTGAAACTTAAGAAATTTAGACACACAATATTTTTCAACACCTTGATTTTCAGTGCTAAAATTCTTAATTAACAATTCCCATAAAACCTTAGACGTAGTGATTGGCGGCTTTGAGTAAGAATCATACAATTTGTTATTTAAACCAAACATAATCAAACCGCAACACGTTTTATCACCCTTCTTCTAATTAGCAATTATATTTTCATTATCAGGAATTGTTTCATCAGATATAGGTTCTGTTTCAACTAAGTACTTAAATCAGCCAAATTTACATCCGACTCTGCCAACGGGCAAAGTTTGTACCAGTAAATTTTTCAGGCATATTGCTGGTATCGATTTTACATCCCGAACCACCCTGACCGGCCATTGTTAATTAACGACAGAAATCTGATTTCTTTAAGACTGTTGTTAATATTTATTATTGTCATTCATGCAACAGCGACAGGTGTAATGTAATTAACAATTCAGGCAGATCCAAAATAAGAAACGAAGATCAAACAAAGCAGGAGAACAGAAAAATAGGAATTAGATTCGCAAACCAGATCGTTCGTTGAAAAACGAACATGTTACTTAAAGAAATCAGTGTCCGGCAATCCTCGCTGATAGGCACCGTTCTCCCAGTCTCAATCTGGAACGAACCTGGAACTTGCACGTCGCTCGTGACGTCTTCTCGTTGCACTGCTACCAGTGCAACACAACAACCATTTGCGTCTCGGTGACGGGAAGGAGAAGTCGCGTTTCGCACAGGAGAACAACTCCACGAAGCGACTCCGGGACGACAACTCTCGCACTATGGATTAGGGCTCTCAAAACACACGACGGCAGAAGACTGTCATTTGCACTAGAAACAACACTACATTCTCACATGTACTTGTTGCACTACATTGGGTTTAACCCATGCTAAATAAGTGAATACTAAAGTAACAAAGGGGAGGACTCCACAAGTGTTGTGATGTGGTAACCCCACCCACCAAGGAGGTGAGCATATCTCCCTTCTAGGACTCCTTTGGACACTAGTACCCCATGTGATCCTACATATGAGGACCACAAAAGTTCTAGGAGTGAGCAATATGGGATAAAACTTCTTTGCCATTTGCACTAGAAACAACACTACATTCTCACATGTAACGATAACTGCTACAGTAATCATTTATCTAACAAAAACCAACATCACTGCGTGGCTGGGGTATAACTTGAAGACGGCGAGGCATGTTGAGAACTGGAAGGGACTCTTTGCTTATGTCAGTTGGTGGCTTTGGAAGAATCGAAATCTATTTGTCCTTGAAGGCAAACCGATACCCTCAACTGTCGGAGCCAAATCTGCTGTCCCGAGTTTGCTGTTTTCGGGCTGTCCCAACAAATCTTTACCACTCATTCATCCCAAAAACCGACCCCTAAAAAAAATAACGAGGTGTGTGTACGGTAGAGATTAATAGGGACACGTTGGGACAGCAATCCCGGGACAGCAGATTTGAACCCTCAACTGTCCTGGCTGGTATATGAAAGCTGACGCTGCCTGCTCAAGGCAGTTCCTTGCTGCTGGGACTGTAAACTTGCACAAGGGGAGGACTCCACAAATATCCAAGATTGTTTTACCGCCTAACTCACACATTATGCATGTGGATACTGCTCTGAACTCAAAGGAGAAGGCCAGGGCCACATCGCTGATCATTGGGGACACGAAAGGAATTTGGCTCTATGAAACCGGTACTAGGGGAAGAGGGTCAGATCCAATGATGGGGGAACTCATTGCTATCCTTGAAGGTCTCGAATGCGTTCGGAAACACCAAGCTCAAGCAGACAACATCATCAGCGATTCAAGCAACGCGATCCAATGAATCAAAGAAGATGGGGAGGTGCCGACCAAATAACAGTTATGGGTCAAGACCATCAGACATACATGGAGGAACACACCAGTTAAAGACATAGTGCATGCGAAGAGGAATCTGAACAAGCTGGCCGATCAACTGGCCAAACGCTGTCTCAAACAGGCGGAGAGGACCATCTCATGGAACGAATGTCCTGACGACCTACGAGCCGAAGCCGAGGGAGACTGCGAATGGTGTTGGGATTAGGAATATAATCCAGCCCATGTCTTAGTGGGATTTAGACTTGGGAGGGTTGGTTTGTGCTACCAATCCTAATAGGAGTCAAATCTTGAATAGTAGGAATATGACTTCCTATGTGCAACATGCAGTTGGACTAGGATTCGAACTAGGACTAGAATTTCTAGTTGCAATTACATGCATGGAGGCCTATAAATAGAGGCCCCTGGGGAGGCCTTTGGATTATCCACCGGTTGAGGTGTGAGTTCTCCAGTTGCTTGTTGGTGCCTTCTGTGGTAGAGGGTTCCAGAGAACAAGAACAACTGGTAGAGAAGCTCTCCTGGTTTATAAGAGAGGGTCAGCGACTTTGCCTTGAAGCAAAGTAGCGGTTGGCGGTTGCTACCCGGATTTAGGGGCGATTAAATCTGGGCAGTGTGAGTTGTAATTCAGATTACATAGTGCTTGTTGGTCGGTATTACCACGTGGTTTTTCTCTCCTGGTCTTGGGGAGAGTTTTTCACGTTAAATCTTGTGCCTTTAGTCTTGCAGAGCATCATCACTTACCCACCACAATTCCTAACAAGTGGTATCAGAGAAAAGTTTGAAGGATTTCGTGGGCATAGTGAGATGGCATCTGAAGATAGGAAGGGCAACGTTGACAAGAAGCGATCACATAATAGCCGCATGTTTGAGATGCGAGATTCAATCTGGGGGACAACAATATGCAGCAAGGACGGTTCGCAGTTAGAGAAGGTCGCTCCAAATACTTTCTCGAGACAGCACATGTGTGAGGAAGGCGGGCAATACATTGAAGATGTAGTTGCTACACCCAAGATGGAGGATCAGATTCTTGATGTAGACTTACATCGACAGGGGGAGCGTCATAAGAAGGTTTCTGAAGCTTACTACAGAAGGCCAGAAATATGGTTTTCATCCAGGAGGGCTCGACTGACCGGTCAGGGGGAGCCGACAAAGTTCCAGGTGTGGGCATGGAGAGAGAAGCAGTGTGGTCAAGATACTTCTTCTCTGTTGCTTGGGAACAAAGTGAAGTCAAGGTGGGACTTCAAGAAGAGGGATGAAAACAACATGGTGCTGACATATTTGAGGAGATTGTATCTATCACATGGAGTGGTAGGATACAGAAGATATTCCAGATGATCGCTGAAGACCACATCTCCCTCATGGGCTGGAGGGGGAGATTGTTGGGATTAGGAATATAATCCATCCCATGTCTTAGTGGGATTTAGACTTGGGAGGGTTGGTTTGTGCTACCAATCCTAATAGGAGTCAAATCTTGAATAGTAGGAATATGACTTCCTATGTGCAACATGCAGTTGGACTAGGATTCGAACTAGGACTAGAATTCCTGGTTGCAATCACATGCATGGAGGTCTATAAATAGAGGCCCCTGGGGAGGCCTTTGGATTATCCACCAGTTGAGGTGTGAGTTCTCCAGTTGCTTGTTGGTGCCTTCTGTGGTAGAGGGTGCCAGAGAACAAGAACAACTGGTAGAGAAGCTCTCTTGGTTTATAAGAGAGGGCCAGTGACTTTGCCTTGAAGCAAAGTAACGGTTGGTGGTTGCTACCCGGATTTAGGGGCGATTAAATCTGGGCAGTGTGAGTTGTAATTCAGATTACTAGTGCTTGTTGGTCGGTATTGCCCCGTGGTTTTTCTCTCCTAGTCTTGGGGAGAGTTTTCCACGTTAAATCTTGTGCCTTTAGTCTTGCAGAGCATCATCACTTACCCACCACAATTCCTAACAAATGGTTCCAATCTGTCTTTCCTTCTGAAGATTCGTCTATGTAATCAGCCCAGCTGAATATTCGAAAAAAAATGGAGCTATTATATATAGTGCATTGATTGAACCTTTTTAGTCATTATATCACATGTTTAGAAGGTTAGGCCGAAAAGAAGTACTAACATAACTATATTCTATAGAAATAAATGGCTGAATATATCAAATGGTTAATGAAATGGCAATCTCAGATCTTATTAATGATGTTTTTTTACTAAGACGGAACTTGATAAGTTTTATGACGTGAACTTTTTATCTTAGTCTTTATTAAAAAAATGCATATATTATCTAAAATAAATAATAAATTTATTCCTTTAAATGTAACGTATTGTTTAAGTTAAAGAAGACGTTACTTTTTATTCTATTCCATGTGTTTTACTAAAATAAATACGATCATATCACTACAAACCGTGAGTACATATGAGTCCCTACTAAAGTCGTACGACTTTTTGCTATAACGTATTCTTTGTCACTAGTTCCGTAATATTATTTATCATATGAAAGGACGATAGGATATTAGTTTATTATTACATGTCAATTTTGTGAAATTTATGTACGACGCCGATAGCAATTATTCATATACACCAAGTTAATTGAAACTCAGCTTATACTTCAAATAATGCAATAACAATAACGTGAAACTGAAATATGTATTGTCTGAAGTGAGAAAAATACCTATCCTAGAATATTAAACGATCTTTTATTGTTATTTTATCATCTCAAATGTGTAACTTATCAATGAGGGGCAACACAATGTATAGGCTTGACGCAATAAAAATTACGAAAATGATGTTTCTCCTTGTAAATGTCTTTGATATTTAGGCATTGTAGATGACATACATTGTCCCAGGCCCATCATTCTGATCATATGAACTTGACCCCAAAAATAATATGGATTTCTTATATTCCTTCAATGCAATTGTGCGAGATGTATATCTAACAACACAACCCCAATTTATACTGAGACCTATTACTCCACATGGATCCTCTTGTGATTTTCTGATTCAATTTATGGTGTGTAAATTTTTATAAATAAAAAATAATTTCATTTAAACTACATCATGATTTTGATTAATAAAAGTAGACATTTTTGTATCACCAACACTTCAATGATTTTTTTATAGAACCTAAAATAAAGTTGTCGTAAATATAATATAATAAATATAATATAATACATATTATACAACGTATATATTTTGACATTGTGCCAGCCGCCAGGACACCTGATGAAATGGAGCAATACAGAATGAACCCACAACACATAATATGGTTTGAGTTTGAGTAGTGTGTAGCAAATTGCGACAATAGACAAAAGAGTGAAATACAAAGTACAAAAAATACCACCATAAGATGAAAAACAAGCTGAAAATTTAAACAAACGTGTGATGTAATGAATTTGCATTGAAGGAAATTCATTGGTTTATAGTACACAAAATATCATCACAATATTTCTAGGCATATTAAGTAGTTTGAGAAACTTACATGATATTACGCCATATGCCTTCGAGATGGTTTTCAAGAGTAGAAGAGGTCTACGTCTTTGTTGAACCAGTTTTTTTCTTTGCGAAATCTACAATAGTGAATTATTGAGTACACATCTCTCAGAGATACAAATGAAAAGATCAATATAACAGACAATTCGTAGATGATGTATAACAGTTGAAGGTTGTGGTAATGTATTTATAATACAACGGCAACATAAATTTGCTTTTACTTTATAGATCGCAAATGATTTGTACTCACTAGTAGTGACCATTGTTCATGGAAGAAGCTTGCCAAAACAGAAAAGGGCAAAAACACGGATGCCGCACGTGGAGAAAGGGATCTCGTTCTGTTTTCGATCGGAGCATTTTCATCTTATAATCTTTTGGACCCCACTTCAGTAGTAGGTGATTAAATCGTGCTAGAGTGCCCGACGCGGTTCTAGGGATATCAAATTACAGAAATACATGTCGTCGAACCGGATGCGGCAGATGAATGAATCGTCCAAACAGATCTCCTTGCAGCCGGTGAGGAAGTAAATAGAGTGATGCCACTTATTGTTTACCAGCAAGACGATTCATTGATACACAAGATGTCAACGAACGTGGGGAAAGATGGTCGAGATAAGTGAAAGAATGGCACGACGATAATCGATCCATGGACAAACTTTATGACTGACCACGAGGAAACAATTTTTCCGCACGGGAAAGATGTTTTCAGAGATCAAAAAAATGGCTGCAGCATCCAAGAAAGAGCTTGTTCAAAGGGCTATATATAGATAGAAACGTTACAAAGAGTCTCCAATTTTTAGGACTATAACATGGCAGAGATGATGCTATAGCAGCAAGATGCTTTGAAGAGTCCAACGCTTTTAGGATACAAGAAGGACGGAGACCATTATTCATGTTTAATATGGTAGAATAGTAGATTAAGATATTGAATATTCTCTTAATAATACTCGAAAATCTAAACTAGTGTTAGACTTGGAGTCTGAAATATTATTTTCTCGAAATTATATTCTCATTATTTTGTTCTATTAGAAAAGTTGTATCTTTTTGTCCTACTCTTAATTTAGGTTAGCCTATCTTCCAGGTCTATAAATAGTGTACCAAACATGGGTTATTTATGTGAGACAAAATGAAAAGTCAAAAAGATAGTCAAAAGATGAGAGATAGAGATTCTATCATGGGTATAGGATTGTGAGAGAGCAACAATCCTGATAATCTTTTTGAAGTTGTTTAATAGACATTTGCGATATTTTTGTCAATTTTATTCTCTTGTTGGTCGTTCGTTTGACAGTTATTGGTTTCGTCAACAAGGGTCGTTCTTGTTCTTCTTGTGCATGCTCAGACTGTATCTTACATAACCCTTTTTTGAATTCAAGATTCCACTTATGGCTTCGAATGATATGAGAACAAGGTTACTGCAAGAAGATCAAAAAATATTTGAGGCACAAAAAAGAATGATAACGTCAACAACTACCATTAGGGGCCATTCGATGGAAAATCTTGATGACAATATTGTTATGAAATCAGACGAGAGTGAATCAAATATGAGTTGGAGTCGTACAATTCACTTGCAAGGGAAAAGCGACCACGGAAGGTACCTAGTTCAATGGAGCATATTGACTGGTTGGATACTATCTAACTAAAGGAGGAGCGACTAAAGAGAGATTTGTCGATATAAGAGGCATAGACGAAGCAGTGGTACTAGATGCGGGTGTCATCAACCTAAAAAGTACCAGCGTATTCAACTCTCAGGTGCAGTTGGGTGCACGACTTAAATTCAGCAATGAATTTCAATAGAGGTGAACCTACCAATTGTTTGAAAGAGAAAGTCGTTGTTGGACTTGAATTTCATCGACAAATTTTAACACTTGTAGAGGTGAACCTGTCAATTATTAGAAAGAGAAAGTCATGATTGGACCAACCACACGGTATTTTCGACTGGTGTGGCTAAAAGAAGGTATTATTCTATGGCATAGGGGTCAAAAGTGCGAAAGATGTGGTTCTTTCAACCGCAGATGAAGGCGGTGCGGTTTTTCAAATCGTACATCTTGAGAAGCTCTCACGTGAAGGGTTCAGCCAACTATACCTGGACACACACTCCATGGATATGTGCATGGTAGAAGCTTCTGGGATGGAAGCTACTTCTATGATTGAAGCATAGAAGATAAACGAGAGCAGACTTCTTAGAGGAGAAACTTCAACAGATAAAATCTAAGGTGAAGATTATTGGGATAATGTCTATTATTCTATTAGAATAATGAATCATTTCTTAACAATATAGGAAAGTCCAAACCAGTGTCAGACTAGGAGTATGAGATATTATTTCTTGATGTGATTCTTTTTCCTATTTAGTTTTGAATTGTATTTTCATTATCCTTTCCTAATAGAATAGATGTATCTCTTGTCCTACTCCTACTCTGGATTGGTTTATCTTTTCGGTCTATAAATAAAGTACCATACATATGTTATGAGTGTGCCAAAGTGGTAAGCCAAAAAGATAGCCAAAGAGGAGAGAGATCGAGAGTGATTATGAGATTCTGTTGTAGGCACGTCATTTTGAGAGAGCAACAATTCTTGTAATTTTTTTGAAGCTGCTTAATAGAATTTTATGGTCTTCTTCCTCAACTTTGATCTATTGTTGATTATTTGTTTGGCACTTATTGACTCCCCTGAAAGGGTCATTCTTGTTCTTGTTGTGATAGTCTGTCACGAGGGCAAGGATGAATAGAGCCTACTGATCGAATATAGCTTACATAAGAATGGCTTGATTTAAGTAAAACTAAAGAAGAAAATGTGTCTAAATGAAAATTGACATTGAGAAACATTGGAATATGGGTGGAGAAAGGTGAATCGAGTGATCAGGGATCAAACGATTGGTTTGTGGACAGTAAACTTTACATGACATTGCTATTTCCTTTCCATTGCTTATCAAGTATTTGCTCAAAACCACTTCTCTTTTAAATCAAACATTCTTGAGCACCCTCTGCAACCCTGGACTTCCACTAGTGCCTCGAACCACTGTAGGGAGCATTTCATGATGGAAGTCTGAAGAACATCCCACATAGCGACTTCAATGAAGCGATTATCCCAGTAATTGTCTGCGAGGTTGTACTCTAACTCTGCTCGGTGCTAGTCCTCGTTGTTTCTAAGTTGTGTCAAGAAAATTGACCCAAGTCTAATAATTTGAAAGTAAAGCCTTTGATGATTTCCTAGAGTTAGTCTTGTGTTTTTTTTGTGGCCGGTTTTCATGCTCTCTAAGTCGTACCTCGCACACTCTGTCTGTCGGCACATGATCAGGAATAATGATGCCTACGTATAATGTTTAAACTCCTACTTTGGCTTTATCTACTGCATTCCCCATCTCACACGTGTGCAAGAAGCTATAAATCACAACATCACAATTCTTTCTCACATTTTGTATAACTACAAAGAACACTGTCCTCTTAGAACTTCAGCTTCTACAATATCCTTTTAGATCCTACATTGTCTACCTGCACGGCGACCTCTATTCTCTGAAGTCTTTCATCATGTGAAGGAAATTTCTAAGAGCACTTGTAATGCGCCTGTCTTGAAAAAAATATCTTTAACAACTTAGATTTACTAAAACAATTACCAAAGTAACCTAGTTTTAAAATTAATTCCAAATGACCTAGTTTGTCGAATGAGAGAGAGAATGGAGACACCACTTGTTTTGGTATCCCTTTTCTCATTGATTGTCGTTCTTTAAAAAAAATGATCTTTACGTCAATCATGCAAGGGCCAACAAGTGCCACGTGATAGCTCCCCATTGAAGATGCCATTTAGAATGATGTCTTCAATGGGGAGCTGCCATGTGGTGCTTATTGGCTGCAACTAACCATTATGACTCTGTAATGATTTTTTTTTATATTTTGTTTCCATGTCTAGGAACACAATTTAGATTGAGGTACAATGTTAAATAATTATTAAATCAAATACAAAACAAATAAATATATTTAGAACATGATATACATATGTAACATCTTACTAAATATAATTATATAGTATGCATTTATATCTAATATTTATATATTCTGATATATTTTATAATATATGACTATAATTATGATATTGAGTTTTTTTCTTCTACAAACCTAGAGAATAGTTTTATTCATCCTGATTTCTAACACAGACAAAAACTCATCTAGACTTAAAACGAGTTCTGGAACTAGCCAAGGAGGCATAATTGAATTGAAAGAACCAGAAAGATAACAATGCATGTTGTTTTTAACTATGACATTACAATTTATTAATGCATTGTACATAATAATTTACAATCTAAAATAAAAAAATTATTGCAATTAAGTAATTACATATAATTTAAAATTCTTGAATTTTTTTCTCTAAAATAATAACAAAACATATTATTTGCTATGAAAAATATATATGAATAATGATTAGATGCACATATTAATAAAATGTATTAAGTATATAAATATAAAAGTAGATAAGAATTCAAAATATATATGAATAGTGATTAGATGAACATATTAGTAAAATATATTACTTGTATAAATATAAAACATATAAGAATTAAAAAAAGTATATAAATAACGATCAGATGCAGATAATAGTAAAATATATTACATACATAAATATAAAAATGTAAAAGAATATAGTCCACATATTAAAAGACTATACATACACTTTTTTATTATGTTCTTATATAAGATTTATATTATATATATTGTTAAAATATATTACTTATTATTAAAATATTACATATACGCATCATTGAATATTAGATATATTTTAACAATATATAATATAAATATAAAATATAAATATAACCGTTATGTTTATATTTAATGTGGGCACTAACTTCTTATACATTTTTATATTTATATATGTAATATATTTTATTACTATGTGCATCTAATAGATATTTATATATTCTTTGGATTCTTAGAATTTTTGTTTATGTATTAAATATAATTTATTAGTTTGTACATTGAATCATTATTTATATATTTTTCATAGCATATAATGTTTTTATATTTTTTTGAAGAAAATCTATATAAGAATTTTAGCTTGCATGGAATTACTTAATTTGGAGACATTTTGGACCTTAGATTGTATATCATTATGTACTATGCATTAATAATCATAATAATATAATTATATTCATATGTTGTGTGTGTGTGTATATATATATATATATATATATATGCATACTATACAATTATATTTAGTACTATGTCAAATGTATATCATACTCTTGATTTTATTTCTTCATTTTCTATTTGATCTAATATCTAAAATAAAACTTAATTTTAATTGTGTTGTTACATGGTATCAAAAAGTAAAAAATAAAAAATAAAAAATAAAAGAGCCACAATGGTCACTTGTGGGCTACTTTCTACCACCTCGAAGATGACATTCCAAATTGCGTTTACTAGGAAGAGCCACCACATGGCACTTGCTGGCCCTCAATTGATCGATCCAAAGGATCAATTTATTTTAGAAAATAACAGCCAATGAGAGAGGAGATGCCAAAACAAATGACATCTTCATTCTCTCTCTCCTCCTTCAAACTACGTCATTTTGGAATAAATTTAAATACTAGATTACTATGGTAAGTATCTTAGTGAACTTAAGTTATTTAAGTTATTTTCATGTCTTGATACCTTGCATCCTGTAAATTTCTTCCAGCTCGTAACATAACTCAATTCTTTGGTGATCTATGCGGCCAGAACTTGGGGCCAGCATCACCAATACGACAAACTCATTCATACTGTCAAGTATTATTGTGAAAAAATATTTGTTCTCCAGTGAGCTTCTGAAGTAGTTTTGTAGGGAGTTCTTCATGTTGCTGGATTGGTCAGAGAAGACGTTGGTGATATGGTTGTGCGACACACAATTCATGTAGGCCTTCTTGTCCTCCTTCCTAAGTGTCCTCAAGGTGGCATTCTAGTTGTGCATCTTTGGTTGCTATTTCCCCTCTCTGTGGCTTCGTCGACCCATTGTATCATCTCCGGAAGGTCTCTAAAACTTGTCTGATTTTATTCTTTGTAGAGATAGTGACGGCCAAATTATTGACCAAATTAGGACGTTACCTGAAAAATTATTTGCATTGAAGAACCTATTCATGTGGTTTGGTGCTTGTACCAGGCAAACTTAGAGATCACAACTGCTCCTACAAATGCAATACATCTATACTGGTAAACTTTGAGATCCCAACAACTCTCTAGTCCTGAATGGTTTATTCATTTCAAGCCACACTGAGACATATTTTTAGTTTAAGAACAATTTAGGAGTAAACTCTTAAGAAAGATCCAATTATGGTTTATTGCCAATAAGTTGGTCATGGGACTTCTCCTTATACTTTAATGGTCTCTTCAAATAGAAGTGAACCAAATTGACATAAAACTTTGGTTGTGTCGACTGACATACTTTTAGAGAAGAATGTTATATTCAACTTTAAAATTGTCTACATGCTAAAACTAAACCAGATAAAATGGAACCGCATTCTACTTCTAGGATCACACCTCACTCGCATATATGATACTATTGGGCATTTCTATTTGCAATGAAACTCGACTAGGATAATTAGGAACAGAAACATAGGATGGAGTAACGACCCACATATATGACCAAATTGGATTTTGTCTCAAACTAATTGGTCAGGGGAAGATTGGCTCCGTGGTGTTTAGCGGTGCTTGTCTCGATGAGCTAGGAAAGTGGGAAAAAACTCATGCATATACGGGTTTAGGAAATACTCCTCTTATGTGTGAGCTCATACATTCCTTAAACTTGAAACATGCAACTAATATTACCATTAGTCATATGCCTCTCTTCATAGACCAATGTGGTAGCCATATGCCTCTCTTCATATTTAGGAAGCAAACTCCTAGCAAAATGACCCAATTCAGGTTTCATGCCAATAGAGTTGGTCATGGGACTCCACCATTTGCTTTAATGGTCACTACAAATAGAAACAACCTAGATCAAATATAAAAAATTTGTTGTGTTTGACAAACATTCAGAGAGAAACTTTTTTTTTGTTTGACACAATTTTAGAGATGAATATTTTATTTGGCTTCACAATAGTCCATGTTCTGCTTCTGGGATCATACCTCATTTGCATATACGATACTGTTGGACATTTCTATTTGTGATGAAACTAGACTAGGGTAATTTCGGGATAGAAACATAAGATGCAATAATGACCCACACATATGACCTGCATCAAAATATTATGGGGGATGGAGCATCATCAACATCAAGATTCGTGCCATCTTTCTTACCAAAAAATCATACATGTCCTTACTTAAAAAATAAACAAGATATGGAAACCACTCACCCTCCACAAATACTATCAACACTCCACTCCTTGACACAAAACAAAAAAAATATCATCACCACTTTGGATATTCATCAACAAAAACATGGATATAATTGGTAATCTGATCAACACTCCACCCCATGCTTGTATCAACACAAAATTTTGGACTGGCCCATGGTACCATAACAATTCGATTCAGAGTTTCAACACCAACTTCCATATACCGAATCCACTGGGACACACCACTACAGCTTGAGCCCTCAAAATCTTACTAGAAACAAGAAAAATTCCCTCAAAATGCACCTCATGCAATATATCTTCCCACATACGTTGCAAGACATCATCCATAACCAAGAATTTGATTAGTCAAAAAAATTTCATGGAAATGGGGAGCCGTAAATACACCCAAGAAAGCTTACCACCACCTTACTTATAGAGGATACATTTGAAAGTTGGCCACCATTAGGAAGATGCATTGGCCACAAAAATATAAGATCTTCTTCTGGCTCATCTCAAATAATAAGATCCTCACTGACCAAAACCTCAACAAGCGGGGTTTTTAGGGACCATCTAGATGTTATCTTTGTCATGCTGTAGTAGAAACCAATAACCATCTTTTTTCTACATGTGATCACACGACACACTTCTTGCACAAATTCTTCTTACCCAACTCCCTCACAGACTTCATCCATACACCAAACTCAATGACACACATTAAGCCCATTAGCCCTGATCACTCCACGCCAAATATTATGATTGCCATATCTTGGAACATTTGGATTGAAAGGAACTTCAGAAAATATCAAAAGGTCACCCACACAACACAACAAATTCATAAAGATATTGAACACTCCTTATATATTATCTTACATAGTATAACTGACATCCACATCAACACATGTGATGGAAGATGATGATGATCAGATGACTATCTTTGGAGACCACAATATTTAATGAAGATACTCCTTGGAGGATATCCTTGCAGATGACTCAGGCTTTTGAACATGCCCGCATCTATTCAAATTTGTGAGCTATTTGCATCATCTAGAAGTAGTTTTTACTTGGTCTGATGCTCACTGTTTAAGGGGTGCCTCCCCCAAAATATTACTTTCCTACTTTCATCATGCTTTCCTTTTTAGTATCACATCACCTTGAGGGCTACATATTCATGATGTATTATCCTTTGTCATCATGTACGCTGCATGTTTACATAAATTTTCTGTTTGTAAACATTTATCTATGAAATAAACTTTTATAAAAAAAACATTGACCTGCGGATTGGGTTTTTGTCTCAAAACTCATTTGTCATGAAGGGATTATCCCCATAGTGTATACTGGTTTTTGTCTTGATGAGCTAGGGGAAGTGGGACTAAACTCATGCATACATGGGATTAGGAAATACCCCTCTCATTTGTGAGCTCATAAATTCCTTAAACTTGAAACAAGAAACTAATATTGCACCTCCCTTCATAGCCTAATTTTGTATTTGTAAAGGTGCAACAAGAACAAACCAAATAAGTTCTACTATCAACTATTAGCAGGGGGAATATAGGATGGAGAAGATGCCCAAGTATATGATTGATCCCAAATTAAGCTGTCCATATTGGATTAGAGCAACAGTATATAAATGTGGATTCATGTATCCCAAAGCCAACAATGGGACTAAACTGATTTAAACATGATTTCAAAATTTTCTCCATCATGAGTAAGCCTGGAAACTCCATTAAAATTTGATGTGTGAAATAATTGCACCAGTGCAAAAAAGTCACTCTATATATATACCTTGATAGTATATATTGTGATGGTGCATTCAAACTTTTCCCAAATTGTCTGCAAGACACATTGCAACAAACTCCCAAGTATATGGCAAGATCTAAGTTCGACCCCACGTAATGGTTTGGCCATGAGAAAATTAACCTCATGGTATATATATTGGTCCATGTCCACATTACACAACATTATGAGACTAACTAACTCACATGTGGACTTAACATATGTGTTCATGAGCTTGTCCACTACTCTCCAACTACATCTACTTGTTAAGTGTGAGAGAGAAGTAGATTTTAATGGATACATGGGAACTTTGAAAGACCAAGGACTTGGAGATATTGGGATGTATTGATGTGTCATGGAATAAGATTATTAACAATATATGGTATTTGAAAAAGTTGACATAAATGGATATCTATAGGCTTTGATGGTTTAGAGTTTGCAAAAATAAGGACCACAATTGGATTTAATGTAAGAGTTTTTTTTTTCAAAGTTGGATATCTAACATCCAAAATTTAACCTTGGGTTCAACATGTACTAGGTAACCTAGTATTGTGCTTGGACCATTTATATGACCGACGTGACTTTCATATGAGCAAAAAATGGTTATAAGACCAATATTTGAGTCATTTATTTTTCTATTTGTATTTAAGCCTGGCATATTCCAAAAAACTAACCCAACAAAACCCATATATTATTATGGTGGGACAAGATAGGACTTTTCATTTTGGTATAAAAGGGTAAAAGTGGAGGACAATGTTTTGATTAATCATGAATAAAAAAACCTATTGATATGATTAAATATGTGATATATTTCTAAAAATATATATAATTTATGCAAATTCTACCTTAGATAAATCATACTAATGTCTACTACGGAAACATATACCCCACCAAAAAAAATCACTTTTTATTTAATTGAAGGCATGATGTCTTAACAAGGAATTTCTCGAATTCATGCTAACCAAAAATATGGAAAATGAAGAGCAAAAAATGAGCCACACCTTTTATAAGATTGTTGAATATCTTTTGTGTGGCAATTAATAATCCATTCTTTAGAAAGGAAAAATTGTTCCTTTTTTGTTTATTAGGCTGGGAAATTTTTTATATTCTTAGAAAACAAAAAATGATTTTGGTGTAGTCAACTAGATTATTTTGATGACAATATCATGGAACTTGAGTTCTCATTATATGAATCTTAATGAACACATCACTACATAGACTGCATATCATTAAAAAATCATAAACACAATTTCAATATAGCATGTACATGTAACACAACCTAATATTAGTAAATTTTAAGGAAATTGAGAGGTTATGTAATATTCCTTGCCTCCCATGTGAGAATTCAAACAGTTTGTACACATTTGTTACTTTATATATATATATATATATATATATATATATATATTGTCACGATGCATTTTTTGTTTGTCCTGTCATTGGTTCAGTCTGAAAGGGGATCAAAGGCCCGTAGGGGCTACTTGTTGCTAGTGAAAAGATATAAATCCCTCAACCAGGCAGTGATCAAGCTATGTGAGAAAGACAACCACCAAAGGAGAAATGAAGCAAAGTTGCAACAACCGCTATTGTTTGGTGTTCACATGATAGGAAAGAAAAAGTTTAAGATGAATAATAGAGAGAAAGGAAAGGGAAGAAGAAAGGAAGTGGTACAAGGTTGTCAAGGCTTCTAGATTTTGTGGTTTAACCCATGCACTTTTGAGTACCTTGTGGAAGAGGATATATTCTTAGGAAGGTCCATTGTGGTAGAGTTGTAGGGATGTATCCTTATGTTGGTATTTCTATGTCTCTGACTGGTTTTATTATCTCAAATTTGGGGACAAACCTCGAGAAATATATTTTATCTTAGCTCCTTTATGGATCTTCTTATCAGTTGACACTTTGTTTTACCCACATATTTTGTGATGATATTCCATGCAAAATATTGTATCCTCCCTCTATTATCATTTGGTTCTATTATTAGGTTTACATTCTCTCATTAATGCTTCCATAATTTTTTTTTTGCATCATAGTTGACATTATATCACACAATATACATGCATATCCCCAACAAATGATATTGGAGAAAAGACTGCAAATACAAATCCATACGAGAAAGGATGATGATTCAATTGATAAGTAAAAATTGACATATTTGAAAATCCAAGATGGAGGATATTCCATATTACAAAGAAGTGTATGACCCAATAGATGACAAATGCTAGATAGTAGGTTTGATGAAAACTGGAAGAGATTAAACAAAATGACCATGTGAACAGTGGGGAAGTGGCTCAATTTTCCGTGTTGCACCATGTGTCGGAGGAGATGAATGCCAAAGATCTGAGTGAAAAGATAAAGAAATTGTATGAGCCAAAAACTACAATAGATAAATGTTTCTTGATTAGGAAGTTGGTGAACTTAATGTATGAGGATGGTACTAGCATTATCGTGAAATTTTAGAGCCTTTTTAATTAGTTGTAATCAATGAAGATGATTCTTGATGATGAACTCCAAGCATTACTTCTTCGGAGATCATTACTTGACATTTGATAGATGCATTGTGACACTCAACACTTTTACATAGGAAGAAAAGTTGACACTAGACCATGTGAAGAGAAGCCTACTAAATGAAGAGACTACAGGTACAAGGTGCACTTCATTAAGAGTAGGACAACTGATAGAGAGAGAGAGTTAGTGGGAGATATTAGAGCCATGATGAGTCCTAGGACCACACCATATTTAAATTGAAGAGAAGAGGGTGCCTCCATTACCAAAATCCATGTCATTAATCATAGAATTACAAGGTATGAAAAAAGTAACATAAGTTTTAAGAAAAATACTAGAAGGGTGATGACAAAATCACTACAATAATAATTTTATATGACATTGACAACAATGATGATGTGGTATTGATAGTTCAGTAGAAGTGGTTCATGTTGATAAAGATGATTCTAAGTGGTTGGTGGATATTGCATCTTATTATAATGCATCCATTAGTAATTAGTTCTTCATTTCATATAGGAATGGAGGCAACCGGAGGGTGAATATGGGAAATTCTATCTTCTCTAGAATTATGATGATTGAATAAATGTGTGTTCAAACAAGTGTTAGTTGTACACTCTCACTCAAGGATGTCTGTGATGTTACTAATTAGTGATTGGGTTTGATGTATGGTTCTTTCTTTGATTTAGGATGTTGTCATTTAGACATTTTTGGTGGAAAATGTAAGATTACAAAGGGGTCTCTGGATATTGTATGAGGAAAATTGTATCACACAATGTACAAGACCCAACTCAAAGTGCTCAAAGGAGGTATACATACAGTTGAGGATCATTAGGCCAATCTATAGAACAGACAACTAGGATACATGAGTGAGAAAGACTTATAACTTCTATCAAAGCTGATATTGATCCCTTGTGGAAATTACACCAATACTAATTCATCAGATACATATAAGAAAGAATCATTGATTTTCTTTCAAGACAAGATTAGAGGTGAAGTTAATATTTTATAGTTGGTTCATTAAGATGCTCATGGTCCGTGTGAGGTGGCTTCACTTGGGTGGAATTTTATATTTTATCACATTACATATTTTGTCACATTTATTGATGATGCATCTAGGAAAGTATGGTTCTTCTTACTAAAGATAAAGTATAAGGTCTTTTCATGTTTCAAAAGTTTCATGCCATGGTGGAGTGGGATACAGAAAAAGTTGAAGCATCTCCACACATACAATGGGAATAGTACTTCTCCAGGGAGTTCCAAGATTATTAGACGAGTAGGATGGAGCCAGACACACCACATTGGAATGGTGCACATGAGAGGGTAAGCCCTATCATAGTGGAGAAAGTCATATGCATGTTGACGACTGCACAATTGCCAAATACATTCTGGGTGAGGTAGTGAGTATTTCCTACTATTTTATTAGTCGAGCTCTACCAGTTCCTTTATGGTTTTGAATACCTGAGAAGGTATGGACAGGAAAGGATGAACCCTATACTCATTTTTGAGTATTTGGGTGCCATCAATATGCACATGTTCTGGAGAAAAATCAAGAAAAGTCAGATGATAAAGTAGTGCCATGTATCTTTCTTGGCTATGAAGATTAGTAGTTTTTCTATAGCTTATGGACTCTAATAAAAAATACTATGGGAAGACACATAGATTTATTTTTTATAAGAGGATTTGACAATGACAAAGCTTGAAATTAACAATACATAGGTTGCATGAATAGGTGATATTTCTTCTAATGATGAGTATAAGGATGCTCGAACTTCTTTACATAAACAATACTTATTTTAGGAAGAAGAGAAGCATAATCACCTTGAATAGAAAAGTGACAGCACATCAAGGGTCTCTATTCTCGATGCATAGTTAAGTGATTTAGATTCATAGTCAGAGACTTCTAGGTAGGGGGATAAAGATCATCACCAGGAGGAGTCCTCTGAGCAAAAAATTTAGGAGGTCTAACACATTTCATCATCCTTGATCTAGACATTTGACATCTCTATATATTCTACTTACTACTCTGGGACAACCAATGACTTTTTAGGAGGCACATACTAACAAAGATAAAGCACAATTCCATCATGTGATGTAGGAGGAGATAATTTCTTTTTAGAAGGATTATACCTATGAGCTTGTGCTGCTTCCTAGGGGATAGAGAGTGCTAAATTGTAAGTCGGTTGATAGGATGAAGAAAAATGACAAAATAGATATCAGAAACCAAGCCAGGCTACTTGGGCTTCAGGAAAAGACCAATGGTGGATTTAGTGAGATATTTTCTCATGTTGTTAAGATGACTTTTCCTAGGTTGGATCTTGGCTTGGTTTCTAGCATAGATCTGGAGCTTGAGTAGATGGATGTGAAGACATCTTTTCTTCATAGTGAATTAACATAGAAAATCTACATGGTGTAGCTAGAAGTTTTTAGGTTAAGAGGAAAGATCACTTAGTCTATAGATTGAAGAAGAGTGTACATGGGTTGAAATTGGAACCCATACAAAGTTACACAAAGTTTGATTATTTCATGCAAAGTCATGAGTATCAGAGGACAAGTGTGGATCCATGTGTCTACATCAAGAGGATTCCCAATGGCAAGTTCATTATTCTTCTACTCTATGTGGATGACATGTTGATAGTGGTACATTATATCAATATGATTAGTAAAATGAAGCAACATATTTTCAAAGACTTTTAGATGAAGGATTTGGGACTAGCATGATATATTCTAAGGATGGAGGCCATGCATGACAGGAAGAAGCATAGGTTTTGGTTATCACAATACAAATATGTTGAATGGTGTAACGAACTGAAACCTAGCCTCTTGACCCTGATCTTATGTCTTGGAGGATAGTCAACTTGGTTCTTGGGGCCTATCCAGACAAGGATAAAGATATACACATTAGTAGTTTAATTGAAACGTTAACATGTAGGCATATAAAAACATATGACCTAATGCTCTCCTAATTAATCTTTAGACCAATAAAGTGTGCCACATGTGATGATGTTGATCAAGGTATGATGTTAAAAATAATATGGATATACGAACTAAACTTCCCATAATAGAGAATAGTGTTACAATATTCAAATAAATATGGAATTAATACCTTAATGAGATAAAACATGAATACACGTAAAATCTCGTCCATAATAATGGAATATAGACCTTTTGGTAATAAGAGTGAAGGTAATGTGACACAATTAAATGAATAATAAGGATAATGAAATAAATACAATGGTGTCAAGCCAAACATGTTAATTCCTAGAAAGAGATATCAAAAGTGAAATCTAATGTGAAACTCAAACTCCTTGGGTCCCAATTGCCTTGGGAGTCAAGTTTCACATTATTTACCTTAATAATAAATAAATAAATTCAATTTAGAAGATAAGATATGAGTTTTTCCGCAAAATATCAAAAAAAAAAATAATGACTTCAAAGTGTAAAATAGCTTTAGATTCAAAATCTACATGTTAAAATAAGGATATAAGTGAATTTTCATGTAATTTGTATAATCTTTAATGTACATGTGTATATTAGGAGAGAAAAAGTCCAAAATATTAATTATATGTAAAACAAATTCAAAGGATAAAACTAATGATCAATTCGTGTTCCATATGCTTTGGTTTTCTTAATTAAGGGTGAAGTTTCACAAAAATGGAAAATTCTAGAAGTCTCTAATGCATTAAGAAAGTGAAATAAGGTTTACTTTAAAAGAATTAAATAAAATACCTAGAGTCTTAAAAAGCAAAAACTAAGGCTATATTTGGATTCTTCTTGACCTAAATAGGTTGGTTGCCAAATTTTATTAAATTTGGAGTTTGTTTACACTCTCAATTGAGGAGAGCAAAAAGTTAAATAAATATACATGTCACTTTAGTCGAATTGGCTTAGGAATGCATTTATTTATGTCACACATGCTTCCTTTTTAGCCGAGGATGCAGGCTCATTTTATGGATCTTAAGTGGAAGGCCACGATTTCATTTCCAACCTCAGGTAGGAGATGCTCACTCGAGTGAACAATACCCACGGTGATGTGGTCCGATCTTTTATGATTTTCTCAGTCATTGCTCGACCATTCCTTGAGATTTCTTTTACATTAGATTTGTGATATGTTTCCCCATCCATTGGTATATTACTTGTGTCATTTTATCGACTATTTTGGAAATGCCCAAAACTGGCCTAAAGCTCTTCTCACGGCCACCATGCTTGTGCCTTATACCCATACCATATATATCTAAGACTACCTTAAGCTCCGTTTTGCTTCAAGAAATCCTCCTCATCTCTCAATTTCTTTGCACATGAGTTCTTTGGCCATCGACGATCACTTCCCTTACTTTGGTTGTGGCTCCTCTCCTCGAGCCTCGACAACACAAATGAACAAATTGTTTGCGGAGGTGAGTTCCTGTGATCCTCTTCTTTCTTCCTCTGGTCTTGGTTTAAAGAATGGTCGCCAATTGTAGTTTCATCCAGAATCATGATAAACAACTACTTCTGGCTTGCAGCCATGGCAGTGCCAAGCGAGGAGAAGAAATATGTGGGATGGATTCCTAATTGTGCCCCCGCTCATCCTCTTGTTTCGTTTTTCTTCACCAGGGGTAGTTTTGCCATTTTGCCCTCACTTACCTTGTTTTGGATGAGTCAAAGATGAGTTTTGACCCAATGACATGACCTCCTTTGATTGTGCCATGTCAGTGGGTCTAGTCCCTCTCTTTCCCTTTCTCTCATTGATTTAATACTTATTTGGCAATTTCACGTTTTCCGATTGGTTGATTTTACAAAAATGATAACTTTTACTCTGGTTGTCCAAAAACTAAGTAAAATATGTTTTGGAATTGGAAAAATGTGTTCTTTCTAAAAAAATAGTTTCAAGTACCAATTTCCATTTTTCCAATGATGGATTTTTAAGGATCTAATTAATTAATATAAAAGCCCAAAAATTGGTAACTAATTCATCTTAACTCCAAATATAACAAATAAATATGTCTTCTTGATCAAAAAAACATAAATAATCATTTGGTCTAGGTTTTGAGTCCCGAATTTGAGTTCTTCTAGAGGGTTTCATTGCATTTATATGAATCTCAAAACCCTAATACATGTGAATAATTTGTAATTAGGAAAAGTGATCATGGAAAACAACTTGATTGGTGAAGAGAAATTCTAGTAAATTGAAATAAGGTATGTTTGCATCCCTATTATTCCTTTGAGGATTAACCTATTTTCTTCTTTCTCTTGGTCATACCGACAATAACCTACACAATTCTCTTTTTCTTTGAAAATTGGGGTTCATGTGATCTAATTTATTTGTTACCGATCTTGTGATCATATTATCCTATTTGGACATTATTTTGGACTCTTCCTTATACATCACTCATGGTGGAACATTCTTTGGTGATATATTTTCTTTTGCCCACTTTTAATGTGGGTGTTGATTAGGACTTTATCTATTTGTTGGATTTTCTTATCTCTCTTATTTGGTTCGTTCTTGTTTATTCTTTTATTATGTATCATGTGGTGGTGCTAGTATAATGTACATGTGCTTTTTATGTAGATGTGAAAATTCTCACATATGATGCATATGTGAAAATTCCTTCATAGGAAAATATTTAATGCAGACGTGTTTTTCCTGCCCAGGCAGATGTTGACAGACCCTGCCACTTCATATTTTATAGAAGATGTATATAAGACCCTACTCACCCCACATTTTTGGTAGATGTGTTATTTGCTACCGACATGTTTATATTGTCTAGTTTTGTCAAAGGTGAAACACATGGATGTCTTTTTCTTATACTTTGCTCTTATTTATCTCTCTTATTGTGATTCATTTCTTTTATACCTGATTGGGTAGTCCTTTATTTTTCTATGGGAAACCTTTTATTTTGACTTCCTTTATTCCATATATTGCTCAACTCTATTTTTAGTATGCACATACCATCCTTTGCTGATGTCATCTATATTTCTCTTCTTGTTATGGTATTCTTCCAACCCTAGGTAAAATACTTGGATGACATTGCATGAAGACATGAAATTAACTTAAGAAGTTAAATCTTGGAGACAAACTTGATATGGTTTCGATTTCCCTCTACTATATCTTTATAATGTAATATCCATGTAAACCCTATGTGGGAGATTATGATGTACTTTTGTGAAATTGAATGTAGTCATTACTTTTATTCCGCTGCTACACTTTGGTTGTTTTGAATACCATTATTGAGATTTGAAAATTTTATACCTATCCCAGCATACCATTTGAGTATGTTTGGAATGGATGTTTTATTGTTCAAATTTTTAGTAGGGAGTGGATCCCCTCAGGGTCCCACTCCTTACAAATGGATTCTTGAGAAAATCAAAATGAGAAAATCAAACTATGTGAGTACTATGTATTAGCTCATTTCTAGATAAGTAAGAAGTTATGCATCTGTACTAATGAGGAGAAGGAGGAGATGACCATGATTTCCTATTCATATATTATGGGGAATTTGATGTACACAATGGTGTGTACTCATCCATATATTGCTCATTCAGTTAGCATTTGTGGGATGGCTTCTCTCAATCCCTAGAAATATCACTGGGCGTAGTCAAGTGGATCTTTAGATATTTATGAGGCTCCACAAATACACATGTTTGATGTTTAATAATTGTGAATCAGTTTTAAATGGCTTTGTTAATGCTGACATAACATGTGATATTGATCATGAAGTCTACCTCTGATTATGGTTTCACTTTCACAGGGACACCATATCTTGGAGTCCAGGTTGGAAAAGTATGTTGCTCTTTCTACGACAGAGGTGGATCACATTGTGAGATTTTTGGAGGAGTAGATAATGATTTAGATTGAACAAATTACTTTCTATGACAGTAAAAGAACTATTGACTAGAGAAAGAGCACAATGAATCATAAAAGGACAAAGAACATTGACGTGAGATATCCATGGATACATTATGTGATTGACAAGAAGTTGTTGACATTAAAGATGATCCACACTAAGAAGAATGCTTCTCATATGATGATCAAGGTGGTGACATGAAACAAGTTGGATCTCTACAAAAAGCTCAATGACATACATTTTTAGTGATGATATGGGATGAAAGTCTCTTCCTCAGGCAAGAGGTGGAGATTGTTGGGCATGGTGTTGGTCCAACCCAAAAGGGGAAGCCCGTTAGGGCCACTTGCTATGGCCACATGATATAAATCCCTCAGCCACAGAACATTCAAGTTGTGATAGATAGACAACCACCAAAGGGGGGAAGAAGAAGAATTATAGCAACCACTCTTGTACGGTGTATACAAGATAGGAAAGAAAAAGGCTAATAAGAAGAAGACAGAAAGAAATGGGAAGAAGAAAGGAATATGAGCAAGGTTGTCAAGGCTTCCAATTTTCCTTCTTCATGCCATTTATTTTTGTGCATTTTGTGAAAATATGCATCCCAAGAACGTCCGATGTGGTGATCTTCTAGGGATCTCTCCTTAAATTGGTATTTTTACTATATCTTCTTTTAGTTTTATTATCTCAAATTTAGAATCACAACCCTCGCAAGACATTGTATATTTATTTTTTAGAAGATTGGCCCTGTGGTTTTTTCCTCATCACAGTAATGTTTCAGCAATATTTATATTTTATCACATCATGATTGACTATACCTCACATAATATATGTTCCTACCTCTAATGCTTTTTTTTCATTTGGAAAGAAGAAAGTTGTGTTGTTAATCACTATACCCATTTCCCCATTGATGCATTTCCAAATCCTCAAGTGAGAAGTCTTGTCTAAGTGTATTTGAGTTAGAGTTATTACGAAATACCTGTTGAATAACTTTGTTGAGATCACAAGTCACTAGAATTTCTTCTTCTACAATACACAGTAATTCTATAATTATTAATATATAATAAATAAGGGTCAGAGCAAACATGAAAAAAATATTTCACAAAAATAAAAGGAACTACATTATCAAATAATATGCAATGTTTAGTTAGAAAATTTCCACTATTCCACTTGATTGCATTTATATTTGCAAGCTAACAATTTTGATATAAATTGATCCTCATTATGTATACCAGTAATAAAAAATAAATTCAAACCAAAAGAACCCCAAGTTTCAATTATAATTTCATTATAAAATGTTAAGAAACAAAATTTATGATAGAAATGTTTGAGGTTTGAATTTTAATGATATTGTTTATATTTTTCTTTTAAACTAAATTTTGGACATGGATGTATGGGTCCAGTACACATCAACTAAAATGTCCTACAACCTACATATGAATGGAAGAGAGAAAATGTGAAAAGGAAATTGGAGTTTCACCTCAAAATTGGGAACACACAAGAGTCAAAAAAATCCTTTGATGAGCTCGACATGATAGATTGATGTTTAGAAATTTAATAGGAAATATAATACAATATTGTGAGAGAGGTTAATAGAATACTTTACTTGCTATACGAGATTGAAAAGGTATAGAACATATATATGAAGATATAATATCACCTAAAAAGAATGATTTCTTCGCATGCAATAAAATGGGGTTGTGCATAGAGAAAAATATGAAGGTAAGTATTCATGATAGTACTTGAATTATCAAATTCTAGAAGCAAAATAGTTTGTTTGGAACTTTACCAAAGGGAAAATTTTATGTAACATTCATAAACAAAAAGAAGAGATGAAATCTATTTGTAAAGATTTTGACAAAAAGCATGCTTCAAAAGATAATGAGAAGATTATTGGAAAGAAAGTAAAGGAATTGGGACTGTGCATTAGAAAGGGTGGATGTAGATGAATGTATATGGGGCCAAACTAAAGGTTGAATAGGCTCAAGCAACAAGATATACCCTAAGAGACAATAACAAAGTGCGTTCAACAAAGAAAAAGAAAAATTAATACTAAAAAATTCTTTAAGGTAGAAACTATGGGGCATGATTGTCTTAAGAGGCGTTATTTACTAAGCACAAAGTATGGAGGGAAAAAAATAACTAAGAAAACTAAGATAAAGCATGCATGTATACAAACATATGTAACATCCATGCTCAATATAAAAAGTATAAGAATGTATATGGAGTTGATGGAGTGCAAGGGAAATTATGATATTAGAGATTAAATTAGTAGTAGTAGTACAATTCATTACCAATATGTATAACCCTTCATGGTTGATAACCACATGCAACTAATATGTAGTCCATCGGAATGTAGGGAATTTTTTATAAGATTAGTCCAAAGTCCCAACCATTTTGTGTCCCTAGTTTATGTAGATACAACCAAATACCTCCTTCTAAGAGAGGGATCTATTAGAAAAAATAATAAAGTTAGGGGATCAAACTATAATATTCTAGAGTTTAAGTTTTCATAAAAGTTAACTTCCATCAACTAACTTATATTACACATACAACTAGGAGGTGCCTCTTTTTCAAGGAATCCATAACTCAAGGATGGAAGGAGAGGAAGGGTCAGAGGGGGCCATGACCCTCCAAAAAAACCTGGAAAACTTTGACTAGTTGTATCCCAATTATAAGTAAATTAGTTGATTTCAAAACAAAGCCGAGTAGGGAAGTTGATACTTGTTTTTTGCAAAAGTCGACATATATTTTACAAACTATTTCTCACAGACAGAGTTACATAAATCATTTCTTGCATGCGGTGAATGTGTAGTCATCTCCTTAATTACATTGTACACACACAAGGTAAAAATAAAGTTTTTCTTTGAAGGTAACGTCGTCTCTCTATCATATTTTATTTTGCTAATCTCTTGATAATCCATATAACTATTTTGAATGTTACTATAAAAAAATAAGTAAACCACTATCGTCCTAGGTCATAATACACAACATATAACATGAAAAAAGTAGGGAGATTTAACTTGTTATAAGCCATAATTGTGTAGTTCTCAAAGAGAACCATTCATCGACAAAGAAAAAACTAAAAAACTGAAAAATATACTTCCATACTAATAAGTTGCCAGATCATCTAGTTCCACAATATAGACATATCCAAGAAACCCAACATTGCACAAATATATTATCATGGCATAGATAAGATCACACTATTGAATATGAGTCTATTCATGATTCTATAAGGTAACATACCCCTTTCCCTATGTTGAATGGACATATTATGAATAAATAACTATGTTCATAAATTTGCATTTATATATTAAATATTGGTCAAACAACATGGTCTTGTAAAGATATTAATAAGTGGGTTGAGTTTTAAGATGTGTAAAAGGATATAAATATATCTATTGTATTTCCTAATCTAAAAAATCAATTTTTCGATCTTTAATTTCGTTGGATGAATGCATGTGATTTATCTTTTTATAGAACAATTTATTTTGTTTGTGTTGGTTTTCAAAAAGGCTTTTGTTTTTTCTTTTGTGTAGTTTGGAGCCGTTGACACCACTAAAACATGCAATAAATATCATCTCTTGACTATCCTTAATAAATTTGTTGACAACATTGAAGACTACATTAATTATCCTCGCTTAACTATCCTTAAAATCACCCATTAAATGTGATGTTAAAGAAGTACATTACAATTGCAATGTGCACAATGTGTAGGGGATGTTATTGTGGGGAGCTCTCAAGGAAGTAAGGAGACATCCACTCTCCTTTTGAAACATATAAAAATTATACTACAAACACACAAAGAAAATTCCGTTTTTAGTTTTTGTGACTAGAATGCTCTAGAATTCCATTCACCCCCTTTTGTCTTCTTTCATTTTCTAGACAAATTTTCCTTGTTTGTCATTGTTCTTGCATCGGAAAAACTTTGTAAAGTTTGCTAATTTTCTGTGATAAAGGGCTAAAGGAATAAGTTCTACACAGTCCACTTGCTTGCACCAAGCGACTGGACCATAGTTGAAGTGGATGAATCTTGAAGACAGACCACCAGAAAATCTCATACTATGAGAGTCAGATTTCATCTTAAATATAGTGTTCCACACACCTTCATCTCAGATCCTAGAGCTTTCATCCTCTAATTCATCATTGTTCTTCTTCAAACCCATAATTATTATTGGTGCTGCATTTTGGGGGGGTTAAATGTGTGCCTAACATCTAGTTAACCTCTGTCTAGTTATCCAATAATTTTAAGACATACCTCCTAATAGTTATTAATGAGATCTTTTGTTAAATTTCAGTTCATTTGATATGGATTTCAAAACCATGTTATCTCTTGACGATATTTCTTCTCTTCACCCGAAATGATTTTCCAGTTTGCACTTCCTCCATTGGCAACAAAAAAATACATTTTTGTCTTACCTCTTTCGGCCTTGTTTCTGCTATCTTCCATCATAGAAATTTGATCATGTTGTGCCAAAACCACAATCATCAAACCTCCTTGTTGATGTGGAACAACTTAAATTTAAATAAACTCATATCGTCCCCACTCATGTTCTAAAAGAAACTGACTATTTATGTCATGACAGGATTCTTTCAGTCATATGGAATGAACTTTATTACATCTACCATAAGATCTCAACCACACTTAAATAATGGACAATCTTAGATTCCAAGTTTCATGTAGAATATAGTACTGGTCTTGAGTGTTATTCCTTTGTTGAATGGCTTACATATAATATGGTTGGTGATAAACCTATTTTGGTTCTAGTTTTAGCCAAAATTTAGTTTTAAAATCTATGGCCAAAAGTTATAACCTTGACAAAAACGTTCAATAAGAAGCCCTAATAGATAAACTCTCACCTTTTTTGATGGATTTCTCCAAGATCGTTAGACATAGACAAGTTTATATGTCCATGGCATTCTTAGTCAAATCCCTACAAACTGAGAATAGACATAGTTAACAAGATAGGAAGTCTAACCCTAGTGTCAATCTGATTTTATTTGATAAACTCAGAATGAATCCTAACCAATTCCCATGTGAATAAGAAATCTAAACCTTGTTTTAAAGGCTACAAGCACCACCAAAATCAGATTAATAATAATAGTGATCAAGGAGAAAATGTGTCTACTTTGTGTGTGATAAACTTGTCACTTACGGAATGTGTGCATATTTTGCAAAAATCAAAGAAAGTAGAACATCTAGGCTCCTAAAAATCTTGAAGTAAATATTATCATTTTGGGGATGGTCATTTCCTCTTCTATAGACAACTTACAAAATCAAATTATTCTCTTTGTTGAATTATCTATTTACTGGTACATAGAATCTGGTTCCACCTGCCATATTTATTTTGACCAATCGATCTTTTCTTCCTATTAGGTCGAATCCGGCAAAATGATCAAGTGGGGAGATCATTCATCCACTATCCTAATTGTAGGCTACAAATGTATTGACATAAAGCTTACATATGGAAATACTCTTAGACGCATGATGTTTAGCACGTTCCTTCTCTCAATTGAAGTTTAATTAGTCAAGTTGTATTAAAACATTATGACTATATCTTATTGTGCCAAGGCAATCATATTATAATTTCTAAGAATAGTTCAAATATTGGTGTAGGTTACACCTTTGGTGGTCTTATTAAATTATCTGATGATTCCTCTAATACATCTTCTTTCAATGAAATATCTTCTATTATTTTAGTTTCTGAAACTAGTAGCGTTTGACATGCACGTCTTGGTCATGTAAACAAAAATATGATGAAGCACATGATAAATTTATATTTGATTCCCAAGACTTCATTTGGTATTTCTGATAATGCAAATTTGTGTTCAAGATAAGCTTCATAAGAAGCCATTTCATTCAGTAGATCACAATACATATCTACTTGAATTAATTCATACTAATGTTTGTGATTTAGATAATGTTCTAATTCATGATGGTATGAGATACTTTTTCATGTTCATACATAACTTTTCCAATTATTGTTCTATCTACTTAGTGAATACTAAATATGAATGATTCAAAAATTCAAAATCTATAAAACCCATATGGAGAAACAATTAGAAAAGAACATTAAGAGAGTGAGGTCCGATAGAGGTGGTTAATAGACTTCTAAGGAACTTAACAAGTTAAGTGAGGACAAAGAACTTATACATGAAACCACTACCCCATATAATCCTCAATCTAATATAGTAGCTGAGCGGAAAATAAGTACATTGATTGACATAGTTAATTCAATGCTAGTTGAGTCTAGACTTAGTCACAGATTGTGGGTGGAAGCTCTTCAAACTACAAACTATGTTCTAAACCATATACCTTTTACACATGTTGACAAAACACCATTTAAAATTTTTCTTAACAAGAAACCTTATTTGAAATACCTCAAAGTGTGGGAATGCTTGGGCAATGTTAAAATTCCTAATAATAAAAGTAGAAAACTAGGACCTTAAATTTTGATATTGTCTATATTGGATATGTTGAAAACAATAATACTAATAGTTATTTAGTGTTGAAATCAGATATCTCAGACATTGCTATCGATAATGAAATAGAATCGATTATGAGCAATCATACTTGGATTTTTACCATGCTTTGTCCAGGATGTAAGACAATTAGATGTAAATTGGTTTTTAGGAAAAAGATGAGGGTGGATGGTTTCGTAGATAAGTTTAAGTCCAGACTAATAACCTAAGATTTTAGTCAAAAGGAAGAGCTTGATTACTTCAATACATATGCTCCTGTAACCAAAATATCTCCCATTCATGTCAGAGTTTCTTTGGACATGATGCATAAGCTTGAAATCCATCAAACTCATATTAACTTTCTTGAATGGAGATCTCACAGAAGAAATTTCTGTGGATCAGATAGAATGTTTTGTTGCACCTGGACAAGAACATAAAATTTGTGGAGTAGTAAAGTCCTTCTATGGACATAAACAAGCACCCAAACAATGGAGTGATAAGTTTGACAAAGTTGTTTTATCTTCTAGATTCATTATAAATGAATTTAATCTTTGTATCTAGTCCAAATTTAATAATGATGCATGCATCATTATATGCTTGTATGTTGATGATATTTTGTTGTTTGGATCAAATTATAAAATTATTAATGAATTTTTTTTCTATCTAGCAACTTTGATATGAAAGATTTAGGACTTTCTTATGTAATACTTGGAATTAAATTAAGTAGATTTGCTTCTAGTTTTGTACTTAATCAAACTCATTATGTTGATAAAATCTTAAATAGATTTGATATGTTTGATTTTACATCTATTAACACACCTTCTGGTCCTAACTTACATCTTAGGGATACTCTAGTGGATCAATATAAATATGCTCAAGTCATAGGAAACGTATTGTACCTAGATAACTGCACTAAAATAGATATTTCCTATGTTATATGTAGGTTGAGTAGGTACACTAGTTGTCATAACACAAACCACTAGAAGGATTTAGTTAGACTGTTTAATTACCTTTAAGGTACAACTATATTTAGTCTCCATTACATAGGTTTCCCACTAATACTTGAGGGCTATACAAATGCAAACTAATAGCTAATTCGTATGAAATCAAGTTTACCAGTGGGTATTTGTTTTTCTTTTGAGGAGGAGCAGTTTTTTTGGAAATCATCTAAGTAAATTGTGAGATCTAGATATACCATGGAGGTTGAGTTTTTTTCTTTAAATTTAGCTTGTTATTAGGCTGAATGGCTTAGAAGTTTATTTCTTGATCTTCCAATCATTTCAAAGTCATATCCCCCTATTTCTATATAATGTGATAATAAAACATCCATAGACAAATCTAAACAATCTAAGGGCGTGCTTACTGAGATTAATATATAAAGATGTGAGACATCACATCACTCATGTGGTCATATCTATTGAGTAGGTGAAATCAACAATGAAGATTGTAAATCCACTCAATAAGGGTCTACCTAGAAAGCTAGTACTTAGTTCATCGAGAGGGATGGGTCTTGTTCCCATAAACTAAACATTGGAGTGACAACCCTTCCATTACAAAACTAGAGATAGAATGAGGATTGATTCAAAAGAACAACTAAATTGTAGCATTATATGGAAGCACACAATTGGAGTATCACTCGTGACACTCACTATGGTGCTAGTGCTTCATTATGTCCAAGTATAGGAGGATATTTTCTCTAAATGGATTCAATGTCATTTAGTGGCAATATGTATACCGAATAGAACACCCTTGGAGTTCCATGCTATATGAGTGTAAAACAAGATTTCGGATTTATGTGAGTTGGGCATACTCACTAGAGGGATCATGAAACAAGATTCTTATAAAGTTTGTTTATGCGCACACTTATAGGAATTCATTCTTGTGCCCACACTATGATTGTGTGATTCAATAAAATCCACATAAGAATGCTTGGTTCAAGATGTAGTTCACCACGTCTATCCACATGGAAGTGAGTCATTCTAGACAATGGTTCAAGGCCACAAGCTACCAGTGTTGAACAATATAGTAATGTCACAAATTTTTAATTTATTAGTTCTCCAAGATACTTAGAACATGTGGAGGAATTTTGTATTTCCTATTATAAAATATCAATTTTTCATACTTTAGTTTGGTTTAGTATGTGTGTGTGATTTATATTTTCATGGAACAATTTATCTTTTTTTTAACATGCTTTTAGTTTTCCTTTGTGTTCTTTGCAGTCATTAACAAAATTAAAAACAACAATAAATATCTTCTCTTGACTATGCTTAAAAATTTAATTGGCAACATTAAAATATTAGTAAATATCCTCTACTAAATATCCTTAAAACCACCCACTAAATGCAATGTTAAAAAGGTATGTTGGGGAAGACATCAATTTAGGTTCTAGTACTGCATACAAGATGGGATTAACAACATAAGATTACAAAGTATGAGTGGAAGTGAAATAAGGAGACATGGTCATTGAGGTGAAAAATGATGCCGACTCTTGCAATCGAATAATACTTCAGTGACACAAAAGATCAACAGCAAAACCATAGGGGAAGATGACACTTCTTTCTCCTTTCTCTTTCTGATAAAGAGATTTTTGATGAGGGAAATTCAAAAATTTCCCCATTAGAGTGAAAAACATTATATGAAAGCTCGACCGGACCCAAGAAATATGTCCTTAATTGGCATGGAGGCTCTCTTCATCATGCACTACAAATTACCCAACCAATTGGATGTGCTGCCAGTCAATCGATTAGGTTCTAATTTTTGAACAACATGAATACCCAATCAATCAAATAATAGATGAATCATTCGAGTGGCTGAGGAATTGAATCCATATTTCATGAGGCCAAATAGAGAATAGGTCGATTTAAGAGGCTAGTTGGTTAGTTGGATAACTTATAATGTTTCATAAATTCTTCTAGGATAGAAAAATAAGTTGGCGAACCAGTCAATCGACATGTATCTTGGTGGCATGATTTGATGCCCAACTGGGTGATTAAGTAACTAATTAATCATTTGGACAAACAATAGAGTTATTTTTTTTCACATTTGGTGAAGTAGTAAAATTGCAGTTTTATTTCTTTGCTCCAATAGGTGCATCACAATTGGTCGATTGAGAAATCCAACTGGTCGATTGGACATACCCTTATCACATGAATGGCATGAATAATTTATTGATCACCTCCCAATTGCTCTGATATGGGGAAAGATGATCTAATCCACTATGATCATGATTAGTATGCCATTTTCAAGCTCTATGTCATGGTCATGTATATTTAAAAAATAAATAAATGAATAATTCTCATTAAAAATCACAAAACCTAAGATAAAATACTAAAATACTAATTAAATCTCAAATAAAGAATAAGTTTCTTGAAAATTTAAAAAAATCAATATAAATATTTAACTAAAATGATATGATATTCATTTATCAACTTCTAACCCTTAGTCTATGCCAATACGATCAAGGTGTGGCCTTAGTGGGCCTGCACCAGATTGTCTAGTACTCCTCTCTGCTTACTCAACTTTGCCTCCAGCTAATCCCCCCTCTAGAAGAAGGTAAGATTTCTAATTACAATTTTCTAACATGTTATTGTCATTATTATAGTGTGAGAAACAACTCAGTTTGACTGACTTAACAAAACAAATTCACTACATCACAACTATCTCTTCCTAAGTTATTATTTGTGCCATTAAAAATATTTCCATGCTTAATAAATATTCTTATGGTATATTTCTCTACTTCTTATGATGCAAAATTTAATAACTCATATGTTAATAATGACATTGATAACTTAAACATCCTTGGTACGTGCATAACAAGAAATAATTCACCTTACATCAAAAGCATTGTTATTTCTACCAAGTATGTAGCTTAGTAGGGCATATGAACTACAATTTATAATACACTAACTTTTTTTCAATTCAAAGGACATGGAAATTACTCCTTTTAGTTGTTATCTTTCTTCTAAAACCTTTACACCTGCTCATAACTATTGTTGCATTAAACATACTCATCTCCTTGAATCCAAAATACATTTCCTTTAAATAAGTTCTAAAACTGACAGAGAGCGACACATCGCTTCAGGACATGAGAATTTGTTGGGGTGGTTATAGTGTTCGTAGGCGGCGTGGCCATTGTTGGGGAGGTTGACTGCGTATTGGAGATGACAAATAAGAACATGCTATGATTAACAATGCAATTCATGTTTAATATGGAATGGAAGAGGCAACATCAGAATAATAGGCAATGAACTTGATAACGATAACAATGAGTTCTACACCATTTGAAGAAAAATCTTAACCCTCACAGACATCTATGGATAAGAATGGGAATCAACAACTATATATGTTGTGTTGTATTTAACCTTGTTTATAGTGGAATGCAAGGATCTGGAGATGATAATACAAATTACAGGGTAGACACAATTTCCCAGTTTGTACAAGAATCACTGCTTGTTACTAATTCATTTTTTCCACAAATCCATACCAATATGGTTCTTTTCCTAGAGTGATGCCTCTGTGATCTTTGTTCTTATGTAGTCTCCTACATGTTGCAATTGGTAACATAAGTCATCGTCAGGGACTAGATTTTTGGATGACGCCGACCATCCTTACATTATCACTGATGTTATCTATTTAGTTCATGGTAACATTACATCTGAAGTGTGTCTGACCCCAGAAGTGAGGCAAGCTCTTACCAAGCTTGGAAGTTCACAGTAGCTATTCAATTTGTTGGTAGAACTATTTGATATCTTACTCTATGTCATAAACTCAAACTTCTATGGTGAAAAATGAGTCAATTAAAGGTTTACAAATTAAGCTTGAACACCTTTGTGATCCAGTTCAATTTTCATGAAGATTATGTTAAAGCTCTTACTGGTGGTCCATTGTCAATATATGTTTATTGCTTGATTGTGTAGCGCTAGTCTATAGAGTTTTTTCCTTTAGATGGTATGCCAAATGAACTCATTATTTGGCCCAAAATTATTTATTTTCCACTGGATATATACAATGCCATTATGTCTGAAAGAATTGAAAAAAAAATTGGGAAAGTTATTTGAAGTAGATGATCATACACTAAATTACTCCCAAAGTAGATTTGCTAAAATTGCAGTAGAAGTCAACACTTCTAGATCTATTCAACCAGTGGTCATGATAGATGGATGCATACACCAAGTGAAATATGAATCCCTTTATGTGACGTGTTGTATATGTGAAAAAGTTAGACACCAACATAATGATTTTCGTACTATCCCAAATTCAATAACACCGTCTCCAACGGATCCTCCCGATGAATCTGGAAAGTATGGTCTCAATTGGATTGCTGGTGAAAAATATTTGAAGTGGACTATGATAAGAGTAATCATTCAACATTCATTCAACATTCTCATCAAAGGAACCCTCAATGGGCACAGTCATTAAAACATCCTGCTAATCAGTTTAAGTGTGCTACATGATAATGTAGATATCAACACCATCCCATATAAAGTACTAGAAGAATTTCAACCATCAACAAATATGTTGCAACCTATGCTTGAGAAAATCAAAACCCCTAAGATAAAACTAACACCTCTACAGCCTAGAAAAAATACTCAACAACACACTATCCATCTAGTGGCAAAAGATTAGGTTAATGTCGAGGAAATGGACACGATTACTGCTAATACTACTACAAAACATACCATGGTATTAATGGATATTGATTAAATTATTGCCCACCACTTCAATGATACAAATATCACTGTTATACTTCCATAATATTATTTGACTTCTGATGACAATGATGCTCATGCTGATGATGTCAACACAATAGTTCAACACATTACATCTATGTCAGAACTTCAACCTACCACATCACTGTCTTATTCTTGCAAAATGGGTAAGCATCATAAGGTAACCAACGAATGAATGAAGAAATTAACTTATCTCACTCGAAGTCAGACTTGAGTTCTTAAAGATATGGTTGAAGATGAAGAGTTGCGAGGGCTATTGAGTGACAATTCTTCATCTGATGGACACACTTTCCTATGAATGAAGATATCATTTTATAGTCTTTTTACTCAAACTGATGGTAAGCACATATTTAGGTCAAAATTCAGAGCATGAACTGTATGGAAGACTCGTCAAAATTTCAAAAATATGAACTTAGGAAAATTATATACATGAATGGGATATATCATCATCTGTAACATACCCCACTCAGGTACCTTACTCATCCCTCCTCTTTCCTTAGAACCATTTTATAAAAATAAAATAAATCATTGTTACCAAAAATTATATTCTGAGTTAAAATTTAGTTTCAACATGCTGCACAAATATACACTACATCAAGGGTTTAAATGTAAAATAATCCTAATAAAAAGAAATAATAGATTTGATATATGAATGCCCTGAATAATAAAGTTTGATCCTTTAGGATACTAGTAAGAGTAAAGAATGAAGAAATTAAATTAATATAAGATATTGTGGTACATTAGAATCATTAAAGGAAACAAGTACATTAAATGGACTTAAAATGTAAGCAATGAAAAATAATAGAATACACTTTTAAAAGGTAAATTTTAGGCCAAAATCAAAATCCTCATGTCCTAATTACCACAAAGACTTATTTTTAAGTCAATTGGTCTTCCTTTACCCTCTTAATTAGTTGATTGAATATACAAACTCTAATATATATAAATACCCTCCATAAAACCAAGTTGTTGACTAGTTATCTCCTTGTAACACCTCCTTCTCTTTCACGACCCTTCACCCACACTTTCATAACGACTGCACGATGGTCATCCTCCCTTTCCTTCCTCCTATTCTTTCTCAATCAAAGAACCCTAGATTCCTTCTCTCCCCTATTTCTCTTCCTCCTCATCTCCTCTTCATATGTTCCTTATTCCACAACCTATACCAAACCCTAAAGAGCGTGCAACTCACTTCTTCTTCTGCCCAGGCCCAGTGACCAGAAGGTTGTCACCGCCCATCTTATTCTTCTCTTCCTTTGCCCATATCCTCTTATCCCCTGGTCTCCTTCCTTCCTATAGAGTTTATAAACCCTGGCCTCCCCATGCCTCTCAGAGTGGCTCTAAGGTTCTTGGAAAGGAGAACTTGTCATCAATGGTTGCAGAGTACAACAAAGACTCTATACCAACCAAGCTTGGCAATGCCCTTATCTTTCTTCTACCTCTTGCCACCCACCTCTTCATAGTGTATCAACTGCCACCCCCTATTAACATGCCACTAATGGTCAGGAAAGCCATTAATAAATCACAATCATGCTTCCTTCTTCAACATGAGATCCAATGGCAGCTCCCCAATTTCCCAACCACCTACACAACAAGTAGAATATCATGACCACATGGTATATAGATAAACCTTGAAATTGCACATCTGAGTTATGTAGATGCACCATCACAATGCATGTGTTCTTAAACCCATTCAGACATTCAAGTTAACAATCTAGAAAATCCACTGTCATCTTCTAGGTCATCTTTAGATTCATAGAACAGATACCCCTGGCTAGATTCTCCTCATGGTCTAAGCATATGCTTCAGGATTTGCCATCTACATGGCATACCTTCTATTTAGTGATCTAAAGCATGATCATATGCACAAGTAATGGAGGAAAACAACATTTATCAACCTTCAACCTTCAACCCTACTTGAATTTCTAGACTCAGGGAATCTTTAGTGATTCACCTTGCAACTCAAGGTGTGACCCCATGCCTAGCAATGAGCATGCAGCTGAACACTACCTTTGAAGTTATGTTGCCGAGGATCCTTATTAGGTGTGATTCTAGAAAGGAGGATGAGACCCCTAATATTCTTCCTTCAACACATGAACGTAACACAACTCAGTCAATAGAAGTCATTGCCGATCAGACCATCATGAACAACCATCGTTCAAGTCAAGCTTTTACATATATTTCCTAAATGCAGCAAATCAAGCAAAGTTATTAATATGATGATATAGTTGACCTGGGGGTTTTGTGATATTAGAATGATATAAGTACCTAGTTGAATCAATATATGTGAAACTTATAATCAAGTTATTCCTATGATGCATATGTAAGAATATGTATACATATAAATATAAAACAAAGTCTACAATTTTTTTATGCATACGATCTTGTTACTGATGTTTTGAACACAGATTAAGCTATAGTCATATTACATCATGTATATAGAGGGTGTCTAAAGATGATATTTATAGTATTTGATCTATTGGTTTGAATATAGGTATATATATTAGTATATGCATGTAATGAATATCAAGCTTTTATAATTAATAGAAGTCTATTAAAAACACCCTAGGTACCCAATGAATGCTTTTCTAAACATTAAAAACCCTGGGTAAACATACACATATTTATACAAGCGATGGTAATTAGAAATACAAATATAATATGGGAGGGCATCTAACTATGTTGACCAGTTTATGAATTGATGGTGAAAGAGATATTAACAAGTATAACAATGTAAATTCATATTCATATGTCTAGAGGACATATTAGTTGATTATATGTGAACATAATGTATTTTCATGTATTCTAAGATTTAAAAACCCTGAATCCATATTAGGTAACAAATACTAGTTTCGGACATCCTTTCATTTCTGAATGGGTAATTATGGACTAAACATGTGTATATAAAACACTTTTAGGTGGAGAAGGACAAATGGAAAATTTCACCCCAAGAGATAGGGTTAGTCATAAATATTGGATCTCAGGCTCTAGAGAGGGGGTGAATAGAGCTTCAAAAAAACTCACAAGAATAGTTAGACCTTCAAATTATATCAATTGAAACCAAATGCTTAAGTACAATTTGAAGTCCTATCTAAGCAAAAAAAGCAATGATGAGAGAGATTGAAACATCCACTCATACAAGGTGGTTATAATGGTTCCAATCTCCAAACTAGGAGATAGTCAATCCACTACCTAGAGACGTCAACCTCTAGGACTTTGCAACCCATATATACTTATGTTCCATCATAAGAGATATAAGGAGATCAAATTTACCTACTCAAGACAAGAGTGTTTCACCTACACAAGGACACCCACTTGATCAAGATGTCTTCAGCCTTCAATAAGGACTTACCCACACTTACATCAAGTCTTTGGCCTTGAAGGAATTACTCACTCTTCTTGAATCTTTGCCTTGTACTTCTCCTTCACCTGGAGAAGATCTTTACCTCGTCTTCAACCTTGAAGAAGACCAAAAGCGTCACCTTCACTCGGAGTAGCTTGCTTCAACCTTTGCTCTTTGAGAAACGGGATTGGGAAGATGGTAGGAATGAGAGCTTTACAAGCACATGGAGGTAGCTCTCTTACAACATGCCTAAATCACTCATAATCAAGAAATGATTTGTAAATGAGAAAGAGAAATGGACTCAAAGGGTTGTAACACACTCAACTACAGAAAGGACAAAGGATAGCATGAATGAGCAAGCTTGGAATGAACTCCAGGGCGTCCTATTTATAGCTGGGGGTGTTCCTTTGAGTGTAGGATTACTTAAGAATGAAAAATAGCCATTTTACAACTTGAAACAGATCTATTTTCATTTACAAAAACTCTCCAACAGTTGTAATCACTTTTTCTACATTTTCTATACAATAGATTCAATCGAGTTTCAATAAAGATAACATGACCAATTGACTAACCGACAAAGCCAATTTTCAAACTATCGGTCAAGTTTGTTCTAGGAAACTCAACTGATGAGTCAAAATCAGTTTTGGTCAATAGTCAATCGGTTGAGTTTTGTGAGTGTACAACTCGACTGATTGATCATTTAATAAAATCCATCATTGGATCGGTTGAGTTTCAAACTCGATCGACAAAGTTGTTGTGACAAATTTTTCCAAATGATTTTTGAGTGACCAAACATTGGAATTAAGTGTCCTTGATTTTTTCTCATCTTAGTTACAAGTCATATAATCAATACAAGTGTTTACAATATTAATCTAAGGTGATTTGGAGTGATTTCCCAAATTTCCCACTTGCATTACTTTTGACTTGAACTTGGTCAAGATGGGCTTGTGTAATTTGATCCTTTTTCATGTACCTAAAGCCTGAAATGAATCTTGAACAAACATATTAGATACATATGAATGGAATGGTTAAGTCATTGTCAAAATTTGGACAATGTATAACTCTCAAGTCAACATTCTCCCCTTTTAACAATGACAACCCATTCATTAACATATTGAAAAGGATATGTAAAGTTATACTTTAGCCTTGTGAATTGCAAGGGGATTCATAATTTTAAAAATGTGAACTCCTCCCCCTCAATCTATGCTCACTCTTACCTGCATAGTTAGTCTTTCTACACAAAGCAATATAACATGTATATACTATATGGTCCTTTAGCAAGTCACATGATAAAGCATATATTGAACAAGAAAAGTATCACATAGACAATAAAAAATATGGTTGAGCTTCAAAACATTGAACTTCTATCCTCTTTGGCATTATCAAAAAGTAAGGGGGGTAGAAGAGCACAAAAACAAGTATTCTCCAAGTACAACTAAAAACATACATCCACAAGATGAAACATGCAACCTCATAGCATACACCAAAATAGAGACGAGAGAGAAACAAGCAATCTAAGTCATAATAAAAATATGGGAAACATGTCTCCAACTCATGAGATATGGTAAATCAAAGAGTAAGTGTACATATGATTAAGATTACAAAAGTGAGAGCATGTCCTCAAACACAACTACAAGCCAAATTGATAAAGACAACATGATGATAGAAATAGTACATCTCCGATAATGTGCCTAGATGTTTTTATTAAAAAATAGTCTAGATAGATATATATGTTCAGCATCTAGAGACTAAAAACTAAAAGATCTAAACATCTAGGCTATCTATATCCACAACGTCATCATCAACATCATCAGTAGAGGCTTCTGTCTCATAGTCATCATCTATGTATGAAGGTGCCACAGAGACAACAATGACACCTCCAACACCAGAGCCACTAACATATCCATCAGAACCATCATCTCCATCATCCTCAGATGCCTCCTCATCAACAACAGCAACTTCCTCATCGGCCTAATCTGGCATCTCCTCATTGACAGAGAGACTGAAGTCATGACAGGGCCACCTGGCATTCTGCTCAGCCCAAGACATACCAAGGTCATGTAACTCTTGAGCTTGTGGAAAGATAGGAGAAGAGGTGCCAAATCCTTCAAGTAAGGTAGCTATAGTACTAGCATGGAGAGGTATAACAATAGGGGTAGATCCACCACCAACAGAGGGTGTAGTAGCAAAAGCAACAGGTGGAGGGTCTAGGTAAAAGTGACTGTATGCATAGGATGCATAATGACCTCCTAGGTAGGGCAGGTAGGTAGGGTAAGGATGGGTACAATATAGGTTCATGGCAGACATGATATCATAGAGATCCTAATGCATATGCTCCTAAACCTAAAGGTTACACGCCTACTGGTGCATCATGTAACCCATGAGGGTTTCATTTGATACATGAAAAGAGGTGTGGGGAGGTCGGGATGGTTGTGGAGGTGGATGTTCCCAGGTGGAGGTAGAGGCTCCAAGTGTGGTAGAAGAAGGGGTAGGCACACTCTTTTGAATTATGGTCTCACTGATGTAAACTTTTTTTTCAAGTAGGTTTGTAATGAAGGTCATGAAAAGGAGATTTTCCAGTGGAAGACTGAAATAGACCACAAACCAGGGTTGGGTAGGCTGGGTGGATTCCTTGGGTGTTCTTACAGAGTCGAAGCAGGTCATGTGATAGAGAACATATCTAGCCCACTTGGCTCTGATGTTCTTTAGGATACAAAACACAATCACCATGGTATTCTCTACATTATCAGTTTGGTTTTTCTTTGGAAGAATATTGCAGTTGACAACCAGGGTGAGTATGCGGTTTTTCATGTTTAAGGTTTAGGAGGGAAGGGTAGACTTCTTCCTATAGGGAAACTAAGGCTTCTTTAAGAATTTATATATGTTAGGGAGAGTGATATCATATTGCTTGTAGAAGGCCTCAAGGTCTAGGAGGTCAAAATACTCAGGGTAGTCCTTCCACCATGTGTCAGTCACCTCAGTACCTGAGAAAAAGATATACAAGGTATTCTCAGAGACTTGGAATTTCTTCCTAACAATCATGGAATTAAGAACTACTTGGGAATTTGGCGGGGGCACAAGAGTGTTGTAATTCCATTGCAAATTTGCATGGAGTGGCTTTGGTTCTTGTGATGGAATTGTTATAGAATGTACATTCAACACTCAGGGTGGAGTGGTGATGGTCGTACAACAACTTAGGGACTTGATCAATGACCTCTTCTCTATGTGGGAGTGGCTCAAACAAGCCACAAAACAGAAAGGGGTTCCTAAGATGGAGCTCCTTGTACCTATCTAGAGCATCATTAGAGACAAAGAAGGTATCATCAAAGGGTATAATGTGTGAGTTGGAGGAGAAGGATGGTGCTCCAGAGGGGGAGACTCTCTTTCTCCTATTTGAAGTCATGGAGGCAAGATAAGAGGATAGAGAGGACAAAAATGTAGGAAACACCACCAAGATCTGACCAAACAACTAGGATTGATGTTCTAGAGGTCTAGGAAGGTTGATCAAGTGAAAGCTAGGGCTAGGAGGAGGAGGTCAGGGCTAGGTTTGAGAGCTTAAGGGAGTTGGAGAGTGAATCGGTCAATTTTTCTCTAGTTGAGAGGGAGAAAAGTCAGCTGAACCACACCTAAGTTTGCTCTATCCAGGCCATCAGTCGAGTTCTGTGACTAGGAAACTCGACCGAATGGCTTTTTACAAAAGTCCTCAACCACAGATCAGTCGATTTGGCAACTCAACCTATGGTCAACCTAAACCATCATTAGAAATTTTAATTTCTAGCCATTAGAGTGCTAATTAATTTTTTTTCTAGTCCGTTTTTCATTTTAAACATACTAAGGCACATATCACTCATCATTGGGTACTATTTTGCGATAAAACAAGCATTTGCAAAAAATACCCAAAACAAGCAAAAAACAAGGCATATGAACATGAAAATTTTAGCACTTTAGCAAGAAAGGGTGATCAAGACATAAGCAACACTTATAGGATAGATAGCAACTAGCTAGAAGGCATATCAGATTCATTCAAAGTAGTTATGAGTAGTTTAGATATAATAAAATTAAATTTCTCTCTATCTAGAGGTTTAGTGAAAATGTCCGCCAACTGATTTTCTGTGTCTACATGCGCGATATAAATATCCTTTTTGGCAATGTGATCACGAAGAAAATGATGATGAACCTCTATATACTTGGCTCTACTATGCAATATAGGATTGTAAGATAAATTGATTGAACTAGTATTATCACAATAGATAGGAGAAGCATCAAAATGAATGTTAAAGTCTTTGAGCATTTGCTACATCCATGGGACCTGGGCACAACAACTTCTGACTGCAATGTATTCAGCCTCAGTAGTTGATAATGCCACTGTGCTCTGTTTCTCGGAGAACTAAGACGCCAAGCATGCTCCTAGGAGAAAGCAAGTGCCACTTGTGCACTTTGTATCAATTAAGCATCCTGTATAATCTACATCACTATAATCCAAGAGAGTAAAGTCCCATGACTTGGGATACCATAGCCCAAAATGTGGGGTTTTGTCTAAGTACCTTAAAATCTTCTTAACAACTATAAGATGTGATTTCTTGGTATTTGATTGAAAGTGAGCACACAATACAACACTAAACATTATATCAGGTCTAGAGGCAGTTAAATAAAGTAAACTTCCAATCATACCTCTATAGCACTTCTCATTTACTTTCTCACCTTCTTCATCTTTATCAAGTTTGGCAGTGTTTGACATAGGGGTGTCCATTGTCTTGGTGGTCTCCATCCCAAAGTGCTTAAGTAGCTCAATTGTGTACTTGCCTTGGTTGATGAAGTTCCTGTTGACCTAGAGGTTATACATTGTCCATATTTTGATAATGACTCAACCATTCCATTCATATGTATCTAATATGTGTATTCAAGATTAATCTCAGGTTTTTGGTGCATGAAAAGGATCAATTTACACAAGCCCTAGCTTGTCAAAGTTCAAGTCAAATGCAATGAAAGTGTGCTAATAAGGAAATCCCGTCAAACGACCTTAGAATAATTTTTCCATCACTTGTATTGATGATATGACTTGTAATTAAGATGAGAAAAATATGTGGGACACTTAATACCAAGTTTTAATCACATTTTAGCCAAATTAGAAAATTGATCACAGACTGTTGATTGGTCGAGTTTCAATCTCGACCTATCTCATGGATTATTTTTCTGATGATATGTATCAGTCGAGTTAGGCATTGACAGAACTCGACCGAATGGCTTACTGATCAAATACAATTTTGGCTAATCGGTCGAGTTTCCCAGGACAAACTCGATCGATAGTTTGAAAATTGGGTTTGTCTTTTTGTCGATCGGTCGAGTTACCTTTATTGAAACTCGACCGAATGTACTGTATGGAAAATGCAGAAAAAGTGATTCTAACCGTTGGTGATTTATTTGGACAAAAATAGATCCATTTCCTTGAGAAAAAATGGCTATATTTCAGCCCTAAGTGGTCCCCAACTTAAGGGAGAACCCCCAGCTATAAATAGGACCCTTTGGAGTTCATTCCAAGTTTGCTCATTCACTACATTCAAGGTCCTTACTATAGTTGAGTGTGCTACTACTCCTTGAGCCCCTTTCTCTCTCTAGTTTACACTTCATTTCATGATTTGTGTGTGAGTTGGGATTATTGTGAGAGAGCTCCACCTTTGTACATGTAAAGCTCTTAAATCTTCCACTACTTCCCTATCCCCTTCTCTCATGAAGAAAAGTTGAAGCAAGCTCAATCGAGTGAAGAAGGAGTTGTAGCTGGTCCTTGTGATCTTCTCCAAGTGAAGGAGAAGGCAAAGGATAAAGATCCAAGAGGAGAAGCAAAGTCCTTCAAGGCAGAAGACTTCAGCTATAGTGGGTAAGACCTAGGTGAAGGCTAAAGACTCAAGCTAAGTGGGTAAGTTCCTTGTTAAGTTGGAGATCTCCTTGTGGTTGGATGGGTAAGTCCTTTGGTGGTCTATTGTTGTAAATCTCTCTACTGATATAATAGAGAAAAGCACTTCCAAAGTCCTAGAGGTTGACCTCTCTAGGTAGTGGACTGACTCACTTCTAGTTTGAAGTGTGGAACCACTCTACATCCCTTTGTCAAGTGCTTGCTATCAATCTCTCTCATCCTTGCTATGCTTGTTTAGATTGGACTTCAAATTGACTATAAGATATTTCTCAATTTTGATATAATTTGAAGGTCTAATATATTTTGTGAGAATTTTTGTAACTCTATTCACACCCCCTCCTCTAGATCCCTTAAATCCAACAAGTGGTATAGAAGCTAAGGATCTTCTCAAACAATCTCCCATGAGATGAGAAGATGGGTGACAACCTACCTTGTTCACTCAACCTATAGGGAGGCTTCTCCATGTATCCTTCTGTCTTTGACGGCACCAACTTTCTCTATTGGAAGAGACAGATGTAGTTCTACATTCAAGGGATGAACTTTGATATGTGGAAGGTGATGGTCACACTTTACAAAGAGCCAACCAGAGATGTTGCAGCTTCTCTCAAGGAGTGAAACTTCTCTCAAGGATGCTCAACTAAATGTAAAGGACATTAGCATCCTCTATGCAACCCTCACTCCCATAGAGTTCAACCGGATCTCATCATGGGACACCGCCTATGAGATTTGGGACAAGCTGTGCATCACATATGAAGGCACAAAGCAAGTCAAGGAGGCAAAGATCTACATGTTGAACAACCTCCTAGAGAACTTCAAGATGGGAAAGAAAGAAGGCATTACAGAGATGTATTCAAGGCTAAATGTCATCATCAATGGGTTGGCTGGATTGGGAAACACTTTGGATAGAGGCATCATAAACTCAAAGATCTTAAGAACTCTTCCAAAGAGATGGGAGTCAAAGGTCACCTCCATTGAAGAAGTGAGAAGCCTCGGTGACATCCCAACTAAAGAACTCATTGGAAATCTTCAAGTCCATGAGCCTAGACTTTACAAGAAAGAAGAAGAAGCTAAGCAAGAAGAGAAGGAAGCCAAGAAGATCAAAGATAGTGCTTTCAAAGCACAAGTGGAGGCTGTCATTCTTCAACAACAACTTGCTTTTCAGACTTCTGCCTCCTCCTCTAGTGAAGATGAAGGCCCTAGTGAGCATGAAGCCAACTACATCAAGGGCAAGCACTTCAATAGATAGAAAGCTTCCTCCTCCTCTATTTCGAGATGCTACATGTGTGGTCAAAAGGGGAACTACAAGAGTGAATGCCCAAAGTCAAGAAAGTCTCACCACAAGAGCAGCTCAAGGAAAGAACAGTATTATAAGAAGGAGAGCACACACAAGAGGAAGGACAAGAAAGAGAAGAGACACAAGAATGTAGCTCATGCGGATTGGGAAGCTTCATCTTAAAGTAGCTCTAACTCCGAAGAAGATGGAGAGTGCCACCTTGCTCTCATGGCCTCTACAAGTGAATGCATTGGTGAGGTAAGTTTGCATGAATTGCCTAAAGAAGCTATTATTTACATGTTTGTTACTACCCATTCTTCTTTTGCTAAATGTAAATATAAAAGAAAACGGTTAGGAAAAAATATTGATGATCTTTATACTAAGCTTGAGATTTTGGAATTGAATGAGAAAACCAACCTTGAGAGTATTGACAATTACCAAGGGCAATACCTTGATCTTGAACTCCACTATAATGGGGCTGAAGTTGAGAATGATATCTACCTTAAGAACATTGAGAATCTTATGGAAGAGAACCAATATTTCCTAAAAGAACTTGAATTGCTTAAAACTAAAAATGCTGAATTTAAGTTGCTTATTGATGCTCGTAGAGAAGAGAGAGAGATGCTTATCTCAAAGAGATTCCAATGCTAAAATCTGAAAATGCTAGGTTGCTTAGTCAACTAAATGATCTATCTTCTAGACCTTTATTGCCTAGTGTTAATGTTTCTTCTATCTCTCTCGAAAAGTATTCATATCTTATTAAAGATTTATGTCTTGAGGCTGATCTTGTGCATGCTAGGGATGCCATATCTAATTTATCTTCTGTTGTTGTTTCTTTGAATGATGATAACCTTAGATTGAGAGCATCCCTATAGAAATTCCTCATAGGGAAGAACTCCCTAATTGAAATCCTTGATCATTCTACTAAACAAAGTGGTACTAGTGGTTTGGGATTTGTAGGGGGAGCCTCTAAGAGCTAGAGTAAGGCCAAAGGTAAGAAAAAGAGCAAGGAGATCTCTTTCTTTGTTGGAGAATCTTCAGACACTAAGAATCCTATGGTTTGTTCTTATTGCAAATGTGATGATCATTATTCCACTTATTGTCCTTACAAGCCTAAAAGGACCAACCCAAAGATGAAATGGGTCCCTAAGATAACTCCAGATACCAAAGTTTGAGTTGGGAACCAACATTCTCCTTTCTTGCAGGAAAAAGATAGATGGATTGTTGATATTGGCTGCACAAAGCACATGACAAGTGACATAAGCCATTTCAACAATTTGACAAAGAAGAAAGAAGGATCTGTCACCTTTGGGGACAACAAGAAAGGTAAAGTGTTATGACCCGTTCCAAAGTTTATTGGTAAGCATTATGATTTGAGCCTAATTAAAGTTATTTGAGTTAACATATGTGTTTATGATGTGGTTAGTGAATCATTAACTAGATTTAGTTGAATTAAGCACATAAGATCAATTAGTGCATAATTAAGATGATTAATTTGAGTAAAGTACTAATTGGATGCAATTGGAATTTTGAATCAGTAAAACAGTGTGATTAGCATGTTTTCATACCTTGGGAGTGTAGTGGGCCTCATTCTTGAAAAGATGCAAAAGAAATCATGCTGATTGGACCTCCGAGGAAAAAGTTACAAGGATTTTCAGTTTCTGGGGTCAATTTAGCAATTTTTCCAAGGTTTTTACTTATAAATGATCCTTTTTCTTTCCTTTCCTTTTTCATTTATCTTCTCCAGCGGTCACCTCTGTAAACTCAGCGCACAAGAGCTGAGTGGCGATCGGTGAAGTTGAGGAGCAGTTGGCTCCGTTTTCCCCAGCAACCCACCTCTCTTCTTCTTCCCTTCTTCTTTTCTCCTTCCTCTTCCCCTACCTCTTCCTTCCTTGGCTAGCGGCCACCTACTGCTTGGCCAAGCGGCACCTTGCAGCAGCCGTAGCTGCGTGCAGCTAGGGCTGTCAATGGGGAGGGTATGGGGAGGGTAAGGTCTTACCCTTACCCTTACCCTCTTTGGGTAGCGGGTAAGGGTAAGGGTAAGGGTAATTATCCTTCTCAGTGATCTCCTTACCCTCCCCTTACCCTTACCCTCTTCTCTACAGGGTAAATGGGGAGGGTAAAGGGTAAGTGGGTAATTTTGACAAAAAAGAGTTTTATACACATTGTGTGTTGATTTTTAATAATTTTATAACTAATTTATTGATAACAACATATAAAACATTATATCCAATTCAAAATCATATGTTTCTCCATGTAAAGTTAAGTCAATTCACATAATAACAATTTTTTATACATAAATCATTTTTTCCTTTGCATAAGTATGCATAACAAATAAGTGTTTCACCAACACCTCATTTTCCACAAGATATATATGTTTTTCCCTCAATAAGAAAGTATTACAAGCACAACACCAAGTCATTTTCCAATGATAGAATAAAATATTAGAGTTAAACATTTACATACAAACTCCTTTAGAATATATTTTTGTGTAACCTTTATATCATGTGCGGGTAAAAGGGTAAAAGGGTATGGATAATGTCTATACCTTACCCTCCCCTTATAGTATAGCGGGGAAATGGGGAACGGGTAAATGGGTAAAGGGTAATAAAAATCTCTACCCTTACCCTTACCCTCCAGGGTATGGGTAAGGGTAAACGGATAATACCCTCCCCATTGACAGCCCTACGTGCAGCAGTAAGAAATTAGCTTGGGCGCCAAGGCAATAAGAGGAGGTTGGTTTGAGCTCCGTTTTGGAGGTACAAGCAAGAAGTTGTAGCCTCTATTCAAGTCCAACCATCGTTTGATCTCTCCGTCAACCTGTGCGTGAAGCGGCTTGCTACAGGACCGTGAAATTGAAATACCAAAGGTCGAAAGGCAACCAAATTCCGCTCGGAAACAGGCCTTGGACACATTTCCGGACGAACCCGGACAGTTCGAAACGCGGTGAGTAGGAGTTCATCTAGTTATCTTCATTTAACTCCTTCGTTGGAATTTTTCGATAAACGGTGCATTTTTGCACTGATATCAGTGGTTATCAGGCGTTTTATCAGTATTTGATGAAACTTGAATTTTATTTTATAAATTGCTTCGGTATGATTATACATGATCTAGAACAGCTTCTGATCAGTGTAGAACAGTTCAATGATTTTATTTGGTTCAACGGAAACCAAAAGTACTTAATGCAATTGTTGAAATAGATTTAATTAACTCAAATATTGCTGTTGTGTATGTTTGAACAATACAGATAATTGACTTGCTCTATGAATACTCCTGTATATACAAAGTAGCGGTTGAAATTAGTACAGTTCATAAACAACTGTATTAATCCAGTTGTATGTTCTAAAGTAATGAAAGATATAATTGTGTTATAATAGACTTAGGTGCCCCAACACCGTAGAACCCCATTGCGCGGTCTGTACCTTTGGAGTAAAACGGTCAGCCCTGGGGATACGCCCAGGCATCGGAGACTCGTGTCCAACAAATACCGAATGTCTCGGTGACACGAAGTCTGAGAGGTAGGATCCCGGTCAGCCCTGGGGATATGCCCAGGCATCGGAGATTCGAGAGAATGTCCCGGTCAGCCCTGGGGATACGCCCAGGCATCGAAGACTTAGAGACCCTCCGACTGTGCACTATAGGTTGCGGGAGGAGTCCAGAGCACTCAGAGTTAGAGCAGTGAGGCCTTGTGAGCCTGAGAGTCTTGTGCAGAACAGGACGAGAAGTCAGACTTAGCATTTCCCGGGTGTGTCGCTAAGTCTTGTACGGTGGGATCGTAGTTCGCTACAGATCTTCATATGCAGAGTGCGCTGTATATGTTTGGGGCATAACTAAAATGTAATCGTATAGGATCACAGTAAATTTAATATGTTAGTAGTTTAGAATCTTCTGTGTTAGTTGTTAATAATTGCCTAACTAATTAAGATATGCAGTTCCTGATATTTAATGCTTACAGTTATGTGATACCTGTTGTTATATAGAAATATGAATATTGCCTGATAGAATTATTATGCCATTAGAATTGCTCAGTATAGAACTGTTCTTATGCTTTATTACAATTTTATATATCTGATGAGTTGTTTAGTGATAGCTAAATGAAAGGCTATTCACTGAGCGAGTAGGCTCACTCCTCTACTCAAACATTTTTAGGTCAACAACAGCATCAAGAATCTGAAGGATCTTTCCATCCTAGTTTTTGGCAGTAGAAGGTATATGTAGTTAGTTTAGTTAGAGGTCTCTTAGTCCTTTCCCCTCGGTCCTTGGGACATGGTGTGGGTGAGAGAGAGTATGTATGGTGAATGTGTAAAAGATGTAAATTAACTGTTATGTTTTACTTTCTGTTAAACAATGTTACATGTTGTAAACTCTGTTTATGTTCTCTAGCCAGTTTAATTGAAATGCTTCCGCAATAGTTTATTATGTTTTAGTTTACAGCAATAATTCGGATATCATTACGAGGTTTTAAAAAGAAAAAGTTCTCAGTGATTTGTTTATGTGATAATCCCTCCGTCGCGCCCTAATCTCGTGATTAGTGGTTAGTGTGAGATCGGGGTGTGACATCTTGGTATCAGAGCATAGGTTGAGTACATAGTTACTCAGAGTCCAGGTCAGGGGACGATAAGAGATCAATAGGATTAAGGTTTAGGTGTCTTTCTTCTATCTGTAGTTTTCTAACAGGAAATATTCTGTTATATTATTGCAGATGGCAATAAGAGGTCATGGTCATGATGACCAGGTCGAGAGTCATGTTGGCCCTGATCCACTGTACATGGGTCCAGGTGGTGTTGACCACGTGGATGAAGCGTCCCGTATGTACAGGATGTTTCTGGAGACCAGAGAGAGGTATAAGGTTGATAGGTGAGCTTCTACTTCTACCAGCAGTAAGGATTTGATGCGATCTTATGAGCTTGTGAAGAAGCTTGGTGCCACAGAGTTTAGTGGCACTATAGATCCCGCTGAGGTTGATGAGTGGTTGAGATAGATAGAGAAGGTCTTTCGCCTCATGGAGCTTCCATAAGAGAAGAAGACTAATCATGCTATTTACCTTCTGAAGGGCGATGCAGAATTGTGGTGGCACAGTGTGGAGGATAAGAGAAGAGGTACAGAGCTTACTTGGGAGAATTTCACTGAAGAATTCCATCTTAAGTATTATCCTCCTACTTTCATTAATGAGAAAACCAGGCAGTTAGAGAACATTAAGCAAGGAAGCATGTCAGTTACAGAATATGAAGCGCTTTTCACCAGGCTGGCGAACTTCTGTCCTCATCTTGTACCTAATAACATAGAGAGATGTAGGAGGTTTCAAGAAGGGCTGAGGTCAGAAATCCGGCATACTGTTTCAGCGACTAGTAGAAGAAACAGAGAGAACTTTGGTGAGTCCGTTGAGGCAGCCAGACAGGTTGAGGAATCTGTGAATGCTGATAAGGTACCTGAGTCTAAGAAGAGATCTGGGGAGTTTGTCAGGGGACAATCTAACAGCGGTTACAGAGGTGGAGGTAGAGGTTTCTTTTCCAAGCTTGGGCGTGGCTTTAGCTGCTTCAGTAAATAGAGATCTGAGGACGTTTCTTCTTCTAGGAGCAGAGGGAGACATAGCCCAGGTAGATGGAGTCGTGCATCTAGTGGGCAGCCATCTGGATCATCTACTTCTGTGACTGGTCCACTGGGACAGGAGATGCGAGTATGTAATGCTTGTGGAAGATTACACTCTGGGCAATGTTGGGGTTCAGACCATATAGAATGTTACCAGTGTGGGCAGATAGGACATATAAGAAGGAATTGCCCTCGGCTTCAACCAGCAGCATCACAAGCTTCTCAGTCTCAATTTTATGATGTTCAGAGACAACCTCCAGTTGAAGGATCGAGTTCTTCTGTGGCTTCCGGTTCTAGAGGTGGTGGAATGCCCAGTGGCAGAGGTGGTCAGCGAGGACGTCGTGGTGGTGGTAGAGCTTCAGCATGATTCTTCTCTCTTACACCACAAGAAGGTATAATTTCTTCACAAGTTGTTACTGGAACAATGCTCTTATTCAATAGTATGCCGGTTACAGTCTTGATAGATCCAGGTGCTACTCATTCTTTCATACAATGCTCTTTAGTCAGTGAACTTAACCTATTAACTCAAGAGTTGGTAGATGAGTTAGTGTTGAGGGTTCCACTAGGTGGACCAACAGTTCTGACTGAGTTTTGTCTCGGATGTTTGCTTTCTTTTGGTGGTTATACCCTTGCTGCTAATCTCATACCCTTGGATGTAAATACTTTTCAAGTCATCTTGGGTATGGATTGTCTTGAGATGTATCGAGTGCAACTCGACTATTGGAAGAAGGAAGCTATCTTTCAACAGGGTGAATTTTCTTGTGTCTTTATTAGAGATAGGAAAGTTCTGCCTACGTGTATTGTATCTGCTGCTGTAGCTGATAAGATGTTGCAGAAGGGATGTGAAGCGTTCCTTGCTCATGTGGTTGACACTAGAGCAGAGAAGAGTACAGCCAATGTTGATGATGTGCCTGTGGTTCATGAGTTTTCTGATGTTTTTCCAGAAGAGTTGCCAGGCTTACCCCCTGTCAGAGACATTGATTTTGAGATTCAGGTATATCCAGGCAATCATCCAGTTGCACTGCCAGCCTACAGAATGGCACCTGCTGAGTTGAAGGAACTCAAGGTGCAGCTGCAAGAGTTGTTGGATAAGGGTTTCATCAAACCCAGTTCTTCACCGTGGGGTGCTTCAGTGCTGTTTGTTAAGAAGAAGGATGGTACTATGCGTCTTTGCATAGATTACAGGCAACTGAACAAGATCAATATTAAGAACAAGTACCCTTTGCCGAGAATAGACGATCTGTTTGATCAGTTGCGTGGAGCGACAATCTTCTCTAAGATAGACCTGAGATCTGGATATCATCAGCTCAGAATAAAGGCTTCTGATATTCCCAAAACAGCTTTCAGAACCAGGTATGGGCATTATGAGTTTCTGGTCATGTCGTTTGGGCTGACCAATGCCCCAGTAGCCTTTATGGATATGATGAATCAGATCTTCAAACCATTCTTAGATCAGTTTATTGTAGTTTTTATAGATGATATTCTGATCTACTCCAGAAATGATGAACATCATGAGCAACACCTGAGAGTAACGTTGCAGTTGTTGAGGCAACATCAGTTGTATGCTAAGTTTAGCAAGTGTGAGTCCTGGCTGGCCGAGGTAGCATTTCTTGGACATGTTATATCGAGAGATGGAGTTAGCGTTGACCCTAAGAAATTTGATTCTGTACTTCAGTGGGAACAGCCTAAGACTCCTACTGAGATCAGAAGTTTCTTGGGTTTAGCAGGCTATTATAGAAGGTTTATATAGAACTTCAGTGTGCTAGAATCACCCTTGACACGTTTGACGAGGAAGAATGCACCGTTTGTTTGGTCTGATAACTGTGAGAAGAGTTTTCAGATCTTGAAGTGGAAGTTGACCACAGCGCCAGTGTTGGTTTTGCCAGAGGCATATAAAGGTTATACAGTGTTTTGCGATGCTTCCAGGAGAGGTTTAGGTTGTGTGTTGATGCAAGAAGGCAAGGTTGTGGCCTATGCATCTAGACAGCTTAAGAAGAACGAAGAGAACTACCCTACTCATGATCTGGAGTTGGCTGCCATTGTTCATGCTCTTAAGACACGGCGTCACTATCTGTATGGTGAGACATGTCAGGTGTTTACGGACCATAAGAGCCTGAAGTATATCTTCACTCAGAAGGATTTGAATCTGAGACAGCGCAGATGGCTTGAGATGATCAAAGATTATGAGGTGACAATCGATTACCATCCTGGTAAAGCGAATGTTGTGGCAGATGCCTTGAGTAGGAAGTCAAGTTCAATAGCAGATGCATTTTCTATGGTATGTTTCAAGAGAGACTTGCTTGTAGATATGCGAAATTTGAACCTAGACTTGGGAGTGTCAGGACAGAGTGGGTTGATTGCACAGATGAAAGTCAAACCTACTTTCTATAGTCAGATTAAGGAGTTGCAGCAAAGTGATGATGAGTTGTGGCAGGTTATGCAGCATATGTCAGAAGGGAGAAGGCCAGAGTTCAGGTTTTCTGTTGATGGTGTGTTATATCTCCATGACAGGTTGTGTGTACCTGGGAACAGTGAGCTGAAAGAGCAGATTCTTGAAAAAACGCATGCTTCTATGTATGCTATGCATCCAGGTAACACTAAAATGTACATGAACCTCAAAGATTTGTACTGGTGGCCTGGTATGAAGAGGGATGTAGCTGAGTTCGTGGCCAGATGTGGGATATGTCAGCAGGTTAAAGCCAAACATCATAAACATGCGGGTACTTTGCAGTCGCTTCCTATTCCTGGATGGAAATGGGAACACATCACCATGGACTTCGTGGTAGGGTTACCAAAGACGCCTAGAGGTTCTGACTCGATATGGGTGATTGTGGATAGACTAACTAAGTCGGCTCACTTTCTTCCTGTCAAGTCAACCTTTGATGTTCCAAAGCTGGCCAAGATATATGTGGATGAGGTAATCAGATTACATGGTATTCCAGTTTCCATTATTTCTGACAGAGATCCTAAGTTTACATCCAGATTCTGGAATCAGTTACACCGTGCATTGGGCACAAGGCTGAGGTTCAGTACATCATTTCACCCACAGACAGATGGTCAGTCTGAGAGGACCATTCAGACTCTTGAAGACATGCTAAGAGCATGCGTTCTGCAGTTCAGAGGTAACTGGGAAGAACACTTAAGCCTGATGGAGTTTGCATATAACAACAGCTACCATTCTAGTCTTGGAATGGCCCCATATGAAGCTCTATATGGTAGAAAGTGTAGATCACCAGTTTGTTGGTATGAGGTTGGCGAGAAAGAAATTCTTGGACCTGAGATAGTCGATATGACTACAGAGAAGATATCTGTGATCAGGGAGCAGTTGAAAGCTGCTCAGGACAGGCAGAAAAGTTATGCAGAGAGACGACGTCGACCTCTTGAGTTTGAGGTTGGTGACGAGGTTTATCTGAAAGTTTCACCGTGGAAGGGAGTGTTGAGGTTTGGTAAGAGAGGCAAATTGACTCCTAGGTTTATGGGCCCATATCCTATCATTGAGAGGATTGGACCTGTAGCCTACAGGTTGGATTTTCCGTCTGAGTTGGCCAATCTTCATGATGTGTTTCACGTGTCTATGTTGAAGAAATGTCACCCTGGTACAGAGAAAATAATAGACCCAGAACCGGCACAGCTCAGAATAGATGTGTCCTATGTTGAAAGACCGGTACAGATAGTTGATCGAAGGATCAAGAAACTAAAGAATCGTGAGATACCTTTGGTGAAGGTTTTGTGGAGGAATCATAACCTAGAGGAAGCTACGTGGGAGCTTGAGTCAGAGATGCGTAACAAGTTTCCTTTTCTCTTTTAGGAATTTCGGGATGAAATTCTTATAAGGGAGGGAGATTGTTATGACCCGTTCCAAAGTTTATTGGTAAGCATTATGATTTGAGCCTAATTAAATTTATTTGAGTTAACATATGTGTTTATGATGTGGTTAGTGAATCATTAACTAGATTTAGTTGAATTAAGCACATAAGATCAATTAGTGCATAATTAAGATGCTTAATTTGAGTAAAGTAATAATTGGATGCAATTGGAATTTTGAATCAGTAAAATAGTGTGATTAGCATGTTTTCATGCCTTGGGAGTGTAGTGGGCCTCATTCTTGAAAAGATGCAAAAGAAATCATGCTGATTGGACCTCCGAGGAAAAGTTATAAGGATTTTCAGTTTCTCAGGTCAATTTAGCAATTTTTCTAAGGTTTTTACTTATAAAAGATCCTTTTTCTTTCCTTTCCTTTTTCGTTTATCTTCTCCAGCGGTCGCCTCTATGAAGTCGGCGCACAGGAGCTGAGTGGCGATCGGTGAAGTTGAGGAGCAGTTGGCTCCGTTTTCCCCAGCAACCCACCTCTCTTCTTCTTCCCTTCTTCTTTTCTCCTTCCTCTTCCCCTACCTCTTCCTTCCTTGGCTAGCGGCCACCTGCTGCTTGGCCAAGCGGCACCTTGCAGCAGCCGTAGCTGCATGCAGCAGCAGGAAATTAGCTTGGGCGCCAAGGCAACAAGAGGAGGTTGGTTTGAGCTCCGTTTTGGAGGTACAAGCAAGAAGCTGTAGCCTCTATTCAAGTCCAACAACTTGTGCGTGAAGCATCTTGCTACAGGACCGTGAAATTGAAATACCAAAGGTCGAAAGGCAACCAAATTCTGCCCGGAAACAGGCCTTGGACACATTTCCGGATGAACCCGGACAGTTCGAAACGTGGTGAGTAGGAGTTCATTTAGTTATCATCATTTAACTCCTTCGTTGGAATTTTTCGGTAAACGGTGCATTTTTGCACTGATATCAGTGGTTATCAGGCATTTTATCAGTATTTGATGAAACTTGAATTTTATTTTATAAATTGTTTTGGTATGATTATACATGATCTAGAACAGCTTCTGATCAGTGTAGAATAGTTCAATGATTTTATTTGGTTCAACAGAAACCAAAAGTGCTTAATGCAATTGTTGAAATAGATTTAATTAACTCAAATATTGCTGTTGTGTATGTTTGAACAATACAGATAATTGACTTGCTCTATGAATACTCCTGTATATACAGAGTAGCGGTTGAAATTAGTACAGTTCATAAACAAGTGTATTAATCCAGTTGTATGTTCTAAAGTAATGAAAGATATAATTGTGTTATAATAGACTTAGATGCCCCAACACCGTAGAACCCCATTGCGCGGTTTGTACCTTTGGGGTAAAATGGTCAACCCTGGGGATACGCCCAGGCATCGGAGACTCGTGTCCAACAAATACCGAATGTCTCGGTGACACGAAGTCTGAGAGGTAGGATCCCGGTCAGCCCTGGGGATACGCCTAGGCATCAGAGATCTGAGAGAATGTCTCGGTCATCCCTGGGGATACGCCCAGGCATCGGAGACTTAGAGACCCTCCGACTGTGCACTACAGGTTGCGGGAGGAGTCCAGAGCACTCAGAGTTAGTGCAGTGAGGCCTTGTGAGCCTGAGAGTCCTGTGCAGACCAGGACGAGAAGTCAGACTTAGCATTTCCCGGGTGTGTCGCTAAGTCTTGTACGGTGAGATCGTAGTTCGCTACAGATCTTCATATGTAGAGTGCGTTGTATATGTTTGGGGTATAACTAAAATGTAACCGTATAGGATCACAGTAAATTTAATATGTTAGTAGTTTAGAATCTTCTGTGTTAGTTGTTAATAATTGCAGTTCCTGATATTTAATGCTTACAGTTATGTGATACCTGCTGTTATATAGAAATATGAATATTGCCTGATAGAATTATTATGCCATTAGAATTGCTCAGTATAGAACTGTTCTTATTCTTTATTACAATTTTATATATCTGATGAGTTGTTTAGTGATAGCTAAATGAAAGGCTATTCACTGAGCGAGTAGGCTCACTTCTCTACTCAAACATTTTCAGGTCAACAACAGCATCAAGAATCTGAAGGATCTTTCCATCCTAGTTTTTGGCAGTAGAAGGTATATGTAGTTAGTTTAGTTAGAGGTCTCTTAGTCCTTTCCCCTCGGTCCTTGGGACATGGTGTGGGTGAGAGAGAGTATGTATGGCGAATGTGTAAAAGATGTAAATTAACTGTTATGTTTTACTTTCTGTTAAACAATGTTACATGTTGTAAACTTTGTTTATGTTCTCTAGCCAGTTTAATTGAAATGCTTCTGCAATAGTTTATTATGTTTTAGTTTACAGCAATAATTCGGATATCATTACGAGGTTTTAAAAAGAAAAAGTTCTCAGTGATTTGTTTATGTGATAATCCCTCCGTCGCACCCTAATCTCATGATTAGTGGTTAGTGTGAGATCGGGGTGTGACATAAAGTCAAAGGTGAGGGTGATGTAGGCGAATCCTTATGCATCAAGAATGTTCTTTCATGGATGGCCTACATCACAATTTAATAAGTGTTAGTCAACTTTGTGATAATGGTTACCTTGTACTATTTACTACTTTTGAATGTTTGATTCTAGATTCCCTCACCTACCAATTTATATATAAGGGAACTAGAAGTGGTAATCTTTATGTTATTGTTCTTAACTCTATTAAGCCTGTGGTTGGTAGTTGCCTTGTAGCCAACTCGAATGATTTTTCTCTTTGTCACCGCCGGCTTGGTCATGTAAATATGCATCAATTAAAGAAGTTGAGCAAAAAGGACTTAGTCAAGGGACTTCCTAAATTATATTTTAAAAAAGGATGAAGAATGCCAACCTTATACACAAGGAAAGCAAACCAAGTCCTCCTTCAAATCCAAAGGAGTCCTTAGCACTAAGAGAGCTCTTGAGCTTCTTCATATTGATCTATTTGGACCAATGAGAATGGAATCACTTCATGGTTCCAAGTATTGCCTTATTATTGTTGACGATTTCTCTAGATATACTTGGACCTTCTTTCTCATTTTAAAGTGTGATACGCTTGATGTTCTCTCTAGTTTTTGCAAACGAGTTGAGAATGAAGCTTCTTTTCGGATTGTTTCCATCCGTAGTGACCATGGGGGAGAATTTGAAAATGAGCTTTTTGAGCATTTTTGTCAAGAATCAGGTTATGCACACAACTTTTCTTAACCTCGAACACCTCAACAAAATGGGGTTGTAGAGAGGAAGAATAGGTCTCTACAAGATATGGCAAGGACCATGCTTCTTGAGTATGATACTCCTAAGAAGTTTTGGGCTGAAGCTGTTAGTACCTCTTATTTTGTGCACAATCATGTTTTCACTCATCCCTCGCTTAAGAAAACCCCCTATGAACTATGGCATGGTAGGAAGCCTTCTATCGAGTATTTCCATATTTTCAAATGTCCTTCTTTTGTTTTGAATATGAAAGATTCTCTTGACAAGTTGATCCAAAATCATATAAGGTTTTCTTTCTTGGCTATAGCACTACTACCAAGGTATATAGAGTTTATAATGTTGATCTTGCTAAGGTAAAAGAATCTATTAATGTAAAGTTTATTGATACTAACCCCTCTATTCCCAAAGATATTGTTGCAAATGATGATGTTGTAGATGAAGTGATTCCTATCCTTAAAGAACTCAACATCACCCAAAAGGGAAAAGAGGTGACTGCTCAAGAAGAAGATAAAGATAACAAAAAGAAGGATCCAACTCCCCAGTTTGTAAAGAATCATCCTAAGGAGCTGATCTTAGGTTATCCATTTGAGAGAATGAAGACGCGGGATGCATTCAACAAAGAACAAGCCAACAACGCCTTCATCTCATAACTAGAGCCCAAAGATGTCAAGGAAGCTCTCGAGGATGAAGATTGGATCCTAGCTATGCAAGAGGAGCTGGAATAATTTGAGAAGAAAAAATTTTGGACCCTTATGCCAAGACCAAGTGATAGAAAGATCATTGACACCAAATGGGTCTACCACAACAAGCTAGATGAAAGCAACAAAGTGGTAAGAAATAAAGAAAGGTTAGTGGCTCAAGGCTACAATCAACAGGAAGGTATTGACTTTGATGAAACATATGCACCTGTAGCTAGACTTGAGTCCATTTGTATGTTGGTTGCTTTTTCTAGTCATAAAAACTTTCTTTTGTATCAAACGGATGTTAAAAGTGCATTTTTGAATGGTACAATTGAGGAGGAAGTGTATGTTGCACAACCTCCTGGCTTTGAACATGGTAGTCTACCTAACCATGTTTATTTGTTGAAAAAAGCTCTCTGTGGACTCAAACAAGCACCAAAGATTGGTATGATAAATTAAAGAACTTTTTGTTAGATCATGGTTATATCATGGGCAAAGTGGATTCTACCTTGTTTTTAAAGCACACTTCTAACAATTTTCTTATTATTCAAATATATGTTGATGATATCATTTTTGGCAGAACTAACCTTGATCTTTGCAAAGCATTTAGTGATCTTATGCAAAGTGAATTGAGATGAGTATGATGGGTGAACTCACATTCTTCCTCGGCTTTCAAATCAAACAAACAAAAGATGGGAACTTCATCAACCAAGGCAAGTACACCAATGAACTACTTAAGCGCTTTAGGATGGAGAATACCAAGCCGATGGACACACCCATGTCAAACACGCCAAACTTGATAAAGATGAAGAAGGTGAAAAGGTAGATGAGAAGCTATATAGAGGCATGATTGGAAGTTTACTTTACTTAACTGCCTCTAGACCTGACATAATCTTTAGTGTTGGCTTGTGTGCTAGATTTCAATCAAATCCTAAGAAATCTCATCTTACAGCTATTAAGAGGATTCTAAGGTACTTAGCCAAAACTCAAAATTTTGGACTATGGTATCCCAAGTCAAGGGACTTTACTATTACTGCATGTAGTGATGTCGACTATGCAGGCTGTTTGATTGATAGAAAGTGCAGAAGTGGCACTTATTTCCTCCTAGGACCATGCTTGGTGTCTTAGTTCTCCAAGAAACAGAGCACTGTGGCATTATCAACCACCGAAGTTGAGTACATTGCAACTGTGAGTTGTTGTGCCCAGGTCCTATGGATGAAGCAAATGCTCCAAGACTTTAACATTCATTTTGACGCTTCTCCTATCTATTGTGATAATAGTAATGCAATTAACTTGTCTTAGAATCCTATATTGCATAGTAGAGCTAAACATATAGAGGTTCACCATCACTTTCTTCGTGATCTCATTGCCAAGAAGGATATTTATATCACACATGTGGATACGAAAAATCAGTTGGCATACATTTTCACTAAACCTCTAGCTAGAGAGCAATTTAATTGTTTAGATCAAAGTTGTTTTTAACTGCTTTGAATGAATTTGATATGCCTTCTAGCCAGTAGTCATCTATCCTATATGTGTTGCATCTATCTTGATCATCTTTGCATGCTAATATGCTTAAAATTGATTTTTCATGTTCATATTGCCTTGTTTTTCTCTTGTTTTTGGGTATTTTTCGCAAACACTTGTTTTATCGCAAAATAGTACCCAATGATGAGTGATATGTGCCTAAGTATGTTCAATATACATAATGGACTTGAAAAATAAATTAAATTAGCAGTCAAATGGATAGAAATTAAGTTTGATGGTTTTAGGTCAGGTTAACCATGTGCCGAGTTTCCCCAGGACAAACTCGACCGATCCATGACTGAGAGCTTTTTAAAAAAAGGACCAATCAGTCGAGTTTCCACCTCACAAAACTTGACCAAACGACATGCTAAAGCCAACTTAAGTTGGGTTTGGCCGGCTATTCTCCCTCTCAACTAGATAATAGTCGACTGATGCCACTCCTTCTATCCCTAAGCTCTCAACACTCCACCTTCCCTTCCCTAACCTAGCCCTTATTCGACCTAGGGAGACCTTCCTAGACCTTTCACCTAGCTTAACCTAGGTGTGTGAACATTTTTTGGTGGACTGGTTTGTGTGTTTGATCTCTTCTTCTTCTTCTCCTTTTCACCTCCATGGCTTCAAATAGAAGAAAGAGAGCCACCCCTAGAAATGCACCATCCTCCTCATCTTCCCACTTGATTCCTTTTGATGAGACCCTCTTTGTCTCAATTGAGGCTGTAAATCGGTATAAGGACCTTCTTCCTAGGAGTCCTTTTTCTTTTGGAGCCCTTTTTTAGCCTAGCACTAGGCGTCAAGCCATCATCGATCAAGTGGTGTTGCTCTAAGTTCACCACCTATCTGCCCTGGGTGTCGAGCATGGGTGCTTTCACAATTCTATGTCAAGCACGAAAGTCATTCACGAATTCTACACAAATTTGCATTGGAATTATGACTCCCGTGTACCCCCTATGAATACTCAAGTTATCCTTACTTCTATGATCTCCGGGAAGAAATTACAAATCTCGGAGGATACCCTAGATATCTTCTTTTCAGGAGCCGATGAGAATGATACCTGGCGTAAGGATTATAGTGAGTATTTTGACCTACTAGACCCTGAAGGTTTCTATAAGAAAAATCAGATCACACTTCGCGATATCTATCACTATTTCAAGAAACCTGAAGTTCCCTATAAGAAGAAGATCACCCTACCCTCCTCCTCCTTAGATCTCAAGAAGTGTATATTATCCCTACTGGTCAACTACAACATCCACCCAAAGCAAAATCAAATGGATATTGCAGAAAACACTGCGGTGATAATGTACTTCCTCTTAGAGAATGTCAAAGTCAAGTGGTCTAGATACATCCTCCACCACATGACTTGCTTTGACTCTGGAAAGAACACATGTGGCACCCATCCTCCTTACCCTACCCTGATATGTGGTTTTTTCTAGTTCGCCATTGAGAAATCACTCTTCTCTGACTTCCACTACAGACCTACCAGGAAGGGAGTGTGTATCAGTGAGACCACTATTTATAAATCCATACCTATCTTTTCCTCAACCACACCTGGTTCCTCACCCTCTGCCTCTGCCTTAGCTGCACCTGCCTCTACCTCAACACGAGCTCCTCTACCTCCTCAGCCTACCCGACCTAGCCATGCCACGTCGTGTGAGTCCAATGAAGCCCTCATGGGTTACATGATACACCAACATGCATACAACCTCCAGGTCTAGGAGCATATGCACCAGGATTTATGTTCAATCATGTCTAACCTGAACTTATCCTGTACACACCCATACCCCACCTACCAGCCATACCCCGATAGTGATTATGCATCGTATGCATACAATCACTTCTACCTAATACCTAAGCCTTCTGCTGCTACTCCCACACCCTCTACTACTGGTGGACCTGCTCCTATCATCCCGCCACTACCTATTGGCCTCTTGGCCACTCTGCTTTCTAGTCTGGGCGATTGGTCACCCATCCTAGTACTACTCCAAGCCGAGCACGCTTAACTATGGATTTCTTTCGTGATGGGCTCCTGGAAAAGGAGGTGCACCTTGGTGATATGGGTAGTTCAATCATTCCTTTTAAGGTCATGTTATCCGAGGCCTGAAATCCTAGGACGTTACAATCTCCCCCACTTAGACTCTTGACGTCCTCATCAAGGCTCAACTATATGGCCTCATAATATTTCCCCATTTCAGTGCAGACCCAACATGGCCCATGGACACCCAGCTCCCGATCTCGACTACCAACGTAAGGGCAGCTCCATAAACTTGGATAGCCCTTTCCTACATGCCTGGATACTACCAGCGCATGGGCGGCTCCATCAACTCGGATAGCCCTTTCCAACATGCGTGGACCGCACGGTTCAAAGACTGGCATGCCACAGGCCCATGTGGGCCCCACCTACTGGAGGGGAATTGGCTATGATACCGTTTGTAATGCCTGGGCCCACTGCCCAAGGTCTAGTTAGGTTTCAGGAATGACGATTGTCCCCACAGACCACCACTAGCCTTAACTGCGCGCTTTTTCCTCACTCATGTGCATGCTAGGATCAACTTCTCGACAGGTCACCCATCCTAGTACTAATCTAAGTTGAGCACGGTTAACTATGGAGTTCTTAGTGATGGGATCCTAGAAAAGGAGGTGCACCTTGGTGATATGGGTAGTCCAATCATTCCTTTTATGATCGTCTTATCTAAGGCCTCAAATCCTGGGACGTTACACCAGGATGATGACAAGACTACTGATGTTGATGAGGATGTCGGTGATGGTGAGAATGATGGTGATGGCTCTGATGGCTTCACTGGTGACTCTAGTGATGAAGGCGATGTTGTTGCGCCTTCAGGCATATATGATGACTACGAGCCTGGTGCCGAGGATGATGATGATGCTTTGGATATAGATAGGTTAGATGTCTAGTTGTTCTTAGTTTTTAGTCTAGTTTGCTGATCATATATATCTTTCTAGGCTATTTTGTATTAAAAACATATGGGCCCATGATTTGAGGTGTAGTATTTTATCTTTATCTTTCATCAAATCTTGCTTGTAGTTGTTTTCATGAGAACATTCTTCATGAGTTGTAATCTATCTTATGTGCACTCTTACTCTTTGATCAGTTATATCTTATGAGTTGGTGACACATTTCACCATATTTTGATTATGACCTAGCTTGTGTCTTTCTCTTGTCTCTGCTTGATATATGTTATGAGATTGCATGTTTGAATATCTGAAGACCTGCTTATATGCTCTTCTACCCCCCTTACTTTTTGATAATGTCAACAGGGGAGAGAAATTCAATGTCATGAAACTCAATCATATTGCTTTTATTGCTTATGTGATCCTTTTCTAGTTTATTATATGCTTTATCATGTGACTTGCAAAAGGACTATATAGTACATCATGTTATATTTCTTTGTGTCGAAAGACTAACTATGCAGGTTAAAGTAAGCATAGATTGAGGGGGAGCAATTCACATTGTTCAAATCTTGAATCCTCCTAATTCACAAGGAAAAGGTATAATTTCAATATCCTTTACAATATGTTTGAAGAATGGTTTGTCATTGTCAAAAAGGGGGAGAATGCTGACCTAAAGGTTATACCTTGTCCATATTTTGATGATGACTCAACCATTCCATTCTTATGTATCTAATATGTGTATTCAAGATTAATCTTAGGTTTTAGGTACATGAAAAGGATTAATTTACACAAGCCCTAGCTTGTCAAAGTTCAAGTCAAATGCAATGCAAGTGTGCTGATAATGAAATCCCTTCAAACGACAGTAGAAGAATTTTGTCATCACTTGTATTGATGATATGAACTAAGATGAGAAAAATATGTGGGAAACTTAGTACCAAGTTTTAAACACTTTTTAGCCAAATTAGAAAATTGATCACAGACTGTTGATCGGTCGAGTTTCAATCTCGAACTATCCCATGGATTAATTTTCTTATGATATGCATCGGTCGAATTGTGCATTCACAAAACTTGACCAAATGGCTTACTGACCAAATGCGATTTTGGCTAATCAGTTGAGTTTCCCAGGACAAACTCGACCGATAGTTTGAAAATTGGGTTTGTCGTTTAGCCAATTGGTCAAGTTACCTTTATTGAAACTCGACCGAATGTACTGTACATAAAATGTAGAAAAAGTGATTCTAACCATTGGTGACTTGTTTGGATGAAAATAGATATGTTGCCTTGAGAAAAAAATGGCTATATTTCAGCCATAAATGTTCCCCAACTCAAGGGAGAAACCCCATCTATAAATAGGACCCCTTGGAGTTCATTCCAAGTTTGCGCATTCACTACATTCAAGGTCCTTTCTATAGTTGAGTGTGCTACTACTCCTTGAGCCCCTTTCTCTCTCTAGTTTACACTTCATTTTGTGATTTGTGAGTGAGTTAGGATTATTGTAAGAGAGAGCCACCTTTCTACATGTAAATCTCTCAAATCTTCCACTACTTCCCTATCCCCTTCTCTCATGAAGAAAATTTGAAGCAAGCTCCATCGAGTGAAGAAGGAGTTGTATCTAGTCCTCTTCAAGGATGTTGAAGAAGTGGTGATATTCTCCAAGTGAAGGAGAAGGCAAAGGCTGAAGATCCAAGAGGAGAAATAAAGTCCTTCAAGGAAGAAGACTTCAGCTTGATTGGGTAAGACTTAGGTGAAGGTCGAAGACTCAAGCTAAGTGGGTAAGTTCCTTGTTAAGGTGGAGATCTCCATGTGGTTAGATGGGTAAATCCTTTGGTGGTCTATTGCTATAAATCTCTGTGGTGATATAATAGAGAAAAGCACTTGTAAAGTCCTAGAGGTTGACCTCTCTAGGTAGTGGACTGACTCAGTTCTTGTTTGAAATGTGGAACCACTCTACATCCCTTTGTCAAGTACTTGCTATCAATCTCTCTCATCCTTGATATGCTTGTTTAGATAGGACTTCAAATTACCTTTAAGCTATTGCTCAAACTGGATATAATTTGAAGGTCCAATCTATTTTGTGAGATTTTGTGTAGCTCTATTCACCCCCCCTAGAGCCCTTAGATCTAATAGTTCTCATCTTTAGTTTGCTTGATTTGAAAGCCGAGGAAGAATGTAAGTTCACCCATCATGCTCATACCAAACTCACTCTTTATAAGTCACTAAACTCCTTTCAAAGATTAAGATTAGTTCCACCAAAAATGATTATTCAACATAAGTTTGAATGATAAGGAAATTGTTAGAAGTGTGTTTGAGAAACAAGGTAGAATTTACTTTGCCCTTGATATATCCATGATCTAATAAAAAGTTCTTTGATTTCTCTTACCATTCTCGAGGTTCTTGTTTGAGTCCATAGAGACCTTTTTGCAACAAATAAACATGGTTTGATAAGCTATCATGTTCAAAGGTAGGGGGTTGTGCAACATACACTTTCTCCTCAATTGTACCATTCAGAAATACACTTTTAACATCCATTTGATAAAGAATAAAGTTCTTATAACTAGAAAAATCAAGCAACATATGAATGGACTCAATTCTAGCTACATGTGCATATGTTTCATCAAAATTTGTACCTTCTTATTGATTGTAGCCTTGAGCCACTAACCTTACTTTGTTCCTTACCACCTTGTCACCTTCATCTAGCTTGTTACGGTAGATCCACTTGGTTCCACTGATCTTTATGTCACTTGGTATTGGCACTAGGGTCCATACTTTGTTCTTCTCGAGTTGCTTTAATTCTTCTTGCATGGATAGGATCCATTCATCATTCTATGTTGAGACTCATCGTTCAATGGTTGGATACTATCCTATAAAAACTTGCAATATCTCATAAGTGAGGGTTTGTTGAAGGAAGATATAGATTTCAAGTAACTATCCTTAGGATTTTATCCTTCACGTAACCATAAGGTAGGAATAATTCCTATCATCCTTGTTCTATAAAGGATTTATCACATGTTTGGATCACATAATAAAATTGTGTGCCATGTTATTTTCCCTTAGGACATATGGAGGGACATTCATGTTTGGAAGCTATAGTGGATACTCTTTTTGTTGAAACTTTGTATGTACACTGACACCAAAGTTATGTGAGGTAGGTACATCTAGGGTTGATCATTAAAGAGTTGACCACTCTCTCATTGCCACTGTGTAATTAATTTACCTAATGTGTGAGATGAGGAGTATGTTGACTATCTAGTCCATTTGGACTTGTAATGACATCATGGATGTAAACAAACTAGGGAAGTAAAGACCTTCATATCTTTTTATTATGGTTAAATGGTCTTATAAATGAATTAGGTTTTGGGAGGTGATGGCCTAAGTCATGACTAAGAGAATGGTGGAATAATAGAGAATGTGCCTAGTAGGAACTACTAGAAGTGAACTGCACGCTAGAACAAACATGTATCCCCTCCTCATCTAGGATTTGGATATGCTTTCTGTATTTCTTGATGAGGTATGTAGAGAAGCCTCTTTTGTGAACATGAAGTGATGTTAGGGTGATAATATATGCTTTATGTGGTAGGAAGCGGTCAACTTGGTTCTCAGATTGATTTTAGCACCATGTTGGATTTCCATCTCAAGGTTTTCGTCATCACTTATTTTCATTATTAAATTATTAATACTAAAAGACTTTTTGAGATTTCATCCATGGTTTTGGAACCAAATCATCACCACAAGGAAGTTGTAGTAGTAGATAGGCCCGTTAGTGAAGAAATCCTTGACTTGCATGTTCAACCCTCTAACCCTAGGCACAAATGTGATATAGGATTTAAGAGGAAGAGAACAAATATAATAGCTAGAATCTAGTCAGCTACCCCTCTCGACTCTTTGTATGGTTATGTAGGTCCTTTTAAGGGGTGGATCCTTGTACACTTGGGTATGTACTTAATTTATTGAATAGTAGAAATCAATGGTTATTAAAATAGGAATCTCTTGAGTAACTTGTAGTAATAATGTTACAAAACTATAGGCACCACCAAATCAGGGTGGAGAGTTAGCATTTCTAATTATGCCACCATAAGTATTACATTGGTAAAAAAAAGTGATAATAATGTTGATAGTAATCATGATGTGATATGTTGAGGTCCTTGCTCCTAGTCAAGTTAGTCCATCGACTTGGTGGTTGTTATATGAAGACCCAAAAGAAAATCTAATTATAAAAATTGAGCATCAATGGGATACCATACATTAGAATAGTAGGATGGAGAGATCTCCTTAAAAATATAGGTAACTGTAAAGAATTAAAATTGTTAAGATAATCCTTAATCTCAGTGCAAATTTCCTAGAACAATACACGCTATAGGAAGATAATAGAGACTTGATGGATGGAGTAATATAATTTTGTGTGTGTTCTGTATACTAGTGTGATGTGGGAGTGTTATTTTAGGACCCACTGTATTAACTCTATCTAATGAAATACAAACATATAATTGGTTAGAGAATTTTAGCTTAGCATGTTGGGTTGTAGCTTGGTGGATTTTGGGGACAAAATCCTTTTTAAGGGGTGGAGTGTTGTAACATACCCAACCCTGGGTACCTTACTCATCCCTCTTCTTTCCTTAGAACCATTTTATTAGTATAATATAAATCATTGTTCCCAAAAATTATATTATGAGTTGAAACTTAGTTTCAACATGCTTCATGAATATACACTACATCAAGGGTTTAAATGTAAAATAATCCTAATAAAAAGAAATAATATATTTGATATACTAATGACCCAAATAATTAAGTTTGATACTTTAGGATACTAGTAAGAGTAAGGGATGAAAAATTTAAATTTATATAAGATATTGTGACACATTCATATCATTGAAGGAAATAAGTACATTAAATGAATACTTATGATGTAAGTAATGAAAAAAAATAGAAAACACTTTGAAAAGGCAAATTTGAGGCCAAAATTAAATTCCTCATGTCCATATTACCATAAACACTTCTTTTCAAGTCAATTGGACTTCCTTTACCCTTTTAATTAGTTGATTAAATATACAAACTCTAATATATATATAAATTCCTTCAATTAAAACCAAGATATTGACTAGTTATCAACTTGAAATGCCTTCTTCCCAGTCAAGACCCTTCACCCTCATTCCTTGCATTGGGTGAGGCTTTCATATTGGCTACACGATGGTCATCCTCCCTTTTCCTTTCCCCTATTTTTTTCACCCAATGAACTTGAGCCGCATTATCTTTCGTGTTTCTCTTTCTCCTCACTTTCTCTTTGTATATTCCTTATTCTACATCCTATACCAAACCCTAAACGTCATGTAACTCACTTCTCCTTGCATACAGGCCCAACGGCCAGAAGGTTAGCACCACCCATCTTCTTCTTATATTGCTTTTCCCTTCTCCTCTTCTCCCCTGGTCTCTTTCCTTCCTATATCATTTATAAGCCTTTCCCTCCTCCATGCCTCTCAAAGTAGTGCCAAGGTTTTTGGCAAGGAGAACATGTCATCAATGGTTGCAGAGTACAACACAGACCCTATACCCACCAAGCTTGTCGGCAGCCTCATCTTTCTTCTACCTTGTACCACCCAACTAGCCACAGGGCATCAATTTCTTCCCATTTTACCTTGCCACTAATGGTTAGGAAGCCATTAAAAATCGTGATCATGCTTCCTTCTCCAACATGATATCCAATGAAGTTGTGACCACACAAGGCATAGACAAACCTTGAAATTGTAGTTTTGAGTACTACAGATGCACCATCATGATACTTGTGTTGTTTAACTCATTCACACAATCATGTAACTGTCTAGTAGATCCACCATCCATATCTTGTGCTCATCCACCTTCCAGGTCATCTTCATATTTGTAGAATAGACATGCTTCCTTCTCCAACATGATATCCAATGACGTTGTGACCACACAAGACATAGACAAACCTTGACATTGTAGTTTTGAGTACTACAGATGCACCATCATGATACTTGTGTTGTTTAACTCATTCACACAATCAAGTAACGGTCTAGTAGATCCACCATCCATATCTTGTGCTCATCCTCCTTCCAGGTCATTTTCATATTTGTAGAATAGATATCTCTGGCCAGATTCTCCTCATGACCTAAGCATATGCTTCAGGATTCCCCATCCATAGGGAATACCTTCTAATCGATGATCTGAAGCATGACCGTTTGTACACGTAATGGAGGAAAATAGAATTGCTCAACCTTTGACCTTCAACTTTGCTTGAATTTCTAGACTTAGGGAAGCTTCACTGATTCACCTTGCAACTCAAGGTGCAACCCCGTGCCTAGCAGTGAGCATGCAGATGAACACTACCTTTTTAGTTATGTTGTTGAGGATCCTTTTCTAATGTGATTCCAAAAAGGAGGATGATACCTCTGATATTCTTCATTTAACACATGAACGTAACACAACACAATTCATAGAAGTCACTGTCAACCAAACCATCACAAACAACCATCCTCCAGGTCAGGCTTTTACCTATAATTATTGAAATGTTGCAAATCAACCAAAGTTATAAATATTATGATATAGTTGACCATGGGGCTTTGTTATATTTGAATTATATAAGTACGTAATTGAGTCAATACATAAGTGAACCCTATAATCAAGTTAGTCATATCATGCATATATGTGAGTATGTATACATATAAATATAAAACAAAGTCTATAAATTTTGTATGGATATGATATTACTACTGATGTATTGAACCATGGATTAAGAAATAGTCATAGTACATCATGTATATAGAGTGTGGTTAAATATGATATCTAATGTATTTGATATATTGGTTTGAATTTAGGTATATATGTTAGTATATGCATGTAATAAATAGCAAGCTTTTATAATTAATATAAGTCTATTGAAAAACAACCTAGGTATCCAATGTAATCCTTTGTAAACATTAAAAACCCTAGGTAACATACATAAATTTATACAAGTAATGTTAATTATAAATACAAAGATAATTATAGAGTGCACCTAACTTTGTTGACCAATTTTTGAATTAATGGTGAAAGAAAAAATAACATGTACATGAATGTACATTCATAAACATATATCTAGAGGATGAGTGAGTTGTATTATAGGTGAACATAATGTATTTTCATGTAGAATATATAGATTATAAGTGAACATAATGTATTTTCATGTAGAATATACTTACATAAACACATTAACATCTCAGCATGAGTATATGACCATTATACACATAAATGCATTTCATATTAAACTCTACATATTTCTAGCGGGAGTATCTAGATAAATAATAGTTAAACCCGCCCATAAAACCATATATGAGTATTCTAAGATTTTAAAACCCTAAATCCATACTAGGTAACAAATTCTAGTTTTAGATATACTTTCATTTCTAAATCGCTAATTATGGACTAAATATGTGTATACAAAACACTCTTAGGTGGAGAAGGACAAATGAAAAATTTCACCCGTACATATAGGGTTAGTCATAAAGACCACATATGTACTCTTCCCTATTTAATTTTGGACATTATTTTGCATAAATCTCCTTATAGTGAGGCATCATTTGAATGTTGTCCCCTTTATTCATCTATGTTGCAAATTCACATGATTCCACTTTGGTTAATGAATACTTTGTTGCCTCTGGTCAATGACCCCACCTTCTTTGTTTTTGTACTTGGAAATGTGAATGGTGAATGCAAACTATCTTTCCACTCTATTTATGCATGTTAGATAATTTGACTAGATAACTATCATAGACTCTTATGTGTAACCATTAGGGGGTGTTCTTTTCTACCCGTGGTGTGCTTTTCTACCATTATTTATACAAAGGCGAGCTTTTCCACCTAGAGTGTGCTTTTCTACCCATTTTATATACGCCAATGACTCAATGATGCCTTGGACCTACCATAGTTACTTTAGTGCACATGTGAATGATAATGATTGTTGTGATATTGTGAATGGTTAATTGCAAGATGTGTTATCTCACTCATTTACTAACACCTCATTCTTTTGGTATTCATTTTCTTGATATATTTCTGGTTGGAACTTACTTATCTTTTGATGACCCTCCTTTTTCTGGGAACACTTTTTTTCTTTTTTAACTCATTTAAATTCCCAAAACATTGTTCAATATACATACTCAACTTTTGTTGATAAAAATCTTGTCTTCCTATTATTTTGGTGTTCGCTCCACCCAGATGTAGGCGCTTTATAGGGCAGAGACTCAGGATGATCATGAGATCATTGGTGAAATTAAGGACAACTTGAGATAGACTTGTTATCCTCATATGGGCTTATGTGTATATAAATGTAACCTTTTTAATTTATGTACCACCCTTAGGGTGAGAAAGTTATGTGCATGGAGATATTATGCAACTTTGTAAATAGTTATGTTTTTTGCTGCTTAAATTTCATGGTTATTGTTATCATTGAGTGGGCCCACTATAGGGTTCCATTCCTTACATCATTACTCCTGAAGTCTATAAGGATTTTGTATTTTATTATATAAGAATTAAATGTATCCTTGACGACTTGTTGTAGTGTGATAAAAAATGTACATGCATTGTAATTATTATTTCCTACTCCTTTGAGTAGTATCAATAAAGGTTAACAACCTTTCCCATAAAAAGACATTGAATTTTGTTCTAGGGTAACCATTATTATTCTCAAAGAAATTAAGGACTGGCCCCTTTGTTTCTTTGGCATTAAGATTGATGGAAGGGAATAACTATTAAATTACATAAATACTTCCATCCTCTCTCTGATTTTCAACATTCTAGTGAATGCAACCTTCCTCATATCACACTTGGCAACAATCATAAGATCTTTGGAATGATTGGTCACTACCTACCTCTATTTTAGTCAATTATAAATACTCCAAACCCTATTATCAGTGTCAATGGTACCAACAACATAGGAAAAATAACAACATACATACTTTTGGTAGTCCTTCCCTTTGAATTGCCTCACCTATCCTCTCACTAGCAACAATACCTCTAAAACATCCATGTGTAGAGGAACCGATGTTGTACCTTTTCATCAATGCCTTGTGTTTTGGCAATATTCTGGATAACAAAAGTATTCTCATTATTACAAAATGGTAAAACAATTATTCCCTCCACAACATTGATGTCACTAGGTTCTTAGGTTAGCCATTATCTAGTATCACTAGTCCTAAGACCTAAGGTATTTTATGAAAATCAACTACTATACACCATGATAGAAGGTATACTACTACAAAAATGTTTTTTGCAAACATAAAGTACAACAATTGTGTTGGTTGTGTTGTAGTTAGCATATATATATTGCAACAAGTCTATTTGTGTGTTATTTATTTGTCTATTTTACACAAAACAAGTTATATACAATGTGGCATACCCGTTGTAGTATATATGATTCCACAACATGTATAGAACTGTTGTAATAGACTACAATACCACAACATACTCAGACCCATTGTATAAGGCCATAATTACACAACATGCTCTAACAATTGAGTGTAGTTTTCCTGACATGAATATTCATCACCAATTGCTCCCATGACAGTGGTAGAGATGAAACTATGAGAACTACCTTATTGCTCTCACTGATCTTCTCCTTCATGCTAACCAGTTGTGTGAAAAGCTTGTTGAAGACGTTGAGATGGTCAACGAACTGTGTGCCATCTTCCATGCACAACTTGTACAATTGCCTTTTTAGCACCCATCTGTTCATTAGCAACTTCACCATGTACAACCCTTCTAGAACTTTCCATAATTTCTTCGGTGAGTTTTCGTTGATCAGAGAGTACTGTACCTTAGGAGAAAGACTTTGACAAATTGTATTGGCCGCTTTGCATTCCATCATCCTCCAGTGTCCATCAGACATCTTTTCTGGCTTCTCTCCTTCAAGTGCTTCGATTTGCCCTTGTTGTACTATGACATCTTTCACCGTGCTATGTCACACACTGAAATTTCTTTTGTCATCAAAATTCTCAATATGATGACTCCCCATGGTATTCGTCGACACCGACATGCTTTACGTGCAACCGCTACTCACCGATCATCTTGCAATGACCTTGCTCTGATACCACTTGAAGAAATTTACGAAAGCTTCAAGCCCATAAAAATTGCCACACAAGATACAACCCAAGCTTGCACAACAAAAGCTTCGACTACCCACGTCAACAAAGCTAATAACAACCAACTTAATAACCAAGCAAAGAATGTGATTGGAGAAGAAGACCATAGAATTCTATTAAGAAACCTCAAGAAGATTACAAGGATCGCTCCCTCACAATCTCGTACCCACAATAGGATCTCATAACCCACTCTCATTCTCTCCTCTCTTTGGCTATCGTTTATGAATTCATGTCTTTGGCGTAGAATGTTGTCTCACATTGGCACACCCAAAGTTACCACACGTTGGACCCCTCACACATTGTCCCACCATATTCAAATGGTGTCTAGCCCTATTTATATAGATAGAGACTCCTAGTTAGACAGAACTAGAGGATACAACTATTCTATAGGGATTAAGAAATTAGTATAAATAATATTAGCTTAGACTCCAAGTCTAACATTAATTTGCAATGTCCTAATATTGTTAGATATTATTTCTTATCCAATTAAGATAAGAGACAAAATCCTAACAGATATACATGCATTTCAAATCTATTAGATGAAAAATAAGCATAGACTCCTTTTAAATTTGAAGCGTATGTTGTTGTTCACTCAACTCATCCGGCGTTGTTACAATGAGGTTCACCTCAAAGGAGTTAGTTCTTACTGATTTTCAGTGAGATTAGAAGCTTCTTTGAGGTCATTAATGGGCTTGCCTATTGCCGGTTTATTGAACAAAGACAAAGTTAAAAGCCAGAGAGTGTTGCGACACGTACACGATCTCATTCACCATTTAATCTTCATACCTTTGATCTGTATCTTCTTGCCTTACAACATCTAGTATTAGCTTGAAGTCTGTCTCAAAAATTATAGACATATTGTTCAGTGATAATTTCCTATTGGCAAGGTGGTATCCACATCACCATGTGTTGAGGATCCCTTTTCTATCCCGCCACACAACCAATTCCAGTAGCTGCATTGTGTCACCAGCTCATGTCGGTATTCGCCTTCAGGACTTGTTGTGATGGACACGGGAAGGGAGTTTCCACCGCTGACGTCTGTTGCCTCTCTCGAGTGTAATGGGTGGACGATGGTACTTCTCATTGTGATAATGTTTCTATTTTACTAGTCAATGTACGTGCTTTGCACATGGTTTATATGTATAGTAAACTAATACATGACACACTATTTCACTTATGATGATTACTAATGTTTGCCTTTTGCCAATCCATTGGGTTGGACAAGGAAGAAATTTCATCTTTGTAAGGACTACAAGTTTGCAAACAATTATTGTTGGCTCTTATTGAGTTTATGTTTAACTCAACAATAAACATATTTTGAGTGAACTATTATTTTTTATTTTCAGTTATCCCACATTGATATGTTGGATCACATCAATAATCGACAGGCGGTTGCATATCTTTTGGAGGCATAGTCGTTGAAGAAGCCATCAGAATCTTCCTCAGGTGGTCAATCTTTGGCTGTTACAGATGACAATAACAAAAGCAAGGGTCATGGGAAGAAGAGTCAAAAGGGCAAGGGTAGACGTACATGCTATATATGTGAAGAGGAGGGTTACATATTAAAAGATTCTCCACATTTGAAGGAATTGAAGGTTGGAGTTTGCTGGTTGGCAAAAGGATATTCACCAGCTTTGACTATTTTGGAATCAGGTACACATAATGGTTGGATATTTGATTTAGGTTCTCGCTTCATCATATGTTGAGAGAGGATAATATTTGATGAGGGTTCTCTATGTCAACCATGTGGAACTGTTTAATTAACAGATGACCGACTCTACCAAATTGTCAGAATTAGAATAATTATGTTCAAGATGTTTGATGGAGTATGTCGTGCATTTTCAAGTATCCAATATGTCTCCGATCTCAAGAGGAATCTAATATCTGAAAGGGTACTTGAATCTATTGGTAGTAAAATTTTAAAGTAAGGTGGAGTTGTGCAAGCTACTTGTAAAGGGAAAGTAATCGAAGGATACTTGATCCACTAGAGCATGTCGCTCGGTTGCAGATGTTCTAACCAAAAGAGGAGTAGCTGGCTCGGGTTCTACCAATACTAGAGGCGTAGATGAAACATTGGCACGTGAGGCGGGCGTCATGAACCTAGATAGTGATATATGTGAATCATTCTCAAGTGCAGTCAAGTGCGAGGCTGCAAGATCGGCTATAAATTTTAACAAATGCAGAAGCAAAACTGTCAACTATTAGAAGAAGGAAGACGTGGAAATACCGACCATGTAGTACCATCGAGCGGGTGTGACTAAGAAGAGGTACCAACTTATGACATGGAGGGCCAAAGGTATGAAGGATGCGGTTTTTCCAACTACAGGTGGAGGTAGTACGTTGATCAAACTGTACATCTTGAGTAGCTCTCACAAGATGGGTTCGGGCAGCCATGCCCGGACACACACTCCGTATAGGCATGAATGATAAAACGCTTCTGGAAATGAAAGCAACTTCCGAGGGCGGAAACATAAAAGAAGAATGGGAGCAAACTTCTTAGCGGAGCAACTTCATCTGATAAGATACACGGTGGAATGTCCATTATCTTAATTGGATAAGAAATAATATCTAACAATATTAGGAAATTGCAAATTAATGTTAGACTTAGAGTCCAAGACATTATTTTTTTATCCTTTTATATTGTCGTTTCCTAATCGTATAGAATATTCGTATCCTCTCATTATGTCTAATTAGGAGTCTCTATCTATATAAACATGGGTGTCTAATTAGGAGTCCCTATCTATATAAATAGGGATAGACACCATTCGAATACGGTGTGATAATGTGTGGATTCCCAACCTATGGTAACTTCAGGTGTGTCAATGTGAGACAACATTGTGTGCTAAAGACAGAAAGTCAGAAACGATAGCCAAAGAGGGGAAAGAATGAGAGTGAGTTATGGGATTCTATTGTGGGCATGAGATTGTGAGGGAGCGGCAATATTTGTAATCTTCTTGAGCTTGCTTAATAGAATTTTGCGATCTTCTTCGCCAATCATGTTCTGTACTTAATTATTAATTTGGTGGTTATTAGCTTTGTCGACGTGGGCAGTCGTAGCTTTTGTTGTGCGTACCTGAGTTGTATCTTGTGTGGTAGTTTTCTTGGACTTGAAGCTTCTACAAATGTCTTCAATATCTACAAATATCATTATGATGATGCAGGGGTGAAACCATCACCATGATAAACTAATAATAAATACTAGAATGAAAAGTATGATCTATTCGAATATTTTGAATTTCTGATGGATTATTCAAAACCACTTTGCAACTTAACTTTAGCTGATAATTGCATATAATAATTTTCTTAAATTTTAAGATTTTGTATATTATTATATAATACCTGGCATTGTTTCAGTTGATGTGTTTAAATTTTGTTTTCATTGACCAAAAACAACATACATCAGTGACTGGAATTTGTAGACGAACAAGCAACTAATCTGGTTGTGTTTTCATTTTATTCTGTTTGATTTACAACAAACCCAAATAGTAATTGCTAAGACTAAAAGGACAAAGTTAGTCAAATGTCCTCCATTTCATCATACACCTTTCCACAATTGTTAATGTGAAAATTTGCGCTCCTTCAAACCTACATACGTCCACCGTAGGACATTTGATCCTCTCTTGGCCGGTGAATAAAATAGATATGCCCCAGTTCAAGCATTCGAAGTAGGGTGCTACAGAAAATCAGTTATTCCTTGTGGAAGGTTACTGAGCAATCAATGTTGACCCTTCTCACCAATCACTAACACTCCACTACCCATTGTAATATGCAGAATTAATGTTGCTTCAAACCAAAAAATTTCTCCTTCAATATGATTACAGACGAGTTCAGCAGTAGAAAACACCCTCATGATGGTAGTTTAGACTCATATCAACACCAAAGTTTCTAAACTCTCCCCGCGACCACAACCTAGCACTCTGGCGACTAGGGTTTGGACGTGTGGGAGTTTCTCTACCCTAAGGGGTTACCTTCTATTGCAGGTCCAAGGAACATGGCGAGCTTTTTGGTCCCTTCCCAAGATGGCATAGGAGTTAGCAGAGAGATACTCAAGATTGTAGTTAACGGCAGAGGAAGAAGATCTGATTGAAGTCAGCAATGGCCGAGTCGAGGACAAGGCGGAACACCTGGGGTTGGCGATGGTCGCGCGCATCATCTCGGATAGGGAAACCAACTTATAGGCGATGAGACGCACTCTCACGTAGGCATGGGGACTCTCACAGAAGGTGGTCTTTAAGCAACTAGAGGGAGATGTATTCATTATACAATTCATTGATTGGCGGGACAAACAGAAAGTTCTGGATGGGGCGTCGTGGAACTTCGACAACAAATTGTTGATATTCAAAGAAATTGAGAAAGATGAACAACCAGGATCGATTGCTATCACATATACCCCCTTCTAGACCCGAATATACGGGCTACCATTAGGGTTCCGGTCGACTCAGGCCATATCAACGATTACAGCTAGGCTGGGCGACGTCATTGATCTGGATGTTGACGAGCTAGGATGGGATACGTAGGCAAGAGTCTGGATCGATATGGACATCACAAAGCCCCTCATGAGAGTTCTACGCATCAGAGGACATCAGAATAAGATACTCAACCTAGACGTGCAGTATGAACGGTTGATGAACTTCTTTCACGAGTGTGGGCGGCTAGGTCATATCGAAAGAAACTATAATGAGCGGAGGGAAGGAGAAGAAGGGAGCCACCAATGGGGAACATGGCTTAAAGCATCACCGAGGAAACCGAGGGTAGCGCTGCATGAGGAGCTGCACGGGCATACACAAACCAAGAAGAGTATAACTTTCAGAAGAAGGCCGACACGGGAGACTCCGATGAGATCCTCGAAAACTAGTGGAAACATGTCAAAAGGCAGGTCGGGCAACGATGGCGAAGGACACAAAGAAGGATTCAAGGAAGGACAAGGTGGAGAGAGCAGAATACAAAACCAACAATATCAGCAGGAAACCAGTGCAGAATCCGAGTACAACCTAGAAGAACTCTTTCCAGAGCTTCAAGAGGCACAGGGCCACAGTGAACGGACAGACAAAGGCAAAGACAGGTTGGAGGAAAACCCAGAGTTAAGGGAGAACAGCAAAATTATGGAGAACCAGGCAACAACTGCCGACCAGGAGAGGCGGAAGCTTATCAGCAGAGATGAACTGCTAAACTTGCACAAGAAGGTGGATCACAGGAACGTCAACCAGGAGGGACCAAAAAATGTCATTCCAGAAGGTTAACATAACCACAGGTAGCCGGAACTTATACTGCAGCAACAAGACACAAGCAAGGAACCTTTAAGATGCACAGCTCCGAGCAATGTTAGAACAAGGGCACAAAAGAAGGTGGACATCAGAAAGGAAGTAGGGAAAAAAGGGAAAGGCGATCCGAAGAAAGCCAAGGAGCCCCCGTGGGTATATAGGATGAGCAGAGCACAAAGACTTAGGGTGCCGGAATGAGAAGTAGTCTAGAATACTATGACTGGAAAATGAGGCAGGCGATCTGAATATTGTGACATGGAACTAGATGTAGTGAACCCTACTGATGACACGTCCAAGAAGGCCAGGAGCAGTGGGCATGTAGTTCACATTGATGGGACATCAAATGTTCAAGTAGCGGAGACTGGCGTTGACTAGCTCCGTGAACAGCTATGAAAATCATGAGCTGGAATTGCCAGGGGTTGGGCAACCCTGATACGGTGAACGCCCTCTGATCGTGGTGTTGGAGGGAGAGCCTGAACATAGTCTTCTTAATGGAGACTTTGATCTCTAGTGATGATCTGGAAGTGATTAAAAGAAAATGTGGCTTCACACAAGGTATATGCATCGACAGAGTGGGCAGGGTGGGTGGAGTTGGCTTATGGTGGAAAGATATTGACCTCAATATCATATCTTATTCACAGCATCACTGTAGTTGTGAGATAGATGATGGAGCAGGGCCAAATAAGTGGAGAGAAGTGGGCATATATGGGTGGGTGGACCAACAGATGAAATATAAAACCTGGGACTTAATGCGAGAGCTAAAAACTTTGTCCAATCTTCCTATGGTGTTCTTTGGTGATTTCAATGAGATTTCATCGAACTCAGAGAAAATTGGAGGCCCTCCAAAACCTTTACGCTACATATAGGACTTCCAAGATGTGATAGACGACTGTGATCTTGCAGACCTGGGATACATTGGAAGCATATTCACGTGGCAGAGGGGTGCAACACTAGAAACTCTTATTCGAGAAAGACTAGACAGGGCCTTGGCCTGTCCCAGTTGGACAAAAAGATTCTCACAGGCCAGAGTTGTACACCATCCTCAATTTGAATCTGACCATTCACCGATTATAATCAACACTGAGAAAAGACGAAGGCGACGACACAGGAAACAGGAAAATTCTTTGAGCCCATGTGGGTAGAGGATGAGACGTGTGAACATATCATCAAGGAGACATGGGAAGGCAACCTTTCTCTTGATCTGCAGGCTAAGATGGAATGGTGTGGCATGAAATTAAAGTCTTGGGCAGCTGAAAAGTTTGGAAAGATGAAGAGTAGGATAAAAGATTTAGAAGGACAGCTGGGGGAGGCTCAGCTCCTGCCCCCTGACAGAAGCAATCTTGACAGGTGTACACACATTGCAACTGAACTACAAGAGTGGCACAGACGTGATGAAGCGTATTGGCATGCCAGGGCAAGGGTGAATGAAATGAAATATGGTGACAGAAATACGGCCTACTTCCACCACAAAGCATCCCAGAGGAAAAAGAGAAACAAGATAGAGGGGCTCACCGACACAGACGGGAAGTGGAGGACAAAGGAGGAAGAGATTGAGAAGATCATCACTGATTTTTTCCAGGGGCTTTTTACGACATCCAACCCTTCTGGATGGGAGGAGGCAACAAAAGGGTTAGACAGAAAAATTGGGAGGAGGGAAAGAGAAAATCTGGAATAGGAAATCACCACTGAAGAGATCCAAGCTACGCTGAAAAGTATGCATCCTAATAAGGTATCCGGGCCTGATGGGATGAAGGCCATGTTTTTTCAAAAATATTGGCACATAGTAGGAAGAGATGTGGTAATTATATAAAGGGGTGGTGGAAAACTGAAGATAGTATTGCTGATGTGAATTCAACCCAGGTGGTACTTATACCTAAAGTGAAGAATCCAAAGGAAATTGGAGAGTTTAGACCTATAAGCCTATGCAATGTAGTTTATAAGATTGCCGCCAAAGTTCTAGCCAACAGATTGACACCCCTGATGGACAAGTGTGTTTCTGAACAACAAAGTGCTTTTATCCTAGGCAGACTCATCACAGACAATGTCCTCATTGCATACGAGCTTTTTCACACTATGAAGGGTGAGAAAAGGAAGAAGAAGGGACACATAGCTCTGAAGCTTGATATGTCAAAATCCTATGATAGGGTGGAATGGAGGTTCGTTGATTTCATACAGGAGAAGTTGGGGTTTTGAGAGTTATGGAGGAAGAAATTCATGAATTGCATGTCGTCTGTATCTCACTCTTTTGCCATCAACGGGGACCGTACCAGGAAGACTCAACCATCCAGAGGACTGCGTCAAGGTGACCCTCTCTCTCCATATCTCTTTATTTTATGTGCTGAAGCTTTTTCTACTTCACGAAATTTGGCAGCACAACAGAATGATATCCATGGAGTGCGGGCAAGCCGCCATGGGCCACACATTTCTCATCTTTTCTTTGCAGATGACTATATCATCTTTGCAAGGGTGACCAAAGAAGAATGCCTGAAATTAGCTGCGATTGTCAGCCAGTACGGACGGGCATCCGGACAGAAAATTAACTTATCTAAAACTGAGGTGGCCTTTAACAAAGGAGTCAACAGGGAGAGGAAGGAAGAGATAATCCAATTGTTACAAGTGAGGGAGGTGGATAAGCATGGGAAATACTTAGGTCTTCCTACGGCGATAGGAAAATAAAAAAAACATGCTTTTTCCTACATAAAGGCAGTGGCACAGACGATTCCATCATATCTTATGAGTATTTTCTAGTTACCAGAATACTTCCTCGATGCCATTAACAGCTCCATTGCTAGATTCTGGTGGGGAACCAAAGACAGTGAACGGAAAATTGCTTGGGTCAGTTGGGAGAAGCTCTGTAAACCAAAAAATCAAGAAGGCATGGGATTCCGAAATATCAATATATTCAATCAAGTTCTTCTTGCTAAACAAGTGTGGCATCTATTCCACAGACGCAAGACTTTGGCGCACAAAGTTCTTATGGCCAGATACTTCCCAACATGCAATGTCCTCAAGGCTCGGAGAGGATATAACCCGAGTTTCACCTGGCGTAGCATATGGAACTCCAAGAGTATCACCCTAGAAGGTCTACAATGGAGAGTGGGAGACGGCAAAGAAATCAATGTGTGGTCGGACAATTGGATACCCAATCTAGGTGGCAGCATAGAATCTAAGCTGGGTATATCTTCTCCAACAGTACAGCAGGTCTACCAAATTTTTGACCAGGAAGCAAGAGGATGGGACCGAGGGAAAGTCAATGAGCTACTAGCACAGAACGTCGCCGACCTGGTGCTTGCTATTCTATTAGGAGAAGCAAGGAGGGCTGATGGAATTTTCTGGAGACCAAGTAGGAGCGGGGTGTACTCGGTGAAGTCGGCGTACTGGATGTCTACTCAACAACCGAACAACAATGAGCAACCATCCACCCACGTGAACAAGGATGTCTGGCGGGCAATTTGGAAGAAAGGCCTAGCCCCCAAAGCTGCACATTTCCTCTGGCGCTGCATCGCCGGCTCGTTGGCCACGGTTGGACGACTGTATGATAGACACTGTCACCCCGTCGGAGTTTGCAACCTCTGCCGTAGAGAGAAAGAGGACATAACCCATATGCTCTTCAGATGCGAGCAGGCGTGGGCACTATGGCAGGAGTACCCAGCGGACATGCAAGGGCGCATTAGACAGATGGGGTCAAAATCCATTGGCGAGGCTATCATGGAAGTGGCCTGGATGGATAACTGGACTGCAGATGAAGAAATGATCGCATCTCTATGGGCAATCTGGACCAGAAGAAATGATATCACCTTTGGGAACAAGGTGTGTCATCCTCTTACAATGAAGAACTTGCTACTGCCATTGGTGAAAGGCTACAGGGAAGCAACCAGCTCGACGGCCACTCTAGAGAACCGGAGCGTTGTGGCAAGGTGGACCAGACCGCCGCAAGGAACAATGAAAATCAACTGCGACGCTACGGTGGCCATCCATGGAGCTGATGGATATGGACTTGCATGGAGGACTGATGATGGAACAGTCATCCAGATAGCAGGAAGAAGACACCCGACTCTCCTGGATGCTAGATGTGCAGAAGCCTTAGCTATTCGTGAAGGTCTTAAGCTCTCAAAGGAGATGAACCTCACCGCTTTAATGGTGGAATCAGACGCTGAAGAAGTGGTCAAGCTCATTGTGGCCGGTACTAGAAGAGCAGATCTCCTGGGAACTGTCCTAGAGGACATAGCTTTCTTTAAATCGTTTTTTTCCTGCATTTCCTTTGTTTCTTGCCGTAGACAGGCAAACGAGTTGGCACATCAGCTAGTCCAGCTGGCCTCTAGTAGTAGCTTTTCCTTTAGCAGCTACAGCTCCTTTCCCCCCTCTATTATGAACTACATACGAGCAGATTTGATTAGTTACTGAAAGTAGATCGTTTAACCTCAAAAAAAAAGACTCATATCAACACCATTGTTGTGAAAAGAATGAATTGGGTGAGAAGTTGTCGCCAAAGACCTACGCGTTGGCTAGATATAGAGGGGAAACACGGTTGAAGACCCTACTTCGAAACATGATAAATAGGCTTTCAATCATGCTTCTACCAGAAAGTCATGAACCAAGGCACATATACGACACTTCCTACCAGGGCTTTCTACCGTGATTCAGCATTAGAAGCATAGTCAAACTCTTCAGGGGACCTGTGTAATAAGTGGATGTTCGACCGTAGTCATTGATCGAATGAATTGCGGTTAAGTGTTAGCTTTTTTATCAAAAATATAAGAATGGATGACCTCTTCTAGCAACACTATGCGACTGGCATGTCGAAATTCTTGTAGAAATAGATATTAGAACGTTTCCATTCTAAAACACTTCATCCATGGAGTACTAAATTTTGATTCATAATATTAACGCATTTCTTAATTCATTCCATATTAAAAGTTAATGAAATTCAATAATAAGTAATCCTTTCCATTGAAATTTCATCCTATTTTTTTGAAAATATCTTCCAATTGTAATCCAAATTAGTAAAAAAACATGTTAAGCCTCTCAAAAATGACAAAGGGATTGCCAATATCATAAATGAGGTGGTCAACAAGATCATTGTACTCTTTGAACTCTAGAGTGTGTTAATTTATATATATGGTTATGAGTCCTATTCTCATGATCTACTAAAAACTAATGAAAATGAAGTAAAAAAATCCATGCAAACTCCCAAATTTGTTTTAGAACTCAGCCACATCATGTTTGATGCATATACAAATATTTCCCATCAATTGAAAACCTTATAGGTAGCTTACTAAAAAATCACAATATGGGAATTTTCTTCGCTTTCTTTATTAGTAAGCATAAAAATCTTTTCATTGGTTGAAAAATTAAATTAAGGAAGAAAATATCAGAATGGAGGTAATTAGCAATGTAATATGAATATTGAAATTGTAAACTACATATACATGCTTTATATTGTCAAAAAAATCATTTCATGGAAAGCCAAGTTGCATCTTCAACTTTGATATATTGTAAGAAATGGTGTGATCAGGGGTAAATTGTATATGGTAGTGGATGCAAAGAGTCAATGGATGGGATTTTTTCTCTTTTCCTCAAGTATGCAATATAATTACTTGACTACCAACATAAAATATTAGCACACCAAAATATTAATACAACATGTTCTCATTAGCATGCAAATAAAGACTTAAGTTGAACACAAGGTTGGAACAAACCTGTCCTAGGCAGAATTTGTCACAATTTTACCTTGAATTTCTTCAAAATATGGTCCAAAAAAGCCACCAAAATCTCTAGAAAATATCATGGAACATGCGCCTAACTGTACAATGGAATATTCGCCCAACTTTAGTAAATGTATCCCATGAACTTCTCTAATTCATGATTAAAATTTAAAGAAAAATTGTAATTTCATAAAAGAGTTTCTACAAAAATAGAAATTTCATATTGTAAATTAAAGGTCTCATATCATTCAATGGTGGGTCAACTTGTAAATGTGACCATCTTATATCCAATTTCCCTATGTACTTCCTGAAACTGTAGTGAATATACAAAAAATATGCAACATAATCTTTAAATCCATGTGCATATTTTCACAGCCAAGGATGGTTTCGAACAATGATTACATTATAGTGTAAGCCTCATGTGCTCATTTAATTTCATCAATATAGAATTTTGTCATTTTTTCCTATTTAATCTTAATAAAGAGTGTACCAATAAAGATATAGGCTAAGGTGGAGGTCATCTAAGCCTTATGGCATCAGTTATGAGTCATTGCCCAGGTGGGTTCCATAATAACATAATACAAATTTGTTAGTTAATAAATAGTTATACTATTCTCATAATGGATAGCAACAATAATTTTCATATAAATAGATCTTTTGTGATAGTTTTTTATGTGACATTGATGCAAGTGAAGAAAATCCATAGACTCATAACAATCCCAAATTTCGATAACCTCATTCCTTAGTCAACTAACCATTATTTTTAAAAAAAAGTGGCGGGGTTCTGCTATTAACATCACATAGGTTTGAATGTCTTTCTAGATTTGTAGAACTATAGCTCTAATAGACATGTAGTTCTACAAGTTTGTATATCAATTCAACTGCAAAAAAACATCAAAAGAAAACTTGTGAACTTGTTGAACTCCCAAACATACATAACAATCCAAGTTATCAAAAATTGTGATGCTTATATAGTTGGTCCAACATGTTTGAAAAGTGTCTCTTCCAAAAGATGAGCATAAAATGCAATACACAAACAAAAGACTACTCCTCATGATTGATGAAGGAAACTAGTCTTTAAATTTTAAAATCATATATGTTCAACATGTAATGTGACGTAGGAAATACTCAATTGTGGTTGTATATGCATGAAAGTGGTGCAATGATTTATGGTTGTATATGCAAGAACATAAAACAACTAGTTAGGGAGATCCTGATACATTACAAAATATAAACAATATAGACACTTATTGGGAATTCCTCCTTCGAGGAATAAAAGTCATTTCAACATTTGTACTTTTACATTAGTTCCAATCTTCTGATGTAATGTATGGGTGATTCAGTTCACCCTTACTGAGTTTAATGAAATCATAACACTTCTTGAACAATTAATGGACTGAATATGATATTTACAATTAATACATGCAAATTTGTAGATAAAGTTAAATTATTTAGAAATTATGAACATCGTCGCTCATATCCAATATGATATAGATATGAAGAAGGCAGTTGAAGTCAACTATAGGAAAATAGATGCAAATGATTTGTTGGTGTCCAATCTACACACCGAGTCATGTCCAAGAACATTGTGTATTGGGTGTAGGTCAAGCTGAGTTGTGGTCACTTTATGTAGATTAATTGAATAAATTTAATTTTGAGTTAGGTCTTGTTGGTGCTTAAATAGAATAAATAGAACTAGTATTCTCCAATATAAAGTAAATATAAGTATGGAAAAATGATTTGATTCATAAACAACAAAACCTAATAAGTGGACAATCATAAGTGAAATCATGAAATTCATCGTTTCATTAAAGAAAGCTAAAAATGGAATTGTATAGTGTTCTCCCCCAAATATGGACATAAGTAGAAGTTGAATAGCATTTCACTTATTCAATAGAATACATAGATGACACAAAAAGTTTAGTCAATTGTAGAACGAAAAAAAGATGCAAATAACCTTGTTGGCGTATTAGCCAAGATACACACAAGTCAAGTCCAAGCACACTATGTTTTGGGTGTATGCCTTGGTGATGAATAGTTGATTTATATAGTTGAATCAAATGCTTGTAAGCCTGAGTTCAAGTCAACATCTAGTGTTTTGGGAGAATGAATAGCACTAGTAATATCTGAATATGAATACATGCAAGTATGAAAACATAAGAATATACATCAAAAATAAAAAAATAGTAAGTGGACAATTATAGGTGAATCCCACAATCCATGGTTTAGTTTAGCATGTTTAATTGGAATTTCATGGTGTGTCCTTTAATAGTAACATAACTTAAAGATTTTCGATAAGGAAAAGATAAATCAAAAATAAAATTTCAAAGATTTACCTTTCTTACCTTCTAGCATAGCAATGATGCTAAGTCAAAATTTTGTCATAATTGTTTTATATAGTGTGGATAATAAACGGGAACTGGCATCTCAATGGAATCAAAATTACATATGATAATCATTTTATGAAATCTAACTGGGAAAACAATGCATTCATTTTTTGTAGAGAAAAATAGTCTTGACATATATATTTTATAGGTTCATTCAGAAAACATGATTTTAAATTTCCATTCTTGAAAGTTATCTCGGTCTAAGGATTGTTCACATCTCCACGCATTCATGTAGGTTCACCCATAAAAATATCAATTCAGGCATAGAAATGCTGATATATATAATATGAATACATGTATGTTCTCAATAATAATGAATAAGATATTAACAATGGAGATATTGTAATTTTTCATATTTGTGACTAATTTTGGAAATATTCATCTATTTAGGCTAGATTATATTCAAATGTGATTATTTTTCAAACTCTTTTATAATAATTTTTTACAATAGATTGTGATATGTATGATGCTAAAAATGTGATGAAAAATGCCCAAAATGACCTATATTTCTCAAATTTGACTATGGGACCCTAATTATGGGAAATCGCTACAACTAGGTAAAACATGTTAAACTAAATAAATTTAATATAAAAATAAATATAAAACTATGAATCTCTAACTAAATGCACATCTTTCCCTTTCTCATCCTCAACTACTTTAGGCACACTAAATTTAAATGTTTCATAATTTTCCAACTTGTCGTCAGTCGTAATTGAGCACTGGAAGATCAATAATCCAAAAGATCCTAAGACGATAACTATGTCATGACATACACATTGATTATGGTGTTGTAATGAGTTTTACCTAAGAGGGGTGCCACTCATTACTCAATTGAATCAAAGGAAATAACCTAGAACACCAATAAACTTTTTTTGAAAAGTATAAAATTCAATATATTCAATCAGTATGTTCAAAATGCCAAAATTTTAACATCAAAAGAAAATATATTGAGTACTATAACTTTATTTTTTGACATAATTGAACAATCACATGGATGGATGCATAAAGGAAGTGATATAACAAGCTATTCATTAATGCATTTTGTAACCCGACCACTTCAACTCTATCTCATAAGGAACAATTACATTGTTCAGGTCTTTGTCAATGTGGTCAACTCTTCCTTTTCCTTCACCTAAGGAGTTGGAAGTAGACCCAAACAAAAAACTAATAAGGGGAAAATATTAGTGGAATATGGTGTATGTATATAAATTATGTTTGGATAATATTACAGAGAAGGGGAATAAATAAAATGCAAGGCTCCCATCAAGGGAGAGATAAATTAAATCATCCAAATGGATGTCAAGAGGAATAGTTTAATAAGATTATATCCAAATATATTTGAAATTTCACAAATATAAATCAGACCAAAAGAAATATACACAATAAGTTAGGGCACATAGCCCAAGAGTAAAAACCAATTCTGATACATGCATTAAAATAAATACAGTACTAATGTAAATATGAAAATAATGGATGTTAGGGAGCATAACCCTAAACCTGGTAGACAATGGCACATAAACGAACCCAATATATCATGGTGAAATATAACATGAGAATGAGGCACATAATCCACATCCTAAAATATGACATGGGCTAATAACCTTGATATGCACCACATAACCTCCATCCCAAACATATCAAATGGGCACATAACATGAAAAGTAAACAAGACAAAATAATCAAATAAATTGAGTAATATTGAATCAACATGCACACAACATTTACCATAATTTTCCAAAAAAAACATGCACACAAAAATAGTAGTAAGTGGTTGTTTAGTCACAATAAGAATTAAGTCAAAGCTTCCATCACAAAAGTGGAATAAATAAGATTTTCACCAGAGATGTTGGTAAATGATTAGTTCCATCACTGGAGTAGAACAATTAAAATTAAGCAATTTGAAGAAATATAAATAAGATACCATAAATAGGGTTCAACGTTAATGCCAAGTCATAATAAGCAATTCTAGAAAATTTATAAGAGGTAATGTCCAATCAATTCAGATAGTAGAAGAATGAAAGACTCAGATAGATGTGCCTCAATTTCGGTCAAGCAAGATAAATTGAGTTCATTTTCCAACATCAAATCATAAGTTATGCAACTTATCTGTTTTGAGGTCAACTTGGATTTATAAATCCAACGTCAGAGATGATCCAATTCTAGCATCATCATAACACAATTTAGGTGAATAAACTACATTACACAAACCCTAAACATCACCTCTTTGTTTTTATGAATTAGGTTGCAAACCTTCCACCAATGGGTTAATAACAATTTTATGATTCTAGATAATGTTGAATGATATTTTTGGTTTATAATTATTTTCTAAGAATTTCCAATTAACATGAAATTACAATATTTTATAAAACAAGATCATTGATCAGGTTATAGATGTACCTCCTCGTATTGTTTCATAGCCATATTGTGTGATAAGGAACATTCTTCAATTACCTTTATAAACCTTGTAGGGTTTCCCATATTAAAAAACAACAAAAATGGAAATAACACCCATCTTCTAAATAATAATTGAAAACACCAATGTGGGACAATCTAAGTAAAATATCCCTCGATTTGTTCTTCCCTGAACAAAGTTCAACGATAAAAGTAAAACCCATGGGAACCAAGGAAACATGGACAAAGGGGATCACCTATGTGGTCTCTACAATCTTCCAGACTCAAAACCTAGAGCATAAACCCTATGGTCCTTAGATACCATGGTATATGAAGCTTCATGACCAACCACCTAGTAAGAACAATAAAATGCAAAATAATGGGACACAATAGAAAATCAAGATACCTAACAAAGTAAGTTAAACCATGGGATAAAGTAATATGGATATAGTGATGGGTGTCAGAAAAGTCCAACCTGGAGACTAGAGAAGAAGAATAAAGTTGGTTGGTAAACAAGAAAAGAGTGTGGGTGAAATTGGCCACATAAATTAGTTCATTTAAGGCAGAGGATGCTCAGGGAACCATCCAATCTAAGTGATTCTAAGCTCCATGGAATCTAGAAATAAGGGAAGAGAAAGACAAAATAGAGGTTTTCAATAGAAGAAGAAATAAGTTAAAATAATTAGGATGATAGGAAATAGGAGACAAAGATATATCAGATAATTATTGAGAGATATGAGAGAAGATAAGGAAACAAATTCAATGTTATTGTTGACGTAAAAACACCTTAGACCAGAGGTAGAAGACAACAAGTCAGTCATTATATGAGGTTGGGTGTTGCAAACATATGTGGAAAAGATTGGGTTTGCTAAATTAGTGCTCCTGAAGAAAAAAAAAGAGAAATCATGAATCTTAACAATTTTGAATTTGATTAAATCAACTAAAATCGATGAATGATTTAGTGATTTAGGTTTATATCATTATTTTATATTTACAAATTTCATTTGTGGGTTCATCTAGTTTCCAAACAAGATGAAGATTGACCCTCAATCTAATTTCTAGGTATACATCCAAAATTTGACATTTTGCACCCCGTTAGATGTTATTTATACATTCCTTGATATATTAGGATTAAAAGATATTATTTATGTATCCATTATCATGAACAACATTGTTACTAATGTTTTGAGATCAATTGTAAAGAAAGGGACCTAAGAGGGGATAGACTCCTTACTAGATTTAGGAATAAAATCATCTATTCTTTAAGCATACTATAATATTGAAGGGAAGGAGGCATTTATTATTATTTCTTGAATGGTATGTACCACAAAGAAAATGAGTAATAAGTATTGATTGCATAACTATATAGAATATTATAAGATATTACATATATTAATGTTCCTCACTTTAAAAGTAATATTAAAAAATAATAGGTTGCATCTAATTATATGTGAGACCAGTTGCAGAGGGAAAACTAGCCATGCCAAGCTATCCTCAAATACAAACTCCAATAAATGATCTGGATGAATCTACAACTGGGTGGTTTGGGAATGACACTTGGAAAGAGATAAATAAAAGTATGGGTTAGTAAAACTAAATATGTTAATAATAAATATATATGGACATTATAAGATGTATAATAACAAGGAGAGATGTTCCCCATAAAATAAAAAAGGGACTCTCATCATCTTAGTAGAGTATATAGTTTAAAGTTAATTTGTAAAATAATAAGGAGATAAAATTATGGGATTAACATAATAATTTCAAAGATCATGGCCAATAAATCACATCAATAATAAAATGTGCATGCATGTTAGACTAAGTGAATATATTGTTGGGCCAAGACGCCATTTTTTCCTAACCATGGGAGCAAGGGGGGTTAAAACCTTGATCCTCCAAGGATAATAGGATTATGAACCTGAAGGGAAAATGGGTAAAACTTGTACACTATATATATATATATATATATATATGAATGTATATATATAATGTATGTTGTAAAAAGGTACTACTTTATAGACTACTAGTCCAATAAGCATGCAATATTGAATGTCAAGATGAAATTATTCCATAAAAATATTCAATAATATGAAGATGGAAAGAGGCTTAACAACCCAGCATTAAAAGATAGATCTACAAATTCAGAATGAGATATACTTCATGGAGTATAGAAATGGTGTCAAGAAGGATAATTACTCACAAGATGCATCATTATAGGAAACGGGTTTATAATCATGTTAGTGCTTAAATTGAAATAGGTATTGCACATACATGATCTTCACAAGTAACGGTTTACTCAATAGTTATACTTGGCTCCTAAAGTCAAGTATTCATCTTAAGAATGCATTATGTATGTTAGTCAAACAAAAGCAAACTTGTATATGCATTCTGATTATAAATTTTCATATCTAAAAATCAATATGATGATTAGCCTTTTGATCATGTTGTTGTGGCTTGGATTGGATGATGGTTTGCAGTTCAAGGGTGTATTTGTTGGCATTAATGGTAATAGACAACTTCACCCATAAAATGGTTCACTAAGGTGAAGACTAGGTTCAATCGACTTCTAGATATAGTTGATCTATTCACTATATTATCCACTAGTGTTGAGACTGAATGTAGAGGTTGGGTATCAGGAGGAGTCTCCCTATTGGAGATCAATTGTATGTGGTTAGTCATGTTGTTTCCTTGAGGGTGGTAGTGGAAAGAAGGAAGGATGGAGGAAAAGGAGAAGACAAGGAGGTAGGGTCAAAGTAAAGAAGAAGGGTGGTTGGGTGATCTGTCAGATAGTTAGTCTTAGAAATGAGGGAATAAGATGGTGTCTAGGTTATCAAAGTGGCAGAGACGATGATGGTGGAGGAGGAAAGGCAATACGATGTTGATGATGTAACCCAGTAGGTATCAACTCTTGAATTCAAACCATTTGTAGTATTCATAAAATCCATTGCGAGTCAGGTAGAGTGTGGTACGGTAGTTGAAATACAAGTCAACCTCATGGATCAAGACTCATTACAAATTATAGATAAGTGCTACATTATAAAGGACATGATGCAAATACAAGGCCAACCACGGAGACCATGATCATAAACATATACTATTATATATTTAGCTTTAACTAGTGAAAGGAGGCCAAAGGAATCAAGAATAGGAAAGGATAAAGAGAAGAGGAAAGAGGGGAAGAAAGAAAAAAAAAGGATGCAGTGGATAGGAGAAATAAATACTACTTAAGTAGGGCAAGCGGCAACCAAGGTGGTAGAGAAGGCATCACAGGAAATCAATTAAACTGACTATTGTGCTTTTGATCTAATTAGAGGATAATGTTAATTTAGACTATAATATTTAATTCCTTTTTCTCTCAGTTTAAATTGAAGGATCCAATAACCTCCTATGAAGATGAAAATTGGGAGGTATTGTAATTATGTATAAGGAAACTAAATTTCATATTTATTTTATATGTTAAAAACATTTGATGTTATACTTCATTAATGGTATGTTAATAACATTCTTAATGCATGAACCCCTCCCAATAAATCAATTGTGAAATTATATTCCATATTGTTTTGTGTTCCTCATCCCTTGCTCATAGGATTATTTTAGAGGTTAAAACCAGATAAATTCTATTAAATAGTGTTTTGGTACATACACATATTATATATTTTTTTATGGTTATTTTATCTTAAATTTCACTACATATGCATATATTGATTAAAGAGATTATGTATCTCCAACTACTACTAATTCTATATAAATCAGGGGAAAGGGAACGTAGCACTAAAATAATTCAGGAGGGGTCTAGGATGAGGGAGATTAAGTTATTAACCTAGATTTGGGAATGTTACACCATCTTTCATGCCTGAACATTCCTTGAAATGTATTCCCAATTATTAAAAATATCTTTCTTATGTTTCCCTCTTTAAAACATATAATGCTATTATACCCCAAACTAGTTATAACTAACCCTCCACCATTACACATTATCATTATATGTGTATTTAGACTTGTGTAATCATCATTATTTTAGATATGCTCAATCTCATCTAAGGAATTATGGGACTTCTTATTTTAAGTAGGTAGGTTAATAAGTATGTGACATGTAAATATATGTACACGAATTTATTGGCCACTTTATTAGATCTCTAGTGATATGATATTTCATACTTTAATATTTTTGTTGCAAAAACATATATGCCATTTTACTTGTCCATTTATACACTCAATTGCGTCAAGGGTTCTATCATGTGACTTAGGTTTTACATGAAAAATGTTCCATTCCTACTTATTCATTAACATTAGCCATAAAATCCTCCTAAGATTCAGGTTTATAAGTATATAATGATAGAACCTATATTCATCTGTATATGAATTGTAATAGATCAACTAAGTCTCATGTGATACCAGAGGTCATCATTCAACATATTGTTTATTTCAAGGCATATCTTACACCTAGTCTAGGATTCTATTTTGAAGTGAAACCATTATCAATCTAATTCATAAATTATAGTTTCTTAGAAAGTCATGTTTTCTAATGTTATAGTGTTCCACAAATTAAAGAGGATTTCATCCTTCAAATTTTTCAATCTATTTATACTAACCCACCTTAAGAGGTGTAAACTGATAAGTCAAACTAAGATATTCTAAGTGTAAAGTGGTTATATGTCAACCCTTGAAGTTGTGTATAATGGGTGGAGTCATGATGTGTTAGGTCATGATTCAAAATAGATGGTCTTTGTTTCTGTGATTTGAAACTAGTTTGAAATTTATAATGGTTTGACTCACTTAAATCACATGTTGAAGGGATAAAAGTAGTAGAGAACAGTAAAAAGAGACCCAATCATTTCTAGGCATAGAACCCTTTGTATTCAACAATCTGGGTTTGTTTAAAATAGTCATTTGGATCGCATGAAGTTTAAACTCATTACATTTATTAATTAAACTAAACTAACCCAAATAATATGGTTTGTAAGGTTCCTAGGAAAGCATCTCAGAGATAAGTTTCACCACATTGTGCATCTCAAATCAATCAACAATGTTATAAAAAGGCATCAATGTTCTTACACCCAAGAAAATCTTCCAAGTATCAGTCTTTTCAATAGATGGATTAGCATGTCTCTATACCTAGCAATCACATAACTAGAAACGTTATAAGTCTCTTGGTACCCCTATCCAACTCAACCTAACAACTTTTTTTGATTAGGAAACTAGTTACAATGAATCTTCTTACTCTTCTATGTACCCTCTCACATTGCATTGAAAAGCATAAAACATATATAAAGGGTGATATAAATTAATATATGCACTCAAATACAAAAACATTTATTGATAAGAAAACCCCATGCACATAATTTCATAAAAACACATTGTTTGACACTAAATAACTTAAGGCCTATTCCCCGTGTTCAAAATAAAGTAAAAACTTAATCACGGTGTGTGTTTGTAGGAAAGAAATGGATACATCAAATTAACATTCATCAAATGTGATCAGGTAGGAGAGATGGTGAGGTGAGGGCGAGGAAGCAGAGGGTGAGGTAGAGGGCGACACCCTAGCGGCGGCGCGGAGGATGGGAGAGAGGACGATTCAGAGTCGATTCTGACTCCTCCGATTGGCTCAAGAGAGGCTAACGAAGTGATCACGCCTTCTTCCTCTTAGAATCTTGCGGATCCAAAAGGGGCGACATCTGTAGGCACTCATCCTCTACCCCCTCCTCTCCAACTCACCCGACAGAGAAGGGTGGTGATCCCTCCGATCCTCCTCCTGAATCTGATTGGATTCGGTCCAGTCGTCTGGGTCGAGCGAGCGACGAAACCCCTACCCTCAAGTTCGTGGAGCCAACCATCAAGGAAGGCAAGAAGGTATTCTCGGTCTCAAGTCGAAAGGACCCTGAACCCAACTGGAAGGAGTATGTCTCCCTCCGGTTCACAGGGAGAAATCCCTTTAGGGGCCAAGTTCTCATATGGATTAAGAGGCATTGGAGACCGAGTGTAGATTTCCAGATCGTGGCTGAGGAAGTTGAGGGTTTCTTCATCAAGCTCCCGACCGATACAGAGCGAGAAAGGATTCTCAACAAAGCTCCCTGGATGCTTGATGGGGCTCTTGTCATCGTGCATCCGTGGGCTCCCGGCGAACCTCTTCAACCCCTATCATTTGCTAAACTTCCGGTATGGTCCAAGATCGCTAATACAGGGCTCCCCTGGACGCTGGACCGATTAGAAGGTATACCCATCCTTCTTGGTCGTCCGGTTGATTTCGACGAGGTGGCGCTATTAGCTCATTGCCTCAAGGAGGTTGTAGTATGTGTGGATCTTAAATCTGGTGCTGGCTTTCCCAAGGAAGTCTTGATTGAGGTAGACGAGATCCCGAAGAAGCTCGGCGTTGAATTCATCTCCAGGCCACTCCTTTGCTCCAAGTGCAAGCACTTTGGGCATAGATTATCGTCTTTTCCCCATGAGTCCAGGTGGAAGATGATGGGAAGTGATTTGCAGATCCAGTCAGGGAGACCTGGAGGCCCCCCACCTATTTGACATATTGCTGCCAAGAGTACTCCTGGCTTAACTAATGAGATCACTGGGATCCCAAGCAAGATCCAGATACTAGTTGAAGAATCGGATATGCACTGTGACCCAATCTGTTCCCCAGCAGCAGATGGTTTAGATTTAGAATGGGAACTCACCCTCTCTAATCTAAATATAACTCCACAAAGCAACAAGATTTTGCAGGCATCCGGGATTGCGTTTGATTATCGCAAAGGGTGTGAACCCATGTCTGATGTTAAATCCACCAGTTCTTATGAACCTAACCCTGAGGTCCTGGATTTTAAACTCAGTGAAAGTCTGAAGGTAAGAAAGAAAAATAAGAAGTTAAGGAGAGTTAGACAAGATGAGATACCTTGGATTGATGACTGTATCTAATCCTCTTACTTTCTTCTACTATGTTTTCTCAGTCTGACGATGGTATGCCTTAAGTTTTTTGCCTTGCTTTGGTTGGCTGTAACTGATTTGAGGATAGTTTTGCTCCCAGCCTCGAGGGTTACTCTTGTCTATCACTCTTTCCGCCACATTTTCATAAGTGTTTTAATGTTAGTTGGTTGGTGAGAGTGGACGTCTAAATGTCGCCTTAGAAGCTGAGAGTTTTGATCCCTATTTTCCTGTCTGCTTTAGTCTGCCAAAGCCAAGACTTACGTCTTCCCTGTGACTGGGTCTTTCTACCCTTATGGAAGGACCTAGATTTATGTAGTTCTCTGTTTTGAGTACAGGACATTGAAGACTAGTTATCTTTCATCAAGACAGTCCTCAAACAATGATCTAAGGGGCTCTATATCAGATGCAAAGGAGGCACACTTTCTGTGATGGTTTTATTGTTAGTGTCTTTTTCTTGCTTTTGTTACTAGTGCTTTGATAATGGTTGTGATGTGTCTGTCTTTGATAGATCGGTATAGCCCCTAAATTTTCCTTGCTCCTAGTTTTAGATAGTATGATGCAATCCCTACGTGGTTATGCAATCATAAATTAGGCTTCTTCTTTTAGGGGTTTATCCATTGTAATTAAGCACAAAGTTTTTTAGTTTATATAGAAACAGGAGTTTTCGCCGACCAAAAAAAAAGATTCAATTGTGTGTTTGTAGGAAAGAAAAGTATGCAAGTCACGTATCAATTGCCAGTTATGTAGTCTATCCAATTGAAAAAGTCCAAATATTCAAAGTTACAACAATCCCAACCCTATTTTCCATGGTTAAAAAATTACCTATTAGTTATGGTTGATCTAATCCAAGTGAACATATCAAGTGATAACAATTTCTAGGGTGAATTTCAAAATCAATGTTTACCTAATAGTGAAAAAAAGTGCAATAATCCCAAATCCGATATGATTCAAATTTATAAAAACATGATCAACATGATAGATTCATGTAAGTGATTGATGTAGAAAAAATGATTAAACCATTAAATTAAATCTTCATCGCTCAACTACTATTATTGAGCTAGTTTGCATGCAACATTGCTTGGGGTCAGTAAACCCTCTTTATTGCACAACATCAGAGTGTCGCAACCAGATTGATAATTTTAGATAGATTGATGTAAGATGTGAGCATTTTATATTCTTTCTTGGGATTGTGTTTATTCATGAAAACATTGTCCAAATTCCCACTTTCCATATTCCAAATTCCTAATTACCAACATTAGGGTTTCAAGGCCCATTAAAACCTATTTATGTACATAAACTCTAAATTAAATGAATACATGCAAAGTTCATCCTTTTTTGTTCCTAATGTTCCTTTTTATCATTAACACACTAGTATCAAATTTAATCATCCATTAAACCCCACTGATCACATTAATCATACCAAAATAGGGTTTCTTAACCATTATTACATTAAAATTAATAACTTCCATTACTTTTCGAATTGTAAGAGGAATTAGCTTCAAACAATATTTTTATTGGATTCCTCTCATTTTTCTAAGCAATTTCCATATTTTATGCATAACAATCTGAGCTACTATTATTTAGTTACGAATTTTGCAAAACTCACTTCCTTGCATGCATTTCACTCGCTGGATTTGAAAACATTTTGATTTGTCGATTATACCCCTGAGCGGCTCCTGGTCTCTTCTCAACACCGAAGGGAAAAATGGTCTAATGCTGGCTCGTCCCCTTCCTCCGCATGCCCTAGAACAACCGCGGTAGGAAAGGAGCAGGTGCAGATGGGCCACCCTCCTCGGACATCTTCGGCCACTGGGATTGGATCCCAGACCTACGTCGGACCTCCCTGCACTTCAGGGTGCCCTCGGCTTGTGTCCAAGGGAAGCAGCTTTGCAACCAAGTTGTGATAGTCATGCCTAGGTTTGGGCATGATGACGACGGCGGAGCTTCTCTCTGACATCGTGGAACCTCCCTCAATGACTGTGGCGACCCCATGCATCCCCGCTACCCAAGGTTAGCATCAAACCTTTTGGTTAGCGTTTGCATGTCATGAAGAAGGAGAAGAGAGAGATAAGCGTGGGATTTCTCTAATCTTTGAATCCACGGTTTCTTCCCTTGTTAATCATACCAAAATAGGGTTTCTTAACCATTATTACATTAAAGTTAATAACTTCCATTACTTTTCGAATTGTAAGAGGAATTAGCTTCAAACAATATTTTTATTGGATTCCTCTCATTTTTCTAAGAAATTTCCATATTTTATGCATAACAATCTGAGCTATGATTATTTAGTTACGAATTTTGCAAAACTCACTTCCTTGCATGCATGTCACTCGCTGGATTTGAAAACATTTTGATTTGTCGATTATACCCCTGAGCGGCTCCTGGTCTCTTCTCAACACCGAAGGGCAAAATGGTCTAATGCTGGCTCGTCCCCTTCCTCCGCGTGCCTTAGCACAACCGCGGTAGGAAAGGAGCAGGTGCAGATGGGACACCCTCCCCGGACATCTTCGGCCACTGGGATTGGATCCCAGACCTCCGCCGGACCTCCCCGCACTTCAGGGTGCCCTCGGCTTGTGTCCAAGGGAAGCAGCTTTGCAGCCAAGTTGTGATAGTCATGCCTAGGTTTGGGCATGATGACGACGGCGGAGCTTCTCTCTGACATCGTGGAACCTCCCTCAACGACTATGGCGACCCCACGCATCCCCGCTACCCAAGGTTAGCGCCAAACCTTTTGGTTAGCATTTGTATGTCATGAAGAAGGAGAAGAGAGAGATAAGTGTGGGATTTCTCTAATCTTTGAATCCACGGTTTCCCATATTTGACAAAAGAACATAAAAAGGGATCCTTGAACTACCAACCATCAAAATGTAGAAGGATTGTTGCATTCAAGGCATGGCAACAACCGGTATGACTTCAATAGTTATAGAATTCTCGTCCTCAAAGATTGCAAGCAACTGATGTGATAAATCTTTGTATATTAAATTTACTAGGATAGAGAAATTCTATTTTTTTTGTCTTAGAGAAGCCCTAATTTTAACATAATATATAGTACAAAACAATACACTTATAAGTGGATGTGTCTTATCACAGTATAGTTAAGCATCAAATCATGAGAGACAATATTTCTAGGAACTATTTGAATTGTAGGCTAATTAACAAAAGAACAACTAATGATGATGTATCATTTGATAGTTTATTTGATTAAATATATTAAATAAGCAAGCAATTGAGAAAAATGATAGAATCAAAATCATAATAATGCTAGGATGGCAGATTTTACCGCCCTTTACCCTAATAATTTTCTCTCTCATTGCATCTAATTAAGTGTCAAAATCAATTATTGGAGCCATTTGGTAATCTGATTTGTTTGACCAAAGAATATCAAAGATGGACAGATATTTTTCTTGTCACACGGTCATGATGTACAGGAGGTCATCTACTCATCACTCTAGAGATAGACTATATGTGGTAGCAATAAGGCATCAACACAGAAAACTAAAGATTATCAATACACGTCACATGCTCATGATGTAGAAAAACCCAATTCACATACAAAGATGTGATCAATCATGAAACATACTAATAAATGAGTTTTTTTGTAATTGAAAAAGAGGATTCATACAATAATCATTTGGAAATCTATAAGAGAAAAGTCTGCATAGTGGTGGTATTCCCTACATTTATAGAGAAAATTACTCCTTATTCATGTATGTGTACAAGAAAAGAGATAGAAGGACAAGTTTGTTAACAAAGAAGAGGCGTCGAGGAGAAGCTCTATGATTTGCAAACTCATCTTATGAACAATTGTTGTAATATCCACTGAAGTCTTTAATAGAGTGTGTCTTAATGCAGAATCATTGACATTTCATCTAGCTTTCTACATTGACTTCTAGGGTTGTGAATGGTTGATAATCCTTCATTTGGATGTCCATGAAGTGGTTTACATCACACACAAACTATCAAGCCAATTTGGTGTCATACGACATTTGTAAGTTGTCTTTTGCTGATCTGTGGAGCCCCCCTGTCTGATCATGTAGTGTGACTACTTGGTTAGCTAATTATACCAAGCTATACTCATTCTCTGATAATTGAAATACACATCTTCTATATATTATGTTACTCAATTTAGACTTTGGATGTGAAATGTAGAGTAATTTCTTTGACCTAGTATACATCCCGTCCAGTTGACTAGCTTGGGTAGATGAATGACTGATTGGATTCAAGTGGTTCATGTAGCAGCAGTAGCGAGTTATCTAGAATCTTTATACAGTTGGGTAAACTGATACCAAATTGTTTTAATGATGAGGTACACTCCTAGATAGAATATCTAACTTGTTGTCTAAGCTCTTTTACTTAGCTTAATAAATAATTGTTAGCCTATCGACTAGGATCATTAGTCGATTATCTGGCTATTCCCATAAAGTTATATTGAGATTATAATTTTGGTAGCCAACTGGATGGCTCTCTAGTCAATCGATTGTCCAGTTGGTTATATTTCATCTTTTTGTGGATGGTTAGTAAATCAACAACATTGTTAGCATGCTCTAGAGATAAGGTGGGTTATTGTTGTCATGTAACGATCCTCACTCCAATAGTTTGAGTTAGGGAGTAAGAATTTGACACTTTGAGTATGAATTCTCATTGCATCAACCTACAAATGAAAATACAAAAACTAATTAAATACTAAATAGAATGTTAAAAAAATGTTGAAGTTAGTAAAAACATAAGTGAAATACAATATGAATATGAAAAACTCAATATAAAAATACAACTAAAACAATGATGAATTGACATTCTTTAAACAACCCTAGACTAGACATTTATCATACTTCAGTAAGTGAAAATCAGAAACAATCTCCAAATGAATACTCTCAACCAAAGTACAAGCCTCAGATTTGCATCATGCTTGGATTCCAACTCCCGTTTGGCCAAGTTATCATATCTATTGATATCATGGAACACGACCAGATATGTCCTCATTTCCAACTTCACTTCCCAACACCACTTTCTCACCACAATCATAATATCAAACATATCTAAGGATTCCATGAAAATTGAAGAATTCTACAAAAATCATAAGTATGCAAACAACTTAACTATATGGTATGTCAAATGGATATCAAATGGAGCAAGTATCACAGTCCTAGGTAGAAAAGAGGGAAAATGCACACATCATCTCTATTATTTCATTCTCTTGTGATAGATTAGATGTTCTTAGTGTGTAAATTGGAATATTTCGTATTTTATTTTGTGGTGTGCCCCAATTACATAGAGAGATGTATGAAAGAAGTGGATAGATGTGGAGAAATAGTGACAACCTAAGCATAGGGTTTGGAACCATTTTTTTTATTTTTTTTGGTGGATGGGAGGTAAGAATATGGGAGAAACAATGTAGAAGAGAGTTTGGATCATATGTAGCCTTGTTTATTATGATATTATGTGTCGATTATTCTTCTAATTCACTACTCCCAAATAATGACATGTCATGTGGATATGGTGTGGTTCCTTGGATATGTTCCACTAAAAATTGGGGTGGATGTTGTGTTTGATCCCTATTTGTTCCTTTAACACATACCAACCTTTTTAGGGAACATGATGTTATCATTCAATGGCCACAAAGGATGATTTCTAACAATTGTTTTCAAAATTTAGTTAACTCAAGAATTTGATTCAATCAAGAGGTCCATCTAATCTTACACTTGTATGTAATTATAGTTTGTAGCTAAAATGTGAATATGAGTCAACTGGATAATAAATTTGATTAACTAAAGCACAGATTAAGAAATACAATTATAAAGTTCATAATTAAAAGTAGGAATTAACAATAAAATAAGTATGGATGTCGTGGAGATATGCACCCCCACACTATGCCCCTGTCTTGGAAATGTGCTCATCCCTGCTCAAAAATTAAACCCATTGTGGAGGAGAAGAAAACCTCTAATCTTCATTTAGGTGGCCTTGGATGTTTGAAGAAGCTCCAATTGAAAGGAATATAAGTAAGGGTTGGGACTTTGAATAGAAGAGATCCATGGTTAACCAATGATTGGATGGTCATAAACTTTTTTTTGGAAAAGGTAATACCTTTTATTAAATTTAACCCATCATGAGGATGTAATGATACAAAGTACATCAGAAGGGGTTAAATATGTTTCCCCATTACATAAAGACATATTAAACAACCTAACAGGGCTAACATCATATAGTAAGAAAATTAAATATCTCTGCAATCGGAGCTACCCCAGCTTTAATAATGTAGTGCTAATTTTTTTACTTTGATTTTCTTCCACACTCATGCGACAGACAAAACCTTATATTTTAGAATCTTTAGACTGTATGTCTTCTGCAAGCTTCTGTGCTTGACTCCGAGTATGGTGCAGAGCACATTTCATTCTCCCTCTACTACCTCTCACTTCTCTTCCCATTTTTCTTGTGGTAGTGGTTGTGGAAGAAGATTCAGTGGGAGTGAATGGATATCATCTGTTGTAGGATGGTCGGCATATCGTCTACTATAGCATGGTCAATATCTTCTTTTGTATCAAATTGAATCAATTATATATCTATTTTGTGTCCTATAAGTTGGTCACCCTCTAGGTCCATAATTGAATGACCCTCATATGCAGATACTACACCATGTTGTAAAGAGAGGTTTTATATCAGTTGAGATGTACCTATCTCTTGATGTAGCATACTCTTGTGTTCTAGATTCGATTTAGATGTAGTTTGTTTCCCCTTTCGGGACCACACCTTCGTTATTGATCCTACCATGTGTGTTAACATTGTTTTTGTAGGTAGATCAACAGTGTCTTCAATGTCCATCCTTTCTACATATCCCTCTTTGTTGATAACAGTGAACCTTTTATTGCCTTTTGTCGCTCTTTGTCTCCATTAGATGAACCTTTGTTGATATTCCTTAGTTGGCGGTGTGTGTGCACGTTACGTCCAAAGTAAGTCTACCACTGATGTTCATGTGGTACCCATTTTACAGCAGCATCGGCTGTCTTGTGGAAAGTATCATCCATGGAATCAACACTAGGCAACAATGTGCAATCGTTTTTTTCCATGACTCAATCAACCAAAAGTGTTACATATATTTGGTACAGATTCATATTTGAGATGATACTCATAGCCATTGATGATGATGGTTGGATGAACTGGGACTAAAGTATCAATCTCTATGGGAATCCTCACAAACCTACTCCTTGTGTAATTAATGGTGTGATAATTGACCCTAAGTAGTTTACCTAGTGCTTCCTCTATATTTTCAAACAATATTTGGTTTATACAGGTGCAGTAGAAAGTCCATTATTCTCACCCAAGTAATAATTTGAGAAGGAATTCCAAATGCAGGAATGAAATCACCACTCCACTTCCATACCTTCAAACGTGATCCAAATATGAACCATGGTCCACCCGTAAGTGCATTCAAACAGTCTTGTTTGCATGATAGTTGGACTACATAATGGTTCATGCTAATTTCATAGACCTTCCATGTTTCAATTGGTTTCCACAGCCAATGAAATCAATCACATAGGGTTAGATAGATATGTTCTTCCCAACCAACTTTAAGATGATTGCAAACCTCCATGGTTTGTGTACTATAGTGTATGATTTTGGTGCTATTAGAAATATTGGGGAACCACACTTAATAACAATTGATATGTCATCTGGGTATAGAAACTCCAACTCTTCATCAAAAATGAAGCCACTAGATTCTCTGGAAGAAGAGTTTCCTACTGCAATGTCTCTAAAACAACGGTTCATTGCAGATGTAACCACTGGCAGCGTTTCAGATGTAGATGGTTCATATCATTGTGGATGAGTATCTAAACCCAATCCGGTCAGAGAAGGAGATGAATCCTCCTCGAGTACATTAGGAGACCATACTGATCCATCCCTCAATCCATCGTAAAACAAGTCTATCCCAATTTCAAACACTCATAGTCTGGCATTTGTTATTCATGCCAACTTTGTTATCAAACAACCTACTTTTGAAGTGTGTTTCCTATCCATTTCTCCATTTGGGTTTATGGCTATCTTCCAGTTTCTGACATGCATCTTGAACCTTAATTTCATGATTGTGTTACAAATCATCAACCTGACGATCATCTATTCACTCAGTCTCCATTTCCTTGTTTGATGTCTTTGTGTTGATTACGTTTCTGTCATGTTCTTAGACAAAGTCCCATCTTCTATAATTGTCACGGACAGAGTTTACATGTGACGCCCTATGCCACACAAAGCGAGATTACTCAAAACATAATTGCGAAAGAAAAATTAACAAACAGATTACTGAAAAAAAACACCATAAAAATTAAAATTGTTTTCTTAAAACTTCCAAATAGCAAGAACCTTCATATATAAATATGTGCATGCCTTAAAGCATATACAAGGCATGCTATCAATCTGTAACCAAAGGATTATTCCAGAACATATATACATGATTCCACCACATCTGATATACTAAAGGGCAGATAAAGAAAGCACGTTCGTGAAACTTCTACAAAACATTCCTGATGACCTGAGTGTATAGGGATGACTCTAGGACTCTATCAACAAAAGACATCCAACATCACTTCCAACCTTGTCAGCTACTGCTCCTCTTGTTATTGCTCAACCTCTAATGCACGATCTCTACCTCTTCATGCTCTTCCACATAAAAAGGGTGTGGGAAACCCACAGGTGAGATTTCAAATCTCAACAGGAGATATAACTCACCACCAACTTATCACAGGTAAGATAAACTAAGTAGTGGAAAAGTTACATCTATGTGTGGCAGGTAATTACTATTAATAGGAATAGCATTTAACGTCTGATTTATGAAACATCATAATAGTTTAAAAGGAATATGAATAGCATGGATAATTCCTATCAACAATAGTGTATAAAGATCAAGCAAGGTCTCATCCAATGTTTTCATATTGTTATCATACACAAGTATACTACACAGTTGATTATGCATTTTATTATTCACCGAGGATTTGAGTCATACCACCCAAATCCAACTGACCACTTGATAAGTCAAAAACAATGCCATACAATGACTAATGGAAGAGCCAGAATCCACGACCTCACCACACCTCTTTGTCAACACAAGAGAAAATACCGCAGAGACATATCAGTCAAGTGCAACAATGACATATAGTCAAATATAGGGATTGGTTCACGCATGACCATCCACATATATAATCATAACTAGCCCACCTTGGTACATGTACTTTGCTAGAAGAATAGGCTTATGCATGGCCGTTCTAACAAGATTGAGTGGCTCATGCATGGCCATCCATACCACAATAAGATCGACTCATGCATGGTCGTCTCTCACATCCTATAGTTAACGATACAAGGAATTACATGACTTGTACCCCGCATATTCAAAAATATGTGCTCTGAGTTAAACTCATTTCACCATTCAAAAATTGCTAACACTGAATGGATCTATGGAATAGGGAAAGCTACAAGATTAAGTTCCACTTGATTAATTAGGTTATTTATACACCTTTCAGCATCAATCAAGTTACAATGTATAAACTCAAGACAAGTTCTATATGAATAAGGGCATAATTCTTCATCAGAACAAACTGAACCATATAAGATGTGATCTCATCACTTCATGTCCATTTTTCAACTTGTGTCTATCACAAGGACCACATATCTTGGGGTGACAACCCCTCCTCACATCATCGAGGAAAATCATCTCATACAAGGCAATGAGTCATAATTAGGTCATATGACCATTCACCTCCGCTTTCAAGGATGTAAAAAACACTTTATGCCTCACAAATTCTATTCAAACATATCATAACCACCATAGATCATACCTAGATATGTACATCAATTGGTGTTGCCTACATGGTTAGAAACTGATAACAAGAAAGTAATACATCATTCACACCATCATCTCATAGGACTCATGTCATACATTTTACATCATTAGAATTAGGCTTTCTTTTTATTCAATTAGGGTTTACAAGGTTGGATCAACAACCACCCTTAGATTATCACTTTCATCATCATCATGACACATGTAGTGAGGTATAGAAACATAGCTTTCAACATCATTCATAATGTATGTTATGAGATATAGAAAAATGGCTCTCATTATCATTCGTACAACTTCTCCATAGTATATTACATCATACCATATGATGCTAGCATCAACATGATGTATCTTAAACACCATCATAAGGAATCGATTAGGGTTACAACATAGGGTATCAAATTAACCCCAAAGATGTCAGGAAACCATACCAAGGTAGGGTATCGACTTAGGGTATACTAAGTGAGAAATCAAGGTATCAGATACCTTATCAAGATGTGTATCGGTTTAGCATCATCGGGGTATCGGGCACAAGCACCTCATGAAGAGGGTGTCGGCCAACCTACTCTATCGGGCAATGCCATCACGTGGTGTGACGGGCATCAAGGGTAATGCTCAATGCATGTATGTCAGGTATTGCAAGGGTGATAGGTTACTTAGGGTTCCAGCAAGGCATTTAAGCCGTGATGGCTATCAACATGTCAGACATCAACCCCTCTCAAGTCATGACGGCTAGATCCCAGACAGGCAACGTGCATCAAAGCAATGCTCCCACAGCCATAACACCAAGTCATGATGAATGCAGGTGTGTCGGGGAATAATACCTAAGGAGGGGCGTTGACCCAGGCCTCCCCAAGGATGTGATGACTATCCAACAAAAGGTGTCTACCTAGACCTTGCCAAGGTCGTAATGACCAGTCACAGTTGTGACAATTAGTGGCATCAAAAATCATGATGGCCACCCAAGGTACATCAGCCTAACATGCCTATCGGCCTCAGCATACATATCGGTCCACCCTTCTTCAACCTTAGGATGGGTGTTACAAGAAAGGAAAAGAGGTTCAACACAAGGGCAGCAACTAAGCAAGGTTCTTCTTCCAAAATAGAATGCAAAACTACCAATAAGAACTACTAGCATGCAAGAAATAACGAGCCAAGAATAAGGAAAAAAAATAGAAAGTAAAAGGGTGATAATAACAAAGAGGGTTTAGAGTTATATAACCCACCTCATGGATCACCACCAAGATCCAAGCTTCACGATCTCAAGGTAGAAGAATATCTTCCAAGCTTGGTCACCACAACACCTCCAAGAGAGAAGATGGAACCATGGTTAAGAGAGCATGAGAGGGAAAGGAAAGTAACCAAGGTCCATGGCTGAGAAGAAGAAAGAAGGAGGGAAAGGAAGCTAAGGATTATGGCTTACCGAGGTAGAGGATGAAGAGAGCACCACAAGCATGGGACTCATCCTTCAAGCTCCAAGGGAGAGACTCCTCTAGCTCAAGGTCGTCCACCAAAGAGGGAAAGCAAGGATAACCAAAAGGGTTCTCTTACATGGGGATAAAGAGGTATATATACAAGAGGGATGAAAGAGAGAGAAAGAGGAAGGTGTCACCACCTTAGAATCCTAGGTGACACTTGTCCAAAAAGAAGGGTCACATGCAACACCATGTGACAAGGTGATAAGATCTATGTCTCGCCCACTAGGTCACCTAAGATGGTCAAGGTCGATACACACATCTACCCTCTTCACAAACTGATAGGGGTAAACCCTAGGTACCAAAAACCAATATGGTGCATCTCTAGACACCACCAAACCAATAGGATATCCCTCAAGACACCCACAAATCGATACAAGGCCTCTCCAAGGCTCTCAAGCCTGAGATAACACTCCTAGGTGTAAGGTACACCTTAAACATGTGTCTAAGACACCATCAAGGATGTCACCACACAACCAAGGTCCAAACAAGGTTCCTATCTCTTTCTCTTTCCTCTAGATAGTGCTAAGAGAGATAAGAAATACACTAGAGGTGGCAAACTTGCACATCAACCCCTATCTGGGTAAATTACAATTTGCACCAAACCTCTCCACAAAACACAAGCATCAAGAAAACCAGCTCAAACAAGGAACTGAAGCCTCCAACATGCCCTAATTACATCTCAAATGATTAGAGCAAGGATTTAAGCAAAACAAATAGGGTTATCCCAAAACGTGGGTCAGGGTCCTTCCTATACCAAATGCATATATATTACCAACTCTTCTTAATTAAACTTTTTAAAGTAATTGTAAATCCATAGTGCCTTGTTCAAGATAATGAGTGGGCATGCAGATATTGCATGATGATGTATAAGGACAACATTGTTAGGCACACATTACTAGATATCAAATGTGTGACGAAGGTATTGTTATTAGTCTTGGATCATAATCAACGAAGTAGTTTCATTTGATAATACAAACAATCAAATCTAGTTAGAATTATGTCTCATTCTATTTCTAGATTTTTGAAAATATTGAAGCCTGTAGGTTGGAACAACTGAGCGGCCTACGTGAAGAGTGGGAAAACTACTTCATCAAGCGTGTGGACTTGCCATCTAATTGGGAAGGTTGATTGATATTTGTATTCAAATGTTGATGTCAACTTTTTGTTCTATATTGTATATACATAGACAAACTATGTGGTAGTTGATGTGTATATGTGTTCAAGCATACATGTGTGTGAATTTAATGTGAAGTGCATGAGTAGGATTGAATGTTACCGACTCCACTTTCTGACGTATTTGTGCACATGTATGAAATTGAATGTCTTGCTGAGAATTGAATCAATTGAGCTATGACTTCATGTGTATGTGTGTGCATTGAAGTGAAAATGGATAGAATGTTGAGTTGAATTAGTTGAGCTTGTATATATATTTCTTTCTTCTTGCAGGTTTTCTACCTATTGTTAATATGTGATGCTTGCATAGCTTACAGTTCTAGTGAACGACATGCTCCATAAAGAATAGCAACCGGACACCATGCTTGCAGACCTACTATATAAAAAACACATATGTGTCCTCAGTTATTTCATAAAAAACTAACTACATATACCTACTTTGTCAGTTTTGTGAAAGAAACTTACTACAAATACTTTATTTTCTCTATTTATTCATTGAAACCTCATTGGTTATTTCATAAGAAACTGACTACATGTCATATGAGTTATTCATGGCAAAGAGGTATAAGATATTAGTCAATCATGGCATAAAATATTATGAAGTATATTGATTTCAAAGGTAGATGATCATATAATAGCAAAAAGAGGTCATAGTTCCATCTTTTATCATGATACTTAATCCATTTCCAAGAAGGGGTCATTTAGGGTCAAAGTGATCATTCGAGTTAAATTAAGAAGATACAAGACACTAATCAAGCCAAAATTAGAGTATTGTTGTTGATTTATAGATTGAAGGTAGCTTGGGATCTCTAATAACTAAAGGGAATCATGTTTAAGTATTTACACTAGACAAAATATTATAAAGATAACATTTTTAGAAAGCAAATAATGATAAGAGAAAAACTAGGTTCTAATACTATGTCCATTGTGTAGATCATGATTGATTTTATATATAGTTTCATTAAATTTAGTCAAGAGAGATAGAAGATATTCAATCTAGAAGTTTTGATATAAAACTATAAAGAACTCAAAAAGTCACCTTTACTTCAGTGATCCATGTAAATTGTTTATTACTAAAATGATGTCACTAATTCCTTTCCCTATTAGGGTCAGCACCAAGGTATCCCACCCCAATCCAACTAGGTCGAGCCTTACCAATGGCCCACATGTTGGTTGGCCTGCACGGGGATCCTTCTGCTCTAACAACATAATGTTGGCTAATCACAGTGGTCCTTGCACATGCGGGCACTACAACAACACGACAGATCTACTCTATAGGGTTAGTGGAGCATGCGGTCAGGGTGATGGGGCCATGTTTTGGCCGGTAAGCTGGCTGCCCAGCCTCGGCGAGGCTGGGTGTAGGCACAACTAGAGTCACCATGGCCCAAGGAGGGCTGAAACACGAACACCCAGCCACTGTGGGTGGTGGCTACCATGGGGGTGCATCTAGGGTTCAGAGGAAGAAGAAGAAGTGAAGGAGGTGCTAGGGTGCAAAAATGCAAAAGAAAGAGTGAAAATGAGAGAAGGGGTAGAAATAGGAAGGGTTAGGGGCTAAAAAGAATCAAAAGGAGGTTCCAACAGTGGCGCCAAACTCCCCCTCCTTGCTAAAACACAAGAGTGTATGGGGTTGAAGAAGATGCATTAACTTTTGGATTAGAACCCCAATTCGTGGCTATGGGATTGGAGGGTCGATATTAGTTAAAAAATTTACCAAATGGGTTGATGGCATGGCAAGTTGGATGGAAAAAATGCATTGGCTCACACCCATGCATTTTTCCTAAGAGGGCGGGCTCAAAATAGATGAAAATTGAGTTAAAACATAATTAAATCATACCAAATTCACATGAGAAAATGTCTCTCATCTTATCTTAGAACTGTGAAAACTTTGGTGCCTTGGAATCATGAAAATATCCTCCATACAACTAATATAAGTGAAGGTAAGAAAAGTCCCATATATTATTTAAAAAGGGGATGAGAGAGGATGGTGTATAATTTGGGTGCAAACTTGGTTTCAAATCAAATTGAATGACATGAGTCACCATGTGAACCCAAGATAAACCATAAAAACAAAACAAATCATGAAATCAATCGCAAGTATAAGGATTTATCAAAAACTAAAGTGCATAGAACATACATTATGAGAGAGAAAAGTCTAGGATATCACAACAGTTTCACTCAAACATATACAAGACTTATAAAATGTCAGACTACTTTTTGACCTAGGTAAAGATTGACTATATGAAAAGGATGTCTTTAAGCTTTAGAGAATAATCCTACTTTAAAAAATTATTCCATTAACCATGATTGTGGTGGATATCTATCTACAAAATTTACAAACATTTGTTTTAATATCAAAATATTCTACAAAAATCCAAGGTATCTCATCAATAAGGTTTGTGGATCCCTCCAAATTGCTCAACACATTTGTTCATCTTGTTGAGATTCACTCGGCATAGATGAAGCTTTCATTGAAATGGACACCATAATCATTTCATATATTCATAAAGATTATATCTTTTATTGTTTCAACCACATGAGTATTGTCATATTGTCTCACATTTTCTAATATTTCATTAACCCATCCAGGTTAGTTTTTGTGCAGTACATCCTCTAACTATTGGTAGGATGCACAGCATGACTACAATAAGGGCATGAAAGTATTCAACAAACATGGGTGGAGAATCTATACCATGATATTTGCCTTCCTCTTAGTCTTACAATATAAGTCTTATCACTCATAAATTACAAATTGATCCATAAAAAAACTATGCACATGAGAAAGGACTTGTAGGTGAATGAGGAGTGAATGTCACAATTTGAATAAACAAATCCATTGACTACCATTCCTTAAAAGAAGCATACAGTGAAAAGTATTATAAGTGAAAAAATGTATGTATCACTATGTATTATAGGAGTCACCTTTTGGTTCCACTATTATGAACCCTCACCTTATTTTCAATCAAAATATTCCTTCTCTTAGAACCTTTTATTAATCTAAAAACATAGTCAAAGATGAATTCAACACACTGAAGGTCATCAACCCTCAATGTGCAACCTTTAAAATTGATGACCTAGTTACTTGATGGACTCTTTGAAGTCTATGTATCCAATGCACTTGGTCCAACATCATACTTCATGCCTATATTTCTCACTTTTTAATCTAAAATATGCAATTTGAATGTGTAGGTCTTCACTTTGGCATGGGACATTAGATCATTCCCTCCATTTTATCATTCTTTTCATATTCTTTTTCATTCCCCTTTAGTTCTGTTGTAATCACGTCTAATTACATATGATAACAATACAAACCTTCAACCTTCTTCTCATGTATGTGATGCATGGTTTTTTCTCCCTGGTAAACCTCGACAACAATAGACAGCTAAAATTTACACAAATTTTGAGTTGAATATTTATGTCATTCAAAGGTGAAGCAAACTAAAAGGAAACTTGTCTTCCTAGTTGACTTAATAAGATTATCAAGGATTTGTCATTCAAGAGGATGGAAATCAATATAATTCATCTAGATCCAAAAGTTTCTCATGGAGGACATTGTTTCATCATACTTCCAATTAAATAGAGAACCCTTGAAATATTCTACCAATATTTCTCCCTCTTCAACCTCTTTTGCTTCTATCTCCTCATGGAAACTTTCCATCATCTAGTATGTAGTCAACTTTTGGATGCTTTGGGAATTTGGATGCTAGGAATAAACATATCCTACAAATTTATCTAGGTTGATAACCTCGATCGAGAGACCAAGAGTCTCTTTTAGACAAAATTGTGGTGGCCTCTCTGGCGTATGACGCACAAGTAAGTTGAACAAGAGTTAGATTCATGATGGTTTCTTGGATACTTCTAGGTTACGATTATGGAATAGGGTGGAAAATACACATGCTTATCTCATCGCAAAGGAGAGCATGGTTTCTAGGACATAAGGTGATTTTTTGTGTTCTATGAATAATCCACTTGTAGATTAAAAAAATCATTATGACATCAATTCTAGTGGCCCCAGAAAAGACACTAAAGAAGGGATAATGGTTTTTCTGAGCATCTATAGTCCACCGACTCTATATTTGTCTTTTGAGAATTTATACCATCACAATCTCTCCCTCTTGTAGTAAAAGAAAAAAACTTCTAATATCTAGTGATATACTACACCTTCTTCACCTCGCCTTTGTCCTACTACCTTATCTTCCTTTCTAGTGTGGTCCTCTTCAGTAGTGCCCCCATCTATCTACTCACCACCCCCTACCACGTGATCCTCCCTTTGTATGGGGAACCAAATAAACTATTAAAACACATCTCCTATTGTGTTATCCTCAAAGTAAGGTTTCCCTACGACGCCATGAAATCAAAGATCTTGGGATTAGATGGCTCTCATATCATGTTGGACCTCCTATTTTTGAGGTCCCATTAACTCCCCATCCTATTTCTTATACAAGGTATGCATGTGGTTTGGGTTGATGTAGTTGGATGACATGTTAAATTAAATTTACAAACAAATCCGGCCTTTAGCTACAATTAAGTGTAGTGCATGAGTGTGAAATAAAAATATGTCACATGCATGATGCACCTATTGTGTGCCATCACGTTCTCTTGGTGCCACTCATGCTAATTAATGACACCAATTATAGACAAACAAGGTGACTTATGTTTGCCTATAACTTTGTAGTTAGTTTATTCAAGTTTAAACTCGTTTGGGAAAGAGAAACTTGTGGACTAAAATTCATCTATTTATCATGCATCATCGTGTTTACCCTTTCCATGGGAGTTGTATTACACTAATCTTTTTGCTTTTACGAGATGATTTGATCATGATGCTTCCATCTCATTTAACCATGTTGTCCTTTTGTCCTATTTGACATGAGTTGATGGAGCATGTTAAACCAGGGGCAGAGCTACATGGGGAAACCAGGGTTGTATCCTTCACCCAACCCAACCCAAATCCAATAATGTGTTTATATATTAATAGTATATCTAGATACTTCATATTAGTATGAATTTTAAAGTCTAAGAACAAATAAATTATTAGTGGGATTAGTATCAGGGTCTTGTTTCTAATCAAGTGGTCCAGGTTCAAGTGCTACTTTCATCATATTTTTTATGAATTTGCTAAACTCAACACCCATATTATAAATTTTTGACTCTACTACTGCATCAAAGTGACTAGGGTTACTTTATATGGAAGTTTGTTCATTTGTTATAAACATGTTATAGTTCTCACTACTCAACTATGGCATCTAAATATGTATATGTTTCATATTCTAGTAGTTTAACTTAGTAGTAGTAAAAATAATGTAACAACTTTATATTTGAGCTGGCAAATGACATATCTTACTTATTCCATTCCTACAAAGAGCGTCAATGAATTTAGTAGTCCTAGGACACCCAATGGTGTCTACTTTGGCCTAATTTGCGATAGGTATCCTCATTATCTGGCGTGTTGACCATTTATTATCACATTATTTTCCTTTTTCCCATCTCTTTAGAAAATACTTAGTGCTGCACATTTATGTGACCAACACATCTTACTATTTATATCGATTCATTTACCATGGACTCTCCATAAGCAATGAAATGTGTAAAACCATATTATATTGCTTCATATCCTCCACTCACCCCTCCTCTACTCTTTGATACTTTAGAAATTTCATCCTCACTGCAGTAGGTAACAATTCAACATTAAAACTTGGTTCTGGAGAAGGATCTTAGTTGGAGACGTTGCATTCTTGATGCGATGATTTTGAGTCGCATTTATAGACTTGTTTTACTTGCATTTTATGTGTTTATTGGTCACTTTGTTGGTTAATATTGCATGATTCACTTACTCTAGTCTATAATCCTTTTCAGTATCAAATCTCTCATATTTTATCTTTTTTATCATAAACAATTATAATAATGGGTTTTATCTCAGCTAATTTGTCGTTGTCTTGCAATTTCAGGAAAAATGCATATATACAAATGTCGATACCATCGACATCCGTCGATAGTATCGACACAGTCACAGGCAGACAGCCATAAGGAGCCAAGCAGAGTCGATACCATCGACTGGGAAGTCGATGGTAGCGAGTTACCTTCAGGTTGCTAGCGATCAGCCAATCGATACTATCGACACAAAAGTCGATACTATCGACATTCTATAGCTTCAATGTCGGAAATGTGATAAAACCGACGCCTAAGGGTGTTGATACCATCGACCCACGTCGATGGTATTGAGTCTGCATCTGGCAGGATGATAGAAAAGAAGGAAGGCTTGCCGATATCACGAGGGGTCGATACCATCGACCCACGTCGATGGTATCAACGCCGTCAGATTAGTTTTTGTTTCAGATCGGCCCGAATCCAATGGTGGTGATATTTTGGCGACCTAACTTGGTGTTTATACCTAATGACGGTGGCCAGGAGTCGGGGATCACGTCATTAGCCACTGCACACATCCCAAGGAGAGGAGGAGAGGAGAACGGAGCCCAGAAACACACCCCGACCTTTCTGAGAGCCGAAGAAGACGTTTTCCACCACTGAAAGGATGTAGATCGCGCACTCTATGCCGAGGAACGCTTGGATCTTCTCTGTTCAGGGGTTTACATCACTTCATCCACATTTTTCTCCATGTTTCCCCTTTCTTCAATGATGTCTTACTCTGAGATGAACATGTGGGGCTAATGTCCTTTGTCTTTAGGACCGGAAGTAGCCCGGGTAATCATTGTATGACATTTTTATCATAGTAATTCATAATTTGTCTCTTAAATCTGTGGTATGATTTCATTTTCTCCATTATATCATTACGCTTGATCACCCTAATGATAATATAATGCCTTTAATTTCTTTGAAAGAAGAATTAACGGTTGAAAAGAGACAAAACTCACATTAACTCATAAATTCCTTGAACAAGGTGATGTACGGTTAATGGTGGAAACCCAGAGGTCGATTCTAATGCACCTAGTTTAGGGTATAGGTTACTACGACGGTGGAACCAACCTAGATTTAGGTAGTGAATTGTATCACGACAGTGAACAATTCTGACTACAGGCCACTACCAGGATTGAGAGATGATTTTTTTTAGCTATATAGAAATTCATACAATGAGAACCAGCGGTGAAACCGCAATCCTAAAGATTCCCATCTAAATTGATTAAACTCAACATTTAATCGATTGCTTTGATTTCTTTTATTTTATTTTCTCTTTAATCAACTCTCAAAACCTTTTTAACTGGTCTAGCTGATTGCGAACAGTTAGTAGTAGTCCACCAACAGTTTAGTGTCCCTGAGTTCGAATTGGGCCTCACAAAGGCCTATATTACATTGACGCATGCACTTGCGTTTCACGCACGGTAAAATCGTGCCAAGTTTTTGGCGCCGTTGCCGGGGACACGGAAATTGTCGGCACTACGAGTGTTGCAAGCGGCCACTCTAGGCCACATTTTTTTATTATCATTTTTTTTAATTCGTAGTTCATCTTTCATATTTAGTAATTGTCAAGAACTGTATTAAATCAAATTTATTACCCTGCAGGTACAAGTGCATGGTGAGGATGCGTAGTACAGACTACACGTAGCCATCACCAGAGGTTCCACCGTTGGGGTCAGATGAAGAGGAAAACAATACTCAAGATCATCTTGAGGATACATATTTTGACTCTGAACCAGAAGCCATGGCAGAAGAACAAACAATATGGGAGAAGATAAAAGCTTCTTCCTCATAAGCATCAAAGGGGCCAATCAAATAGCTGGCAGTTAACATTCCAACCTATAAGATTGATCCAGCACTAATCAGCCTGGTCAAGTCTCAAGCATTCCACGGGCTGAAGAATGAGGACCCTGTTGCACACATCAGCACATTTGTGGAAAATTGCGATATGATCAAGATTGATAGGTTTCCACAGGAGACAATTTACCTGAAGTTGTTCCCCAGCTCTCTGGCAGGTAATGCACGTGAATGGCTACATAACCTGGATGATGAGACCGTTCAAACATGGGACCAAATGATTGAGGTGTTCTTTGAGAGGTTCTTTCCGCCTGAGAAGACCAACGATCTTGTAACATACCGAATTCTGAAATTTTGTCTTTCGACCCTCTTTCCCATCTTTTCCTTTCATTTCTATCCTTATTGGCCTCTCTATTTAATTAATGGAATTTATAGTGGTTTAGTGAACATTTATTCACTAATTATACCAATGGAAGGGTTTATGCACAAATACCTCAGTGAAAGCTTAATTACCATGATTAAGTGTTCTAAACCTTAATCTAACTTTTTGATGTGATTTGAAAACATAAAATTTGCCACATAACTCATTTTAGTGGTAATACAAAGATAAGAAACTTAATCGGATGAACAATTTAGATAATGGGCTGTTAATGGGCCATATGACATATCTCATAAAAAGAAGTCTCAAAAGAGTAAACAAACTTCAAATTCGAAATCTACATATCAAAATTAGCCTACATGTCAAATTTCATCTAATTTGGACAACCTTGAAATAGTAGGATAAGTTTAGGAGAGAGAAAATGAGTAAAAAGCATAAGTAATGAATAATGTGATTATATAACTTCAAAATATGGAAATAATTATAAATTAATATTCTACACATCAAATATAACTTGTGGATAAAGTTTGGTCCAATTTGGATGTTGTTTGTGCAGGTTATACAATTATATGCACATTCTGGACTTTTATGCAATTTACCCAATTGGGAGGTTTTCTTTGCAAATTATCTCCTGAATTTTAATCCTTAGATATTCCCTTACCATTAACGAGATTTGAAACCATTGGAGAACCTAGTTTCACCTTGGTTTGATGGTATTTCTTTCCAAGGGCATTATAGGGATTACCCTCTTTATAAAGATGCTTATCCTTAAAAGCTATCAACCAATGAGGTTATTTCTTTCTTGCGAAATGGTGGGGATGGCCTAAAATAATCTATGGGCCCTTAGAACTGACTTTGGATATGCATGAAGCCTCCATGAGCTATCCTCTTGCATGGCCATCAATCCCTAGGCTAAAGACACATGGAAAGTCCCTTAAGACTCCTCATGCTTCACCTCTTTCTATATATAGCCATGTATACCCCTTCCCAACTCATAATTCAAAAACTCTTTCTCTCCTTTTCTTTCCTCTAGCTTAGATAATAGTTCCTTCTGTATTTGTCCACGAATTTGCTGCCCCAAGGCAAGAGAGGGAGCCTACCTTGGTGAAGAAGGCTCCTAGGGCTTCCAAATTGCCCTATTAGGGTTTCTAAAGCTCCTCCTTGGTAAATTCGACCAAAACTAGTACGTTTTCTCCATTTCTTTCCTATTTTCATACTTTTAGTCTTCCTTAAACCTTCTTCTAGGTCAGAACCATGACTATACATGGTGAAACCCCACCTAGAACCCTAAAACACCTCATCTCTATGCTCTTTTGTTAGGGTTTATCACCTCTAAGTTGAGAAGGTGCTCTTTGTTCAAGAAAGGAGCTAGGCATGGAACAACCAGACCTTATAAGCTCGGGATTATTGCTGTTTGGACCTTATTATCTTCCCTAGGTATGAGCTTCATAACCCCCTTCCCATATATTTCTTATTACATGCTTAAAACTCATGATCTTATGTTAAAAATTGACGATGTGTCGATTTCTAATTGGTCGATTTTCAATAATTCATAACTTTTGATTCATTTATCCAAAAATTAAAGTAAAATATGTTATGAACTCATAAAAACATGTTCTTTTTAATAAAAATATTTCCAAGTATTGGTTTCAGTTTTGTCGAAAAGAGTTTTTAGAAAATGAATTAAATACCTAAAAATCACCAAAAATACACTTTAACCTTCATAACTCCAATATATGCAAAAATATATGTTTTCTTAATCAGAAAAACCTAACTAAGTCAGTGGTGATATTTTTGAGGTCTGAATAGAGGTTTTGTGTAAAAATGTCATATATTAGGGTTTCAACTCTTTAAATGTATATATGTTGTTCTAATACATGAATATGAAATTGGAAATAGGATAAGTGGACCTTGATTTCAACTAAAGGTTTGGAAAAGAGGTTAATAGGACAATAAATAAGATGTATGTGATATTCCTATCTATGTATGTGCTATAAATCCCTATTTATATATGTTATATCCCATATTCCTCTATGTTGAGCAATTCACATATGCTTATTCATTCTCTTTATCCTATGCACATTAGCCTATACACAATGTCTTTTCTTTTGAAAATCATTGTTCATGTGAAATACCTTATTTGATGTTGAACATGTGATCATGGATATTCTTTTGAGCTCTTATTTTATGCTTTGTTCATGATGGAACTCTAAAAGATGACATGTGATGTCTTTTGCCCACTTATGAGGTGGATGTATATGTTGGTCACTTATGTGGTGACTAGTTTATATATTCTGACTATACTTTCTACTTGCCTTTACATTTAACCTTCTATGTGATTCAGTAACACTAGAGTAGTGTAATTGCATTGGTTTTATGGAAGATGTGTTATTTCCTACCGAGCAGACGTGATATTTCCTTCTCTTTTGGGATGGAAAGGAACCTCATACCCAGGGCAAGATGTGTGATTCTTGGCCCATGTTTTATATATTTGGGAGATTTGAAGTATTCCTTTCTCTATCAGGTTTCAACTTTATGAGGGTTGGACGCCAATTGTGTTTATATTGTTCTAGTGTTATGCTTATCTCACATGCATGCAGGATGATGGTTATGATATGTGCTTATGTGGCACCACTCTTTTATTTAATAGTGGCAAGTAATCTTTTGTTATCATATTATTTCAATTCCTTTTCTCTTGATACCTATTTGGGGTGGTCCTTATCGTTTATATGGGAAGACTTTTATATTTGATGTCCTTTATTCCATATATTGCTCAATTTTCTATTTAGTATGCACATACCAGCTTTTGCTGATGTCTCCTGTTGTTTCTTTCTTTTGTGGGGTATGCTTCCAACCCCAGGTTAGATCAAGGAGTATATAGCTTTTGGCTTGGACCTAGCTCTTGGAGATTTTTCTTTGGAGACAAGATTTGAAGTAGTTTGGACTTCCCTCTATCTAGATCCTATTTTGTATGTTGATGTAACCCTAAATGGGAGAATTTGATGTATTTTTGTAAACCTTTATGAAATTGAATACAGTCAGTTATTATTTTTATTCCGCTGCTTTCCAATGAGTTTTGATTATCATATTTTAGTAAGGGGTTGATCTCTCACCTCCCTTACAGCATGGTATCAGAGCCCATGGTAGTCGGAATCTGACTATTTCAGTTTTGTCTCCCTAATTAGAATCCCTGCCTTACATAGTTTCTTTAGGTGACATAGTTTCCCTACAGTTGATCTATAAATGATGAAAGATTGATTTAGGACCCTATAGTTCCACATTAGTATCATGATGAATAAAACTCTAAAATACTCATAACTAAAATATGCATAACTTAATGTTGTTTAGGTTTGCCTTTAGGCAACTATTAGGGCATGAAGTTGAAGCAAAGGTGTCAAGAAAGGATCAGGTTCTGGGGGCTGGCAATATTTTCCTCCGCGCCACTTGCTTGGTTTACGAGGACTCCCAGATCCATATGATACCGGCCTGGCCTAAGCTGAAATGGATTGTCTGAAATAGTTTACTTTATGCAATAGTGACCTTAGACATCTATGTTGTATATATTTGGGAACCCTAAGATTTAGGTGTATGATGACTTGTTTGAGGATGGATACCAAGACTAGTTTCCTTATTACCCATAGAACCACATGTTTGGATAGTTATCCCTAGAACCTAGACTTTGAAGTTTGGGGTTAAGTGAGCTATCAGAGTGCACAGTGGAAGTGTGATGGATCTTGTACATGGTTTAGTTAGACTCATCCTTTAAACCTAGTGTATTTTGGCTTGATAGGTCGAACTCTTTAAGGGGTGGAGTATAGTTAGTTTGATGATGTTGGGTGGTTAGATTTCTAGGACAAAATCCTCTTTAGGGGGATGGAGCCCTATGACATCTTGAAAGCTATCTACACTATCTTTCAAAACTCTAACCCCATACTTAGGAGGTTGTTGTTCTTGACACCTTAGTGGGGTCCAAAACAAGTTATAGTTATAGCCTAACATGCTTCTTTATATATTAATGAACATATAATGATCATATGAGGAATAATTTATATGTTCAAACCCTAATGAATCCATAATGCACATAATATGAGTAACTCACATATTAATTCTAACAAATATGCATGGTGTTGCCCATTGTCATAAACCAATAAACCTTAATGAAATGACGAGCAAGATAATTGTAACCCAATCTTGTATTTAATGCATACTAAGAATGTATAGATGAAGAATAATGATCATGTTAACCTAAACCCTAAGTTGTAATCATCTAACCTTAACATATACATCCTTAATGCCTTTCATGATACATTAATGACATTAGGTGTCATAATAAGTTAACATACTTTGATACACATAAATGATATATATTATCATCTAAACACATATTAATCAAGTCATCAATATGAAATGCATGGTATGTTACCTTGTTATCTAATACACACACGATTAGTCACTTAATGTGAATCAATTTGTAATATGTCCCACCTTGATCACTAAAATACATATAATGACTTCAATATGGATAAGTAGTAATTGATTCATATAAAAGTGCATAATCAATCCTAAGAACTTAATAAATATTAACGATGACATTAATGTGAATAAGAAAGTTAATGTAACAATGTAAATATAGATATAAGTGATTAATGTGACATTATTTGGATTACTTGTAACAAGTTGGATAAAATGTCTTAATTCATGCAAAACAATTTGTTATAATTCAATATGTTGATAATAGAGACTAAATCCAATTATTAAGGATAATAATCACGTATATTGATAATTGAGAAACTCTAATTGTGTTAAAACTCATAATGAAGTAAATAATAAATATATATGGTTTCAAGCATAATAATTAAATATAACTCTTTTGGAAACAAAGTAAATATGATGTGACACAATTAAGAAAATAATAATGATAATGTGATATCATAATAAATATAATCTTAATAATCCAAAAATGTAAATAATGGTAAATCTCCTAAAAAGAATATCTAACTAATGGAACCTAGGTGATCCTTGAGAACCTGATCTATGTTGAGATGCTTGTGGAGTATATGTTGATGAGTTGTTTGGTGGAAGTTAAGGTTGGAGAAATAACCTAAATTTTTGTGATGAGATGTTGCCCACTCACCCTTCCCTTCTTACTTGTGATTTCAGGGACGAAATCCTCTTTAAATGGTGGAGTGTTGTAACATACCGAATTCTAAAATTTTGTCTTTCGACCCTCTTTCCCATCTTTTCCTTTCATTTCTATCCTTATTGGCCTCTCTATTTAATTAATGGAATTTATAGTGGTTTAGTGAACATTTATTCACTAATTATACCAATGGAAGGGTTTATGCACAAATACCTCAGTGAAAGCTTAATTACCATGATTAAGTGTTCTAAAACTTAATCTAACTTTTTGATGTGATTTGAAAACATAAAATTTGCCACATAACTCATTTTAGTGGTAATAAAAAGATAAGAAACTTAATCGGATGAACAATTTAGATAATGGGATGTTAATGGGCCACATGACATATCTCATAAAAGGAAGTCTCAAAAGAGTAAACAAACTTCAAATTCGAAATCTACATATCAAAATTAGCCTACATGTCAAATTTCATCTAATTTGGACAACCTTGAAATATTAGGATAAGTTTAGGAGAGAGAAAATGAGTAAAAAGCATAAGTAATGAATAATGTGATTATATAACTTCAAAATATGAAAATAATGATAAATTAATATTCTACACATCAAATATAACTTGTGGATAAAGTTTGGTCCAATTTGGATGTTGTTTGTGCAGGTTATACAATTATATGCACATTCTGGACTTTTATGCAATTTACCCAATTGGGAGGTTTTCTTTGCAAATTATCTCCTGAATTTTAATCCTTAGATATTCCCTTACCATTAACGAGATTTGAAACCATTGGATAACCTAGTTTCACCTTGGTTTGATGGTATTTCTTTCCAAGGGCATTATAGGGATTACCCTCTTTATAAAGATGCTTATCCTTAAAAGCTATCAACCAATGAGGTTATTTCTTTCTTGCAAAACGGTGAGGATGGCCTAAAATAATCTATGGGCCCTTAGAACCGACTTTGGATATGCATGAAGCCTCCATGAGCTATCCTCTTGCATGGCCATCAATCCCTAGGCTAAAGACACATGGAAAGTCCCTTAAGACTCCTCATGCTTCACCTCTTTCTATATATAGCCATGTATACCCCTTCCCAACTCATAATTCAAAAATTCTTTCTCTCCTTTTCTTTCCTCTAGCTTAGATAATAGTTCCTTCTGTATTTGTCCATGAAGTTTCTGCCCCAAGGCAAGAGAGGGAGCCTACCTTGGTGAAGAAGGCTCCTAGGGCTTCCAAATTGCCCTATTAGGGTTTCTAAAGCTCCTCCTTGGTAAATTCGACCAAAACTAGTAAGTTTTCTCCATTCCTTCCCTATTTTCATACTTTTCGTCTTCCTTACACCTTCTTCTAGGTCGGAACCATGACTATACCTGGTGAAACCCCACCTAGAACCCTAAAACACCTCATCTCTATGCTCTTTTGTTAGGGTTTATCACCTCTAAGTTGAGAAGGTGATCTTTGTTCAAGAAAGGAGCTAGGCATGGAACAACCAGACCTTATAAGCTCGGGATTATTGCTGTTTGGACCTTATTATCTTCCCTAGGTATGAGCTTCATAACCCCCTTCCCATATATTTCTTATTACATGCTTAAAACTCATGATCTTATGTTAAAAATTGACGATGTGTCGATTTCTAATTGGTCGATTTTCAATAATTCATAACTTTTGATTCATTTATCCAAAAATTAAAGTAAAATATGTTATGAACTCAGAAAAACATGTTCTTTTTAATAAAAATATTTCCAAGTATTGGTTTTCAGTTTTGTCGAAAAGAGTTTTTAGAAAATGAATTAAATACCTAAAAATCACCAAAAATACACTTTAACCTTCATAACTCCAATATATGCAAAAATATATGTTTTCTTAATCAGAAAAACCTAACTAAGTCATTGGTGATATTTTTGAGGTCTGAATAGAGGTTTTGTGTAAAAATTTCATATATTAGGGTTTCAACTCTTTAAATGTATATATGTTGTTCTAATACATGAATATGAAATTGGAAATAGGATAAGTGGACCTTGATTTCAACTAAAGGTTTGGAAAAGAGGTTAATAGGACTCTAAGTAAGATGTATGTGATATTCCTATCTATCTATGTTCTATAAATCCCTATTTATATATGTTATATCCCCTATTCCTCTATGTTGAGCAATTCACATATGCTTATTCATTCTCTTTATCCTATGCACATTAGCCTATACACAATGTCTTTTCTTTTGAAAATCATTGTTCATGTGAAATACCTTATTTGATGTTGAACATGTGATCATGGATATTATTTTGAACTCTTATCTTATGCTTTGTTCATGATGGAACTCTAAAAGATGACATGTGATGTCTTTTGCCCACTTATGAGGTCGATGTATATGTTGGTCACTTATGTGGTGACTAGTTTATATATTCTGACTATACTTTCTACTTGCCTTTACATTTAACCTGATATGTGATTCAGTAGCACTAGAGTAGTGTAATTGCATTGGTTTTATGGCAGATGTGTTATTTCCTGCCGAGCAGACGTGATATTTCCTGCTCTTTTGGGATGGAAAGGAACCTCATACCCAGGGCAAGATGTGTGATTCTTGGCCCATGTTTTATATATTTGGGAGATTGGAAGTATTCCTTTCTCTATCAGGTTTCAACTTTATGAGGGTTGGCCGCCAATTGTGTTTATATTGTTCTAGTGTTATGCTTATCTCACATGCATGCATGATGATGGTTATGATATGTGATTATGTGGCACCACTCTTTTATTTAATAATGGAAAGTATTCTTTTGTTATCATATTCTTTCAATTCCTTTTCTCTTGATACCTATTTGGGGTGGTCCTTATCATTTATATGGGAAGACTTTTATATTTGATGTCCTTTATTCCATATATTTCTCAATTTCCTATTTAGTATGCACATACCAGCTTTTGCTGATGTCTCCTGTTGTTTCTTTCTTTTGTGGGGTATGCTTCCAACCCCAGGTTAGATCAAGGAGTATATAGCTTTTGGCTTGGACCTAGCTCTTGGAGATTTTGCTTTGGAGACAAGATTTGAAGTAGTTTGGACTTCCCTCTATCTAGATCCTATTTTGTATGTTGATGTAACCCTAAATGGGAGAATCTAATGTATTTTTGTAAACCTTTATGAAATTGAATACAATCAGTTATTATTTTTATTCTGCTGCTTTCCAATGAGTTTTGATTATCATATTTTAGTAAGGGGGTGATCTCTCACCTCCCTTACAGATCTGGTATGGAAGATCCATAATTTCAGCCAGAAAGCCGGGGAGACTTACTCTGAGACTTGGGAACGTTTCCAAATAATGTTGAGGAGGTGCCCACATCATGGGCTTGACAAGGAGAAACAAGTCAAGATTTTCTATTCTGCTCTTTCTGAGCATGATAGAAGCAACCTGGATTCAGCATGTTCGGGGTTCTTCTTAAACAATACAGGAAAAAGGTGTTGGGAGATTTTGAAGAACATGGCCAAAAAGCAATCATGGGGTGACAGAGACGCAGTAGAGAAGGTTCGAGCTGCAGGTGAGTCAAAGGCCATCAAGGAGCTAAATGAGAAAATGGACCTTCTAGCCAAGAAATTACTTGCAAAAGAAGACGCAGAATCTGATGATGAAGCACAAGTGAAATTTATGCGCCAGCAACAGGGGTACAGAAACAATGACTATTCTTGGAGGAAAGACAAGAAATTTTCATGGAAGGACTCAAACAATTTCTTGCATGACCCTGATGCAAAACCACAACCGTCGACAGAGGATAAGAGTAATGAGTTGCTCAACCAAGTAATCAAGCAGAATCAAGAATTCATGAGCACGTTTGGCCAACAGATTAAGTAACAAGGAGAATTTATGAATCAATTTGGGCAGACCTTACAAAGTCATGGGGCTCAGATGAGGACTATAGAGACATCTTTAGCACAGATGGCAGCTGAGATAGCAAATCTGAAAAGGCCAGCACAGCAAGGTTTTCCCGGAAATACAAACATTCCAGGAGGAAACCAACAAGCTAAGGCAATTTTTCTACAGAGTGGTAAGAAGATTTTAAACCCCAGGGCCGATGAACTGAGCACACCCCAGCCAGAAACCACAGGTGAGGCCACAGAGGGGGTTCTGATTCCAATCACAGAGTCGGTAGAGGATGTGGTAGAGGATGTCACATCAGAACCTGTTGCTGAGGAGGAGACGTAGAAGAGGACACCATATGTGCCGCCACATCAGAGGACACAGACTGTCCTAGTCCCATATCCAAACATCTTGAAAGCTAAGAAAGCGGATGCTCAGTTCAAGAAGTTCCTAGATAGCTTTAGGAAGCTTTCTGTCAACATTCCACTGTTAGAAGAAATAGAGAAGATACCCTCTTACGGCAAGTTTCTAAAAGACATAATCACAAATAAGAGGAAGATTCCTGATACCGAGGTCATGGTTCTTAAGGAGCAGGTGAGCGCTTTCATTATGGGCACATTGCCACCTAAAAGGCAGGATCCAGGCTGCTTCACTATTTCATGTTACATCAGTAAAGTGACATTCGGAAAAACATTGTGTGATTCAGGGGCAAGTATAAATTTGATGCCTCTCTCTATGTTCAAGAAGCTGGGACTGAAAGAATCAAGACATAGCAATATGATGATTCAGTTGGCGGACAATTCTGTGGTTAAGCCATACGGTATTTGCGAGGATGTTTTAGTTAAAGTCGATCGGTTTGTATTTCCAGCAGATTTTGTGGTAATGGAAATGCAAGATGAACAAGGAAATGAGCTGCTCCTTGGAAGACCCTTCCAAGCTACTGCAGATATGATACTCGAGATGGGAAGTAGCCGTTTGACATTGGGAATCGCTGATGACCAATTTGAAATGGTTATGCCCCCAAGCACAACACAATCAAAAGCAAAGGAGCAGTGCCACATGGTGAAACATTTTGATCAGAATATTTCTCTGTGTCTAGGGAAGTCGTTTCTAGATATGGCTCATATAATAACCAAGGTAGAGAAGGGGACATTGGCTGTAGACATTATGGAGCAGACCACAGTTGTTTCTCTTTGCAGGGCTGTGGGTTTTCCGAATGATGAAGAGGAGGAAATCCCTCTTTCTACTGAAGATGATGTCGTAGAAAGTTTTATCCTCGATGCATATCCAGAACTGCCTCTTGAATCTTGCCTTGTCAATATAATGAATGACTAGATGAGAAGCAAGTCGTTACAAGAATGTGTCAAGATGCTTCAGGTGCTGCCGTGTTATTATGCTAAGTATTATGAAGTGTTTGCATGCTTTTAATGTGCTCAAAGAGAAGTTAATTTCTGCACCGGTAGTGCAAACACCGGATTGGAAAAAGCCTTTTGAATTAATGTGTGATGCTTCGGATTTCACAGTAGGGGCCGTTCTAGGACAACGTGTTGAAAACAAACCCGCTGTGATTTTCTATGCATTCAAAACTTTAAGTGAAGCATAACTCAATTACACTACAACTGAAAAGGAACTTCTCGCCGTCGTTTTTTCATTTGCAAAATTTCGGCAATATCTTATAGGGTCAAAAGTTGTGGTATGGACGGACCACGCCGCCATAAAATATTTGATGGAAAATAAAGATGCCAAACCTAGATTGATTAGGTGGATCTTATTGTTATAAGAATTTGATATTGAAATTAAAGATAAGGCGGGAATAGAGAATGTGGTTGCGGACCATTTGTCTAGGTTGGAATGGGTAGATGAGAAGGACATTAATATACCCATTACCGAGACATTCCCTGATGAGCAAATCCTTTCTGTAAAATCTAAGGATCCATGGTTTTCATATATAGTTAATTATCTTGCCTGTAAACTAATCCCAGATGATTGGACATATCAAGAGAAAAAGAAATTTTTCCATTCTTTGAGATATTATTTCTGGGATGACCCCATTTTGTTGAAGCAATGCAGGGACGGCGTTTTGCACAGGTGTGTACCGGAGATTGAATATGATAGTGTACTCTGTCATTGTCATACTCTACCAACGGGTGGCCATCATGCAAGTTCCAGAACAACGGACAAGGTGCTTGAGAGCGGCCTTTATCGGCCTACACTTTTCTGGGACGCATATGATTATGTGCGAATATGTGATTCCTGTCAAAGGGCAGGTAATATTTCAAAGCGACAGGAGATGCCCCTCAATGTGTTTCAAGAAGTTGAGGTGTTTGATCTGTGGGGTATTGATTTTATGGGACCCTTTGTGTCCTCAAACTCTAATTTGTACATTTTATTGGCTGTTGATTATGTATCGAAGTGGGTAGAGGCAATACCAACTAGGACTAATGATGTTGTTGTAGTGTGCAGGTTTGTAAAAGATTACATTTTCTGCATATTTGGTGTACCAAGGATGATTATCAGTGATGGAGGTACCCATTTTAGAAATCAAAAGTTTGTTGTGTTGTTGAGAAAGTATGGGGTAAAGCACAATATTGGTACCCCGTACCACCCACAGATACAGGGCAGGTCGAAGTGTCCAATAGAGAAATTAAGAAAATCTTGGAGCGCACAGTGGCTTCGACAAGAAAGAACGGGAGTACTTTGTTGCCAGACGCTTCATGGGCGTATAGGACGGCATTTATGACACCTATAGGCACTACGCCTTTTAGGTTGGCTTGTGGGTGGGCTTGCCATTTTCCGGTAGAATTGGATCATAAGGCGCATTGGGCGCTAAGGAAGTTGAACTTGACTTATGATGAGACAGGGAAGAAACGCATGCTCGAGCTCAATGAGCTAGATGAGCTGAGGATGAACGCCTATGAAAGCTTGAGGATTTATAAGGAGAGAACAAAGTTATTCACGATCAACACATTCAACTATGTGTCTTCAAGAAGGGAGATCGTGTGCTATTGTTCAACTCAAGGTTGAAGTTGCATCCCGGGAAATTGAAATCCCGGTGGAGTGGACCTTTCATTGTGGAGGAGGTACGGCCACATGGTGCCATCATGGTGCGTGATGGAGAGACAACATTTTTGGTCAATGGACAGAGGTTGAAGCTGTACTTTGGTGAGGATTACACGAGGAAAGTGCATGAGGTCAAACTCATAGCACTTAAGGATGCATGATAAGCTTGATTTTGTCTAGCTTAAGACGTTAAATAAGGGCATTTGTTGGGAGTCAACCCAACCATTGGTGGTTTCATCTATTTTCGTTCGCATTTACAAGTTAGTTTGGTTTAATTTTGTTTTTAGTGTAAAAATGATACCTTGATCATTTGTTTAGTGTGTAGGGATGAGGTAGGGTTGATACCATCGACCATTGAGTCAATGGTAGCGACATGGGTACAGTTAGGTGACTACAGAAAGTTTTCTGAGTCGATACCATCGACGGCCTCGTCGATGGTATCGACCTACCATCAGCGACGCTGAAGAAATCGCCAGATCGGGGTTGATAGTATCGACTAGGATGTCGATACTCGTGAGATCCCTGAAGATTTACAAACGATTTTGTCTCAGTGAAGTCGATACCATCGACGGGCTTGTCGATGGTATCAACCCGACCACAGTCAGAAAGCGGCGGTCGGGCCTCGCGAGGGTGTTTGACCTACGAAGAGTCGATACCATCGACTCGCGTCGATGGTATCGACGCGACACGTCACCGATCCGCGAGAAGAAATCAACGGCGGTCGCTACATCAATGAAGTCGATCTGTGGGATGGGTCGATACCATCGACACCCATTGATGGTATTGACGCATCATCGATCCAGGCCCCCACATCAGGCTATCGACAAATGTCGATACTCGCGAAGACCCGGATTGTGCTACAGGCTTCGATACCATCAAAACCCAGTCGATGGTATCGACGGGTCCACAGCAGTGACAGACTCAGTTATAAAAGAAAGGATTGATTGTCAAATCTCTTCACACCTTCAGAACTTTTTTCCTCTACTTGTGCATTGAGCATTGTTGTGCGATCGGAGGCTTGCTACGAGCGTCCAAGGATCGTGATCTCTTCACCGAGCCCTGCACCGATAGGAGATCATCTTCTCCGACCTTCACCGAGCTCTATCTCCTATTCCCTTTTTCTCTGTGACAATGGTGCAGACAGAAGGAGCATCTTCTTCACGGGCGGTCCCGATGGAGATCCCAACCTTCGTTCCTCCACCACCCAGATCGATTCCTCATCTGAGGATTGTTCATCCTTCCGCGGAGGTCCGAAAGGTATACGAGGAACTTCTCAAGAGGAAGATTGAGCCCACCCGCTATGTCGATCGGACTATGATCCGCGATCTGGGGTTCGATGCCAATCTCGCCTACGTCCTGCAGGGGCAGGCAAAGCATATGGGCAGGAGGCCCGACGAGTTGGAGTTCCACGCTAATAGACAACCATTCTTTAGTGAATGGCTGACATACAAGGAGATCATTGTTGAGTTCATGGCGTCATTGGATATCAATGTTGTGCCCAATGATCTGATCACCACCGATAGGGAGTGGAAGAAAGGGCGCGTGTCTTTCAGACTCTACAACAACAATTACACCCTCACTCTCGACCAGTTCAATTTTGTGTATAACTGGTATCATGACCCTTACCAGCACCGGAGGCCGGACAACCGGACTAATTATGATGACATCTTTGCCCAGCTGGTGACTGCACCTCCAGGCAAGTCTGTTAGCTACCACAATGTTGTCGTCACCGACTTTGAGCATCCTTTTGTGTAGATTCTGCACCGTATGCTCTGTACGATGCTCTTTGCTTGTGGCGACCTTTCTCTTAGTAAATTCCAAGATACGGATTTGTTCTTTTTGCATAAACTGATGAAGCGCGAGGAGTGCAACTGGGGCGCGTTCTTCTTGACGTGCGTGTTGGTTGTGAAGTGGAGTACACGGAAATCTCCTATCCACTTTGGGGGGGCTTATCACACTGTTGGCCCTCTACCTTGGGTTGGATTGTTCTCAACTTACTCTGCTTTCCAACAGGAACAAGGTCAACCTGCATCATCTACACCGCTCCAACCTCCTTCTGCTCTGTGATGGCTTGGCTTATGCACATTGCCATGTCAATCACGAATATCAAGAATGTTCACTTCCAGACCCTGTCTTCAACATCGAGGGAGCTCAGCACTTCAGGTGGCCCATCATCGCCATCGACGACTCTGATGAAGACGACGGTAATGATGACAACAATGATGATGGTGACGAGCATGAAGAGGAAGAGGAGGCTTTCACTCCTCTTCGGGCATGAGTAGCACCGCGGAAGCGCCCCCGCTTCCACCTGGGTGAATCATCCTCTTCACAACCTCTGCCACCTCAGCCCTCTCATCAAGGAGAGAATGTCTATTCGATGCAGGGGATGTACTCCATGCTGCAGGAGATTCAGCAGACCCAGCTGCAGCATACTGCTTCCTTTGTTGGTATTCAGGATACCACGAACTGGTTGTTCGAGAACCAGCAGGCCATCTATGAGAATGAGCGCCTCCTCCTCACCAACCAACAAAATATCCATGATAGGTTGCATAGGATGGAGATGCAACAACAACCATTCTACGACAACTACTGGAGCCAGAACTATTTTGGGGGGTATCCTCAACCTCCGTCGATGCCCCAGTATGATCCGAATTTCCAGGGGCAGTACCCATCATGGGACCCCACAGCCCCACAGTACCCGCCACCACCTGACCAATGATCGGTATCACTGTTCCACCTTTTAAGGTTGTTTTTTACTATGAGGCCATAGTCGACTTCAAGCTTAGGGGGGGAGTTGGAACAACTTCTATCCTTTATTTTTCTTAGTTTTTAGTTTTTATTACTTTGTCTTTTAGCATTTATTTCTCTTAGTTATTAGTTTTTTTTAGGATACACACTCTATCTAGTGTAATTGTGGATGTCTAATGTCATGTGTCATCTCTGTGTTTGTACATGGGAATCAGGGGTAAATTTGAAAAATTTTAGTGATTTTGCAAGCTTGTGTTGTTCAACTTTGAGCACATGACTTAAGAAAATAATTGGGTTTGTCAACTTTAAAATAGGAAACCACAACTGTGCATTCCCATGATTCACGAAGAGTGGACGGAATTGATTGTTTGAGCCTAAACTGACCAAATGATAATGAGACCTTAATTTGAAATAAGAGAGAGAAACCTCTTAATTATTACACAGGTCAGTAAGGAGGGACACATACTATTTTCCAAAGGTTCAGTCAATTAATCTTGTGATCTATCCACCCCATTGTTTTCATATTCCACCATAAGAACTGGAAACACATTACGGTTTTCATCTTTTGATTGCATAGAATTTAGGTAGGAGTGCATTTTTGGTAGATTGTGCATAAAAAATAGAAAATTAAAAATTTGTAGATAAATCATGCATGCATACATTTCTGAGTGCATGTCATCATAGTTGCATAACTGATCTCATGTAGTTGCATTTGAACATATTTATTAGCATGTAAGATAGTATGTGCCTTATTTCTTCTGGAAAATAAGAGAAGCGGGTAACTCATTTTATACTCTCTAAAATACAGTTGTAATGCCTCAAGGATTACAGTTATGTGAAAGTAAGCCCAAAAAAAACAAAAAAAGGAATTCAAAAAAATATTGTACATTTTGCAATTTGAGAGAAAAAAGGGTTTTTTTTTAAAAAACAGAGAAAAAGAGGTTGATTTTAGAGGGAGAAAAGAGCTTGTTTAACCCGTGTAATAGGAAGAATAAGCACATAATGTAGTTTTTAGATATTCTATCTCACATAAGATGGAATCGTAGGAACATGCATCATTCCACCCAAAATGTAGGCATTAGGGCATTTTCAATTGCATATGCATCATTTAGGTCATTATTGTTATTTGTGCATGTTAAAAATGTATTGTTCTTCCATTTCTTTCACAGTCACCTATTCCATCCACCCATTGCTTGAATTGGTAGGCCACTGTGATATTCGCCTCAGTCATTAATACCAGGAGAGTTGCTTCCATTTAGATGGTAGTTAGGACGAGCAACGTAGATAGAAGATCACAAGATGCACCGAGTCTGGACTAGAGGATTTTATTATGTTAACTGACGTATGTGATAGTGTTCATCAATTTTGAGGTAGATATCTTTTATGGATGATTATTGTCACCTTGAGGGTAATTATCATTATGTGGTTAGTAAGGGCCGGAATGTGAATGTCTGGCGGGGATCATATGGTGAAGTCTGTTGTGATAATCTATTCTTTAGTTGACCCTCGCAATTCTATTTTAGAGTTTTGTTGCTCGAGGACGAGCAATGTTCAAGCTTAGGGGAGTATGATGTGATGATTTTGAGTCGCATTTATAGACTTGCTTTACTTGCATTTTATGTGTTTATTGGTCACTATGGTGGTTAATATTGCTTGATTCACTTATTCTAGTCTATAATCTTTTTCAGTATCAAATCTCTCATATTTTATCTTTTTGATCATAAACAATTATAATAATGGGTTTTATCTCAGCTGATTTGGCTTTGTCTTGCAATTTCAGGAAAAATGCATATATACAGCTGTCGATACCATTGACATCCGTGGATAGTACTGACACAGTCACAGGCAGACAGTTGCAAGGAGCCAAGCAGAGTCGATACCATCGACTAGAAAGTCGATGGTAGTGAGTTACCTTCAGGTTGCTAGTGATCATCCAGTCGATACTATCGACACAAAATTTGATACTATCGACGTTCTACAGCTTTAGTGTTGGAAAGGTGATAAACCTGATGCCTAAGGGTGTCGATACCATCGACCTGCATCGATGGTATCGAGTCTGCATCAGGCGGGATGACAGAAAAGAAGGAAGGCTTGTTGATATCATGAGGGGTCGATACCATCGACCTGCGTCGATGGTATCGACACCGTCAGATTAGTTTTTGTTTTAGCTCAGCCCAAATCCAACGGTGGTGATATTTTGGTGAACTAACTTGGTGTTTATACCTAATGACGGTGGCTAGGAGTCGGGGATCACGTCATTAGTTGTTGCACACATCCCGAGGAGAGGAGGATAGGAGAACGGAGCCTGGAAGCACGCTCTGACCATTCCAAGAGCCGAAGAAGACGTTTTCCACCGCCGAAAGGCTGTAGATCGTGCACTCTATACCGAGGAACGATTGGATCTTTTCTGTTCAGGGGTTTACATCACTTCATCCACGTTTTTCTCCATGTTTCCCCTTTATTCAATCATGTCTTTCTCTACGATGAACATGTGTGGCTAATCCCCTTTGTCTTTAGGACCAGGAGTAGCCCGGGTAATCATTGTATGATATTTTTATCATAGTAATTCATAATTTGTCTCTTAAATCTGTGGTATGACTTCATTTTCTCCATTATATCATTACGCTTGATCACCCTAATGATAATCTAATGCCTTTAATTGCTTTGAAAGAAGAATTAACAGTTGAAAAGAGATGAAACTCACATTAACTCATAAATTCCTTAATTAATGGTGGAATCCCAGAGGTCGATTCTAATGCACCTAGTTTAGGGTATAGGTTACTACGACGGTGGAACCGACCTAGATTTAGGTAGTGAATTGTATCACAACAGGGAACAATTCTGATTACAGGCCACTACCAGGATTGAGAGACGAATTTGTTTATCTATATAGAAATTCATACAACGAGAACTCGCGGTGAAACCGCAATCCTAAAGATTCCCATCTAAATTGATTAAACTCAACATTTAATCAATTGCTTTGATTTCTATTATTTTCATTTTCTCTTTAATCAACTCTCAAAACCTTTTTAACCGGTCTAGCTGATTGCGAACAGTTAGTAGTAGTCCACCGATAGTTCAGTGTCCCTGAGTTCGACTCGGGCCTCATAAAGGCATATATTACATTGACGCGTGCACTTGCATTTTACGCATGGTAAAATCATGTCAATTCTCCTAGAAGTATGTTGAGGAAATGATTGTGATAACATTGGTTCTTTTTTAGTCATAAAGGTATTATCACCCCTGTCATTTAAAATGAGACCATGACAATAAGATCAGTCTACTGTCATGGATGAATTGGGGATTGCTCAACTAGTTTTCATGAGTGTTGATGGGACATTGAGTGTTTTTCAAGGGCTCCCATGCAGCGAGGTGATCATCACCTCCTACACATCAAATCTTGACACAATGGAATGTGTAACCCGACTATTGTTGATTAAAAAAAGTGTACAACATAATAATGTGTACACTAAGTATTTAATGTAGACTTAACCATATTTAAACCCAGGGAATCTGATGTATGAAGATGAATTAATTTTCTTTGCAAAAATCCTTATCATGGGTGCATAATGGCTATTAGTACACTGATCTATTTTCTATCTCTCACTATTTGTGTGAGCTTTTGACCCCATGCCCCTATTAACACATGTAAGATGAGCTTGAGACCCTAAAGAAAACTATTGTGAAGAATTAATTGAGATTAATTATATAAAAGTGTCTCTTTTCAATGAGCTTCTTATTAGAAAATATTTAGTTGAGTACATTTGGTATTTTTAATGAAGTAACCTTCCCAGACAGAACTACTTTAGATCTAAACTTTGAAACTAGATGTGTGGTGGTAATCCACCCCCCACCATTGATGCACAAATCACATGACAAACTCAATAGGGATAGAATTCCTAACTTTTATCAAAAAAATATTATGACAATTTCACCCACAAGTGGATAAATTTTATCGCAAAATAGTTTAGGATCGAGCCAAAGGAAAATATATTTACAAATTAATTGATCGATGAAACCAAACTAGGAATAGTATGCAACACAAAAGGTGTGTACATATCAAGAGAAAAAGAAATTTTTCCATTCTTTGAGATATTATTTCTGGGATGACCCCATTTTGTTGAAGCAATGCAGGGACGGCGTTTTGCACAGGTGTGTACCGGAGATTGAATATGATAGTGTACTCTGTCATTGTCATACTCTACCAACGGGTGGCCATCATGCAAGTTCCAGAACAACGGACAAGGTGCTTGAGAGCGGCCTTTATCGGCCTACACTTTTCCGGGACGCATATGATTATGTGCGAATATGTGATTCCTGTCAAAGGGCAGGTAATATTTCAAAGCGACAGGAGATGCCCCTCAATGTGTTTCAAGAAGTTGAGGTGTTTGATCTGTGGGGTATTGATTTTATGGGACCCTTTGTGTCCTCAAACTCTAATTTGTACATTTTATTGGCTGTTGATTATGTATCGAAGTGGGTAGAGGCAATACCAACTAGGACTAATGATGTTGTTGTAGTGTGCAGGTTTGTAAAAGATTACATTTTCTGCATATTTGGTGTACCAAGGATGATTATCAGTGATGGAGGTACCCATTTTAGAAATCAAAAGTTTGTTGTGTTGTTGAGAAAGTATGGGGTAAAGCACAATATTGGTACCCCGTACCACCCACAGATACAGGGCAGGTCGAAGTGTCCAATAGAGAAATTAAGAAAATCTTGGAGCGCACAGTGGCTTCGACAAGAAAGAACGGGAGTACTTTGTTGCCAGACGCTTCATGGGCGTATAGGACGGCATTTATGACACCTATAGGCACTACGCCTTTTAGGTTGGCTTGTGGGTGGGCTTGCCATTTTCCGGTAGAATTGGATCATAAGGCGCATTGGGCGCTAAGGAAGTTGAACTTGACTTATGATGAGACAGGGAAGAAACGCATGCTCGAGCTCAATGAGCTAGATGAGCTGAGGATGAACGCCTATGAAAGCTTGAGGATTTATAAGGAGAGAACAAAGTTATTCACGATCAACACATTCAACTATGTGTCTTCAAGAAGGGAGATCGTGTGCTATTGTTCAACTCAAGGTTGAAGTTGCATCCCGGGAAATTGAAATCCCGGTGGAGTGGACCTTTCATTGTGGAGGAGGTACGACCACATGGTGCCATCATGGTGCGTGATGGAGAGACAACATTTTTGGTCAATGGACAGAGGTTGAAGCTGTACTTTGGTGAGGATTACACGAGGAAAGTGCATGAGGTCAAACTCATAGCACTTAAGGATGCATGATAAGCTTGATTTTGTCTAGCTTAAGACGTTAAATAAGGGCATTTGTTGGGAGTCAACCCAACCATTGGTGGTTTCATCTATTTTCGTTCGCATTTACAAGTTAGTTTGGTTTAATTTTGTTTTTAGTGTAAAAATGATACCTTGATCATTTGTTTAGTGTGTAGGGATGAGGTAGGGTTGATACCATCGACCATTGAGTCAATGGTAGCGACATGGGTACAGTTAGGTGACTACAGAAAGTTTTCTGAGTCGATACCATCGACGGCCTCGTCGATGGTATCGACCTACCATCAGTGACGCTGAAGAAATCGCCAGATCGGGGTTGATAGTATCGACTAGGATGTCGATACTCGTGAGATCCCTGAAGATTTACAAACGATTTTGTCTCAGTGAAGTCGATACCATCGACGGGCTTGTCGATGGTATCAACCCGACCACAGTCAGAAAGCGGCGGTCGGGCCTCGCGAGGGTGTTTGACCTACGAAGAGTCGATACCATCGACTCGCGTCGATGGTATCGACGCGACACGTCACCGATCCGCGAGAAGAAATCAACGGCGGTCGCTACATCAATGAAGTCGATCTGTGGGATGGGTCGATACCATCGACACCCATTGATGGTATTGACGCATCATCGATCCAGGCCCCCACATCAGGCTATCGACAAATGTCGATACTCGCGAAGACCCGGATTGTGCTACAGGCTTCGATACCATCAAAACCCAGTCGATGGTATCGACGGGTCCACAGCAGTGACAGACTCAGTTATAAAAGAAAGGATTGATTGTCAAATCTCTTCACACCTTCAGAACTTTTTTCCTCTACTTGTGCATTGAGCATTGTTGTGCGATCGGAGGCTTGCTACGAGCGTCCAAGGATCGTGATCTCTTCACCGAGCCCTGCACCGATAGGAGATCATCTTCTCCGACCTTCACCGAGCTCTATCTCCTATTCCCTTTTTCTCTGTGACAATGGTGCAGACAGAAGGAGCATCTTCTTCACGGGCGGTCCCGATGGAGATCCCAACCTTCGTTCCTCCACCACCCAGATCGATTCCTCATCTGAGGATTGTTCATCCTTCCGCGGAGGTCCGAAAGGTATACGAGGAACTTCTCAAGAGGAAGATTGAGCCCACCCGCTATGTCGATCGGACTATGATCCGCGATCTGGGGTTCGATGCCAATCTCGCCTACGTCCTGCAGGGGCAGGCAAAGCATATGGGCAGGAGGCCCGACGAGTTGGAGTTCCACGCTAATAGACAACCATTCTTTAGTGAATGGCTGACATACAAGGAGATCATTGTTGAGTTCATGGCGTCATTGGATATCAATGTTGTGCCCAATGATCTGATCACCACCGATAGGGAGTGGAAGAAAGGGCGCGTGTCTTTCAGACTCTACAACAACAATTACACCCTCACTCTCGACCAGTTCAATTTTGTGTATAACTGGTATCATGACCCTTACCAGCACCGGAGGCCGGACAACCGGACTAATTATGATGACATCTTTGCCCAGCTGGTGACTGCACCTCCAGGCAAGTCTGTTAGCTACCACAATGTTGTCGTCACCGACTTTGAGCATCCTTTTGTGTAGATTCTGCACCGTATGCTCTGTACGATGCTCTTTGCTTGTGGCGACCTTTCTCTTAGTAAATTCCAAGATACGGATTTGTTCTTTTTGCATAAACTGATGAAGCGCGAGGAGTGCAACTGGGGCGCGTTCTTCTTGACGTGCGTGTTGGTTGTGAAGTGGAGTACACGGAAATCTCCTATCCACTTTGGGGGGGCTTATCACACTGTTGGCCCTCTACCTTGGGTTGGATTGTTCTCAACTTACTCTGCTTTCCAACAGGAACAAGGTCAACCTGCATCATCTACACCGCTCCAACCTCCTTCTGCTCTGTGATGGCTTGGCTTATGCACATTGCCATGTCAATCACGAATATCAAGAATGTTCACTTCCAGACCCTGTCTTCAACATCGAGGGAGCTCAGCACTTCAGGTGGCCCATCATCGCCATCGACGACTCTGATGAAGACGACGGTAATGATGACAACAATGATGATGGTGACGAGCATGAAGAGGAAGAGGAGGCTTTCACTCCTCTTCGGGCATGAGTAGCACCGCGGAAGCGCCCCCGCTTCCACCTGGGTGAATCATCCTCTTCACAACCTCTGCCACCTCAGCCCTCTCATCAAGGAGAGAATGTCTATTCGATGCAGGGGATGTACTCCATGCTGCAGGAGATTCAGCAGACCCAGCTGCAGCATACTGCTTCCTTTGTTGGTATTCAGGATACCACGAACTGGTTGTTCGAGAACCAGCAGGCCATCTATGAGAATGAGCGCCTCCTCCTCACCAACCAACAAAATATCCATGATAGGTTGCATAGGATGGAGATGCAACAACAACCATTCTACGACAACTACTGGAGCCAGAACTATTTTGGGGGGTATCCTCAACCTCCGTCGATGCCCCAGTATGATCCGAATTTCCAGGGGCAGTACCCATCATGGGACCCCACAGCCCCACAGTACCCGCCACCACCTGACCAATGATCGGTATCACTGTTCCACCTTTTAAGGTTGTTTTTTACTATGAGGCCATAGTCGACTTCAAGCTTAGGGGGGGAGTTGGAACAACTTCTATCCTTTATTTTTCTTAGTTTTTAGTTTTTATTACTTTGTCTTTTAGCATTTATTTCTCTTAGTTATTAGTTTTTTTTAGGATACACACTCTATCTAGTGTAATTGTGGATGTCTAATGTCATGTGTCATCTCTGTGTTTGTACATGGGAATCAGGGGTAAATTTGAAAAATTTTAGTGATTTTGCAAGCTTGTGTTGTTCAACTTTGAGCACATGACTTAAGAAAATAATTGGGTTTGTCAACTTTAAAATAGGAAACCACAACTGTGCATTCCCATGATTCACGAAGAGTGGACGGAATTGATTGTTTGAGCCTAAACTGACCAAATGATAATGAGACCTTAATTTGAAATAAGAGAGAGAAACCTCTTAATTATTACACAGGTCAGTAAGGAGGGACACATACTATTTTCCAAAGGTTCAGTCAATTAATCTTGTGATCTATCCACCCCATTGTTTTCATATTCCACCATAAGAACTGGAAACACATTACGGTTTTCATCTTTTGATTGCATAGAATTTAGGTAGGAGTGCATTTTTGGTAGATTGTGCATAAAAAATAGAAAATTAAAAATTTGTAGATAAATCATGCATGCATACATTTCTGAGTGCATGTCATCATAGTTGCATAACTGATCTCATGTAGTTGCATTTGAACATATTTATTAGCATGTAAGATAGTATGTGCCTTATTTCTTCTGGAAAATAAGAGAAGCGGGTAACTCATTTTATACTCTCTAAAATACAGTTGTAATGCCTCAAGGATTACAGTTATGTGAAAGTAAGCCCAAAAAAAACAAAAAAAGGAATTCAAAAAAATATTGTACATTTTGCAATTTGAGAGAAAAAAGGGTTTTTTTTAAAAAAACAGAGAAAAAGAGGTTGATTTTAGAGGGAGAAAAGAGCTTGTTTAACCCGTGTAATAGGAAGAATAAGCACATAATGTAGTTTTTAGATATTCTATCTCACATAAGATGGAATCGTAGGAACATGCATCATTCCACCCAAAATGTAGGCATTAGGGCATTTTCAATTGCATATGCATCATTTAGGTCATTATTGTTATTTGTGCATGTTAAAAATGTATTGTTCTTCCATTTCTTTCACAGTCACCTATTCCATCCACCCATTGTTTGAATTGGTAGGCCACTGTGATATTCGCCTCAGTCATTAATACCAGGAGAGTTGCTTCCATTTAGATGGTAGTTAGGACGAGCAACGTAGATAGAAGATCACAAGATGCACCGAGTCTGGACTAGAGGATTTTATTATGTTAACTGACGTATGTGATAGTGTTCATCAATTTTGAGGTAGATATCTTTTATGGATGATTATTGTCACCTTGAGGGTAATTATCATTATGTGGTTAGTAAGGGCCGGAATGTGAATGTCTGGCGGGGATCATATGGTGAAGTCTGTTGTGATAATCTATTCTTTAGTTGACCCTCGCAATTCTATTTTAGAGTTTTGTTGCTCGAGGACGAGCAATGTTCAAGCTTAGGGGAGTATGATGTGATGATTTTGAGTCGCATTTATAGACTTGCTTTACTTGCATTTTATGTGTTTATTGGTCACTATGGTGGTTAATATTGCTTGATTCACTTATTCTAGTCTATAATCTTTTTCAGTATCAAATCTCTCATATTTTATCTTTTTGATCATAAACAATTATAATAATGGGTTTTATCTCAGCTGATTTGGCTTTGTCTTGCAATTTCAGGAAAAATGCATATATACAGCTGTCGATACCATTGACATCCGTGGATAGTACTGACACAGTCACAGGCAGACAGTTGCAAGGAGCCAAGCAGAGTCGATACCATCGACTAGAAAGTCGATGGTAGTGAGTTACCTTCAGGTTGCTAGTGATCATCCAGTCGATACTATCGACACAAAATTCGATACTATCGACGTTCTACAGCTTTAGTGTTGGAAAGGTGATAAACCTGATGCCTAAGGGTGTCGATACCATCGACCTGCATCGATGGTATCGAGTCTGCATCAGGCGGGATGACAGAAAAGAAGGAAGGCTTGTTGATATCATGAGGGGTCGATACCATCGACCTGCGTCGATGGTATCGACACCGTCAGATTAGTTTTTGTTTTAGCTCGGCCCAAATCCAACGGTGGTGATATTTTGGTGAACTAACTTGGTGTTTATACCTAATGACGATGGCTAGGAGTCGGGGATCACGTCATTAGTTGTTGCACACATCCCGAGGAGAGGAGGATAGGAGAACGGAGCCTGGAAGCACGCCCTGACCATTCCAAGAGCCGAAGAAGACGTTTTCCACCGCCGAAAGGCTGTAGATCGTGCACTCTATACCGAGGAACGATTGGATCTTTTCTGTTCAGGGGTTTACATCACTTCATCCACGTTTTTCTCCATGTTTCCCCTTTATTCAATCATGTCTTTCTCTACGATGAACATGTGTGGCTAATCCCCTTTGTCTTTAGGACCAGGAGTAGCCCGGGTAATCATTGTATGATATTTTTATCATAGTAATTCATAATTTGTCTCTTAAATCTGTGGTATGACTTCATTTTCTCCATTATATCATTACGCTTGATCACCCTAATGATAATCTAATGCCTTTAATTGCTTTGAAAGAAGAATTAACAGTTGAAAAGAGATGAAACTCACATTAACTCATAAATTCCTTAATTAATGGTGGAATCCCAGAGGTCGATTCTAATGCACCTAGTTTAGGGTATAGGTTACTACGACGGTGGAACCGACCTAGATTTAGGTAGTGAATTGTATCACAACAGGGAACAATTCTGATTACATGCCACTACCAGGATTGAGAGACGAATTTGTTTATCTATATAGAAATTCATACAACGAGAACTCGCGATGAAACCGCAATCCTAAAGATTCCCATCTAAATTGATTAAACTCAACATTTAATCAATTGCTTTGATTTCTATTATTTTCATTTTCTCTTTAATCAACTCTCAAAACCTTTTTAACCGGTCTAGCTGATTGCGAACAGTTAGTAGTAGTCCACCGATAGTTCAGTGTCCCTGAGTTCGACTCGGGCCTCATAAAGGCATATATTACATTGACGCGTGCACTTGCATTTTACGCATGGTAAAATCATGTCAATTCTCCTAGAAGTATGTTGAGGAAATGATTGTGATAACATTGGTTCTTTTTTAGTCATAAAGGTATTATCACCCCTGTCATTTAAAATGAGACCATGACAATAAGATCAGTCTACTGTCATGGATGAATTGGGGATTGCTCAACTAGTTTTCATGAGTGTTGATGGGACATTGAGTGTTTTTCAAGGGCTCCCATGCAGCGAGGTGATCATCACCTCCTACACATCAAATCTTGACACAATGGAATGTGTAACCCGACTATTGTTGATAAAAAAAAGTGTACAACATAATAATGTGTACACTAAGTATTTAATGTAGACTTAACCATATTTAAACCCAGGGAATCTGATGTATGAAGATGAATTAATTTTCTTTGCAAAAATCCTTATCATGGGTGCATAATGGCTATTAGTACACTGATCTATTTTCTATCTCTCACTATTTGTGTGAGCTTTTGACCCCATGCCCCTATTAACACATGTAAGATGAGCTTGAGACCCTAAAGAAAACTATTGTGAAGAATTAATTGAGATTAATTATATAAAAGTGTCTCTTTTCAATGAGCTTCTTATTAGAAAATATTTAGTTGAGTACATTTGGTATTTTTAATGAAGTAACCTTCCCAGACAGAACTACTTTAGATCTAAACTTTGAAACTAGATGTGTGGTGGTAATCCACCCCCCACCATTGATGCACAAATCACATGACAAACTCAATAGGGATAGAATTCCTAACTTTTATCAAAAAAATATTATGACAATTTCACCCACAAGTGGATAAATTTTATCACAAAATAGTTTAGGATCGAGCCAAAGGAAAATATATTTACAAATTAATTGATCGATGAAACCAAACTAGGAATAGTATGCAACACAAAAGGTGTTTGTTTGTTCATTGAACTAGGTGCAAGAAGAAACACACTAAATTAAAGCTAAAATTATTGATGGATGGAAACATGAGGTGAGTGGTTTCACCACCGCTGCCTATGTTTTCTCTCTCACTGAATCACAAACAAGTATTAATAAGTGACATTGAGGTCAATTGAATCCACACTTTTAGAATTACAATTAAACCCAGACAAATACCACTCTAGGCTTTCCATAACCTAACCTAGAGATGACATATCCATCGCCTCGTAAAACACTTGTCTAAAATTCTCATTGAATTTCAGCAACAAACAATCATTATCCCAAATCCTAGGTTCACGAAAAATATGTAAACCTACTGATCATACAAGCATAAAATGATTTATTCAAAATGCAAGAAGTTTCATACAAATTTAGATGTAGTGAAAGAACAAAACAAGGCATAAAGGGTACTCCCCATGAACTATAGTATGTAACTACTCACTTCTCATATGGAATTAGGAAGAATAAGGTTAATGGAGATAACCCTTGTAATTACAGGTATCAGAGGTGTATCCTTGGTGTGTGTGAAAACTTACTTCATGTTCGATGATAGAGCTTATTTGATGTAGCAATAGAATACACCCAAGATTGTCATTGGGTGATCCTTCTTCTTCATTTTCCTTGCTTAGAACTGATTTGGGACTGACAAAGTAGTAGCTGGAAGAACAGTGGTGATGATCAATGGAAATGTTCAATGGAAATAAATGATGGTGATTGTGTTCTTGGGTCTAAGCACAAAGCACGACATCCTAGCAGTTGGAAAGAGATGCCTATCTAAGGAGATTGGAGCATTGTATTTATTTGACAAGGATTAGGGTTTCAAGTCTCCCATAGCATCCAATAGTGTTGAATCAACAAGAGGAAGACAATTTGATGCAATACTCTTCAAATTTTTGTTGGTCGATGTATTCAAAGATCACATTAGTTTGCAGCAATATGTACTTTTATTGGTTCATGAGAGGGTATTGAAACCCCATTGGTAGATGGTCAAAGAATTTCATCTATTGACACACATATGAATTTCGTCATTCCTTTGTTAGGGTTTTCATTTTTTTATTGATGGCATTGCTTTCGTAGGTTGGAATGTGTGTTGAAAACTCATTGATTGTCGTGTCTATGTTTTCAATGTTTGGTATCTTCACAGGAGTTTCATTTGTTGGTAACGTTGCATCGTCATTGATAGGTGAGTGCATAGGTTTTCATTGATTTTTAATCAATATAAATTTTGCATGAAATAAACTCATTACAAGGAATATGGATGCAAACCGACAGAGGCACATATCAATGAAGTCATAGACCGATGGAAATTCAAGCCCATCACAGGCTGTCAGGTGTGTATATTGGCCATGTGGAAGATTTTCTCATTTGTGTTATATGAAAATTCATTCTAGGTTAGTGTGTTGTCCCCTACCACACAAGAGGGGGGCTCATATTCACTCCCACACTCTGACAGGTAGTGGGACCCACTGTGTTGCATTGGTATTGAGTGATTATGATCAAGCCTATGGCATAAGTCCATAAAGTACATCAAATACTAATGAATAAACATAAAATTAATAAACATAAAGGGAGTTTATTCTAAATAAGAATGACAACTATAAATACAAAACTAGATTAAAAATACACCTAAAATTAGGATGAATATGCATTGATAAAATAACCCCAAAATTAAACTTTTTTATCCTTGAGTAACACAAATTCTGAAAGTGCCTCAAAATAAATGTTTTCAACCCATTTGATTGCCTCACCTTCAACTCATACCAAATTCCCTATCACCTAATATGAACAATCTTCCTAACTTCCTAAGAACACATAACACGTCAACTAATGTCTTTGTTTTCGACTTTGCTACCCATACACAATTTTGTACCAGTATCCCAATACCAAGAACATCTGAGAGTTCTGTGGAATTTTAAATAATCCACAGAATTAGAAAGTATGAATATGATCAAGCATTGGGATGCTTTAAAAGTATATCAAAATGAGACATTAATTGTGTCCCTATGTGGATAATGAAGAGAAGGGGGTGTGGAAGGAATATGTAAAGCTTTCCTCTATTCGACTCATAATTACATTTTTATTTTAATTTTAATTTTTCCTTGAATGATTTTGCTTATTGTGTAATTGGCATATTTTGTTATATTTGGTGGTTTGCCCCTTACATAGAGAGGGGCATGGAAGAAATGGATAGAGAACAAAGGGGGTGTGCCAGCCCAAACATAGAGTTTGGCATATATTTTTGGATTTTTAATTCTTTTTGGTGGATGGAAGGTAAGAAGATGGAAGAATGAGTCTATAATAGGGGACATAGCAGTATAGAACTTGATTTTCACTTTTGTGCACCGGGTGGTTCTCTTAGCCCCATTATACTACAATAGTAACATGATAGGGGAAAAGTGATGATTCTATGAATTTGTTCCACTAGTTAGTTAGAAGAATGATGTGTTTTATCCCACTTGATTCCCAAAATACTTATTATCATTTCTAGGGAAACATGATGTTTGGGTTCATGGGCTATGGGTGATTTTTAGCCACTAGTTAATTTAAAATTTGGTCATTATTGAGTTTTTCTTCGATTAATGGAGATTTAATTGATGATAGCGCACGCATGATGTGGTCAAATATAGCACCATAAATTCACTTAGAGAAAAATCCCTAAGTTTTTACCTAAACTAACATGAAATAATAACCACTCACAAGCAAACATATCTTATTGCAGTATAGCTTTAGGATCTAACCTAAAAGAAAACATTAGTAAGAACAAAATGAATTTCTAGCCTAATTAAGAAATGAAATTAATAAGGATGATTGTTTGAATGTTTGTTTAATTAATTAAATTAATGAAGCAAGAAAAATAAACAAAACTAAGTAAAAAAATCATTTTTACAATGATAAAACTACCAGTACAAAGGGGTTCATCGCCACTGCCTACATCTTTTTCTCTCTCGCATTGTATGACTCACTTGTATTATTATAATATTGGGTCTAAAGAAATTATATATTCTTTTGGATTATAGAATCATACAAGGATAGAGTTTTTTGTAGGCTCAAGGTCTCGTTACCTATGGATCTCAAATATGTCTCCACGGAGAACACCCTTCCATGGTCGTATCTGGTACGTAACTATGATTAATAGTATTCTAATCATAGATTTGAATGTCTCTATGCCTAATATTGCAATGGACACGCACAACGGATGGCTAATCCATAAATCATGTATGAAATAGTTAATCAATAAACAAATAGTTCAAATAATTAGTGATTCATAGTGTAAGACTGCACATATAGGAAGTGGGGCCATGTGCCCTAGTAAGATGAACTACTCTCTACTCATGTTCAAGATAAATATAAAATAGAGAATAAGAATCTCATGGATAAGTTATTGATGTAGAATAGAAGCTTTGTATTTTACAAAAAACCAACCTCTAAACAACAACTGCAATCTCCAGTCACATCCTTCAACGGAGCGAGTCTCTAGGTCAAGTTGTCAAATTTATCTCCAACTTTCGCTGTGATGACATGGGTTGTGAACCGGGTCTTTATGGATTGATATGTCCTCTATGGATGTCTCTTTGGTTCTTTAATATCATTCCCCAAGCTTCCGAGTTGATCTAACATAATGTGATGCATATCTATATATTTGTGAATCTAAAAAAGTGAGCGAATTAAGGATCAATCCTTTGGCTAAACGTGGTTAGTGAATACAACCATTATATAGATAATTGAATTATGTGTCTAATGTCTTTTGAATTTCGCAATTCTGATAGCATACGTGAAAGCAATTTTACTAACTAATTATGCTTAAATGATCCTCTCTCCAATTGATGGAGTTGGGGAGTGAGGATTTAATATTTTTGCTTAGTTAATGGGTATGCATAGAGTATTTATGACTTATCTCCTTCTCCTTGCATTAGTTTTATAACTTCTTTATTAGAAATTTAATAGAAAGTTTATGACTTCTCATCTTCTCCTTACATCAACCTAAAAATTAAACATAAAAACTAATTGTATAGCAAATAAATTGTGTAAACTACTAAAGTGATAAAACAAGTGAAAGCTCAAATGATATGTAATAAAAATATGCAACAATAAATCTAAATGAAACAAAGAAACATGATGAATATACGTTCATCAACGGACGCAAAAAAGAATTTGAAATAATAAGCTGGCAAGACAATGGCTTTGTACTATTATAGAAAAAAATGTTAACTAAATTATATGCATGTCTGCAATGATATGGTCTTAAAATTAACAAACATATATTACAAGTAGAAAGGTGTGGGTGGAGTGATATACATACCATCCACCCTCCACCTGAAGTTTTAATATCTACTTGTTCATACCAAATACTAAATTTTAAATGGAAGGGGAGAAATATGTGATGCTCAACTAGGGTGGTCATGGAAACTCAAAGAAGGTCCATTTCAAGGGAATGTTGACAAGTATTGGGATCTTGAATAGAAGAGTCCATGGTGAAAGTGTTGATTGGTTATCTACGACAGCTCAAAAGGGCTATCTAGATATTTGAATTGATGTTGTTTTTAACTCTACAAACCATCCATTAAGATCCATAAATACGACAGCTCAAAAGGGCTATCTAGATATTTGAATCGATAAGGCACATGATAGTAGTGGTGTCTGTATGGTTTCTTTGGATTGGCTCATCTAAGAAGAGTGGAGGTAGAGAATCTTCTTCCAGTAAATGATGAATTCACCGCATGTGATGCTAGTTGTGGTAGATCGGGTGGAGGATCGAGCTCCAGATTCTCCTCATCATTGGGGTTTGCATGTAGAATGTATAATGATATCATGTGAGGAACTATATCATTGGTAAATTCATCATAGTATATGTTTATTGTATGTCTATCCTTTTGTACAATTATCGCATCATTATTGGAGTTAATACAAGCATCAGGGTCCACCATTGACTCAATATGTTGCTGTACTTCCTCACTGCAATATGTACTCAACTCGTCAATGGGTTCAAAATTAACTAGAGAAGGAAATTTAACATCATAGACAAAAAATAGAATCATATTAACTTCATGAGGAGGTGGAAGTTCCTCTTCTATACTAGATGGAGGTGCATTGGGAGTTAGTTTTAGTAGGGCAAAGAGTTCTTGTTGAAGAGGGACGGACCAATTTTCTGAAACAACCAGAAATGCAGTTGAATTCGGTTGTTCATTATCCAGAATAGAGTCAGTCTGATTTGGTTGGTCATTAAAAATGTCTAGATCAGGATATACCATGGGGACATGAGGTTGATATTTGGGTTCTCTTGTCGTTCCATGGTTACTCTCTCACTAAGAGCTTTGATGCTGATGTATCAAAAATTCAAACATGGAGAAGGATGGAATTCATGTGTTAATGTTACACTTTGGTTTTAGTTTCTCAAATGGTGTCACTATCATTGGTTGTGTTGTTGTTTTTAAGATGGCCTCAGTACAATCCTTCTCATCAAAAATTGTCATCCTTAGCTTCTCCGTCTACTCTAGGTTATATGGTGGTTGATCCATGGATGCCTGAATTGATTGGTTGATTTTCTCTACAAGTTGAATCATTTGAGTCAAAAAATGTACTCTCTCATCTTTTTAATCATCTATAATATTATCGAAGAAATACAATTTGTCACTCATATCAAATGAAGGTTAATGTTCAGAGTATTGCACTTCACTGTAACCCCTAAAATATATTTTATTGAAATCTATCTTGCTAGGAATTTGATTGTCATAATATGGCCCATCATAGCAGCAATCAAAATATTGTGTATTGAAGTCATCTTCAAATCTACAATAATATGCTGGCATGGCATTCTACTCGAAGATGGTTCCATGTAGAATTGACTATTACTATGGAGACAAGTCGAGGAAGCCTCATGCATTATAGTTGTGTAGTAGTCACATATTTGATATTGTACATGTTGCGGTATCAGCCACTCCATTTCAATTGAATGCTTTAAAATAGAGAATTTGTCTATCAAACTGAAAGAGATATGGATCAAGAATATTTTCCATATGACCAAATAAAAAATAAAAAATTTAATTAGTCCTAGATTAAATGAATGAATAATCTTATTGTTCACATCAATGGCGCCAAAACTTGATGTGCGATTTCATCACACAAAAAAATTACTGGGATGTATCCCTAGCTTTCACTGAAAATAGTATGCCAATCTCACCTATGAGTGGACGGATCTCATTACAATATAGTTTAGGTTTGAACACAAAGGATAACATTTTTATGAATCGGTTGATTAACTAAATCAAATTGGGGAGTGTATTTAACACAAAAGATGGTTTATTTTTAATTATACTAAGTGCATGAATTTAAAAATGAAATTAAAGATAAGATTGTTAATTGATGGAAACACATGGGTGAGTGGACTTTACCACCATTTCCTACGTTCTCTCTACCAATACATCACAAATAAGAATGAACAAATAACATTGATGATGAGTCAATCCACCATTCTAGAATTAGGATTAACCTGTACACATATCACTCTAGGCTCATAATTACATTACCTAGAGACCACTTACCTATCACCTTAGGAAACACCTGCTCAAAGTTCTTCATTGAATAACAAGAAATAATTGATATCTAAGCATTGAATTCAAAGTTCTCTACACCCAAGATCATGATAAATCTATAAACATATTGATTAGACAAGCATAAAATGAATGATAAAAAATGCAAGAAACTATATGTAGATTTAGACGTGGTAAAAGAACAAAAAAGGATAGTGGGAATACTCCCCACACCCAAGTGTAAGAAAGAGAAAGCCATCATTGGCATGGGTAGAAGAGGTGCATCCTTGGTGTGTGCAACAACAGCCTTCATGCTCGATGACAAAGGTGATTCAATGTAGTAGTAAAATACACCCAAAACTATCATAGGGTGGTGTTTATTAATCATATTTCTTTCTTCGATTCGATCCAAGGTTGATGAAACGGTAGGATAAGGGATGGTAGTGATGAATGATGGAAACAAATGATGGAAATGACTGGTGGGGATCATCTTCTTAGGGCAGAGCATAGAGTGTGGAAGTCGTGCGGCTGGGGAAGAGATGCATTGCATGGGAGTATGGAGCATTGTATTTATATGACAAGGGTTAGGTTTTACATCTCCATGGAATTTAATCATGATGGTAGCAGTGGGAGGAAGGAAAAGAGTCATGTGAGTACTCAAATTCCCATTGGTGGATGGAGTCAAAGTTCTCATTGGTTGGAAGGAGTATGTATTTTCCATTAGTTGAGAGAGGGTAAGAAACCCCATCGATAGACATTTGTAAGAATTTCATATGTTGACACACATAGGAATGTCATTAGTCCTTGTCTAGGGTTTTCATTAGTTTATGTGATGTTAGTACTTCCATCGGTTGATGATGCTTGTTGGAAACTCACTGGTTGGCACATTTGCGTTTTCATCAGTTGGAGTCTTCACAATAGTTTTGTCAGTTGGAAATGTTGAACCTTTAGTGTTTTGTGATTGTGTGGGTTTTCATTATTTGTCGACCAATGGAAATGATGAATGAAATGATCCAATGACAAAAAAACGAATGCAAATTGATAAAGGCACAAATTGATGAAGCCACATGCCCATAGAAATGTAATCTCATTAAGGGCATTAGGCTTGTATTCGGCCCAAAATTAGAATATTTGTCCATGCATCATATGTGGAAATCTATTTGTGGCTGGGGTACTTCCTCGTACCTCAGAGAGGTGGCCTCCTCTCAATTTTCATCCACTGGAGGGAAGAGGAACCCCCAATGCCATGATTATGAAGTGATTATGCTCAAGCATGCACTTGGGGATGAGCATTGGGCCAAGTCATCCTAGTTTTGCCAAGCCCATGCTCAAACCCATATTTTTAACTATGTTGCACATCCGATTAAGCTTGGGTGGTGGTGGGAAAACTTGGTCCAAACATGGCCCACATAATAAAGATTGGTTTTGATTCAGATTTGGGTTGGCCTAGATAACATGCCAAATGAATATATGTCTAACATAATTACATAGTTTTAGAATGTATCACTAAGTATATGTAATCTATACATAGCATTTGATAAAGTAATACACTTACAAATTGTTATATAAATTGAATGGACAAAAATAATATAATCTAGATCAGACATGTTTATAATTATAGTCATATCCCATTTATTTATGTAATATAATTGAAATCATCCAACCATTAATAGGATTTCTACAATTAACTTTGCTAGAAGTTGCACATTTATATTTCAATGATTAAACCATAAATGTCCCCCTATGATGATTTTTGAAACATGTTTAGTGTAGTATAAATTCAATGTCAAAGGGAATTTTTTTTTGTAAATTACTACAAACATATAAAATAAAAAATGGATGCACATACCTTAGATTAACTCAAGTGAACTACAATTTTGGTCTTATTTATATAACTAAATAAATATGTTTTACATCAAATTTTATTTTAAAATTTTATAGTCAAATATGTCTTATAAAAGATACATAGTATATATAAATATGTTGTTATGTATATACATGTATATAGTAATCTGGGTATCTGGTTTTTGAGCTTGGGTTTACCTTGTCCCTGAGATGATTCTCCTAATACGATTTTTGCCATATTGCAGCTTCTTCTTCCTCAATAGTGCATTCATAGGAAGATAATTGTTCGCTACTACGCCCAATTCATTTTCATAAAAAGTTGATAAGCAATAGCAGGGCCCAAGTTTTATTTCCATTACATATCCTAAGTATGAGGTCTTTCACTAGAACAGACTACACAAAAAGGGGTAATCTATAGTCATTCTATGTCCTCCCACCCATGTAAATTATATGGTCTGGACCTAAGTCAAGTTATGCGGGTCAGGACATGGGTCAGATTGGGTTGGCCTGGTTTAATGCTCATCCTTACCTACAATAGAAGTCCATAAAATACATCAAAAACCCTAACAAATTAATATAAAACTAACAAAACACAAAGGAAATAGATTCTAAACAAGAATGAGAAATATGAATGCAAAACTTAGTTAAAAATATAACTAAAACTAGGATGAATATGCATTCATCAATCACATCCAATAGCATTGAGTGCCATCACAAAGAAAACCACCTGGTTGGTACAATGTCATCAATTTTTTTACAATTGACTTTAATATTAAGAGGAGAAACGTCTAAGAAGTATTTTGTTTGTCAATGTGAGACATGAAATAAAAAATAGAGAAAGCCAAAGTTAGTCTACTAGGTCAAAAAATAGGGAAAACCTACTAGATATTTATGGTAGTAGGCATAGATTTAGTTCATATTACACTTCCTCTCTGGAGTGGTTTGATTTTTTTATGGGCTTGCATATCCCTCCATGTGCTTCAACCACATTCATGTTCAAACCAATGGTGTATGAAAAAAGTTCACCTTCATGGTTAGCTATATTTTTTATTCTCTCATTGAATCCACCGCATATGCCTAAAGGAGAAATTCCCAGTTGTTCATGACTAGCAGCCACCGCTACCATGATTCCCTTGTGGTTGGTGGATGATATATATACATTGCATTTTGGATTACCTTTCTTTGTCTTCTTGGAGCATAAATAGAAAACAATAAAATTCGATGAGAAAGTTGGAATACCGACGAAAGTTGGGTCGATCAAAATCCTTAATCTATTATCCTAGAAATATCACTTTTTCACAAGAAAATAAAAATGGGGATAGACTAACCCCTTTTTTAGTCGATTGGATGAGTGTGGATCTAACATGTGCTAGGCCAACTCTCCTTAACCAAATAGTCTTCAAACCCCATATAAGTCAAACTTTATGAACACTATGGTTTGTTACATTTATGAACAAATATAGTTTTACCCAGAATCATCATATCAACCTACAACAATATGAATCGATCTCCTTATATATGCATCATGTCCTAAAATTGTTTAAGCACAATTTAGTGGAAGTGCAATAAAGTTGTGCCTATGAAGAGAAAAACAAAACAACTCATAACAACTTATAAAAATCTTGAACAATTTAGCACCTTTCGGGAAATATTTGTAGATATTCTAAAGGACATGCAATAGACTTTCACCCATGTGTGGCTTCAAAGAATTCCAATAAATAACCTTATGTGATCTTTTTCTCGATTTCTAGCATTGGTGCACTATATATATATATATATATATATATATATATATATATATATATATATATATATATATATATCCACGTGTATGGTTTTGAAGCACACTTATCGTGATAAAAAGTCATTAAAATCCACTCAAAATGAATCATGTTTCAAAACTATAATGCAAAATCGAGACATATACAACTAAGATCATACTTTGAACTAGTCATAGACTTTTTGATCTTTGAATAAGTTTTTCCTAGAATCACTAATATCATCATTTCCGTTCTTCATTACAACATGACCATTAAGGCTAGTGTCCAAATATAAACCTTAAAAGAAGAATCAAACTTCTAGGATCTTCTTCAGGAACCACTGAAAGAAGTACTGAAGTGAGCTCGTACCATACAATATGTTTGATATAAATATTTATTTCGTGTTTCTTCTTAATGTAGAGTACATGCAATTATATGAGCATCTTTGATCTATGACCGTCTACTCAAAAAACTTTTCTTGTTTATTTTATATGAGCATGTGGTTTCTATATTCAACACATCCATGCATGAAATAATTCTATTAGATATGCTTTAATCAAATGTTGCTTGTATGCCCTGATAGCCATCTTATGATAATTTTAAGTGAGATATTTTGTATTTGATTTGACTATTAATAAAACCTACTTCCAATTATTATGTTTGTTTCGATATTGAGATGATTATTTAGTGTAATAACATCTTCAAAATGATTTTACCCTATGACGTATGGTTTGGGTTCGGGAACCATCATGAGATCATATGTACTTTCCGATTAACTACTCTTGATATGTCTCTAGTCATGTATTATTGTGGATATTATAGGATGATGATAATAAATAAGACTATTATGTGTGGTAATTAAAGACTATGCCTCTTTAGTCTTTGATATTGAATATCAACTCAGATATAGAGGTACTTGTTAGAGAACACGTTGTACCAAATGTAACTGGTTTGAGAATGACACATGGAAGCCATCTTATGGAAGTTAGAGTAATGTCTTTATATAACAATGGTGATTGTAATCCTTAGACATGAAGTCATTACAATAATCACAAGACTTCTATTCACCTTAACACTACCCAACATGATTTTGAATATGGGTTTCCATACATGTAGTAATATGGTATATTATGGCAGTTGTGGATTATTGTGACTATTGTAGATGGAATAATCCCCTCCTATTTGATTAATATCCTAGTCACTTGATAAATGAGAATGAGAAATGCATGGACATGGTTATGTAAGTCAATATATGATTTTGAGCTTACACAATCTCAATAGTCTACTCTGGTTCAAGAAACATAGATTTAAGGTTAACAGGATGACTACTCCATGCCTCATATTTAGACTAGGTATTTCTCAAATGAATTATATGATCATGGGTAACATTGGTCACTTACATGTCAAAGTTGTTCTCAACTTATTCCAATTACTTGGGTAGCAATGATGTGTCGCTACATACTGATTTTTGCTTGAGTTCTTTGACATCATTACTGATGTCATATGGCAAGCATAAGGATGCTTAAGGCAATATAAGTTGGAAATAACACACATAATTACAATACTCATAAATTATTTATAGGAAATTTTCCAATCATTCACTTGATTAAATTATTTTGTCGATCAAATAAATAGTTGGATTAACTAATCTACTAACTGTCAACCGATCTACTTGTCACTAATGAGGATAGTGACCAACCTATTGACTAATCTAGTTAACCGATTGAATGGTCACTCCTAGTAGGAAAAGGAAAGGATAGGAAGTTGATAGAATTGGAAATCAAAGTGATCGGTAAAATTGGATTAAAATTTTCCTAGTGAGTCCCAGCCAATCGTCTGGATGATTATTTGAGCTATCTTATTTTTGGCCTACTTTTGGATATGAATAGGAAATGGATTGGGTTTTTTGAAAACTTACTCTTGAGTCTCTTCTATAAAGGGTGCACTTCCATAGAATACAAACATAAGTTTCCCATGAATTTCTTCCTCATACAGAGAGATAAATCAATCACATGGGAAACAACCATATTAGGAGGATAAGAGGAGCAAGCAATGCTAGCATGTTGACAACACAAATTCCACTTCTTCTTGATGACTAAAGTGGTGCACCAAGATTTTTTATATTTGTTTGGGAGACATATAGTTCGGGGAAATTTCTGCAGATGTTTGAGGACAAACTAATGTTCCAACTAGGAGAAGTCTTACAATGTGTTGTTATTGCAAGGAGCATGATCAAGTGGCCGCAAGATGACAATAAACGGATCCAAAAGTGTGAGGTTGACACTGAGATAAGACGTGTCAAGTAGGTGGAAAACTAGTTTTCCAATTTATATTTAACATTCTATCTATAAATTTATTGCACAAATATTTTATCGCTACAATGGATATGCAGGCTAAAGGTTTTATTGGGAAAGAAATTGTTTTCTCATCGCACCCCTCCCACAAACCCTACATGGAGTGGAATTAGGCTGACTTTATAAACCTTTTGTGCCTTTTGTATTATAGCCTCATTGTTGATGACATGTCCAATGTGTATTCATGTTAATTACCTACTATGAAATATGATATAATATGTTAATATTACATAAATAATGCGATGCCTTTATATTTGTTCTATTTGGTGGATGTTGATATATGTTTATCTTGGGGAAGTGTGCAATAAATATGTGGGTCTTCCAAAGTGGGTTGCATGGATTATTGTGTTGCCATTTGATTTTTACTTAACTAGGATGATTTAAATAGTATCATGTACCTAGAGGCATAAAGATGACATATACTTCATACGATGAATTATGACAAGTAGTTGTGCAACAATCTATTCAAGATTTGCATTTGATGCAATTGCTAATTGTTCCCTACATAAATATTTAAGTTGTGGGTTATTATCTAATGCTGATTTGTGACTTAATTAAATATGGATATTGGCCTTCTATAATATTTCTTGATGTAGTCTTTTAAAATAGTAGTAAGGGATGTATTTTAAATAAAATAGGGTGAGATTTATTTATTAAATGCTTAAGTTAATTTCATCAAGTACAGTTCATAATAATCTTTGTAAATATAATGGAAACACTCATGCAAATATTTTCTTTGTAAATATAATGGAAAACACTAAAAATTACTTCTTATCATGACGGTTCTTGATAAATAAAATTTGAAAGAAATCAATTCTTCGATCGGTGTGGGACATTGAGAATTTCCCTCACTCATGAGAGAAATATGTATGTCTTTGAGACATAAATACCAGAAGCACCAGCTCCAAATGTGCCTAGAGTATAATGGAAAGCTTATCAGAAGCATGTAGATGATGCCATATATATCAAGTGACTCACGTGATGATCCATGAATCACAAGATTTAGAAGGAACATGAGAACATGGGTGCTCCAGATATGGACATCCATCTAGGGAATATGTTCAAAAAGAAAGCAACAAGAATTATATGGTGTATCATACCCCTTATTTAAGTGTAACATAACTAGAGGTTACCTTGTTGTACATATACTCAATTTTTTTGGGTATGTGGAAGGATTTGAAAGACTAGTAATTCCTTTAAGATAAGAGTTGAACACTAATGTAATTTTACAATTTTATGAATCTTGTAGTCAGTTTGTCATGAACTACAACATGAAAAAGTTCGTTTACCATTGTCAGAATTACATGGAAAATTGAGAATAGTTAAGTCTTATATGAAGAAAGACAAGACAAAGCATGTGTAGATGGGAAATAATTTAAAGGCAAAGTCAAAGAGAAGAGTCAAAACTAAGAAAAGTTATAAATCTAGCCAAAAGACTAAATCTTAACTTAAACATAAAAGAGCAATATGAAATAAAAGTAGTTGTCATCATTGCCACCAAGCTAGACATTACAAATGTAATTTCTCTCTTTACCTTGAAGAACAGAAGAAGTAGAAGGGGATAGAGATCTTCACTTCAATTATATATGTTATAGAGGCAAAATTATCTACTTCTTCGTCATGAGTATTGGATATTTAATGTGGATATTGTTGGTATGTATGCCCAGAGAGCCAATCATGTGATGATTTTAATGTGGCTCAATATAATTGATTTAATAATAATAAAAGGCAATTATTTTTATTCGGTTTTATTCAGTTACGAGATAATGATATAACATAATAAATGTCTAAAGAATGATATTACTCAATGACATATATCTTCATGTTGAGGGCTTGAATAATGACATCATATGTATGATAAGATTACATACATTTTTGTTATGTCCCTGGTTAGATGATAATGTGGAAGAAAAATAGACAACAGTAATACATAAGACTAGAATATGTGTTGACTGATGACATAATCTCATTAGTCATGATAAGGGATATTAAGTCAAATACATAGGTCTTGTTAAAGAACAGTGTACTGGATAGACCCACCCTGGGAGTGATACATGGAACCATTGAATGGTAGTCAGAATCAGATCTCAAAGTGATAGTGGTGATTGTGGTTCTTAGACCTAAAGTCACTACACTCACCACATATTGTTCAATATGCATTGACAGCATCCAACGTGAACTTGAATAAGGGTTACCATATAGGTGAAGTTTGGGTATGTTGTGACACATGGGGATTGAGTGTGAGTGATGTAGATGGGATTTGTCCCTCCTATTGGAGTTGATATCTTGGCTACTTGATAAGCAAGATTGAGAAATGCATGGTCATGCTCGTGTGAGTCAATATGTGATATTGAGCTCACTTGTATCTCAATAGTTTTCTCTAGTTTAAGAAACATGGATTGAATATTGATAGGATTATGATTCCATGCCTTGAGTTCAATCTCGATATCAGAGACAAAGAAACTATACGATCACTATAACACTAATCATGCATTATAGGTTGAAGCAGTTCTCCAACTTTCCAATTAATTGGGTAGCAATGATGTGTTTCTAGATACCCCCACTAGTATAGATACTACCTTTAACATCGGTTAAAATGGACTTTTAATGTTGGTTTCAAAGTGACACCCAAGTGGGCGATAGTACAGGTAGAAGCCTACGACATTGGTTCCAAAACTGACGACGTAGATCCGGTCCCGATTGCAACTGAAAAAGAACTCACATTGGCAGGATCCATAGTTTTCAGTTATGTAAATAAAACTGACGCCTATCCTGGCACGTTGTTGTCGGTTATTTATGTAAAATTGACGACTTAATCCTTTTTCAAACAAAAAATTGTTTGGTTTGTAGTCGGTTCTATGTAAAAATAGACAATACAGACACAAATTATCGTCGGTCCTAGTTCACAAATCGACGCCTATGTCAAGACATAGTCGTCGATTTCTTATATAAAACTAACGACGTATACTTTTACTGAAGATCATTATAAATAACCGACGACTAAGTTTTTTTAAAATACCAACTATTAGGCCTATTGACTGGCTGGTCAGCAGGATGTTGAACCTGCAGTTCAGTTCTGAACTGTAGGTTTACAGCATCTTGGGATTTCATCCTAATAATAGGCCACAAACTTGCAATAACAAGATGATCAAGACATGTAGAAACCTACAGTTCCATTCATTTATATATACATCATGTGATTCACACACATGTGAAACACAATTAATTAATTCACATGATTCATACACATATAAAACATGTAGTTCCATTCATTCATCAATTTTTACATTCACACATATGTAGAAATCTACAGTTCCATTCATTTCATCCATTTTCACATTCACACACATGTAGAAGCACATTCATTCATTAATCTTCACATTGACACACATGTACATAGATCAATTTTCAGTAAGACAATTCAAAAAAATCATTCACAAATGTATATATAAGCACCACATACATACAAAAATAATGACACCAAAGTTTAGAAATGTCATTCTTTATATTAGTACCACAATCATAATCAAAAATTGCCTCCCCATCAAAGGCTTTTTCCCATTGTTCCCTTATATCATCTAATTGTTCTATCGTATATAGCATATGTACATCTAATAGCTTTCCCCTGTAATGAAGTCACTAGTTTTAAACACCTGCAAAGAGGATGACAGATATATATAATTAATAAGTTTGATATTTTCATATTATCTAATGAAACTATATATACTTATGATGATCAAGACTATATACTACATGTTCTATGTTTTCGATGTCTTATTTCACATATCTAACAATCATGTCCATATACTGTATCATGTAGTACGCACATGCCCAACCATTGTCTTGTACAACACACTTTAAATTTCAACATACAAAATGTTAATAAATAAAAATAGGCATAGTTCATGTAAATAAAATATGCATTGGAGTCAGAAAACTACATCACATTCTTCCAAACTATCACTTTATTTTTCTTATCCACATTTCCTCCAACATTTTTGAAATCTTTAAAAGCCCTATATGTTAATGTAACACATTAAATTGCATTAGTAAATAGTCATGTAATAATAGATGCTAACGGATATAAATATAAAAAAAACATTTATAATGGCATCTTCAGATTGTGTCCTGAATGGCCTAATTTGTTCCCCTTAGAATCAAGATAATAAATATTCATCATCTCGGGGACAGCAGCCAGTAACTCCCAATGCTCACCTCTAGTGATAAGAAAGTAAAAATATATATAATTCAAAATCTACAATGAAATGTAATTTTCTTAAGTCAAAAATATAAGCAAAGTAAACTTACCCAACATTATATGGAGCTATTATCATGCTCTTTTTCTTTTCACCAAAATATTTAAAAGAGATAGAGCAATATAAGGTAATTGATGTAGGGTCTTCATTTACAAAATTGATCAAGGATGGAACTAGAAATCCTACACGAGTCATTTCAAAATCATTACAAAACCTATGTAAGTGGTTGCAAAACATATATTATGTATGCATTAACATATAAGAAAATAGATCTCCATATATAAAATGAGGTATATATATATATAAATAAGATCTCACCATATCCATAGTTCTATCATAGATGAATTTAGCCAAGCATAATGGAACAAATCCAAAATATCTTCTAGAAGTATATTATTATTGTATGATGGGCTTATAGCATCCTCCTCCATAGAAATAACAATAGGTGAAGTTTTGGAATGTTCACCGATCCATATTGCCAAACACCTGCAATGAGGACCTATCGAGTTGTATAGGTCCTTTGGAAGCCAACTAGGTACTTGAGGAAGAGGTGGAGGTGGAGGTGGAGGTGGACGAGTTGTAGTGGGTTTCTTCCCTTTGTCCTGCATATATAATTTCATATCAATTGTCATATATATACATATACCAATTAACTTAATGTAAATGTACCATACATGATCAATATAGATGAATCTCGCTTTGGGCCACAAGACCACTCCGCCTTCTGCTTCACCAAGCGTGTCAGCATCTGGGTGGGCATATGGCAATGGATGCTACCTCCAAGTGGGGAAGACAAGCATCGAGCTCACATGAACCGCACCATTGGGTATTGGAGTGCCATGAATCGTGTGCCCTGGAAGGAGTGGGTAAGCATCACCCTCTGCAATGATAAATTCTTTCAATTTTAGACGGTATGGCCTCAACTCCTACAAATTTACATAGAGTATGTTATATACATACATAAACATATCATCTTTAAAAGACTAGCTATTATGTCATAAAAATACTTATAGTGGGTGTGCTAGGTGGTGGGTCTACATGATTACTCCCAACCACCTCTACAAGATCACTCCCAACCACCTCTATTGTCAGGGAAGAGCGGTGCGCCATAGGTACTGTCAGAGTGGCAGCCTGAGACGCATGTCACTTGCTCAATGCTTCCTGGACTCTCTTATCAACTAACTCATCTACTATTTTATCAACTAACTAATATACCTATACATGTCCAAAAGAAATGATTTTTTATTCTTGAATTCCCTTTCAAATAACATTCTAAAAAAAGAATAGGTTACCTCACCTTTTGAAGTCCCCCTTTTTGGATATGTTTACACTGTGATGCCCAAAGAAAGCTCTTAGGCCCACTCCAGCACCCGCAGCCCTAACATGTCTAGGATGCTCTGGGTTACCGAGAGCAACTGTCAATTCATCTATTGTGCCCTCAGGGATGAATGATCCTTGCTTCCTCTACTCGTGAAGATCCCACTAATCATTATCAATAGAAATTGGTAAGTAAACATAACAATCATCAACACTAATTGTTCTGAGAGTTGCATTTTACCATTTTTGCAGCCACCTCAGTAGTTGCAGGGTTGGTCATATCTCCTTTTTTAATTTGCGTCCCAACTATCCACACATCATGGTGATGCATAGGTGCGGGAGTAGTAGAGGACTCAGTAGTCTCAGCAGTAGAATCATTAGGTTGTTGAATGGAAGACGTTTGTAGTTTTTGGAAAAGGGCTGCATATCCACCTGGACCCATCATGTGGTCATGCGCATTCAGTGAACGCCTTGCTCTTTGAGCATCGATGATAGCCTTTTTTGTAAGCACATTGAATTGGTGAGTAACAATTAAGGTCAATCGTGAATAGGTGAATTGGGAGTGACTCTTAATACCTTGAATTCATCAGTATTTCTCTTGGCAACAAATGCCTCCCACTCAGTCGGGTCCAAGTAGTTCCATTGCTCAAGGGTTCACTTCTTCATCTTATCATCCTCATGTATGTATTGTCATTTGAGAGTTGTCCTATAGTTCCTTAGGACCCTCCCACAGTGCTACATCACCTTTTTATGATGTAGGCTTTCATCCATTTCAAATATACTCTACAAAATTTCATATATTTAATTGATTACTCTAAAAATAGAATTGTAAATAACTTTAAAAATAGAATCACAAATGATAATATCTCACACATAGTTCTTTCCATACTAAGTCTTTCTTTCCTTTAGGAACTATAAGACAAGATTCAACATTTACACTACAATGGCTATGAGTAAGAACCCCAAGATATGAAACAAACGAGCTACGGTTCATTCCAACTAGATTTCTTGCATGATCAAAATCCACAAGTAATTTTGGTCCATTGCCCCTTTGTTGCAGTAACTTTGTAACGAACTCAAATCTAGGTATCACATCTTTTTTCTATTTTCCAAAAAAAAATATTAAATCCTATTTTCCTTAAACTTTGTTGAGAGTAATTTTCGACCATGATAATAATCTTGGGGTAGTTTTGACTTTGTATCACCACCCATTCACATAATCATTCGTGGGTGTGACATTGAGAAATTTTGGAAATTTAATTCGCATATTGTGGAAAAATCGTACATAATGTTAAGTTTGAAGCTAGATCTGATGAAATATCTCTTTTTTACCCTAGAGAGAGTTTTAGTGGGGAGAACTATACAAAAACCATCCTTTTATAATAGAAAATGAGTTATCCTTTTAATAGGCGATTTAACATTCATTTGTTAGCAATAGTGCCTAGCCAGTTAATAATGGGCTTTTGAGGTCAGGATCATACTCTTTGATTGGCTTAATAGCCGGTCTAAAAACTTGAGAGTTCAAAGGAGGTTAAATGCACATTTTAATTATCTAAGAGAGAAACATACAATGTTAGCATTAATATTTTGACTTCAATTTTTCACGTTGGTCTTGACATAAGAGAATACCGCGTACCTACCACTTCGGTAATGTATTGCTGAGGAGATAACTTGATCTGACAGACCAGAAAGTGAGAAGAGCTTTAGTGTCATCTCCAGCAACAGTCGCGCGCAGGCGTTACACTGCGCCGACGCCGACGAGAGACTTTCCGCTGATCGCACGCGTTTTGTGCCTTAATTGCTCGCGTTTTCACTGGTAGCCGTTTTGGGAGATCAAGTCGACCAAATGGAACCCTCGCTTGAGTCCTGGGGTGCCCTAAGCGTCAAACGCCTAACCGGCTGCCTCCGTTCTTGCCCAAAACGCCTCACCGCCCTACCTTTTTAGATCCCATTTCCACGGGATCGTCCACGAGGGAGAAATGACTCCTCCTTTAGAGTTTTCTCTACCCAATTTCTTCCAAACGCCACTATCTTTTCGCACCAGAACCATCATCGTCCCGTCAAGGATGCAGAAGTAGTTCCACTTTGCTTGCCCTTAGATCAATTGGAGGTAAGGACACCATCTCTGGCCCCTATGCTTTCGTTCTTCATCTTCAGTTCGCACTGGGATTGCCCCACCTTCTGGGATGACGAAGGTCCCCTGTTTCCCAGGTATATGCTCTTGCAGCGAGAAGTATGGTGCAGTCTGATCTTCATCTCCGTTTGTTAGACCCAATGTCAATTTGTGCAAAGGCTTTGACCGACCCTTGTTTTGGTCTCGTTTCCATTGCGATTTCATTCGTGCGATTCCACTTTTTTTTCATGCCGATCCGTGACCAGTTGCCGGCGGAACTCGGCACTGTTGGAGACCGATGGTTATGCCCGGCCCTTGCAGGGTAGTGAGACTGATCCACTGATCCTGGGAAACAAAGTTATCCGATTAATTTACATTCAACCTGCAGTCTGTCGCGACTCAACACCAGAGATTTTCCAAGTCCTGGTCTTATTCTCTGTGTGTGACGGACCTGGCCACGCTGGCATGAACCGGTTGTGTGTATCTTATGAACCTTGCTTCCAAAGTCGGTAGTGCCTTTCTTTCAATCGGAACTCATCCTCATTACAAAATCAACGAATTTCCTTCATCTTTTGTACCGAGCTAGGAGCTCATGACTGCAACAGTGATTCCAGTGAGTCAAGTAGGAGGATAGCTGCTTGCATGATGTATTGTTAATCGGGAATTCACCCCAGGAGGGAGTGCAACACTTGGAGGTTACTCCGGCAACGAACGCAAGGAGACAAATTTCCTTAATCGAAATGACTGCCTGATCGCGATTCCATTTGGGGAGGTTGGAGAATGGTATTCGTTGTTATTCTTTGACTCGTACAGTTGATAATCCCAGCACTTTGCCTGATTTGTTAAATTAGTAAGTAATCCACGGAAGATCATAGAAACGTTATGGGTATGGGTGTTTTCAAAATCAATTGAATTTTTGGTTTTTAGTATAGACTTATGGACCCAATCGTGAGAATTGAAGGAAAGTGTGTAGTAGATTAATTATTTCATGAGGAACAATATTAACTATAAGTATAATTTTATTGTTAGGTGATGTTAATCTCGGTTAAAAACTAGGTGATCATTTAATTAAACAAGACCGAAGGTATGTACTCCTTCCTATTTATAATTGGGCATTTATGTGACTAAATTTTCCCCTAATGAGGCATCTTTTGAAATACTTACTCTTATTCCATTTGTTGGACAGTTCATATACTTTCGGTTGATTATTCTTTTGAAATTATTATCATATTGAATTGGGTTAATGACCCCATGTGTGATTGTGCTTAAATCATGCCGCATGCTTGTGAAAGTTATATCTTTCCACTCTATTTATGCATGTTAGATAATTCGACTAGTTTAACTACCGTAGACGCTTATGCGTAACTATTAGGGCGCGTCTATTTCTGCCCGGGGTGCGTCTTTCCACCTCTTTTTATACAGGGGCGCGTCTACTTCCGCCTAGGGTGCGTCTACTTCCACCCATTTTACTTAGGTCATTGACTCAGTGGTGTCATGGCCCTACCTTAGTTACTTTAGTCAAATATATCTACATGTGAAATTATTATGATTGTTGTGATATTGTGAATGGTTAATGGCAAGGTGTATTATTTCACTTGTTTATTTATATGCCTCATTCTTTTGGAAATTCCTTCTTTTGGTACTTCTCATTGAAACTTACCTAGCTTTAATGGCCCTTTTTTTATGGGAAAATCTTACTTTACTTTTTAATGCCCTAGTTAATATTCTAATGTACATACTCAGCTTTTGCTAATACATATCTTGTTTTCCCATTCTTTTGGGTGTTCCCTCCACCCAGGTGTAGGTGCTTTACAAGGAAGAGACTCAGGATGACTGTGAGCTAATTGGTGGATATGAGGACAACTTGGGTTAGCCTTGTTACCCTCTGCATATGGGATCATGTGTATATACATGTAGTATTTTCATTCTTTGTACCACCCTTAGGGTGAGAAAGTTATGTACATGGGCATATTTTGTAACTTTGTAAATAGTAATGTTTTCCACTGCTTAATTATTTCATGGCTCATGTTTTTACCATTGAGTGGGCCCTCTATCGGGTCCCACTCTTTACAAACTTGTTCATCATAGTGATGCCCCTAATTTTTACATTTTTTATGTTGTTCATCAAGTGGCACAAGGTTTTCAGGTGGTACATCCTCAACCTAAAAATTGACAAAAAAAGACATATAGGATATAACTTATAAATGGACATATATATAGCTAGATATAGGATATATTGTAAAACTTACATTGTGAGGTGGTGCCTCACCCTCATGGTAATCATCAACACGATCATCATGTTTATGGTCAGCCATCTGACAGTGTCATATAAAAAAAAAATCAAACATTTAACATTTAACATAACTAGAAATTAATATAACATTGTAAAGTTCACATTGATCTAACATTCAAAAAGTAAAAACATTTAACAAATAAAAACATGCCTCTAATATTGAGATCTTTTATCAATTAACATTCCTTTGGTGTGATCTTTGCGAACATATAAGTCATTGTTATCTTCAATATTTGGTGTTGGCAACTTATCATAGTAGTCTTCTTCGTCTATAGGATCTTCAATTAACTGTCTTTTACCATGAAGAACAACTGACCATTTTTCATTTGCAGGATCATCGATATAAAATACTTGTTTCACCTATGATGCCAATATGAATGGTTCACCCTTCTCGCCAATCTTTTCAAAATTCACAAATTTGAAACCCAATTTGTTTACTATAACTCCTTTGGTGTTATCAACCCAATTACACTTAAAGAGCAGAATTTTGAAATCTACGTAATCAAACTCTCATATGTCTTCAATGACATCGTAATGTGACATTTTAGCTTCACGTGGACTCTTATCTTTTGCACTAGAAAAAAACAATGACGATGCTTGAAGGGTGACCCCACTATTTTGAATGACGCTTTTATCATCTTGAAGATTTGTGTGATATGAGAACCCATTTATGTCAATCCCTTCATAAGACATAACATTCATTTTTAGTTTAAAGGGGAGGCATTTGATATTTTTAGCAATATTATTTGGTGTTTGAGATAGTTGATGTAAGACTTTATCTTCAAACCACTTAATAAATGTCTTGTTATGCTCTCTAGCAAGCCACATTAAATTGGTTCGAGGATATTGTTTCTTGATGAAATTGGTATGTTCCATGATATAAATACTCAATTCGTCAATGTTTTATAAAATATACATGTGAGCTTGTTCCAACAACTCACCACTGATTACTTTCATTTGTGCTCCTAAAGTCCCTTTGCCAAAATAATCCTCAATATTCTTGTCATTTAAAGGAGTGTCATTACCACTCAGAAAGTCATTGCAAAAATCTATAATCTTTCTCGTCACATAACCCTCAATAATACTCCCTTCAAGCCGATAATTGTTTTGAACATCACCTTTAAAAATGCTCATGTATCGTTCAAAAGGATACATCCAATGCAAGAAAAATGGTCCCAACATTTTCACTTCCCTAACCAAGCGGACAACAAGATGTACCATGATATCAAATAATGAAGGAGGAAAATACATCTCAAGCTGACATAGGGTAACAACCACTTCTCTTTGCATCTTATCGAGATTCTCAGGATCAATAACTTTATTGCACATAATGTTGAAGAAGAAACAAAGTCTAGTGATTGCAACCTTAGATGCTTCGGCAGTATAGATTGAATTGCCACAGGCAATATTTGTTGCATTAGAGTGTGACAATCATGAGATTTAAGACCTATCAGCTTCAGATCTTTCATTGATACCAATCTATGGATGTTGGAAGAGTAATCGTGTGGTACCTTAACATTAACCAAGCACTCACAAAAAGTTTTCTTCTCCTTTCAAGAGAATGTGTAACAAGCAGGAGGTAAATATGTTCTCCAATCACTACTAACTACTTCTGTTAATTTTTTCCTTATTCCCATTTCACGTAGGTCCATTCCGGATTTTATACCATTTTTACTCTTACCTGGTATATTCAATAGAGTATCAATGACGCTATCACAGATATTTCTCTCAACACGCATGACATCAATACAATGTCTAACTGCCAAAGAACTCCAATAAGGAAGATCCCAAAATATGGACTTCTTCTTCAATAAAGATTTGTCGCTTTGTGTGGGGATGGTACATTGTGATCTCTTACCAAATTCATTGACAAAGTATTTAACTCTTTCATAAACAACCTCCCCTGGTATAGGTTTAGGGGCACTTTGTTCCTCATTGCATCCATTGAATGCTTTGTGTAACCTTTAATACGGATGGAATTTTGGAAGAAACCTTTGATGACCAAGATCTATAGTTTTGCCGCCATGTTTTGGTCATATGGAATCAGTGTTCTCTTCACACATTGGGCACTCTTCGGATCCTTTTACACTGTATCTAGACAATTCCCAAATGTTGGAAAGTCATTAATAGTGCAAAATATGGCATGCAAACGAAATGTCTCTCTACATGAAGTATCATCGATCATCACACATTCACCCTAGAGTTTCTTTAAGTCATCAATCAGAGGTTCAAGATAAACATCAATGTCATTTCCAGGTTGTTTAAGGCATGATATCAACAACGACAGCATAACGTACTTATTTTTCATACACAACTAGGGAGGAAGATTATATATAACAAGCATAATATGCCAAGTGCTATGTTGGCTACTCAATGTATCGTACGGAATCATCCCATCAGTACAAAGCCTATGTCTTAGATTCTTGACTTCTTCACCAAATTCAGGGTACAATAAATCAATCTTCTTCCACTGTGGGGAATCAGACGCATGGCGTAGGATCCCATCATTATTTTTCTTAACCTCTACATTGCACCTTAAATTCTCCACATCTATTGGATTTGAAAACAAGCGTTGAAACCATGATATTATAGGTAGATACCATATCACCTTGGTAGGAGAGTTGTTTTTGGACTTCCCCGAAGTCATCATTTTATACCTTGACACCCCACATTTTGGACAATCTTTCAAATCCACATAGTCCTTTTAAAATAATTAGACCTGTCAAATTGGGTCAAAATCCGCGGGCGCCCATGGGTCGACCCGTTTAAGTTGGGTTTGGGTGGCAAAATTTGCCACGCGCTGAAAATCACCCAAACCCATACCCACCCGTTTATTAAGCGGGTTTCGCGGGTGATCCGCGGGCACCCACGGGTGACCCAGTTAATTGAAGTAAATATATTCATATACATAATATACACATACACCTATTAAAAGATGTTGCTTGTTTTGTACAACTTAATTATTTACCTTTACCAACAACAATTGTATTCTCTTTATTTTGTGTTTGTAATAGGCAATAACAAGTACTTGTAATATTAGGAATGCCTAATGTTACATGACAAAATTATGTATTTGTTGTGATATTTATCTATGAAAACTACATCGATTTTCCTAATTTATATCAACATACAACTAGCTGCTACTTTTTCATATATCAAAAACTAATGGAATAGTTTGACTTCAAACATAGTAGTTGGTTGGTTCTTTTGCACTATATTTGACATAAAAACAATAGTTACAAGTTGTTTCAAATGTTGTTTTTAGTGTTAAAGAAAGCAACTAGTAACTTATTGTTGATTGTACACATTTTATATGGGCATCCGCGGGCAACCCGCAACCCGCTGGGTCGGGTTTGGGTGTGCTTTTCTTCCACCCGTTTAGAAGTGTATCTTTTTGACCCGCACCCGCCAGATCTGCACCCGCAATGACCCAACCCAAACCCAACCCACCCACCCGTTTGACAGGTATAAAAATAATACATAATCATTCAGGAATGGATGTATCTTCTTAGCCTCCATTCCCTTTGGGCATAATATTTTCTTTAACTCATATGTTGAGCTTGGAAGCTCATTTCCTTCAGGAAGAATTTCTTTCAACAAAGACAACAATGATGTGAAGATTTTGTCGCTCCATCTATTGTTAGCCTTCAGACTATACAATCTCAACACAACACTCAACTTCGTAAACTTAGTACAACCTATGTATAATGGTCTCTCAGCATCATGCACAATGTTCCTAAATAAGAAAGTTGGATTACTGTGCTCTACCCCACAATTATCCAGCATCACATTAACAATGTCTATCGGAATCAGTTCGTCCACATCTACTTCATCGGTGGCAATTTCTTGTTCAACATAAGCACTTCTATTGACATCTACTGATCTCATGTTTGAAATATCTTCGTGATAGTACCATTTTTTATAGTCTTGTACAACCCCATTGCACATGACATGACTTTTGATTTCATTACCAGTGCTAACTTTCAAGTTGTTACCACAATGCCTACATGGACAATAGAACCTATCTCCAGGTTGTTTCCAATGTTCCTCTGCAAATCTAATAAACTGACCAAGACCAGTAATAAACGGTGGGGTGTAGTGATTTGGAATGGACATCCATGATCTATCCATTCTATGATCACAGAGAAAACAAGTATTAGGGTTTAAGGTTTACACATTAAGTTAAGGATTTACATATAGATTAGGGTTAATTGTTTTACATTTAGGGATAAGGATTTAAAGATTAGGGTTTAGGGTTAAAAGATTAGGGTTTAGGGTTTAGTAATGATTGTGTGTACCACCTATCCCATTCTTGAACACCTAATCTCACTAGTAAGTGTATAATGTATATTCAGAATTCAAGAAAATTTCAGCAGTATTTCCCCGTGGTTCTCCAAGTACACCAATGTGCATGGGAAAATGACCACCAACATATGTACTTAGAGAAAAAATGGGAAAGTGCTAACGAAACATCATGAAAATCGAATATAGATTATACACTTACATCCTAAGTGAGATGAAGTGTTCAAGAACAGTCCCAAACCGGGGACTATCTAAGATTTACTCCTAATGAGTAAATCTTGGACAGGTTTCTAGGCCAACAAAATGCATGTATGTTGTCATTCCTATACCCACGATCCTAGTTTCATGATTCATATCCTAGGTTTTATGTAACATCATTTAATTTAATTCATTCTTCCATTTGGATTTGTTACTCAAGTGAGAAAGAAAACATTAATATTAATTAAGAGAACTAGATTAGGCACCTTGATTTGAGTTGATTTACAACAACAACATCTGGTAATATGAATCATACCCTAGTCTAGGTACCATATTTTAACATTGATTTCAACATCACCAATGTATATGTGTGTGTGTCATCAAGGAATAAATTATTCATGACCTTGGGAGGGAGAGATGACCTAAGGTAAACTAGAAATTAAGGTCAACAAACTAGAAGGCAAATTACACTAACTAAGATATAGAAATTCTAATTATATAACACTAATCAATGTAAGAGAAATAAATAACTAGCCATAAAAATAGTGATTCACTTTCAATAAGGTAACTAGAATATGGGGTTGTTGTTTTGGTGATAAGTAACCTTAACCATGTTTAAGGTCCATATTCATGAGCATACATCCAATAATTAAGCAATGAAACAAAATAACAAGGAGTAAAGTAGACTATGAATCATATCATATTAGTTGGCCATGGGTGACATGGTGTAAGGGAATCTCTTACCTAGCAGTAGGGAAAGCAGCAGGTGCCTAATCTCACTAGTAGAAGATCCAACCCAAGCTCACTAGGTTTGGCATCCTCAAGGTTCAAGGCCAGTAGTAGGGGAAGCAGGTGCGGTAGCAGTACGGGAAGCAGGCGGCGGATAGCTCAAGCGCCCAAGGTTCGTCGTCTTCCCAAAGTGAATGGCGGCGGCGGCACAGCTCCAACTAGTGACAGCGCAGCTCCAGCTGGCGGCGAGTAGCTCCAGCAATGAAATCAAATGAAGTCGCAGCTCCGTCGGCGAGGAAGAGTTGAGGTCCCAACGGCAGCGGCTAGTGGAGGAAGAACAACGGTAGCGGCGGTGAGTGGAGGAAGACCAACGGAATCACCAGAATTACCAGAGACCTAGTGAAATCGTGATAAAATAGAGAATGGGGAAGAGTCTATTTCGCACGGGTGCTATTAAGTTCAAAGTTGTTGGTTCACTTAAAAAATAAATTGTCTCACAAAGGATGATTAGTTTTCAATTATTTTATACAGCCAACGACTAATGAGCGGATAAATTTTTCTATAGAGACTTGATGCCAAACATTTTTCGTCAATTTTAGCGAAAATAGACACCGTTCTGAAAATTTTGGAGGCAATTATTTTCCCCTAGAAAATTGTATTTCAAGAGTAACTTTAGACGTCGGTTTCCTTGACAGTAAACTGACGTTAAAGTAAAATCGGTACCTGTGTATTTTCTTAATCGGAAAGACTTCACATATGGTGACGGTTGTCATATAGAACCGACGTCATTGTGGCTTGGCATCGGTTTATTTTATGTAACTGATGCTATAAAATGTGGCGTTATAGGTCATTTTTGTACTAGTGCGCTCATTGCTTGTGACGTCATAAATTAGTTATGGACATTCACTGTCAACGTAACTTAGGACCTATAGGGTCACATGCATAGGATGCACCTATAATATGAGTTTATTCATGAATAAAGTTTAACTTGATTACTAAAGTATATGGGCATTCAATTTAAACAACACTATCTGAAAACTAGGTGACCAGGAATGTGAGTTGACCGACTCAAGTTTTGAGTCAACTGACCCAAGTGTCGAGTTAATTTAAACAACATTGGTTGTACATTGGTTGAACTAGAATGTGAATCAACTGGTTCAGGATGTGAACCGACCAGATCAAAATGTGAGTCGACCGATTCAGAATGTGAATCGACCACTTGAGTGATCAGTAAGAATGGATTAAGGATTGATGTTGATGTCATGATGTGCATTAATCATCACATTGAAAGCCAATATATTTGTGAATAGGAAATAAAGTGAATCAGCCAATTCAAGTGTTGATTTGACTAATTCACATGTGAACCACCCGATTCAAATTTGAACCAACCGTTTTATGATCCGTAGTAGTCAGAAATTTGTGAAAATACATCTCTTTGACTCCCAGTTGATCTGGAAACTCTGACCCTAGCCCTCTTATAAATAAAGGGGTAGTCAAGGCTTTTCTAAGACATAACTAATGCTGACAAATGTTGTCATCTAACAGTTGTGGCAACATTAGATCCCAAAGCAAGTCTTGCCCGTAAAAGGGAGAGACAGCTACGGAGAACAAGTCGGTACTAGCATATTGACATCGAAGGGACAAACTCCTTCATATTGGCTCTAGCAAAGCACAACAAGGAGTTCTCAGTGGTCTGTGTGGACTACGTAGAGGTCTGGAGGTCATCACCCCATCACACTAGAAGAACAATGTCAACTTCTATTTATGGTACTGTACAAGGAGACCTTTGCTAACGACTGTTCGAGTACTACTTGAAGAAGAAGCACGAAGTTGTGAGGAATGTCACTAGACTTGCTCCTAGACTAGGTATATACCTCTCAAAACCTCTTTCCTAAATACATCATTATTGACACGATATGCTGGCTTGGGTTTTGTGCATAAATTTTTATTTTTGCCACCTTATCTACTGCCCAATTTCCTAACAATGGTATCAGAGCCATATCAATTTATGGTGTAATGGGATTTAAATTGATCTGATGGGATTTATTTTATTGAATATGATGTGAATATTAAAATAATTAATGTGCATATCTGATTAAATACCACTAACGATTCCAAATATATATATATATATATATATATATATATGATATGATATATATGCAATCAATATGTGTTGCCTTAAAATCATTTTGATAGTAGATGTATGTGTGGTTATGGACAATACTCCTTGCGGATGTGTGTGCATGGTTGATTGGTTTTATTTCTATCTTTTATTTGGTTTGCATATTGAGCCTCTCTCTTTCTCTCTAAATGTAAATTAATGCTCTCCTCCCTATACTCCCCTCGAATTTAACTTGAGATTTCACTTTTATAATGTAATAAGTTAATAAGAATAGGATAGTTTTAATTTTATATTTTGGAAAAGAGAAGATGTTCTACACCAGGTGAGATGACTGACTGGGAAGTCGAGTAAATCAACCAGAGGACCAAGGAGGCTAGACGATAGTAGGATCAAATTGATTAGCTGGAGGCCCAACTGATCGAATGGTGGATTCTAGTCAACCGCATGAGCTAGAATCATTCAACCAACCGATGGAAGCCAAATGACCAACCAACTGACTAGAGGGTCCTGCCGATCGAATGGCCTATTCCAGCAACATATTTCCCAGAACAGGTTACTACATGAGATGTATAACCTTAGGTGATAGCAATTCTTTATGGCTCAAGGAATTCCATTAGTATGGTCATAACCATCGTATGTATGTTTTATGATTGCATGTTTCATTTTTGGATATGGTGTATACAATACATAATTATGTGGTGATTGGATGTGTATATATATTTATCTATAAAATTTGTCAAGAAATATTAAGTTTTAGATGTTTTCCATAAGCAGCACACATAAAAATCTTGATCAACTAGCGTAGGTTATGCCAAAGTGTGGTGCATCGTCTATCTCATGGAGGTGTGATGATAGATATGTGGCTCTACCAAAGCAGGGTGCATATTCTATTATGTTGTCTTTTGTGCCAGGTTTAACTAGGTGGCCTTAATGAGATTAAGTGCCTAGAAGCATAAAGATGGATTATGACAAGGAGTTGTGCACCCCATATATCAAAGAGTTTTATATAGATACAATTGGTAAAAGCTTCCAACCTAAATAGTCAAGTTGTGGGTGATCGGCCAAAGTTGACTCATGATTTGATGAAATATTGATCTTGGATCACTAGAAGGTTTTATGCTACAATTTTCTGACTTTGATAGTGAGGGTTGTCAATTTTAACAAAATAGTGGGAGCAAAAATTAATTAAAGACCTAATTAATATCATCAATATTATCAAATCAAATCAAAAAGTGTTTTAAAAAATTAATGGAAAACACACTATCATAGTGATCGGTCATTGAGAAGGAAAAACTAAATGGGATAAACTATCATAACTAGTTTAGGACTTTGACAAGTGTTCCCAATCATGAGTGCCAGATCTGTGTCCTTGAAACAACAGTGCCAAAGGAACCCACTCCAAATGTGCCCAAGGATGAAAATGATGCTTAGTAGAAGCATGCCAATGATATCAGAGACATAAAAAAACCTTATGTTGAGTTGTATGAACTATGAGTTGCAATAATAGCATGAAAATATGGACATTCTCAAGACTGTAACACATCTTAAGAATAATGTAAAGAAGAAAAAAAGGTATAATGTCTCTAAAGTATTGTTTGAGTGCAAAATAACAAAGGGATATCTAGTGGAGCCCCATGTGCTCAATATTGTTGGGCACGTGGAACATCTAGAGAAATTGGGATTTTCTTTAGGTCAATAGTTGGCCACAGATATGATTCTACACTCATTGTTAGAATCATATAGCCAGTTTATAGAGTGATATCACTTGAGTAATTGGCTAAACTGTTGTCTAAATTTCATGGCATGTTGAGAAATATCAAAGCATAAATGAAGAAGGACAAATCTATGATGATGATTAGTGGAATGGAGTCCAAGGGCAAAGTCAAGGCCAAGAAATGTTCTGAGGCTAAGCTAAAGTCCAAGTATCCTGCACTCAAGGTAAGGAGAGGAGTACGTGTAAAAGAAATATCTCCCTTTCACATAAAGAAAGTGAGGAAGGTGAAGCAAGGGATAGAGATCTCTACTTTAGGTATATATGTAATTGAGATTAACTTCGATACTTCATCATCTTGGGTATTGGATAACGGATGTGGATCACACATTTTCTCAAATGTGAAGGCTTTGAAAAGAAGTAGACATTTGAGCAAAGATGAGGTTGAATGGTGTGTTGCTAATGGAGCAAGAGTTGTTGGCAGTGCAGTTGGAACCTATGAGTTATCTCTGCCAAATGGTCTTGTAAGAGTTAGAGAATTGCTATTATGTACCTTCCATTGATAGGAACATCGTGTCTGTATCTTTCTTGGAGAAAAATGGATTCGATTTCTTATAAAGAATGGTCGATGTTCTATTAGTAAAGATGAGATCTTTTATTGAAGTTTCCCAATGTCTTATGGTCTTTACTTGATAGATCTAGAGACAAGCGTGTATAACATAAATACCTAAAGACTAAAGCTTGATAACTCAAACCAAACATACCTTTGACATTGTTATCTAGGTCACATAAATGAGAAACTCATTTCTAGACTCCATAAAGATGGTTATCTGGACTCTTTTGATTTCAAATCCATAGAGACATTTGAGTCTTATTTGTTGGGCAAGATGACAAAGGTTCCTTTTTTTATAAGAGTGAGAGGGAAAGTGATCTATTAGGACTCATACATATTGATGTTTGTGGCCCTTTTAGAACCATTGGGGAATCTCAAGTTCCTCATGTAACACAAGAATCTTGTAGATCTAGTAGGACACGCCTTGAGCCTGAAATATTTGGTTATCTTATGACTCAAGAAGGCAATGAGTTGGTCATAGATGATGAGCCAACAACTTATCTAGAAATTTGTTGAGGAATCAGAGTCTGAGAAATGGCTTGAGGCCGTGATATCTAAGACGGAATCCATGCATACCAATAAGGTATGGACCTTGGTGGATCCACCTGAATAGATAAAACTCTTAGGGTGCAAGTGGGTATATAAGAAGAAGAATGACATGGATGGCAATGTACAAACCTATAAGGGTAGATTGGTTGCAAAAGGTTTCAAACAAGTTCAGCGTGTTGACTATGATGAAACTTTTTCACCAGTTGCCATGGTTAAGTCCATCAAGATCATACTAGTCATTGCAAATTATTATGAGTAAGAGATTTGGCATATGGATGTTAAAACTACTTTCCTTAATGGGAATCTTATTGATGATGTTTACATGACACAACCTGAGGGTTTTATAAATCTAAAGGAATCCAATAAAGTATGAAAGCTACGAAGGTCAATCAATGGATTGAAGTAAGCATCTTGGAGTTGGAATGTTCAGTTTGGCTAGACAGTGAAAGAGTTTGGCTTTAGGCAAAATGAAGATGAACCTTGTTTTTACCAGAAGGTTAGTGGGAGCATTGTTGTATTCCTCATATTGTATGTAGATGACATAGTATTTATGGGAAACGATATCCCTACTTTACATATGGTAAAGAATTGGTTGGGAAGTACCTTCGCTATGAAGGATTTATGGGAAGCATCATATATCTTAGCAATCAAGATCTATAGAGATAGATATAGAAGGCTTCTTAGACTAATCCATAGTGCATACATTGACAAAGTATTGAAGAGGTTTAGCATGCAGGACTTGAAGAGAGGGAATTTGCCCATGTTTCGTGGAATTTGCCTCTCTAAATCCCAATGTCCCAGTTCTTTTGAAGAATAGGAATGTATGAGTAAGATTCCATATGTTTCTGCAATTGGATATATCATGTATGCAATGTTATGTACTTTACCAGATGTCTCATATACCTTGAGCATGACAAGAATATATCAGTCAGATCCTAGTGAAAGTGACTAGATTTCCATAAAGAACATCCTTAACTACTTGAGAAGAACTAAGGATCAATTTCTTATTTATGGCGGTGAGGAAGAGTTGGGTGTAAAGGGTTACACTGATGCAAGCTTCCAAACTAACAAAGATGATTTTCGACTGCAATCAAAATGTGTGTTTTACCTCAACAATGGAGTTGTGAGTTGGAAATGTTCTAAGAAAGGGACAGTTTCCAACTACAATAGAGTTTGAGTATATTGTTGCATCCAATGTTGTAAAGGATGTTGTCTGGATCAAGAAGTTCATCAGTGAACTTGGGGTGCTTCCAAGCATTAGTGACGCAATAGAGTTGTATTGTGAAAACAATGGAGCTATTGCACAAGCTAAGGAACCCTAATAACATCAGTATTCCAAGCACATACTATGGTGATTCCATCTCATACAAGATATCGTACAGTGAGGAAATGTGAAGATTTGCATAATACTGAATGAAGGCAATGTTGCTGACCCACTAACAAAAGCACTTTCACAGCAGAAGAATGATTGACATGTTAGATCACTTGGAATAAGATCCACGAGTGATCAGCTCTAAGTGCAAGTGAAAGTGTGTTGGTATGTATGCCCATAGAGACAATCATGTGATGATTGTAATGTGGCATGATGTAGTTGATTTGATGATAAAAATAAAACACAATTCTATTTATTCTATTTTATTCAATTATGAGATAATGATATAAGTAAATTTCTAAAGTGATAATATTGGATGACATATGTCTTCAGGTTGAGGACCTGAACAATGAGATCATATGTATGATAAGAGTACATACATTCTTGTTATGCCCCCTAATAAAATGTTACTATGAAAACAAAATAGATAATAGTAATACATAAGACTAGAATGTGATGTGACTTATGATGGAATCACATTAGTCATGATATGGGATATCAAGTCAAACACATAGGTATTTGTTAGAGAAAAGGTTATCGAAGAGACCCACCTTAAGAGTGATACATGGAACCATTGAATGATAGTCAGAATCATCTCTCAAAGTGATAGTGGTGATTATGGTTCTTAGACCTAAAGTCACTACACTCATCACATGTTGTTCAATATACTTTGACACCATCCAACATGACCTTGAATAGGGGTTACCATACATTTGATGCTCAGGTGTGTTTTGACACATGGGGGTTGACTATGAGTGATATAGGTGGGATTTGTCCCTCCTATTGGAGTTGATATCCTAACCAATTGATAATCGAGACTGAGAAATGCACGGCAATCCTCATATGAGTCATATGTGATATTAAGATCACACATATCCCAATAGTCTATTCTAGTTCAAGAAATATGGATCGAATATTGAGAGGATGAAAATTACATACCTTGAGTTCAATCTAGATATCAGAGACAAAGGAAATATACAATCATTATAACACTGATCACATGTTGTAGGTTGAATTTGTTCTCCAACTTTCCAATTACTTGAGTAGAAGTAATGTGTTGCTAGATACCTCTCATTGCTTTTGATGTCATAAATCAGTAATGGACATTCATGGCCAATGTAACTTGGGACATATACAGTCACATGCATAGAGTGCACCTGGAATAGGAGTTTATTCATGAATAAAGTTTAACTTGATCACTAAAGTGTCTAGGTATTCAATTTAAACAATATTGGCTAAAAATTGGTAGATTGTGAATGTGAGTCAGCCTACTCAAGTGTTGGGTCAACCGACTCAAGTGTCGGGTCAATTTAAACAACATTGATTGTACATTGGCAGAACTAGAATGTGAATCAACCAATTTAGAGCGTGAATCGACCAGTTCAAAATGTGAGTTGACCAGTTCAGATTGAGAATCGACTGGTTGAGCAGTCAATATGACTAGACCAAGGATCGATATTAACGTCATGTTGTGCATCAATCATCACATTGAAAATTAGTATATTTGTGAATAGGAAATATAGTGAATCGACTAATTCAAGTGTTGAGTTGACTAATTCACATGTGAACTGACTGATTCAAATGTGAATCGAACATTTTGCAGTCTGTAGTAGACAAAATTTCATGAAAATCCATCGCTTTGACACCTAGTTGATCTAGAAACTCTAACCCTAGACCTCATATAAATAGAGGAGTTTCTAACCCTAGACCTCCTATAAATAGAGGGGTAACCAAGATTTCAGAAGACACAACTAATATTGAAAAATGTTGTCCTCTTACAGTTGTGGTAACGTGAGAGACCAAATCAAGTCTTACCCATAAAAGGGGGAGATAGTTAGGGAGAACAGGTTAGCTCTAGCATGTTGACATTGAAGGGAAAATCTCCTCCTCATTGGCACTGGTAAAGCACGACGAGGAGTTCTTGGTGGTCTATGTGGACTATGTAGAGGTGTGGAGGTCGTCTCTATCACACTATGAGAACAATGTCAACTGTCGTCTATGGTGTTGCATCAGGAGGCCTTTGCTTACGATTGTTCGAGTACTGCTTGAAGAAGAAGCACGACATTGCTAGGATTGTCACTAGATTTGCTCAAGGATCGGTATTATACCTTGCAAACCCACTTTCCTAAATGGATTGTTGTTGATGCGACCTATTGGTTCAGGACTCAGACAAAACTTTATTGTTTCTAATGCCTTATCTATTGCTCAATTTCCTAACAAATATCACATTTGTTTAAATTTTCAACATCTTGAAAGAAGTTAACCCGTATTGAAGGAAGAGGTGTATCTACAAGTCAATAGTGGAGCAAGAATTAGTTCCACATTTGTACATCTAGTGGGCTTGTAATAGAGGTAATGACTACTATTATGTACCTACCATAAATAGGAATATGTTTTCTACATCTTTTTGAAGACAAACAATTTTGAACTTCTAATAAAGAATCTTTGAATTTATGTTTGAAGAGATAAGATCTTCAACGAAAGTGCCCCAATTTCTTATGGCCTTCATTTATTGAATCATGATAAAAGAGTATATTACATAAATATTAAGAAGTTAATACTTGATGAGTCAAACAAGACTTATCTTTTACATAGTGTTCTAGGGAACAATGTGAAATACATTTCTAGAGTCCATAAGATGGTTATCTAGACTCATTGTATTCTGAATCAATAAAGACATGTGAATATTATTTATTGAGAAAGATGACAAAATAACTCTTCATTAGAAATAGTGAGAGAGAAAGTGATTTATTAGGAGTCATACATACTAATTTATATGGACCATTTGGCACAGCTTCCAGAGGTGGTTACCAGTACTTATTTACATTTCCCTATGAATTTCAATAGATATGTATATGTGTATCTTATGAAACATAAATCAAAATCCTTTGAAAATTTCAAGGAGTGTGTGAATAAAGTACAAAACCAACTTGGCAATAATATTAAATCACTACAATATAATTATGGTGGAGAATATCTAAGTCAATAATTTGAGGACCTTCTAAGAGACCATGGTATTGTAGAGACCAAATCCTTGCCTTTTTTTGTGTCAACAAACAATTTGAATACCTCAATTTTTTTTTTAAATAGGATAGTCTTGAGTAAAATATTAATGATCGAAGTACCTCTTTTTACATTACACTATTATGGAAACCCAAGGACTCGATCGTAAGGATATGTCAAATATAGGATTTCCAATACTAGTAGGAAAGGGAGGGAAATGGTTCTCTTCATATTAATATCAATGAAAAAACTTTAAAAAATCTCAAGATCCATAAAATACTACTTATTCCAAGTGTTATTTATTGTTATTTACAACTCAATACAAATATAGGTCCTATGGTATAAAAAAAATTAATGTTGAGCTGAGATTATTTTCATTCTTAGAGAAAATGATGGATGTAAGAATCCACAAGTAATGGTTTTTCTACCACATCCTTTCAAACAAAATTTTATCATAACATTCCTCAAATTTTTTACTTTGAATCCGAGTTTAGCTAATCTTACAACTTATTTATTAGGATATGCTCTTAAAACCGCATTATTTATACTTACTTGTGTACCTTCAAATCAGTTCAAAATACAACATATGAGTTATGGAATCGTAAACATCCTCATATGTTTATATGAATATTTGGGGATGTCAATCTTATGTCAAGAAGTTGTTCTCTAAAAAGTTTGGACTCAAAACGGATATACGATAAGTGTTGGATACCTCTAGGAAAATAAGGGTTACTACTTATATATTCATCTAACAACAAAGTGTTTCTTGCAAAAATTATAGTATTCCTTGAAAAGGAATTTATTTACAAAGGAACTCGTGGGAGGAAAATAGATATTGAAGAAGATCAAGGCCAACGAAACAACATTGAACCTATGGAGGTAGATGAGGAACAAGAGGAATCAAAAGTTTTTGTTGAATATCAAGTTACTCATGTAGCATAAGAACCTCGAAGATCTAGTAGGACATGCCTAGAGCTATAGAGATTTATATATCTTGTGATCTAATATGATGATGTGTTGGTCATAAATGATGATGAGACAAGAACCTACAATGAATCTATTAAGGCCATGATATAAGAGATGGACTCCATGTATTCCAATAGAGTATGGACATAGGTGGATGCAATTAAATGGGTATTATCCCTAGAGTGATAAAGGTTACATATGAGTTCAAGATGTTGATCATCATTGAACTTTTTCACTTGTTACTGTGGTTAAATTCACAAAGAGTGTGTTTGTCATTGTAGACTATCATAAGTATGGTATTTGGTAAATGCATGTTAAAATCACATTCTTTAATATAAATCTTCTTGAGCATGTGCACATTGCACAACCTAAGGTTTTATCACTCCAATAAAGTTTGTGAGATATAAGGTTTGACCTACAGATTGAAGCAAGCACCTAGCTAGAATCTTCATTTTTTTGAGATAGTCAAAGAGTTTGGATTTATCAAAAATCAAATTGAACCTTGTGTGAACAATAAGGTTAGTGGTAGATTAATTCTCTCTCTCTATCTCTCTCTCTCTCTCTCTCTCTCTCTCTCTCTCTATATATATATATATATATATATATATATATATATATATATATATATATATATGTGTGTGTGTGTGTGTGTGTGTGTGTGTGTGTGTGTATTAGACATACTATTGTTGAAAAATGACATATATTCTCTATAATTGGTTATGACTTGGTTGGAAAATACATTCTCCATGAAGGATTTAGGTGACCCATCCTATATACTAGGAACCAAGAACTACACATATTGATCTAGAAGGCTTATTGGCTAATTAGATTACATGCATTGATAAAGTGTTGAAGAGGTACATTGCATAGGATTCTAATAGTGGAAAGTTACCAATATCACATGTATCAATTCTCTCTAAATCCTAATGTCCCAGATCTTTGAAAAAGTAGGCACCCATGAGTAAGAGTTTGTATGCCTCTCGAATCACACTTATCATGTATATTATGTTATGTACATGCCCTGATGTTTTGTATGCTTTGAGAAAGACAAGCAGATGCCAATCAGATGTTGGTGATGTTCACTAGATTCCATGAAGGACATACTAAAGTACTTGAGAAGAATAAAGAATCATTTCATAATATATGGAGGTGAAGAAGAGTTAGTTGTAAAGTGTTATATTGATGCAAGTTTCCAAACCGAAAAGGAAAATTACGAATTGCATTTAGGATTCATATTTTTCATGAACAATGGAGTTGTAAGCTAGAAGAGTTCCAAACAAGAGATAGTAGTGGATTCTAGAATAGAAGCTGAGTATACTTTCACATCCAATGCACCCAAAAAAGTAGTATGGCTCAAGAAATTCACTAGTGAACTTGGGGCGATTCCAACCATCGAGGATGCAATAGAGCTTTATTGTTACAACAGGAGAGCCTTTGTACAAGATAAGGAACCTAGATTAGATTAGCATTCCAAGAACATACTGTAGTACTATTATCTCATATGAAATTGTATTGAAAGGAGATGTCAAGATTTGCAGAGTACCAACTAAAAGCAATGTTTTTGATCCCTTGAAAAGCAGTTTCATAGTAGAATCAAGATGGTTATGTTAGATCACTTGGAATTAGATTCATAAGTGATTGGTTCTATTGCAAGTGGGAGATTGTTAGATGTATAATCTAAGATCCATCCTATGACTATTGTAAATGGGATACTTTGTATATAATCTTATTAATAAAAGGCAATTCCACTTAGTATATTTGTATTAATATTAAGATAATGATTAAATGTAATAATGTCTTAAGAATGATTTGACTTTAAGACATATGGTTCAGATTGAGGATCAAAACATGAAATCATATGCATAGTTAGAGAATTATTATTCATATGTCACTAATAATATATTATTGTTGATATTGTAGATGACAATAGTATATAATACTAGTATATGTGGTGACCAATGACTATGTCTCTTTAGTCATGATATTGAATTAAAGCCAGACACATACTTTTGTTAGTTAAGAAGTTCACCAGGACAGTACCACTTTGTGAATGATACATGGAAGCCATCTCATGGCAGTTAGAATCGTATCTCAGTCTGATATTGGTGACTATGATCCTTAGACCTAAAATCATTACAATAATCGCATGTTATTCTATGTACTTTAACACTGCCAGATTTGACTTTGAATAAGGTTTTTCATACATATGGTGATTGGGTGAATGGTGACACTTGTGTATTATTGTGAATGACGCAGATGGAATTTTTCCCTCAATTAGAGTGGTATCGTGTCCACTTGATAAGGGAGACTTTGAAAGCATGGCCATGATCATGTGAGTCAATATATGGTATTGAGATCACACAATCTCAATAGTGTTATCTAATTTAAGAAACATAGATTGAATCTTGAGAGGATGACTACTTCATGCCTTGGGTTCAATTTGTATATCTATTACAAAGAATTATATGTTTATGGTAACATTGGTCACTTGACATGTTAAAGTTGTTCTCAACTTATTCCAATTACTTAGGTAGAAATGATGTATTGTTGGATACCAACCTCTACTTGTGAGGTCTTTGACATCATTACCAACATAATATGGAACCTAAATGATCACACACATAAGGATGCTTAAGGAAAAGAAATTTGCAATCACATACAAAATAAGAATGGTTATAAATTGTGTATAGGATTATTTCTAATTTAACTAATCAACTGAACTAGTTAGTGGATCGATTCAATGGTTGGATCAACTAATTGACTAATTATCTGGTAATCAGCTAAAGAATATTGAGCATAGTGAACAGACCATCAGTTGATTCAATCAGTCAATAGAGTGGACACTCCTAGTTGGAAACGGAAAGGATACTAAAAGCACCAAATTGGGAATTCCATTGATTAAAGAAATGGATTTGTACTTGCCAAAATAGTCTAGCCAATAGAATGGGAGTCCTATCTATTTATCTATACGTCTATCTGAGTTATCATTTAGAATTTTTTTGTAAATTACAAATAGGAATAGGTTTCAGTTTTTGTGAAACCCTACCCTTTGACTATCCTATATAAGGAGTGGATGTCTATAAGATAGAAGCACACAAGTTTCCCACATATTTCTTCCTCTTTGAGAGAGAGAAATCAATATGAAGGACAACGTGCATGATAGGAGGAGAAGAGGAGCAAGCATCACTAGCACATGGACAACACTAATTTTGCTTCTTATTGATGACCAACATGGCACAAAAAGAGTTCCTACATCTATGTGGATGGCGTATAGGTAGAGTGATAAATGTATTTTCATCACTTTTATTTGCATCTTTTAGATATCTTTTTATGATTGTTTTGTTGTTTATTTTCTTAGTTTTATAATTAATTACATTATATTATATTTTTCTCTTCAAGAAGAATTTTGATTATATTTTCTTGGATTTTGTACGAAATGGGATAAATATTCTTGGAGTATAATTGCACAATTTGTAGAAGTCTTGTAATTATTGTATATCTGTCACCAAAAGTGCCATAACTCTTGCATCCAAAGTCTAAATTGAGTGTACAAGTGTTCATTGGAAAGGAAATTTCATTTTTTAAAAGAATATCCTATTATTTGGACCGCTTTTGTGCTTTTTACGGGAGAGCAATACGTTTGAAATTGCTGCTGCGGGAATTTGCATTGAAGAGGGTTACATGGTCAAGACAATTAAAGTCTATCAAATTCCTATTGACCAAATCTTGAAATTTCAAAAGGATATCTCCCTCTCTTTTTCCCCCTCTTTTTTTGGATAGCCTACCCCTCCTTCTCCTATAAAATGAAGGGCACTTCCTCCTCCCAAGCATCATCTTTTGTATCATCTTTTGTGTTGGAATTCTGAGCATTTGTTCTCCTATTTTTCAAGCCATAGAATTTCTTCTTAGTGTTCTTTAATTCTTGCAATAGATCTAGTTGTTATTCCTTCCTTCTTCTTTCTCTTCCGTGGATTGGATCAAGGGTTGAAGAGATTGGTCATTTAATTGTCTCTAGCCAAAGGATTTTCCTTTAGTAAGACTAGACTATGGCCATTTCGCTTCTCCCCTCCGCCTCTATATTTTCCACAAGCATGTGTGAGTATACTTCTATCGAGGCAAGGGGAATAACCCCTTAGTCATGGTTTTAATGACTTTTTCTTAAATGATTAGATGGTAATCGATTTTAATTAACGGTTGATCTTCAGATCCCACGTTAATCCGGATGGAAATGACCATGGAAATCCTGATTTAGAACAATAAAATTCATTGCATAGACATTTTGATATGAACGTGGATTTTCGTCTTTTAGGATGATAAACTAAGAAGCATGAGCACCAAGACCAATGGGTCCATGTGGAGTTTATCTCTTGTGAGTTTTTAAATTCACAAACCTTCATCGAATTATCGCTTAAGAATTAGTTATTATCGCCTAGACTAAGGTGGTGAAAATCCCTACGAGCCTCAATTCTCTCTCTTTGATTTCAACCTCCGTTGATTTTCTTTCTTTACTTCTAGTCTTTTTCCATTCACAATAGTCTACTTGTGTTAACAATTATTTCTTTTCCTTGTGACAGGGGAAAAATAAATTCTTATTATTACATTGTTACTTTATGTTTATTTCTTATTTTAGTGTAATCAATCAAACTCCCAACTCGACTTTTACTTTCCGTTCTAAATTTGAAAATACAAAAAAATAATAAAATAGGTATTCAAAATAATTGGGATAAAAGAAACAATCTTAAAAATTTGTCATGTGGGATCGACCCTTTCTATACTAGCCTTAATCGAAAAGTTGAAAAAGGATTAAACTCTAGGATAATTATCTTAGTGATTGTAAGTGCTAAGCGACGTATTAATAATTTGGCGTCGTTGTCGGGGACAACGGATTTGTTTCTTCGAACCCCAAATAAAATTTTGAAAAACTTTTTTTTCCTTTTTTATGCCTTCCGAGTAACATTCCGGAAGTGTACTCCTCTTTCTGCTGAGTTTCCATTCCGACAGTACGTTTTTTCTGCACACGAATTAACTACTTATTTTGTGCATGCGACGCTCGAACGCCGATTTTCAAACGTTTGATCTAGAAATAAAAGGACTTTTCATCGTTTAAAGTGTCAAAGTCAAACAAAAATGAATGAGGAAGAAGTAGCCGTTAGGATCGAACAAACCCTTACAGCTCAAAGAGAGTGATTTCAAGCCAAACAAGCGGAAAGAGAAGCCGCTTTACACGCAGCCTATATGGCTGAACAAGAAATGTTAGAGGCCAATAGGAGGGAAGCCAAAAGACAAAAACAATTAAAAGATTTTTCTATTCCCAAAATTGCCTACGCGCAACATCCTGTCATACCTCCCGACATCCTTGCCCCCCAATTTGAGATCTGAACTCAATGGATCACCATGTTCCAAGCCAATCCCTTCTCTGGCAACAATGGGGAAAGTTGCCAAGATCACCTACAAAGATTCATCGACCTTTGTTCTTTGAATAAGATTCCAGGTGTTTCAGGAGGTGCAATCCATCTTCGATTGTTCAAGTACTCCCTTACCGGCCAAGCTAGTAGCTGGTATAACACCATGGAATGTGAGTATCAAGTCACAACTTGGGAAGCCCTCCAAAACAAATTTCTTGAAAAGTTTTACCCCCCTTCTCTCACATATGAAATCAGGGGTCAAATCACCCACTTCTCCATGTCGTCGGGTGAATCTCTAGGAGAAGCTTGGGAAAGGTTCAAAGACTTACTTAGGAAGTCTCCCCATCATGACATTAGCCAAGCCCAACTCATTGAAATTTTCTATCGTGGCGTTGACAATGACACCAAGTTCTCTCTCGATTCCTCATCTGGAGGAAATTTCATGCACCAAAGCCTGACTAGTGCATGGGAGGTTGTGAAATGAGCCTCCGAGACAAGATCTAGATGAGGAGTAGGTGGTGTTATTAGGGTAGCTAAGGCCGAAAGCGATCCCGACATCCAAAGCATAGTTGAAAGCCATAAGTTGATCACCTTAAAACAAGATTGTTTGGAAGCATCCTTAGGCTATAGAGATCTACCTCAACAAATAAAATATGTAGATTCTCTTTGTGGTATTTGCCAAGGTTATGACCACACCACACTTCATTGTCAATATCTTTACAACACTCCCATGAAACCTGAGTTTGAACAACAATTAGAAGACCTAAATTCAATTCACACCATTCCAGGTTAAGCCTACTACAATCCAAATCAAACTCGGAACCACCCTGGTTTCCAATATGGGAATGCTTCTGGGGCTGAAAATTTCAGCCAACTCCAAAACCAACAAAGACCTCCCTACCCTCAATCCAACAACTGACCACCACCTGGGTTTCCATACAACAACCAAAGAAATCTTGGGAGTCAAAAAAATCATAGAAATAATTACCAAAATCGACAACCCTACCAACAATTCCAAAACTTAAACCTTCCACCCCAAAATCTAAACCAATCTCAACCTCCCCAGCCGCCTCAAAATGCTCCCCCTCCTCCTCCCCCAAGTCATCCTAGCCTGGAAAACATAGAAAAAACCCTCGTGGCCATACAAGCCCATCAATAGGCAACTGACGCACAGTTGGCCCGCCTATTTTCCCAACAAAAACCTCCTGCCGCTTCCTTCTCTGGGCAGCCCGAAAATAACCCCAAGCACCCCAAAAAGCTTAAAGTTGTCACCACTCGTTCGGGAAAAGCACACTCCACTCCTCCCCCTGACACCATTACCACCACACCACTAGAAGTTGAGGATGACGATTTTGTTGTTTTTGAATCCGAACCTATCGCTAAACAAACCATCATCGAAACCCCACTGATAGAAGAAGAGGAACCAATCTACAAACCACGACCTCCCTACCAAGCTCGTCTAAAGCAAACAAGGCTAGATGTTTGGTTCATGAAATTTAGGGATGCCATGAAGAAGCTACACGTTGACATTCCTTTTCTTGATGCTCTAGCTGACATGTCTGCCTGGTCCAAATACACGAAATCTCTTTTGACTAGGAAGTATGCCACGGAGGAATATGAAACTGTCAAACTTGCTAGGACCACCTCTCACATAATCCAAAGTAAAATGCCTAAAAAACAAAAAGATCCAGGTACCTTTGGAATAGGATGTTACTTAGGTGACAATGTGTGTAGGAAAGGCATAGCTTATCTAGGAGCCAGCATATCCATCATGCCTTAAAGTTTATGCAAAAGATTAGGATTCCATGATATGCTACCAACAGCCATGACCATCCAGTTGGCGGACTCCTCCATGACCAAGCCCATGGGAATCATAGAAGACATTCCCGTCCGGGTTGGGAAAGATGCCTATGTTCCATGTGATTTTGTGATCATGGACATCAAGGAATATTTATGTTACCCCCTCATCTTTGTCTGTCCCTTCCTAGCCACAGCCAGAGCCTTGATTGATGTTGAGGCTGGAACCATTCTCTTAAGGTTAGGAAGGCAAATACTAGAATTCAGAGTCTTTGAGAGCATGAAAGGGCCTAGTTTCCAAGAAGAAGTTTATCTCCTTGATTGCATTGACAAACTATTTCAGCTAAGACAAGAATGGGAGCTAGTAGATGATCCTCTATACACAGCCCTTACTAGCTCTCCTGGTTGTAACTTTAGCGATGAACATTTTGACCAATGCATCACCCATCTAGACTGTTTTGAGGGGATCCCTAATGCTGAAATTGAGAGCCTTAAGATGATCTTCATAGTGGAGGGAGAACCTGAAGCACCTAAAGTCCCAGAAATGAAGACTCTCCCCATAGGGCTAAAATATGTGTTTCTTGATGAACAACAATTATGTCCTGTCATTATCAATTCTGACCTCACCATTGAACAGGAAAACACACTTCTGGGAGAACTTAGGAAAAGAAAAATGTCTTTAGGGTACAAAATGACGAATTTTGTTGGGATTGATCAATCCATTTGCATCCATAAGATCCATATGATTGAAGACAGCAAACCATCCCGAGACCCAGAGAGGAACCCAACCCAAACATGAAGGAGGTTTTCCGTCTTGAAGTTATTAAACTTTTGACTGTAGGAATCATCTACCCCATCTCTGACTCCCCTTGGGTCATCCCTGTCCAAGTTGTCTCCAAAAAGGACAGGGCCATAGTCATTAGGAATGAAAAGAATGAGCTCATCAACACCCGCACTGTCACAGGGTGGAGGATGTGTATTGACTACATGAAACTCAACAAAGAAATTAGGAAAGACCACTTCCCACTTCCTTTCCTAGATCAAGTTCTTGAATGTTTAGCTCATCAATAATACTTTTGTTATCTAGATGACTATTCGAGTTTTTATCAAATTCCCATTCACCCTGAAGATCAAGAGAAAACTACCTTCATATGCCCTTTTGGTACATACGCCTTTAGACGAATGCCCTTTGGCCTATGCAATGCACCGGCCACCTTTCAAAGATGTATGTCTGCCATTTTTTCAGGATTAACAGAAACTGTCATGGAAGTTGTCATGGACGACTTCTCCGTCTATGGAGATAGTTTCAATTCTTGCCTTAGAAACATTTCCCTTGTTCTTGATAGATGCATTGAGTCACACTTAGTCCTTAATTGGGAGAAGTGTCACTTCATGGTTAAAGAAGGAATTGTTTTGGGCCACAAAGTAAGAAATCAAGGTATAGAAGTGGACAAAGCTAAGATTGAGGTCATCACCAAGCCCCCCCTCCCTCCTCTATCAAAGACATTCGGACATTCTTAGGACACGTTGGGTTCTATCGGTGATTCATTCGTGATTTCTCAAAAATCACCAAACCTCTCACCAACCTCCTTCAAAAGGAGGTCCCCTTTCATTTTGACCAAGCTTGCATGGATAGCTTCCTACGCATGAAAGATGCTCTCACCTCCACTCCCATCATCTGTGCTCCTGACTGGGCCCTACCTTTCGAAATCATGTGTGATGCTAGCGACTTTGTTGTAGGTGCCATTTTAGGACAAAGAGTTGACAAAAAACATCATGTCATCTATTATGCATCTAAGACCCTAGATGAAGCTCAGCGAAATTACACTATCACTGAAAACGAAATGCTAGCCATTGTCTATGCATTTGACAAATTTTTCTCTTATCTTGTTGGTTCAAAGGTTATCGTTTATATTGATCATGCAGCGATTCGCTACCTTATGACCAAGAAAGATGCCAAGCCTAGACTCATAAGATGGTTTTTTTATTGAAGGAATTTGATCTAGAAATCCTAGACAAAAAGGGATCAGAGAATGTTGTGGTTGACCACCTCAGTAGACTTAGTTATAGTCCTATTGATGAATATCCCATAAATGAATCCTTGCCCGATGACCAATTGCTTAAGGTAGACTCCCAATTTCCTTGGTTTGCCGATTTTGTGAATTATTTAGCTGCAGGTGTATTGCATCCCGAATACAAGGGACACTCTAAATCTAAATTTTTACATGACGCCAAAAATTACTATTGGGACGAACCTTATCTTTTCAGATTTTGCACCGACAGTTTGTATCATCGTTGTGTTTCCCAAGAAGAAAGCATTGAAGTCCTAGAGCAATGCCACTCTGGCCCATGTGGTGGGCACATGAGTTCCCAAAAAACCACTAGAAAGGTCTTGCAATGCGGTTTCTATTGGCCCACCATTTTTAAGGATTCCTATGACTATGTGCTTTCTTGTGATCAATGTCAAAGGACGGGCAACATTTCTAAACGTGACCAAATGCCCCTAACATCTTGGCAAGAACTAGAAATTTTTTATGTTTGGGGAATCAATTATATGGGCCCATTTCCTTCTTCTTGTGGGTTTTCTTACATCTTGGTTGCGGTAGATTACGTGTCCAAATGGGTTGAAGCTGTTCCCACAAAAACTTGTGACTCTAAACATGTTAAAAAACTTTTCAAAGATATTATCTTCCCTAGATTTGGGGTCCCGCGCACCGTTATTTCTGACAGGGGATCTCACTTTTTAGAAAAAAGTTTTGAAGCATTATTGAAAAAATATGGAGTTCACCACAAAATCGCCACTCCTTACCATCCTCAGACTAGTGGGCAAGTAGAGGTCTCCAATAGACAAATCAAATCCATTTTAGAAAAAATGGTGGGTCGCATTAGGAAAGATTGGGCGTTAAAAATTAATGACGCTCTATGGGCATACAGAACAGCTTACAAAACGCCCATTGGCACTACACCCTTTAGACTGATCTACGGCAAGTCATGTCACTTGCCAATTGAGTTAGAGCACAAGGTCGGTTGGGCTATCAAATGCCTTAATTTTAACCTCTCTTCCTCAGGAGAAAACCGTCTTCTCCAATTGAATGAGCTTGATGAACTTAGGATGACCGCCTATGAAAATGTCAAAATTTACAAGGACCGAACCAAAATGTGGCATGATGGTCACATAAGGCGAAAGGACATTAGAGAAGGGGACCGGGTTTTAGTTTTCAATTCACGATTAAGACTTTTTCCAAGAAAACTCAAATCAAGATGGTACGGCCCCTATATTGTCAAATGTGCCTATCCTCATGGTACATTTCTACTGTGGGATAAAGTCTTAGGGGAATTTAAGGTCAATGGACACCGACTCAAAAGATACATCACCGCTGAAGACATTGTCGCTTTAGATTCAAATAAACAATCATCCCTACAAGATCTGACCTTGTCCGACCCCATGACTTCACCAAATCCCAATAACTCGTCATTTTTTGTCAGGCCACGATGTTAAACACGGTGCTAGTTGGGAGGCAACCCAACGCTATCTTTCCTTCCATCTATTTCTTTCCTTGTTTTTCTTTCATTCTACTTTTTTTCTGAACCACATGTATCTCATGTATCACTCGCAGGAGTCCTGGCATGTAGATTGCGGCACTATGCTCCTAGCCACCCATCATATGAGGAGTATGGGGGCCTGTAGGCTTACCCGGATCCCAACTCCCCTTACTAGGGGAAACTTCCACCTCCGCAGCAGTGATCTTCTTCCCTCCATCTCGGCCTAAGGGTTGCTCGGGACGAACAAAACTCTAAGTCTGGGGTGGGGTGGGTGGTATGTGATCCACCCCATTATCTTCCCTATTTTCTACATTTCTTTTCTATACCTTTTATTATATTGCATGTACTTTTCTTTTTCTAGAAGTTTTGGCCTTTATCTAGTCGGCCCATTAATTAGACATATATCATTTTACCCCAAATTGAATTTTGTAAACTTTTTACAAAGACTATTACAAATTGCCATGTCTGAAACCACCATGTCACCTAGGATCCTTAATAACATCACTCCTCGGAATAGTTGGCAAGTCATAAGAAATCGATTAGAACCAAACATAATTTTTCGTATATTTAAATAATAGATTATGTTGTTATAAAATTGATATGATGTGATTTATAGGAATACTCTAACTAGAGCAATGACACTCTCTGACAAAAATATATGAAAAAAAATTGAAAGTTATAAGCACAAGAACATCTCTTCCTTCCCTCTATTTTTCTTCTAAAAAAGAGAAGCAAAGAATCACCACCAGCCAAAAATCAAGTCCGGGATGGCATGCTTCCCAAAATAAAAACTCCATACCCCACAAAGGGGCGTACCATCAAAAGATGCCAAAAGTGCACATGAAAAAAAATTGTGACCAATGTAGCCACAACTCCATAAATTCATATCCCGAGTCGAATAGAGGAGGGATCAATATATTTTCATCACTTCTTTCTTTGTTTTCACACCCCCAAATTCGTCCTATTCTTGTGCAAAAAACATTTAAAAAAAAGAGTAATAAAAAATTGAGAGTGTCAAAGCGAAAGTAAGAGATGCCTATTTCTCTACGAATTCTTATTTTAGAAGTTAGATTTGACAATTGTTTTGATAGGGAATATAGAATTTTATGCTATGTGGTTCTAGGAGATCGGGTCACTTGGCCAAAATTTGGAGGTGAGGATTGTAGTGATGTTATTAAGGTGAGGATGGCATATTGGGAGTATAAATTAGACTTTATTTGTGATTTTACTTGCTTGAGGACAAGCAAAGATTCAAGTCTGGGGTATTTTGATAAATGTGTTTTCATCACTTTTATTTGCATCTTTTAGATATCTTTTTATGATTGTTTTGTTATTTATTTTCTTTGTTTTATAATTAATTACATTATAATATATTTTTCTCTTCAAGAAGAATTTTAATTATATTTTCTTGGATTTTGTAGGAAATGGGATAAATATTCTTGGAGTATAATTGCACAATTTGCAGCAGTCCTGTAGTCACCAAAAGTGTCATAACTCTTGCATCCAAAGTCTAAATTGAGTGTAAAAGTATTCATTGGAAAGGAAATTTAATTTCCTAAAAGAATATTCTATTATTTGGACCGCTTTTGTGCTTTTATGGGAGCTAATTACGTTCGAAATCTCTACTGCAGGAATCTGCATTGAAGACAGTTACATGGTCAAGACAATTAAAGTCTGTCAAATTCCTATTGACCAAATCTTGAAAATTCAAAAGGATAGCTCCCTCACTTTTCCCCCTCTTTTTTTGGATAGCCTACCCCTCCTTCTCCTATAAAAGGAAGGGCACTTCCTCCTCCCAAGTATCATCTTTTGTATCATTTTTTGTATTGGAATTCTGAGCATTTGTTCTCCTATTATTCAAGCAATAGAATTTCTTCTTAGTGTTCTTTAATTCTTGCAATAGATCTAGTTGTTCTTCCTTTCTTCTTCTTTCTCTTCTGTGAATTGGAGCAAGGTTGAAGAGATTGTCCATTTAATTATCTCTAGCCTAAGGATTTTCTTTTAGTAAGACTAGACTATGGCCATTTCACTTCTCCCCTCTGCCTCCATATTTTCCACAAGCATGTGTGAGTAGACTTTTATAGAGGCAAGGGGAATAACCCCTTAGCCATGGTTTTAATGACTTTTTCTTAAACGACTATATGGTAATCGATTTTAATTAACAGTTGATTTTCAGATCCCACGTTAATCCGGATGGAAATGACCATGGAAATCTTGATTTAGAATAATAAAATCGATTACATAGACGTTTTGATATGACCGTAGATTTTCGTCTTTTAGGATGATAAACTAGGAAGCATGAGCACCAAGACCAATGGGCTCATGTGGAGTTTATCTCTTGTGAGTTTTTAAATTCGCAAACCTTCATTGAATCGTCGCTTAAGAATTAGTTGTTATCGCCTAGGCTAAGGTGGTGAAAACCCCTACGAGCCTCGATTCTCTCTCTTTGATTTCAACCTCTGCTGATTTGCTTTCTTTACTTCTAGTCTTTTTCCATTCACAATAGTCTACTTGTACTAACAATTATTTCTTTTCCTTGTGACAGGGGCAAAATAAATTCTTATTATTACATTGTTACTTTATGTTTATTTCTTATTTTAGTGTAATCAATCAAACCCCCAACCCGACTTTTACTTTCTGTTCTAAATTTGAAAATACAAAAATAATAAAATAGTTCTTCAAAATAATTGGGATAAAAGAAACAATCTTAAAAAGTTGTCTTGTGCGATCGACCCTTTCTATACTAGCCTTAATCAGAAAGTTGAAAAAGGATTAAACTCTAAGATAATTATCTTAGTGATTGTAAGTGCTAAGCGACGCATTAACATAGAGGCAATTTGTGTAGAGCCTGAGGAAAAACTACTTCTCTAAAAGGGATGATTTCTAAAAAGGTGTTTTTGTTGCAAGGTGAACAATCAAGAGGCTCAAAAATGACACCAGCATTGGATCTGGATCTAGAAGTGCAAGATCAAAATCAAGATAAGATGTGTCTAGTTGTTGGAAAACTAGTGTGTACTATTATATATTTGATATGCCTTCTATATCTTCAATATCATGACATTTTTTGGCTACTACATATTCTTAGTCTAATGGTTTTGTTGGGAAAAGGTTTTGTTATTCCGTTGCACATCCTCTCACAAAACCTACAACACATAAACTTTTATTTGAGCATTTGTTGCTTTTGGAGGATAGGAAATACCGTCCTTGGATAGATTCACACAATTCCTAACACCTTCCAAGTGCATAAGTATGGTACCTTACATGGAGTTTTTATTTAATATAAATCTTCTTGCTTTTTTTCAAAGATTAATGATGGGTTCTACACTTTACATATAAAAGGTTGTGACTCCTACTTATATTTCATTTCTTCTCATTAACACTTGATATGAGATTCCCTTCCGTGTCTATTTTTGTTGGTGTCTCATGGAGTGAAGATTCCTCTCTATCTTTTATTCCTTCTCATATATATGAAATAAGGTTTTCTTCAAGGTCCCTCTTTTTGTGTCTCATGGAGTGAAGACTTCATTGGAAAACCATGTGTGTAACATCAAGGTTTTTATTACCTTAGGAAAACGATCCTAAATATATTCCCTCCTTCATTTATGATGGAATACTAACAAGGGTGTGTAATTGGTGTGTGCTCATACTAGTAGTGCTTAAACAACACATAGACTATTTGATGCCAACTATGGTTGAAATGGGTTATGTAACTCCTTCCCAATAGGCGTGCAAATGGTATACACACATACATGTAAATTTAAGTCACTTTTGTAAATGTGAAAACATTTCTACAATGATATAGATATCATGTCTTGGGTCTCTGTAGGCATGATATAGTTATGGGTCTAGAAAAACACTAATAGATTGATTTTGATGGTAGTTTTTTTGAGAGATACCCAGAGTAATATTTTTAGTCAATTCTATATGTGATTGCAGTAAATATATATGTTGCAATCCACCAATCCTTTCTTTCTTGTTTGGAACTCTTATGTAGCTACAGACCAACGCCTTAAAGCACTATCAAAGATGTAATTATATACCTACAAAAGCAAGTTATGAGAAGTTCTTTTCATGCAATGCAAAAATATATTAGTAATCATGCCACCTTATATATGATAGCCTGATATAGCTTATACTTTTCATTATCTCCTATGTTGAACTACATGTCCACCTTAATTTATGTATTCTCTTCGCTCATGGAATGTAAAAAGTGATGGTGCATACCACACCTATTATATCCAATTATGGCAAGTAGGTAAGGTATAATTTATGCTTATCATTCTAAAAAACTAAGATATTAGCAATAACAAGAATCTTGTGTGTTTGAGAAATTATTAGACTCAAGAAATACCCACTTTTTTGTATAGCTAATTGGTTACAGACATTGTGACCATGGGTTGTCTAAAGGTAGTAACTTGAACTAGATACATTTTTTGGTGAGTTTTTGTAACATCCCAGGATTTGAGGCCTCGGATAACATGATCTTAAAAGGAATGATTGGACTACCCATATCACCAAGGTGCACCTTCTTTTCCGGGAGCCCATCACTAAAGAACTCCATAGTTAAGCGTGCTCAGCTTGGAGTAGTACTAGGATGGGTGACCAGTCGGGAAGTTGATCCTGGCTTGCGCGTCAGTGTGGACAAAGTGCGCAATTAAGGCTAGTGGTGGTTTGTGGGGCCAGTCATCATTCCTGAAACCCTGCTAGAGCCTTGGGCAGTCGGCCCAGGCGTTACAAATGGTATCAGAGCCATAACCCCTCCAGAAGGTGGGGCCCACATGGGCATGTGGTATGCCAGTCTTGAGCCGTGCGGTCCAGGCAAGTTGGAAAGGGCTATCCGTAGAGACGAGATGGAGCCACCCTTGCATTGGTAGCCGTGGACGGGAGCTGGGTGTCCATGGGCCATTGTGGGTCTGCACTGAAATGGGGTCAGATTATGAGGCCATATAGTTGAGACTTGACGAGGACGTCAAGAGTCTAAGTGGGGGAGATTGTAAAATATCAGGATTTGAGGCCTCATATAAGTTGATCTTAAAAGGAATGATTGGACTACCCATATCACCAAGGTGCACCTCCTTTTCAGGGAGCCTGTATCTAAAGAACTCCATAGTTAAGCGTGCTCAGCTTGGAGTAGTACTAGGATGGGTGACCAGTCGGGAAGTTGATCCTGGCTTGCGCGTCAGTGTGGACAAAGTGCGCAGTTAAGGCTAGTGGTGGTTTGTGGAGCCAGTCGTCATTCCTGAAACTCTAGTAGAGCCTTGGGCAGTGGGCCCGGGCGTTACAAATATGCCTGGGCCGACTGCCCAAGGCTCTAGCAGGGTTTCAGGAATGATGACTGGCCCCACAAACCACCACTAGCCTTAACTGCGCACTTTGTCCACACTGACGCGCAAGCCAGGATCAACTTCCCGACTGGTCACCCATCCTAGTACTACTCCAAGCTGAGCACGCTTAACTATGGAGTTCTTTAGTGATGGGCTCCCGGAAAAGGAGGTGCACCTTGGTGATATGGGTAGTCCAATCATTCCTTTTAATATCATGTTATCCGAGGCCTCAAATCCTGGGATGTTACAATCTCCCCCACTTAGACTCTTGACGTCCTCGTCAAGGCTCAACTATATGGCCTCATAATATGACCCCATTTCAGTGCAGACCCACAATGGCCCATGGACACCCAGCTCCCGTCCACGGCTACCAGCGCAAGGGTGGCTCCATCTCGTCTCTACGGATAGCCCTTTCCAACTTGTCTGGACCGCACGGCTCAAGACTGGCATGCCACATGCCCATGTGGGCCCCACCTACTGGAGGGGTTATGGCTCTGATACCATTTGTAACGCCCGGGCCCACTGCCTAAGGCTCTAGTAGAATTTCAGGAATGACGACTGGCCCCACAAACCACCACTAGTCTTAACTGCGCACTTTGCGCACTTTGTCCACACTGACGCGCAAGCCAGGATCAACTTTCTGACTGGTCACCCATCCTAGTACTACTCCAAGCTGAGCACGCTTAACTATGGAGTTCTTTAGTGATGGGCTCCCAGAAAAGGAGGTGCACCTTGGTGATATGGGTAGTCCAATCATTCCTTTTAAGATCATGTTATCCGAGGCCTCAAATCCTGGGATGTTACAATATCCCCCACTTAGACTCTTGACGTCCTCGTCAAGGCTCAACTATATGGCCTCATAATATGACCACATTTCAGTGCAGACCCACAATGGCCCATGGACACCCAGCTCCCGTCCACGGCTACCAGCGCAAGGGTGGCTCCATCTCGTCTCTACGGATAGCCCTTTCCAACTTGCCTGGACCGCACGGCTCAAGACTGGCATGCCACATGCCCATGTGGCCCCCACCTACTGGAGGGGTTATGGCTCTGATACCATTTGTAACGCCCGGGCCCACTGCCTAAGGCTCTAGTAGAATTTCAGGAATGACGACTGGCCCCACAAACCACCACTAGCCTTAACTGCGCACTTTGTCCACACTGACGCGCAAGACAGGATCAACTTCCCGACTGGTCACCCATCCTAGTACTACTCCAAGCTGAGCACGCTTAACTATGGAGTTCTTTAGATACGGGCTCCCTGAAAAGGAGGTTAGTCCAATCATTCCTTTTAAGATCAACTTATATGAGGCCTCAAATCCTGGGATGTTACAGTTTTACACCTGATAATTGAAGACCCAAACAAGATTAAGTATCTTGAACCATGTTGAGAAAATAATGACATCTTTTTCATCTAGGTAGGTATCTTTGCAAAGGGGTTGGTGAAAGAATTATAAGTAATATGGGTTGGATGGGAAATTTTATAACATCATTATAACATACATGGTTTCCTTGTATATCATAATTACTTGACACTTTTTAGGACAATCTGACGTGTACTTATGGTTTCTTAAGTTCCCCAAGGTTTCATTGAAAAAAAATCATAACCACAGCATCCCATATCATTTTTTTCATAGTTCTTTGAGGGATAAATGAATCCTTGATCAATGATCGTGATAAAACTATGTATGGTATGTCGATACATTGAATAAAACATCTCAAAAGCCCCTAGTTTGATTTGAACATGTCCTAGTATTTTCATTCATTCACATTCTCCAATAAACACAATCCTTTTCTAGAACTATAAGTTTAGATCATTTCTTATACAAATATTGTCTAAAGAATCAGACTATAAAAGAAGTACTTCATGTCTATTTAACATGATGTTAATTTTGTTAGAAAAGAAAAAATAGAAATAAACAGCTCAAAAGAAACTTATATATATATTTTTTTTTGTGTGTGTATTTATGATACCCTAATGCATGATCACATGCCAAGGACCTCGGTCCCTCTTTAGAACTATACCCACATTTTATAGCTAAATCACACCATGTCCTTGCTCTTAGTTCTAGGGAGGAAGTATGCATATGTAACTATTAAAATTATTTAACCTAACGATAAAAAAAAAACTAAACAAAATAGCTTAAAACTAGCCTTCAGTTTCTGATACTATGATACCCTCATACACATTCATAAGATATTAGGATTCTTACATAAAAGCATATGCTTTTGAAATATACCATGGCATACACCCATAGATATATAATGAGTGAATATTTCCATTGTTATGGGTCAGGAGAGACATATTTATAGATTATTGTAACATTGGAATAAACGACTCAAAGAAACTAGATTTTATTCATATATCCAATGATACACTCACCATGCTAATGTATAGTGGATCAAGACCCTTATCTAGAAACATAATTTTAAAATTTAGTAAGTGTTACAAAAACACCAACAAATTTCTATCTAGTCATAACTGACGAACTCGTGACAAAAAAATATACAATTTGTAAATACTAAAATTGCCTTGAAATAAGTGTTATGGTTTTAGGATATTTTTTGTTTCATGTCATGGTTGTTCTTCAAAGAAATGATGAGGTTTCTAATAAAGGCCTATCTTTGTTAGTACCAAAGTGAGGAACATGTAAGTACTAGTATCAAACCCCTCACTGAGATTTTTCATCTATACCTCCAAGAATGATAGGGTCATTCTCCCTCATGTCAGTGCAATGGAAACTACATTAATAAGTTGTCATCACAAGGACCAATCCAGAACACCACCCATTACCATCAAAGTGAGTCAACTTTTAGTAACAATGTTGATTTTCTAATAGACATTGACCTCTAAATGAATATCATACAACACACCCATTGTCCCAAGAAGAGAAATAGAATACCAATGACAAAAAGGGCAGACTTGATGAAGGGGAAATCAATCAGATTCATAATATGCCAATGGACTTTTAAAGTTTATTGCACTAATAGAATCTAATTTGGGATTATCTCAGAAACTCTTAGACATTGCTTCAAATAGATGGGGATTAGAAACAAAACCTCCTTACATCGCTACTTTAATTGGTGCAAGGTATCACAACCTAGATAGTTTAATTTTTTCAACAACCATAGATGTCAACAATAGGAAAATTTGAACAGTTACATAGTTCCCTTAGGTCTACTAGCTTCATTCCTCCCGAGAAAGCATCAACTCTAATAGCCAACAGGATCCCCCATCCAACCAATCTTTGTACCTAACATTTTTCATGAATACAACTCGGTGATCTATTTCCATTGTGTTTTCAACTTTGACAGTGCTATTTGTGCAATTGAGTGTTCAATTTTTCTTATTCGATTCAAAACTATTGATTAATATAATGCATTTTCCTCAATAATAGTTTTTGCAAAGTAGTGAGACTTTGAGTATGTTACTTGAAAATGTCATCCCAATGGATCCTAAGAACAATATTCCAAAATATCTCTAGTCAAGTATATGCAGAATGAAGACAACACCATTGTGGCTAGTCTGTATGATTTATGGACACATATCATGGGTCATATGTATTGGATATCAAGTTAGACACAAAGTTAACTTTAGAGAACGATTCTATTGGATTTACTTTCCTTGAGGGTGATTCATGGACTACTACATGGTAATAGGAATAAGAAATTAATATGACAAAGATATTGTGATCCTTTGAATTAAATTTTCTACATTGGTAATATGATTATCATCACACTCTTACTCTATTCAACATGATCTTGACAAAGATTTCCATAAAGTTATTGATTAGGTAGTTGGTGATGTAGATGAAATATGTCCTTCCTATATTATAACATTGATATCCTAAGCCTCTTGATAAGTGAGACTAGATAAATATATGTTCATACTCATGTGAGCTAGTATAGGATAACAAGTGCATATGTATTTTACTAGTCTACTTGAAGATTAAGGAACTTGGGCTGAATGTCATGAGTATACTTTCCCAAACATCTAGTTCCTTGTCGATATCTATAATAAAATGATTATACGACGAGATATCATTAGTTGTGAAAACTTAGTCTTAGTCTGACTAGTTTCATTATTTAGATAGCAATGGTGTTTTGCTAGATACTGCTTATTTTCATAGTATACTATTATAGTTATATGGTTAATTGCCACATAATCACACACAAAGATAGATTAAATGAAGGATGATAGAGACTTTGTTATAAATGTTTAATTATATCTATATACATGAACTTAGTTTCAAGTACCTATGACTAATAGCCAGACCACTGATTAGCTCAATCCAACAACTTGGGCCCACATTGATAGATTACCATAATCCGCCACTAATTGGGCTCATGGAATGTATCATTCCATGAGATCCAAGATGACAGAATGAGTTGATCTGCCAAAAGGTCTTGTCTAGATCTACAATGGGTTTGGAAACTCTACTCATGCACATCCCCTATAAATATGATATGAGGGGCGGTCATGATGGCTAAATGTTTCTCTAATGCTTGAGGAATCCATGAATACTAAGTGAGAAGGGTGGCATATCTTATAAAAGGTTGGGTAATATAGCCCGGCCAAGATTTTTTAAAATATTTGTTACTATGTTACTGTATTCAATTTTTAAAAAGATATTAAGTTAAACCTTGCTAATTCCCTGCCCAAATATTTCGAATACTATACATAGTTATTCAAATTGTAATATGACAATACATTTCAATCAATGCTCTCATCAGTTAATAAATGAAATTAATCATATGTGTTGGATGAGATTGTAGTTAGGATAAAATGGTCAAATATCATTTCTAAAGTATGTTTATTCCAAAAGAGATGACATAGTAATGAAACATAATTACAATCTATCATTCATAATTAAAAAACAAATAATATATATTTCTAATAAAGAAATATAAGAAGATAGAATATCATGTGTAAATTTAACATTAATAAAGAAACTATTTTAAAGGGATGAATGTCTAAACTACAAAACGAGCAGTGAGAATATAGAAATAAAGTTCTATAATTATGGCCAAAATATTATTATAGATTGTCTCCATATTGTACTACTTTAGATACAAAACAATACAAAGCATGGTTTGTGGCAAATGAATAAGACAAGATGGAAGGTAGATGTGAATATATATACTTATTTTAATGTGTTTAACTTTTACAAAGAGTAAAAAAGAATGATCTAATAAAACTGAACAAAATGTTTGTCATAAGAATAGATTGTATATACTTTTTAGGGTAAATTCATAATAATACATTGTGTTTTTGTATTTTAAAAAATATATTGTAATGCTTTAAAATCAAATAAGTTTTCTGCTACTTATATTAACAAAAATACCATGACACCATGTACTAACAATTTATTGTTGTATATGTACTTAGCTTGCATTATACATGCAATTCAATATAAATCATTAATACAAGAACCATATACATACATAAAAATATGCACCAATACAAACTAAATTATACATTACAGATAGGTAGTATGCAATACAAGCCAATCATATGATGATTGTAATGGAACATTTTGTAAATTATTTGATTATTAATCAAGGCAATGATAATTATCATATTTACATAAATGTGAGATAATGAATAAACATAATAATGATTTAAGAATGAATGAATCAATAACATGTGATTCCAGGTTGAGTTACATGAACATGAGATTGTGTGTATGCTAAGGGTATCCATTCTTGTCTAGGTCCCCAGACTGATATACTGTGGAAACTAGGACAAGAATAATGCATGAAGACTAGTATGTGTGTTGACTAATGGCTACAACCCATTAGTCATGAAATTGGATATCAAGTCAAATACATAGGTACTTGTTATGAACAAGTGTACTAGACAGACCCAACTTGAGTGTGATACATGGAAGACATAAGTGGTTGTCAAAATCATATCTCATGTGACTGTGGTGATTGTGGTCTTTAGACCTGAAGTCACTACAATGATCACATGTTGTTCGGAATCACTCAACGAGACTTTGAATAAAGGTTATCATACAGGTAGTGCTTGGGTGCATTTTGACATGTGTGGATTACTTTGAGTGATGTAAATATATTTTTTCCTTCCAATGTATCAACCACTTGATGAGTGTGACTATGAAATGCATGGCCATGCTCATGTGAGTCAGTATATGATATATTGAGATCATAAGTATCTCAAATAGTCTACTCTAGATCAATAAACAAAGATTGAACACTAAGAGGATGACATTTTCATGCCTCAGGTTAATATGGATATAGGACACCAAGAGATTATACGATCAGTGTAACACTGGTCATGGTACTAGGTTGAAGTTGTTCTCCAACTTCTCCAGTTATTTGGATGGCAATGAAGCCTTTTTACCAATTATTGTCTATGAAATCACAATATGATTATATATGTCACTACTAACGTAATTTGCAGCCTATAGGGTCACACATATAGGGTGTATAGAGAAGAGGAGTACATAATGGACACATGATTAATTAGTTTCTAAAAGGTATAAGAAATCAATTGAATTGTTGATGGACAAACTAGAAATCAAGTCGATCAACTGGAATGTCGAGTTGCTAAACTGCATAGGTTGGTCAACTAACTGGATGGTTCGGTTGATTAAATAGGTTGAGATCGGTCCAACATGTCAACTGGATTACCCGTCTGATCCATTGGACTAGATCCATCAATCAATCAACTGGTTGGTTCAGTCACCCAATTTGACTAGATCTAGATCAATCTAAAGGTATAGCCCCAATTTTTTAATTGATCAAATGGATGTCTAGTCGCTCGATTGGATAATCTTGGTGGGTCACTATATAGCAGCCAGTTGATTGACTGGACTAAGCCAGTCGATAGGTCGGTGGTCTGTAGGTGAGATGCTAAAAGGTGATCAGTGTCTTTTTTCACATGGTTTATTAGAAACCATGCTTCCCTATCTTTCCTATAAATAGGGGCATGATGGTCATGGTTCTAGTTAGACACTTATGTGGCTCCTTTGGACTAGCTGTCATTACCTACAAGGAGAGAGAAAGAAGAGCTTGAGCAATGCTAGAATGTTGCCAATGAGATGGTTTTTTGTCCTTCCACCAAGCTCCAGGAGCGTGAAGTGGAGTTTTTATTATTTGTGTGGACTATTTAGAGATGAAGACACCTACATGACTACATTGGAGAATATTAATGATATCCTGCTTCATCTTTACTTGTGAGCACTGTCTTCGAATCTAGTCTGCGATAAAGATGTATCTCACATCCCTTCCTTCCATTTGTTCATAGGAACATGGACTAAATTAATTTTTTTTATTACTACTGCTACTATCTCATCAAAGAAACCCTTACAATAGGCACTTGTTTGACACTATCATACTACAAATTTTAATTAACCATGTTAGGATTGTTAGCTTCCTCGATGAATAAATATAGACTATATTAATCATTAGAAAGTTTACAATATGTATATGTATACTTGGGATACATTTGTTGGTATAACTGACACACTATGTATTAATCTATTATTACAAAACTCCAAGATATATTTGTAAAAACAAATAAGCATCATGTATTTCAATAGAAGTTATCCTTATTGTCAGAAGTATAAATATTTTCCTCAATATGACAATGCATTGACTTTCTATCTATGAATTTATATTTCCTCTTTAACTCAATTTCTCTCTCCATATTGTGTACTCATTGTCAACCAATTTTTTGATTTTTTCCATGTTTCCAATAAAATTTTCTTTAAGTTTCTTAAAAGAATTTACTATAGATTTAAGTTTCCATAAAATCTAGTCTAAGATTTTATTTAAAATCTTTCTTTATATTTTTGTTTTTCCTCCCAAATTATTCTCCACATTATCTGTTATGTTTTTGTCTAGTATATGATTCTTATCCCACTATAGATTCCTCATTCCACTTTTCTTGACACCATGTATAAAGTTGCAACAATGTTTTCTATTCATTCCCTTCTATTCCCCTCTTTTCTATATTCTATGTGTTTATATAAACTAAAAAAACTTGTCATCTTCTCCTCCCTTCTTCATTATACCCCCATACTATACCAACATTATCAAAATGGTTAGTTGAATTGTTATTAATATTACTTGGTATTGTCTTCCTACAATTATAGCAGATAGATCTACTCATACCACATATTTATTGTATGAGTTTAAGAGTTGCATCTTTTGGTGAGCGCATGTTATTTGATCTTCATTGATGTCATCGTTGCTTCATCTTTTTCAAATTCAGTATCTTGATTATTTATAAGATAGACTTATTCATCTCATCTTGACTATTTTGATAATTACATGGTATGTATGTATATATATATATATACATATATATATCAAGACACACATTCACAATAAAACATATAATGAGTTTCTTGTATATATATGATTATTCATGTCAAATAGGCATTGGCCAAGCATTTACAAATAGCTTGATTACTAGTGGATTTAAACATGTAACGAATCTATTTCATATAATACAAATATTGATTGTGTTTTTATCATATGATAATATGATGGATACAAGAGAGACTCATCTTCTCTATAAAGGAGAGCACGGATATGACTCTAGAGACTTCCAGACTTGGCTTCACTCTATATGGGACTACAGACTCTAGCCCATATAGGATATGACTTATTGCTTCTAACACATATTTTAGTAGAAAAATATATGCTAGTTTCAAAATATTGAATTTTTTGTCTTAAAAGTATATGTTAATTTCATGTTATAATACCAAAAATGTTTAGTCTATTTTTATATTTATATACTAAACATAAGAGATAGATGGATAAACTTTACTCTTAATTGCATTGTTATAAATTTTAACTATGTAGATGTAACCCCTACCCAAAGCTTTTGGTCAAGATACGACATTGAGTGAGAGAGAGAATAGGAGGAGGCAAGCACCTTTAAGGATCAAACTTCAAGCATTCACGTGGATATTGTAGAGGCATGTACATATTTGGATGGTACATTACACATGCAATGTAAATTATGAGGGAGAAGAGACCATTACATACCAAAAAATTATTGTTGGAGAGTAATGTCTCTTATCTTTTTTTAGTATATAAAATTTTATCTAGCAATATTAGGAAAGTTTAATTTTTTTTTGAAGACGTGGGAGCCACCCCCAAATACGGGCCGCAATTGAGACCCCTCCTGAGAGTGTAAATTGATGAATGCATATTCATCATGGAATTCAATTTCCATCCTGAGCTTATTTTGACTCAACTTTACCACTTTCACTCATTAAATATCAAAATGCATCATAATATGCAAAATTACTCAATTACTTCGATGATCAAGGTTTTGATCGAATTTATGTTGATTTAGTGCAGGCATTGATAAAGCTTAACAAGTAGTTGGGGCCACCTTCACTCACCCTTGGCTCTGATCAAGCGATCTAACCAAGCAATTCCAGCCCATTCCATCTCAAGACCGTTTGAGCCCATTCGGTCTCAAGACCGTTTGACCCCATTCAATCTCAAGACCGTTTAACCAGCAGATATCGATTGGAGGCATAACCCAGCCATGAGGGATCGAGCACTACATGAATTCAAGACCTCGAAGCTGAGTCTTAATCACGGCCATGGTGGTTCAAAACGACCGCGGTCTACTGTCATCACCATGATCGTGGTGCCTCGCCACAGCCGTGGCGCGTCGTCTTCTACCTTCGACCAGCACTCACTGCAGCCCCCACCGCAAGACTGAATGGAGGCAGATTGCATGCCAAATGAAGTCGCCCCGAGTCAGTTGCACCTACAGGTGAAGACTGAATGAAGGAAAAAGACTGTTTTGATTTTACAAACGGATAGGAGAGCCTCTGCAACTCAAGATCGTTTGACCCAGCAGACCATTTGTTGTCGCCCAATTCAAGAACGAATGGAGTAGACCATTTGATAAGCAAATATTGTTGATAGGCAAACAGTCTGTGAAACCATTGATCTCATTCGATTTCCAAACCAAAAAGAGCCAAAACCGTTTGGCTTTTAACGGTGTACAGACCGTTTGGAGAAAGCCGCAAGACCGTTTGGCTGAGGCATTGACCAAATCAAAGACCGTTTAATATTAAACGGTTTGCAAACTGTTCGCCTCCGAATCGAAGACGATTTGCCCATTTTTTATATAAGACCGTTTGATAGGAAAACGGTCTGTGAGACCTGATGTAGCCCTATTTTAGGGCTCCATCCTGTGCCATTTTGTACTTAAGTTGCATCTAAACATGTTAGATTATAAGTCTTTTTCCCTAATATGGTTATCATTACAAATATGCTTATGGATGTTCTTTGCACGGTTTTTCAGGTACTTGACCCATGCTTAGATGGAAGAGAGAGAAAGAAGGAGTTCTAGGGTTCCCCCACTCATGGAGGGACCTAAAGAAGGCCTCAAAATCTCCCTCAACCTACCTCCAATGGTCAAGAATCATCCCCAAGCAAAGACATCCGAGAATGACGAAGATTGGAGTGTAATTAAGTGATGCAAGCCTCGCCACGGCCGTGGCCACAACGCCACGATCGTGTGTTTATTAGCAATGAAGTGCCCTTTCTAACAGGGTTTTTCCACAGAATCCCACGGCCGTGGCCACCTGCCACGACTGTGGCCACTGAAGACACCACGGTCGTGGCCATCAGCACAGTCGTGGTACGAAGAAGAGAAAATGACTGTGGGCAACCACCACGATCGTGGGAATTATTGCACCAATTTGACCAGAGTTACAGGTTGTCACCCCCAGAATGCCACGACCGTGGCCACCTACCACGACCGTGACCGAAGAAGCTCAAGACGACCGTGGTGATTCCCCACGGTCACCTCCTCCTCCAAAATGGCCGTGTTACCCAACACGGCCGTGGTGCCCCTAACCCACCACGACCGTCGCATCCCGCCACGGCCGTGACTACCACCATACTTGACCTTTTTTTCCAATTCCTTCACACCACGACTGTTTCACCACTCCACGACCGTTATCCTTCACCCTCACCACATTTTTGGAACACCACCATGGCCATGGTGGTCCATCAACCCTACCCTACTTTTCACTGCTTTTCCTAAACTGCCCCTACTTACCCTAGTGCTTCCACCACCACCTATATATACATGGGTGGCGGCCATAGAACTAGGTTAGACGCCCCTACAACTGCTCCAAGCTCCATTCCCCTTCCTTGAGCTCTTTGTGCAATCTCCTTGCATTTTGGGCTCATCATCCACCATTTCCACCATGGAAACCTAGTTCCCTAGGTTTTCATCCATAATCCCCTACCATTTCATGCACCCCTGCACCCTTGGATGAGGGAGGATATCTACAGCAAGCTTGGAGGTGAAGAAGGAGGCTTCTACATCAAGCTTCATGGAGTCCCTACTTCTTCTACCCCTTTCTTTTCTTGTTTTCTTGATCATGTCTAGCTAAGCCCCTAGTGGTGGGCTGTTTGGGGTTAAGATGTAACTTCGATACCGTGTTGGGAGAAACTTGCTTGTAATGAACTCAACTTCTATCTATGATGATTGCCTCTTGCTTATATATCATTTCCTATTTTATTGCATGTGGTTTGTGCTTATAACATAGATTGCTTGCTTTGAGATGTTTGATGACACTTAGCTTCTAGGAGGAATTGGAGTGTATGTGGCAATCTTAGGATTGGCTCCTAGGTCCAATTAGTGGATCCCTAACTAGCCCCCTTTATTCCTACATACACATCCCTCCTTCTACAAGTGAGTGTGAGATTTAAGTAGCTAGTGTAAGTGAGAATGATGCAATTGCCTAGGGCCTTCTAAAGGCTAGAGTGGCTAGTGGCATGAGGTCAAATACCCTCATCTCTACTCCCATCTCTACCCTCAACCTTCAATTGCTCACTATCACTTACCCTAGAAACCTAGATTTGGCTAATCCCATTAGAATTACACCTAACCCTAGTCTTCTACTAGTAGTATAGGGTATATTCTAATGGCGCTATCCTTGTTGTTTGGTTTGGTAATCTAGATATGAAATGAGAACCTTGCATGTTTAATGATCTCCCCCAACTAATGTCAAAGTTACATCCCCCAAACGGCCCACCTACCCTAATCAACTGCTTAAAACCCATCTTGCTCAGTTTGCTTATTCATGCTAGTCTAGTTTAGTCGCTTTTGCTTATCTAGTTAATTGCTTAGCTTTTCTCTTTAGTGTTAACTTAGGCTCTTGCTCTTGCTAGTCGTTAGTTTAGTTCTTAATTGCTTCTTGCCTTGCTAGAGTAGTGTAGCTCTTCTTGCTCTTTCTTAATTAGTTTGTTAACTTAGTTTACTACTTTGCTTGCTCTTCCATAACTTAGTTTCCATCTTGCATTTCTTACTTGTTCTATTAGCTTAATCAACAATCAAACCTTTAAAAAACCCTAAAACCCTAAGCTCCGCAAAAGGAACGTAGCTCGCATTGTCTAACTCTAGTGCCCCCTCTATCTCCGCGGATTGACCTTGTACTTGTCGCCTCACCTATACTACGACACGACCCCATGCGCTTGCGGGTGTTGTGTCTTAGTAGACGTAGGTAGTTAGTGTAGGTCTTACAAATTTCGAAAGCATAAGATCTCATATCCCGTGCGCTCCGACCTCGTGGGGTGTAAAAGCACCACTAGTGGGGACACGCCAAGCTTTCTGGCACAATTGCCGGGGATAGAGGCGCTCGGCCTAGTTAGATAGTGTAGCTTAGCCTTTCCTTCTGCCCTCACCATTGCTATTATTTATTCTTTGTGTTACTTTTGCATCTTGGTTTGCTGACTTAGTTTCTTGTTGTTTGTTTGTGTTTTGCGCAGGTGACAGTTGTGCATGCGTAGCACGCGTTCTACTTGCACTGACTTGGTGGTATACGACCCCGAGATTGGTAGAATGAGGCATCAAGCTCGCCGCAACCTACACCGAGAGGCTGAGATGGCCGAGAACAACCGAGATGCAGATGCTCAGTCACATCCACAGCCACATCGCCCACTTCATGAGTACTTCACGCCGGGGAACTACAACTCCCCCATCGCCACTCTGGTTGACCAGATGCCAGGTCAACAGTTCTCCATCCCGTCGGCACTCTTGGGACTTCTCCATGCATACTTCGGTATGGAGAACGAGAATCCCTACCACCACATAGACACGTTCCTTGAAATGTGCTCTACCTTCCACACTCCAGCCGCCACCGACGACTCAATCAGGAGGACACTCTTTCCTTTCTCCCTCAAGGAGAAAGCCAAGGAGTGGTATGTGACAAAGCCAGAGTTGGTCACGTGGAATGAGGTGAAGAATGAGTTTCTCAAGAAGTTCTTCCCCATCGCCAAGTTATCTTATATGAGAAGGTGCATCACGTCATTTGCCCATAAAGAGAACGAGCCCTTCCACGAGGCGTGGGAGGGGTTCCAAAATCTACTTCGCGATTGCCCTCATCATGAGGTTCCTCTGTGGCAGCTCGTTCAAGCCTTCTATACCGGGCTTGAAGAGCAAAGACAAAACAACGTAGACTCTTCCTGTGGGGGCACTTTCATGGCAAAGTCGCCCGAGGAATCATGGTCGTTGTTTGAGCATCTCGTAGAAAATTCCCGCCACCGTGCTTCACAAAAGGGGGGCATTGTGATCAAAGCTACGCTCCTCCACCTTCTTCCGCAGCTCCGAATCGCAATACCAACGACCCCGATGTGATGAAGATGATGGCCGATATGATGCGGATGATGAAAAATCAAGTGGGTAGCTCTTCCAGCCAGCCCACAATGGCGGTTGATACTGTAGACGAGGAAGTCAATGCTCTACATTCCTTTTGTGGCTGCAACAACCAGGGCCTAATGTCCAACTCCTACACTCCCGAGTGGAGGAACCACCCGAACTTTTCCTGGAAACAACAGAACAGGGATGGGCAAGGACAGCGGCAGCAAAAGCCACGCTACAGCTCCAAGTTTGAGGAGGAAGTGCTAGGAAGGCTAAGAAGCTTGGATGAAGTAAAAAAAGATGTCAATGCACATGGGCAGTCTATTAACCGTCTTGAGCAGAGGTTGGATCAGATTTCTCTCTCTTTGGCTAGAAGGGAAGAAGGTAGACTTCCATCTCAACCAATTCCAAATCCGAACAATGATGGGGCTTTTCTAGGGAACACTTCGAATGCTTATGTTCCACCATCTTACCAAGCCCCACCAAACCCCTATGCTCCTCCACATCCTCAAGCGCCACTCAACTATCAATATGCTCCACCTCCACCTCACACCTACCAACAACCACCTCCGCAATACCACCCCCCACCACAACAACCGCAACCCCAATTCATTCTTCAAAATCCCAACCCCCCTCACCAAAGGCCTCCACCACCCCAACAGCCACAACCACCTCCACAAGCTCCCTCTCCTACCACCCATGAGCATGTGAAGGCAGTGACTACATTGAGGAGTGGCAGGACTTTGGAGAGCCCCCATGGTACAGTTGTTGGCAGAGATGATACTGAGGCTGAGCAGGTTGATGCTGAGATGCAGATTGATGATACCATGATAAGAGGCAGCGTTGATACCGTGATTACGATAGTTGATACCAAGATACTAAATGATGATACTGTGATTCCCGTGATACCAGTTGATGATACTGCTGAGATGGACCATTTGGGATCCCAACTCTCCCCTTTCCCCGAGGCTCTTAAGGAGCCTTCTGTCGAGAAAAGAAGGAAAAAATATACCGAGGACATTCTGGAAACTTTTAAACAAGTGAAGATCAATATCCCTTTGCTTGATGCAGTCAAGCAAATTCCTTCATATGCTAAGTTTTTTAAGGATCTTTGTACTTTCAAGAGAAGAACTACGGGAAGAACCCCGAAGAAGGTAAAGCTTACCGAGCAAGTGAGCTCGATTCTGTAGCACACCATTCCAAGAAAGAGGAAGGATCCCGGTGCTCCTATCATATCATGCTACATTGGGGCGCACCGCATAGACCAAGCTCTCCTAGACTTGGGCTCGACTGTGAACCTCATACCGTATGACATTTTTGCAGAATTACAAATGGGACAGTTGGGTCCGGCCCATTGCACTTTGTCGTTAGCTGACAGGTCGGTAAAGACGCCTAGAGGGTGTGTTGATGATGTGCTCGTGAGAATAGATGATGATACATCTGCTTTCTTTCCTGCTGATTTTATCGTCTTGGATATGGAGAAAGACACGAGGAGGATTCCTATCATCTTGGGGAGACCCTTCCTGGCCACAGCTGATGCGGTCATTCATGTGAGGACTGGTACGATGTATGTGACATTCATGCACATGAAGATCCGGTTGAACATTTTTAAATCTTCAGCAAAGGACGAAGTGATAGGTTCAATAGAAGAAGACTGCTATCTAGTTGAGTGTCTAGATGAGATCGTGGAAGAATGCCTACCTTCTTGGATTCAAACTGCCACTCAAGGTAGAGGATTAGATCTGATAGTTTAGTTTCCTGAGGATGACAAGGAAGATGATGAAGAGTGTGAGCTAGCCTTGGTGGCTGCAAGTGAAGACCTCCCTTCCATCTCTGAGCCATTGAAAAAGAGCCCCCCACACTTGAGCTGAAATCACTTCCTAAAGGTTTGAAGTATGCTTTTCTAGGGGCGAATGACACCCTCCCGGTGATCATTTCATCCATACTTTCACCTGAACAAGAGGAGACTTTGATGAAGGTTCTGAAGAAGAACATCTAAGCTATCGGATGGACCATTGCTGATTTGAGGGGTATTGATCCCTCCATTTGTGTGCACCGAATCTATCTTGAAGAAGACGCGAGGCCAACCCACCAAATGCAAAGGCGACTAAATCTGAAATTGAAAGAAGTGGTGACTCAAGAGGTAGTCAAATTTCTTGATGTCAGAATTATCTACCTTGTTTCTAACAGCACTTGGGTGAGCCCCATCCAAGTCGTACCCAAGAAGGGTGGAATCACAGTTGCTGAAAATGCCGATGGGGAACTAATGCCAGTGAGCGAACAATCTAAGTGGAGGATGTGTGTGGACTATCGAAAACTCAATGAGAAGATGAAGAAAGACCACTATCCCCTCCCATTCCTTGATCAAATTCTAGAGAGACTGGCTGGGCAGAGTTTCTATTGTTTCTTTGATAGGTATTCTGGATACTTTCAGATCGCTGTACACCCCTTCGATCAAGAGAAGACAACATTCACCTGCCCGAGTGGCACATTTGCTTATCGAAGAATGTCATTCGGGTTGTGTAATGCCCCATCCACATTTCAGAGGTGTGTTACATCAATCTTCGCAGATATGCTTGATTCGTCCTTGGAAGTGTTCATGGATGATTTCTCAGTTTTCGGAAAGACTTTTGATGAATGCTTGTTACACTTGGCTGCCGTCCTCGAGAGATGCGTGAAAGTTCGACTAGTTCTATCTTGGGAGAAAAGCCACTTCATGGTGCCTGAAGGCATCGTTCTAGGCCACCGAGTCTCTAAAGACGGGATTGAAGTTGACAAGGCCAAAGTGGGCCTCATCTCTACCCTCTCCATTCCTTCCACCGTAAGACATGTCCGATCTTTCTTGGGACATGCTAGTTTCTACCGCCGTTTTATTAAAGACTTCAGCAAAATTTCAAGACCGATGTGCCACCTTCTTGAAAAAGATGTCGAGTTTCACTTTGATGACAAATGCATTGAAGCCTTTAATCACTTGAAGGAGAAGCTAATTTCTGCTCCGATCATGCAGCCCCCGACTTCTCTTTGCCATTTGAGATCATGATTGATGCATCTGATATGGCAGTGGGGGTTGTGTTGGGCCAAAGGATTGGCCAAATATCTCATGCCATCTACTACGCGAGTAAAACTCTTGATGAAGCGCAAAGAAATTACACCACTACCGAGAAAGAGTTACTCACCGTCATATTTGCTCTATACAAATTCCGCTCCTATCTTCTGCAAAATAGAGTTGTGATTTACATGGATCATGCTGCGTTAAAATATCTCATGTCTAACAAGGATTCAAAGCCGAGGTTGATAAGATGGATTCTGTTGCTGCAAGAGTTTGATATAGAGATAGTGGACAAGAAGGGAGTAGAAAATGGCACAGGCGATCATCTCTCCCGGATTGATCACCCTTTTGAAAGACAAGGTTAATTAAAGAAACCATGTCGCATTAACAACTCTTCCTCCTCTCATCTTCTCAAGGGCCATGGTACCAACACATAGCCAATTTCTTGGCTAGTGGGGGAATACCTAGCATGTGGACAAGGGAGGAGAGCAAAAGATTGTTTGCCATGGCGAAGAATTATGCATGGGATGACCCTCACCTTTTCAAGTATTGCCCCAATCAGCTTGTAAGAAGATGTGTGTCGGAAGTGGAACAACAAGACATCCTCTCCATGTGTCATTCTGGATATGTGGAGGACATTTTGGAGGAAAGCGTACAGCTACCAAGGTACTGCAATGTGGTTTTTACTGGCCCTCATTGTTCAAGGATTCACACGGATTCTGCAAGAGCTGCTTGAAATGCCAAAAGGTGGGAAATATCTCCAAAAGAGACATGATGCCTCTATCACCCATTCTTGTGGTGGAGGTATTTGATGTATGGGGAATTGATTTCATGAGTCCTTTCCCTCCTTCATTTGGGTATATCTACATCTTAGTTGTCGTTGACTATGTGTCTAAATGGATAGAAGCTATTCCGACTCAGACGAATGACCACAAGGTGGTTTATGATTTTGTGAAATCAAACATCTTCAGTTGTTTCGGACTTCCAAGAGCCATGATAAGTGACGGGGGAAGTCACTTCATCCACCGCACTTTTGAGGGATTGCTCAAGAAACATGGAGTGAACCATAGAGTAGCCACTCCGTATCATCCTCAAACAAGTGGCCAGGTTGAGTAGGCCAATCGGGAAATAAATCTCATTTTAGAGAAAACAGTAAGACCGGACCGCAAGGATTGGTCTCTCCATCTAAATGAGGCTTTATGGGCATATCGGACAGCATTCAAAGCCCCGATCGGCACCACACCATTCAAGTTAGTCTACGGGAAAAGCTGCCACCTACCGGTAGAGATGCAACATAAGGCGTTGTGGGCCTTGAAGAATATGAACTTTGATGGTGAAAATGCAGCAATGAAAAGGAAATTCCAACTCAATGAGCTAGAGGAAATGCACCACGAGGCGTACGAGTTGTCAAAGAGTTACAAGGAGAGAACAAAGTTCCTCCATGACAAGATGATTAGGAAGAAGGACTTTGAGCCCAGAAAATGGGTATGGCTATACAACTTGAGAATGAAGTTCTTTCTTGGAAAACTCCGGTCTAGATGGGAAGGACCCTATCTTGTCAAGAAAGTATACCCATCATGGGCTGTGGTCATTTGTGAGAAAGAAGGTGCAAAGGAATTTGCTGTCAATGGGCAAAGGTTGAAATCTGTTGTTGAAGTCGGCCCGGACAAGGCCAATCAAGATTTTGATATTGTTATGCTTGTAGAGGAAGAATTCGATGAAGAAGAGTGCTTGGATGAGGATGAGAAAGGAATCTACTACAAGGATCTATTGAAGGTTCCAAAGAAGTGACAGAGATCTACAATCAATAAGCCTGGATGAAGGCATTAAATTTAGCGCTAGTGGGAGGCAACCCACGTGGTTTGAGATTCTCGAACCCTCCTTTTGATACTTTATCTTTGTTTTACACAAAAACACACACGCACACTTATGCTTTATAGTTTTCTTTTGAGTTTTGATGATGTGCAGGTGTTAGACAATAGAGAGGGGGGGTTTTAGAAGTAAATTATGGCCATTAAGTCAAATTTGTGGCCAAAGAACAAATGAAGTTGAAGTTCAAGTTTTGAATTTGGAAAACTGAAGGAACAACAACAACACGGTCGTGGAGCTCGACCACGACCGTGGCTCATGTGGCCAAACACGACCGTGGCACATGGCCATGGTCGTGGGAATTATTGCATCTAATTGGCTGAAGTTACATGTTGTTTGCAAGAATCGCCACGACCGTGTTGAAGGAGATTGCCCACGACCGTGGTCCTCACCACGGCCGTGTTGAAGAAAGCGGGCCACGACCGTGGCAACCTGCCACGGCCGTGGGAATTATTGCATCTAATTGACCGAAGTTACAGGTTGTTTGCAAGAATCGCCACGACCGTGGTACGACACCACGATCGTGTTGAAGGAGACTGCCCATGACTGTGGTCCTCACCACGGCCGTGTTGAAGAAAGCGGGCCACGACCGTGGGAATTAATGCATCTAATTGGCTGAAGTTACAGGTTGTTTGCAAGAATCGCCACGACCGTGGGCTTCATCCATGACCGTGTTGAAGAGAAATGACCACGACCGTGGTATCCTGCCACGACCGTGGCGAGGTCAAATCGAGGAGTTCTTCATCGACAACACGACCATGGCACCCGCCACGGTCGTGCTACCCAACCCTGGCTATGACCGTGGCCGAGCTAGGTTCAGCCAAAAAAATATAAATTTTTAACGTTCAAAACTGACCCCCACCCTCATTTCTTCATCTTCCACCTTCAGAAAATGATTGTGGCGGCGACAACCACCCCCGTGCTCCCCAAATCTCCACCTCCATCCCCCAAAAACACCTCCCTTTGACCTCCAATCAACACCAAATCGATCCCCAGCCATCCCTCTACCATTTCCACCCCCTATTCTCTCTCAATCGCATCTCCATCTCCTCATCCATCTCCAATCCGCCCAATAGTCCCCCTCCACAAAACCTCCACATAAACTCTTCATTTTCGCCCAAATCAATAACCAATCACATTTCCACCATCCATACATCACTATACTTCCATTCCACCCACAAAACCACATCCATACCACTCTCCACATAAAAATACAAAAATCACCTCACCTCCACCATGAAAAAGATTGGAAAGGCCATAATCAAGGGAACCAACATCCTCATCGGAGGGAGGCGGCGTTCCAAAAATGCCTCCTCCGATGTATCTGTGCCATCCCACACACCTTCACCTACCACCTCCGCCCACCATTCCCTCCGCCGTTCACAATCGGTGAGCGGATCACACTTCCGCTCATCCGATAGCCACCACATCACTGACGCCACCTACGAGGGTGAAGATGATGAAGATGAGGAATTAATGGGGGTCGATTTGGATCACCTTATTGATGAGATCGAGTCGGCGACCACAAAAAGAAGCCAGAGATCCAAAGCGGCACTGTCCTCATCCAGGCTCCCGTCGAAGCCTACACCAGCCCGCCACTCGACGTCTCAGGTGACGGTGAGGCGTGGTGTGCAGCCACAACCCTCGCGGCAACTATAGCAAGATGAGGAGCAGTCGGCCCACTGGTACAATCTTGACATCAGCTCGGGGTCGCAGTCCTACACGATGGAGGAAGAAGAAGACAGCGAGGAGGAAGAGGTAGAGCTTGAGCATGAAGGAGATGATATTCTGGCACAGCTGGAGGCGGATAGAGAAAAGACCCTGGGAAAAGCACCGATAGGAGTGTCCTATGGTAAAGGACACAGGCATAAGAAGGTTGATCTTATCTACCCCGAGTGCATGACAAGGCAAGTCGTCGCCTCTAGGTACGGTAGTGAGAAGATCATTGAAGATCTTGGGATCAAAGAAATAGCGGAAATGGGCTTGAAAAGGATTGGGTTGTGGAATGTTCTTTTCACACCCCAACCTACATATCCTGCTTTGACCTGAGAGTTCTTTTCCACTCTCGAGAAGACTAAAGTGAGGGGTTGTGATGCACTCAAATTTTCCATGATGGGCAACATGCACACCCTCACTTCCACTGAGCTGAATGTTGTCTTCGCCACTAGTCCTGAAGAAGTCGTGAAATTGGATGACAGCTTGTTAGAGAGAGAGGCCAGTTTGGACTATGCCCATTATTGGAAGAGCTTCACAGGCAATGAGGATTACTATGTGGGTAGATCAAAAATTGTTGCCATAAGCAACCCGCTGATGCGCTACATGCAAAAGGTCTTGGCAAATACGAGTGTGGGCAGATACGACAACCAAGGTAGCATTTCTCAAAAGGATATGATTGTCTTGATCGGTATGAACCACAAGAGGTATATTAACCTTGGAGTTCTTTTGATTGACCATCTAAAGGGTGTACCCTACAAGAGCTCAAAGCCGTTCGTTATGGGAGGGTTCGTCACTGCAATTGCACTGGCGTTGGGATACGATCTCTCGGGGGTACAAGACGCAATCGAGGCAGAACTTGTTGACCTCAACTATCTGACGGGATCGCACACCATAAAGATGAAGGACAAAAGAATGATTTATTTAACTACTAGTGTGCAGGATTTTGAACTAGAGCTGCCATATCACGCGGAACCCCTAATATTTGTGTTGGGACCTGGCAACAGGTTGAGGAAGAAACTAATGGCATGGAAGCAAGACCACTCGAGTGAGACGTATACTAGGGGAGTCGATGCCTCACATGAAGACGTTGCTTAATCAAATGTGCACAGACAGGACCAAGAAGCAGAAGAAGAAAGGCAGACAAGAAGGAGGGATGAGGAGACATCCTAGCTGCAGCAGCCCACAGGAAATGCCTATGGCATGGCCACAATCCAGGCACACCTAGAGAATATTCAGAAGACCTAAGGTGACATGCAGCTTATCCAGCAGTACATGTGGCAGGATCAACAACAGATGTTGTTGGTATGTATTCCCTGAGAGCCAATCATGGGATGATTGGTGGGATACATTAAGATTGATTTGATAAACATCAAAGGCAAGCTTTCAATTCTTTCTAGTTCAGTCATATGAGATAGTGATAAAACAGATTGAATGTCTAGAGAATGACAGTACTCAATGACGTATGCTTTCAGGTTGAGGACCTGAATGATGAGATCATACGGATGCTAAGAGTTTGTACATTCTCATTATGTCCCTAGTCGGATGTCATTGTGAAAGGTAGATACACAGCAATGACACACAAGACTGGATTGTGGTGTTGGTTGATGACAGAATCTCATTAGTCATGATATAGAGATATCAAACCAAACACATAGGTACTTGTTAGAGAACAAGTGTACCAGACAGACCTAGCGTGAGTTTGACACATGGAACCATGACATGGTAGTCACAGTCAGTACTCACAGTGATGGTGGTGAGTGTGATTCTTTGACCTGAAATCACTACACTCAACACATGTCATTGGGCACACTTTGACATCATCAAACGCAGTCCTAAAACATGGGTTGTTATAAAGGTGATGATTGGGTGGCTTTGACACATGGGGCTTTTGAGGGGTGATTGATAGATATGGGATTTGTCTCTCCTGAGGGAGTTTGATATCCATGGCCACTTGATGAGTAGGATTGAGAAAGGTGTGCACGCATGTGTGAATCAATATGTGATATTGATGTCATACATATCTCTTCCAATCTACTCTGAGATCAAGAAAGTGAATGAACATTGACAGGATGATTGTTCCATGCCTCGAGTTCATTCGGGATATCAGTGACAAAGGAATTATACATTCACTGTAACACCATTCACAGATTATAGGATTGAAAGTTGTCCTCCAACTTTTTATTTCACTTGGGTAGCACTGATGTGTGACTAGGCACCGATCTTTGCTTGTGAAGTCATAAGTGTTATGGACTTTCACTACCAACGTGAAATGGACCTACAGGGTCACACACATAGGATTTAACCTAGAAGAGGAGTTTTATCCACAAACAATGTTTAGATTGATTACTAAAGGAGTTTAGTAGTTCAATTAAACACTCAATTAATTGATAGCTCAATGTCATAATGTTCAAGGTGTTGGACACATTGATTGGAGTATCGGATTGATTGAAACTGCAATTGACTTATTCTGCACAATCTGCACTCCCAACCGATCGGCTCATGTCATGAACCGATCGGCTGAGCTTGGTGAACCGATCGGCTCAGGTGGTGAGTCGATCGGCTCATGGACAGGGTGAAACGATTGCTTCAAGTGTTGAAACAATCGGTTCAACTGTTGCAACCGAGCAAGTTGGGAAAGTAGGATTGGTGAGACATTTCCTTTTGTTTCACTTGCCCAATTTGATTGGAACAAGGATTGCTATTTGATACCAATTAGAAACAAAAGAAGAAAAGTCAATCGAGAACTGACCAGGACCACGAACCGACTGGTTCAGAAGTGAACCGACCGTTTCATGGGTCCCAACCGATCGGTTGAGGTGTCAACCGACCGGCTCAGGTCCCCAACTGACCATTTTAGAAATGAAACGGTCGGTTCAGGTTGCGTAGTTGGTTGTTTTGTGGAAAATCTTGAACCCTTCTACTCCTGCTTTAGTCTCGCATTGCCTGGGATAGAGAACCCTGTCTCATGACCCTCCTATATATAGGGGTATTTGGGGCTTCTCAAAGAACAACTCAGTGCAACCAGTTAATCTGTAAAGTTTTCGTTCTCTCTGGTTTTGGTAACCGAGAGAGCCCGAGCAAGTGCTACCCGATAAGGGAGGCACAGTAAGGGAAGGACAACTGTAGTAAGCGAGTGGTGGAAGGAGAGTGTGTCAGTGACTAGTACGCTGACAGGAGGGTGTGACTCCTTCCAATTCCTTGTGAGACAAGGAGATTGGAGTTCCAGGTGGTCCGTGTGGACTACTTCAGAGGCGGGAGATTTCTACCGCTCAGAGAACAACTGTCAATCCCGACAGTCCCGGTGAGACCAGGAGTTATCAGTCCCGGTGCGACCAGGAGCTGCACAGACACCGTCCAAGACCGGAGGTGAAGACTGCACAAGTCGCGAGGTATTGTCTTCGAGCAAGCCTCGGGACAAGTTATGATTCCACAAACCATCCTTTCCTATTGTATAGACGTTGACATGTTTCCTTGTTATGGGTTTGGGGGAGAAAATTTTTGTTTCCGCTGCCTTCTCTGCCTCTCCTAAAACCCAACAGTGGTATCAGAGCCACGTCAACTGCTTTATACTTTAGGATTATCAATGTGATCGATTTTGGTTTGTCGCCTTTATTTATTGCATATGATGCGAATAAAATTGGCTTTATGCATGTCCAATCCTAAATCCACAAATCCTAATTTACATATATGATATATATTAGGAATGCACTCGATATGCATCGCCCTTAAACGAGTTTTGTGGTGGATGTATAGCGTGGTTATGGCCAATAAACCCTATCTGTGTATGGTTGTATGTGGTTTCTTGCATCTCAGTCTGCGTACTGATCTTCCTTCTCCTATTCCTGATGTAACTCGAAATAATTCGAGATTTCTTTTCTACCTTTGCTCCCCTCGAATGTAACTCGAGGTTTCTCCTTTTACAATGTAAAATAAGATAGAATTTTATTTCCTGTTATGTCAAAGAACGGAGGACATCCTGACGACAGCTGAGACGATCGGTTCAAGGCGTGAACCGACCGGTTGACGTTCGAGACGATTGGTTCAAGGAGTGAGCCGATCGGTTGATGACCGGTTCAAGGAGCGAGACGAGTGGGTGGCGGCCATGATGAGATGCACAACGACCAAGCGAACCGATCGGTTGGAGGAGCCAACCGATCGGCTGGTGGCACCCAGCCGACCGGCCTGATGGCGAGCCGATCAGTCATTTGATGAGTTGATCAAACCCAGAAAGGAAAAGAACAGAGTTCATCTTGTACAGGTTGCATGTGATGTAGACCTAGATGATCGTGATTCCTCTTGGCTCGAGGAATCACATTAGGATAGCCATAATCATCGCTTTTATCGTATTGCATGTTTTCTGTGGGATATAGCATGTATATGATATGTACTATATATTGTGGTGATTGGATATGTATATGTATATAAAACTAAATCCCTCATTAAATATTAAGTTTTAGATGCCTTCCAAATGCGACACACGTGAAAAGCTTGATCGACCAAGTGTGGGCACGCCCTAGCGTGGTGCACCGTCTATCTCGTGGAAGCGTGAAGGATGGATATGTGGGTCTGCCCTAGCATGGTGCATATTCATCGTGTTGGCTTTGGGTCGGACTTAACAAGGTGACCTAGATAGGATCTAGCACCTTGAGGCATGGAGATGATCATGGCAAGGAGTTGCATATGACATCTTATCAAGAGTTTCATATGATGCAATTGGCAAGAGTTGTCTACCTGAGAGATCTAAGTTGTGGGTGACAGCCCTAGTTGGTCCATGACTTAGAAGATGTCAGGATCTTGCCCACTAGAAGGTGGTATGCTGCAATCTTCCGAATTGATGGTGAGGGCTATCAATTTGAACTAAAATAGTGGGAGAGATAATTAATTAAAGGCCTAATTATATCGTCAACTTTTCAAATCAATCAAATAAGTCAAAAATGAGTTTTTGGACTAAAATTGCATATTTTTCTTTTGTAGTACAAATGGCAACAAACAACAATCACTTCTCTTTGCGATCCGTCCTGGAAAAGGACAAGTTAAATGGGAATAATTTCCACGATTGGTTAGGACGTTGAGAAGCGTTCTCAATCAAAGAGCGAAAGCTCTAAGTCCTAGTTATACCAGAACCAGATGAACTCGATCCCACCACATCAATGGCTGAAAGTATGCTTATGGAAGCATACCGAGGATGACATTGATGAGGAGTGCTTGATGTTGTGTTCTTTGAACTATGAGTTGCAGAGACAACATGAGACATATGATGTCTCCAATACATTGTCCTAGTATGTCATGACAGAAGGAGATCCAGTAAGGTATTCACACACTCAATATGATTGGGTATGTGGAAAGACCTGACTAAGAAGGACTCCCTCTGAGCCAAGAGTTGGCTATTGGTATGATACTACAAATGTTGCGAGAATCATACAGTTCATGATAAACTACAACATGAACAACTTTGACAAGTGTTGACAAAGTTGTTAGACATGTTGAGGACAGTAGAGGCAAATATGAAGAAAGACTAACCCTAATCTTTGATGAGATCAATGAAAAGGTAAATCTTAAGGGCAAGGGCAAGGTCAAGGGCAAAGCAAAGAAGTGTTCTGATGCTAGCCAGCAGCCCAAGCTGTCATCAACCTCAAGGCACATGGGGAAAGGGTGTATGAAGGAATTGTCCTCTCTATCTGGAAGAACAAAAGAAGAAGGAGGCGACAGACGTCTCTACTTAAAGGTGTCATGAAAGTAAACTTGTAACACTTTTGAGGTATATGATACCAAGATGTAAATTGTAAAGCACTCAATAAATGGGGCAAGTGTTGCCGCCATAGATAGGAGTACTTTAGTTTATTTTCAGTCTAAAAGGCATGTAATACAGTACTGCTATTTAATATTTGCCAATAGATAGAAACATCTTATTTTTGCATATTGTATGACAATGATAGCAATTAATAAAATTGATGTTTCAATCTCAAAGATATGATCTTTGTGGCAATGCCTTATTTATCTTGTGGTATTTGATATGCATAAGATAAAATTATACCTAAAAGTTATAGATAACTCAAACAATCAAATTAGCATCAATCATGAGAAATTCATTTCTAGTTTCCATGTGATGGATAAATCTAGACTCTTTTGGTTAGAGAACCAGTAAGAGACATGAATATCTTAGACATGATTAATCAATCTTCACTAAAGGTAGTGGGAGAATGATTATCCTATTAGGTATGATACATGTGATGTATTTACATATCTATTGGAACAAATGCTAATACTTTAAATGGTGTTTAGAGAAATACCAATATGAATATCTTGAAGTGTTTAAGATTATCATAAATGAAGTGAAAATTTGGTAAAGTGTTAATTCTTGATGAGATCAATGAATGAAATACTTAGACCAAATGTTTGAGATCCTTATGAGTGATTATGACAGTGTATCATAGTGAACTCATGATTAAGGCATGGTGATGTCTAAATCAAGAAGGGATCATACTCTAAGGAGTTAGAGAATGATTATCAAATAACTGAATTCTTCTTAATAAAAGAATACCCCTCACTAATAAAAGAAATTAAGAATCACAAGGGTTGTGAATTCTTATATCCTTACACCTCAATTATCTATGTGATGAGTTGCTCATGTGATGAGTCAACTATCTAGATGAATATGAGGAACCAAATTTTGAGTTATGGTTTATGACCATTTCATCCTAAATGACATCCATGTAAACCATAAGGTATGACCTTGATGGTAGCACCCATTGGATGAAATCCATAAGTGCAAATGAATCTTAAGTATAAAGACACATGGATAACATTTTGAGAAAGATGATGCTTGTTGATTGCAACTTAATGACTAAGACATTTGGCATATGGATACTAAAATTGCATTCCTATGAGGAATAAAACAAGGATGTGTACGTGACACAACCTATAAGGTTTCTAAATCCACTAATGCAAATGAAGTCTATAAGTTTCAATGGACTAATCAATGTGATTGATTGAGTACAAGCAACTCTAAATTGGATCTTTACTTTGATGATATAGTCAAAGGGTTTGATTGATATGTCAAAGATAAAGAAGGGATCTGTGATTTAGTGGGAGCGTGTTCACATTCCACATGTTGATGTGAAATGGAAATGTTCTAGAATGGAAATCCAAAAGTGGAAATTATCTTAAAGGAAGATAGAGATGTTTCCTATGTAATAGTAATAGAGATCTATAGAGATAGTTCTCGAAAACCTCTTGACCTGAAAAGAGAAAGCATACATTGGCAATCTGTACTGAAGGGTTCAGTATGCACAGATTCAGTGGGAGAAAACTTGTCCATATTACATGGAGTTAGTATCCCAAGGCCAATTGTCCAATTCTTATGAAGAATGGGAACACTAAGAATAGATGTGGATCTATCATGTATGTAATCATCCCATTATCTTGCATGGCAAGAACAAAATGCATTCATCATCTTGTATGTAGGACATGGCAATATGATGTGCTCATCCTGATAACTCGTATGTGGGACATGACGAGTGGATGTCTCTCTACTTCCAGTAAGGGTTACTGGAATACCATGAGAACTTGATAAGTACTTGGGAAGTACTAGTTCTATGGAGATAAGGAAGAGTTCAATGTAAAGAGTTACATTGATGCGAACTTCTGAAAGGACAGAAAATTAATCACAAAATATATATAGGATATATATAAAAGTGAAAGTTTGTTGATAATTGGAAGTGTTCCAATAAAACCATTTAAAAGGAAATGTTGAGTATCTATGTGTTGGAGAACAGCAGTGGATACTATATGGATCTGGAAGTTCATGAGATGAACTTATAGATATTCCGCTCATTGATGACAAGTATGGAATCCTTGATCATGCAATGTGGCTAAAGGTTAGCAAAGGAATACTAGATTGCATATTACGACAACTCCATCTCATATGTGTGACGTACAGCGAAGAGATGAGAGACATGCAATTTATACTGACTTTGAAAAGGTGTTGCCATTACTCACTATGATCGCACTAGAGCAGAGTAACATGTGGGACATGTTTGAAGATCACTATGAATATGATTCAAGGGTGATTGGCCCGTAGTGCAAGTGGGATTCTGTTGGTATGTATGCCATGAGAGCCAATCATGGGATGATTTGTGGGATACATTAAGATTGATTTGATAAACATCAAAGGAAAGCTTCCAATTCTTTCTAGTTCAGTCATATGAGATAGTGATTGAATAGATTGAATGTCTAGAGAATGACAGTACTCAATGACGTATGCTTTCAGGTTGAGGACCTGAACGATGAGATCATACGGATGCTAAGAGTTTGTACATTCTCATTATGTCCCTAGTCGGATGTCATTATGGAAGGTAGATAGATAGCAATGACACACAAGACTGGATTGTGGTGTTGGTTGATGATAGAATCACATTAGTCATGATATAGAGATATCAAACCAAACACATAGGTACTTGTTAGAGAACAAGTGTACCGGACAGACCCACCGTGAGTTTGACACATGGAACCATGACATGGTAGTCACAGTCAGTACTCACAGTGATGGTGGTGAGTGTGATTCTTTGACCTGAAATCACTACACTCAACACATGTCGTTGGGCACACTTTGACATCATCAAACGCAGTCCTGAAATATGGGTTGTTATAAAGGTGATGATTGGGTGGCTTTGACACATGGGGCTTTTGAGGGGTGAGTGATAGATATGGCATTTGTCTCTCCTGAGGGAGTTTGATATCCATGGCCACTTGATGAGTAGGATTGAGAAAGGTGTGCACGCATGTGTGAATCAATATGTGATATTGATGTCATACATATCTCTTCCAATCTACTCTGAGATCAAGAAAGTGAATGAACGTTGACATGATGATTGTTCCATGCCTCGAGTTCATTTGGGATATCAGTGACAAAGGAATTATAAATTCACTGTAACACCATTCACGGATTGTAGGATTGAAAGTTGTTCTCCAACTTTCTATTTCACTTGGGTAGCACTGATGTGTGACTAGGCACCGATCTTTGCTTGTGAAGTCATAAGTGTTATGGACTTTCACTACCAACGTGAAATGGACCTACAGGGTCACACACATAGGATTTAACCTGTAAGAGGAGTTTTGTCCACAAACAATGTTTAGATTGATTACTAAAGGAGTTTAGTAGTTCAATTAAACACTCAATTAATTGATAGCTCAATGTCATAATGTTCAAGGTATTGGACACATTGATTGGAGTATCGGATTGATTGAAACTACAATTGACTGATTCTGTACAATCTGCACTCCCAACCGATCGGCTCATGTGATGAACCAATCGGCTGAGCTTGGTGAACCGATCGGCTCAGGTGGTGAGTCGATCGGCTCATGGACAGGGTGAAACGATTGCTTCAAGTGTTGAAATGATCGGTTCAATTGTTGCAACCGAGCAAGTTGGAAAAGTAGGATTGGTGAGAAATTTCCTTTCCTTTCACTTGCCCAATTTGATTGGAACAAGGATTTCTATTTGATACCAATTAGAAACAAAAGAAGAAAAGTCAATCGGGAACTGTCCAGGACCACGAACCGACCGGTTCAGAAGTGAACCGACCGTTTCATGGGTCCCAACCAATCGGTTGAGGTGTCAACCGACCGGCTCAGGTCCCCAACTGACCGTTTCAGAAATGAAACGATCGGTTCAGGTTGTGCAGTTGGTTGTTTTGTGGAAAATATCGAACCCTTCTACTCCTGCTTTAGTCCCGCATTGCCCGAGATAGAGAACCCTATCTCATGACCCTCCTATATATAGGGGTATTGGGGGCTTCTCAAAGAACAACTCAGTGCAACCAGTTGCTCTATAAAATTGTCGTTCTCTTTGGTTTTGGTAATCGAGAGAGCCCGAGCAAGTGCTACTCGATAAGGGAGGCACGGCAAGGGAAGGAGAACTGCAGTAAGTGACTGGTGGCAGGAGAGTGTGTCAGTGACTACTACGCTGACAGGAGAGTGCGACTCCTTCCAATTCCTTGTGAGACAAGGATATTGGAGTTCCAGGTGGTCTGTGTGGACTACTTCAGAGGCGGGAGATTTCTGCCGCTCAGATGATAGTTGTCAATCCCGACAGTCTCGGTGAGACCAGGAGTTGTCAGTCCCGGTGCGACCAGGAGCTGCACAGACACAGTCCAAGACCGGAGGTGAAGACCGCGCAAGCCGCGAGGTATTATCGCCGAGCAAGCCTCGAGACAAGATATGATTCCACAAACCATCATTTCCTATTGTATATACGTTGACACGTTTCCTTGTTATGGGTTTGGGGGAGAAAATTTTTGTTTCCACTGCCTTCTCTGCCTCCCCTAAAACCCAACAGATGCACCATCAGATCAACCACTTGTATCACTACAACCACACCCAAGCAGCACGAAACCCCGAATGGGGTGCATATTTTTGGGGTGGTTTAGTTGGGTATCCACAGACTTACCCTCCACCCCAGGACGACTACTTGGGGCACTATTACCAGCATCCCCCATCAGGCTCAGTCACATCCTCAGCTCCTCCTCCAGATCCTCCGCAGATGCCAGACCAGCCACCGCAGCCATGACACTTCCCCTATCTCCCCTAAGTTATAGTTTCATATTGAGGACAGCATGATTCTAAAGTTTGGGTTGGGTAGGGCAGTATGCACCACCCTATCTCTCTCATTTTGTCATTTTGTTATCATCTCTGCCATCGAGTTTAGTTTTATTGTTATTGTTCTTTTCATTGCATCTTTGCATGGCATGTAGTTGACTTCTCGCATTTTTGTGTAATTTTTCAAAAATTTTGCTTTTTCATACCATGCATCACATCTTCATGTAGTTTTTGTAGTTTCTTATGTATGTTAATTAGGATTTGTTGTTTTATGCTTTAAATTCCCCTAAAGTAGGTTTAGATGTGATTTAGTGCAAATTGGCACCATTTTGGCCAATTGTGCCCAAATTTGAGATTTCTTATCTAAAAAGTATGTTTTGACCCAATCTCTACTGTTTTGAGTAAAAATGACGACCTTTGACTAGTGCAAGTGAAATGTCATGCTTTATTGCTAAGTGGTATCAATGTTTGACTTTTTACATATGCATCACCTCTCTTGTGACTGTGATTGATTTGGTTGAATTGTGAACTTGAGCAAGCTTTGAATGCTTAGTGTTTGTGGAATCACTTGTTTGATATATCAAATTTCATCTTGTTCATTCATGTGGTGTGATATCTAGGATGAAGTATTGGATTAACTTTCATGCAGGATGTCTTATGTGGAAAATCGTACCAATGACCCCTCTTTGACCCGATTCTTCTTCCACCATCTTCATACCCCTCCGCCTCATAAAAAGATGTCCTAGTGTACATAATCAGCCTTGGCCACCTCCAAAGGTTTGGGGTGGCCATATCTTTATCTCCCCGCTTCACACTATCCACCATTAGCCCTATCTACACCAAGGGCAAGAAAGAAAAGAAAAGAAAAAGAAAGGCAAAAACAAAATAAAAGGATGCTCCTATTTAAGAGCATTCAAATAAAGAAAAGATGAGTGTGTAAAAACACTCCAAAAATCTTACCGCAACCCTTTCTTCCACTTTCATACCCATTGAACTAAGAAGCATCAAACTTAGCTCATTTTTCCTTTTTCCGCAGCCACGTGGGTCATTTGGTATGATTTGAAATATAAGACTGAATGCATGAATGTGAAACAACACTCCTAGTCATCCTCGATTAACACTATCATGAAACGGTTTACCCGGAACTTAATTAAAGAGAAATGGATAACTTGTATATTCTATGCTCTATATTTGAAGTTTATGTTCTTTGTGCTCTTTTCATGATTGGATTGTGAAAGTAGGAGAGGAGAGAGGTGAAATGCATTCACTCAGTCATCTTTGATACCATTCAGCAACAATCATCTTTTACATTGCATTTGTCATTTCTTGTTTGTGGAACATTTGTAGAGAGATTGAGTTAGAGCATATTTGAGGACAAGTATGTTTTAAGTTTGGGGTGGTGATGTAGCCCTATTTTAGGGCTCCATCCTGTGCCATTTTGTACTTAAGTTGCATCTAAACATGTTAGATTACAAGTCTTTTTCCCTAATATGGTTATCATTGCAAATATGTGTATGGATGTTCTTTGCACTGTTTTTCAGGTACTTGACCCATGCTTAGATGGAAGAGAGAGAAAGAAGGAGTTCTAGGGTTCCCCCACTCGTGGAGGGACCCAAAGAAGGTCTCAAAGTCTCCCTCAACCTACCTCCAATGGTCAAGAATCGTCCCCAAGAAAAGACATCCGAGAATGACGAAGATTGGAGTGTAATAAAGTGATGCAAGCCTCGCCACGGACGTGGCCACAACGCCACGGTCGTGCGTTTATTAGCAATGACGTGCCCTTTCCAACATGGTTTTTTCACATAATCCCACGGCCGTGGCCACCTGCCATGATCGTGGCCACTGAAGACATCACGGCCGTGGCCATCAGCACGGTCGTGGTACGAAGAAGAGAAAACGATTGTGGGCAACCACCACGATCGTGGGAATTATTGCACCAATTTGACCAGAGTTACAAGTTGTCACCCCCAAAACGCCACGACCATGGCCACCTGTCACGACTGTGGCCAAAGAAGCTCAAGACGACCGTGGTGATTCCCCATGGTCACCTCCTCCTCCTCCAAAACGGTCGTGTTACCCAACACAGCCGTGGTGCCCCTAACCCACCACGACTGTGGCATCCAGCCACGGTCGTGGCTACCACCATACTTGACCTTTTTTTCCAATTCCTTCACACCACGACCGTTTCACCACTCCACGACCGTTCTCCACCACCCTCACCACAGTCGTGGCACACCACCACGGCCGTGGTGGTCCACCAACCATACCCTACTTTTCACTTCTTTTCCTAAACTGCTCCTACTTACCCTAGTGCTTCCACCACCACTTATATATACATGGGTGGCGGCCATAGCACTAGGTTAGACGCTCCTACAGCTGCTCCAAGCTCCATTCCCCTTCCTTGAGCTCTTTGTGCAATCTCCTTGCATTTTGGGCTCATCATCCACCATTTCCACCATGGAAACCTAGTTCCCTAGGTTTTCATCCATAATCCCCTACCATTTCATGCACCCCTGCACCCTTGGAGGAGGGAGGACATCTACAGCAACCTTGGAGGTGAAGAAGGAGGCTTCTACATCAAGCTTCATGGAGTCCCTACTTCTTCTACCCCTTTCTTTTCTTGTTTTCTAGATCATGTCTAGCTAAGCCCCTAGTGGTGGGCTGTTTGGGGTTAAGATGTAACTTTGATACCATGTTGGGAGAAAATTGCTTGTAATGAACTCAACTTCTATCTATGATGATTGCCTCTTGCTTCTATCTCATTTCCTATTTTATTGCATGCGGTTTGTGCTTATAACATAGATTGCTTGCTTTGAGATGTTTGATGACACTTAGCTTCTAGGAGGAATTGGAGTGTATGTGGCAATCTTAGGATTGGCTCCTAGGTCCAATTAGTGGATCCCTAGCTAGCCCCCTTTGTTCCTACATACACATCCCTCCTTCTACAAGTGAGTGTGAGATTTAAGTAGCTAGTGTAAGTGAGAATGATGCAATTGCCTAGGGCCTTCTAAAGGCTAGAGTGGCTAGTGGCATGAGGTCAAATACCCTCATCTCTACTCCCATCTCTACCCTCAACCCTCAATTTCTCACTATCACTTACCCTAGAAACCTAGATTTGGCTAATCCCATTAGAATTACACCTAACCCTAGTCTTCTACTAGTAGTATAGGGTATGTTCTAATGGCGGTGTCCTTGTTGTTTGGTTTGGTAATCTTGATATGAAATGAGAACCTGGTATGTTTAATGATCTCCCCCAACTAATGTCAAAGTTACATCCCCCAAACGGCACACCTACCCTAATTAACTGCTTAAAACCCATCTTACTTAGTTTGCTTGTTCATGCTAGTCTAGTTTAGTCGATTTTGCTTAATCTAGTTAATTGCTTAGTTTTGCTCTTTAGTGTTAACTTAGGCTCTTTCTCTAGGTAGTGGTTAGTTTAGTTCTTAATTGCTTCTTGCCTTGTTAGAGTAGTGTAGCTCTTCTTGCTCTTGCTTAGTTAGTTTGTTAACTTAGTTTACTACTTTGCTTACTCTTCCATAACTTAGTTACCATCTTGCATTTCTTACTTGTTCTATTAGCTTAATCAACAATCAAACCTTTAAAAAATCCTAAAACCCTAAGCTCTGCAAAAGGAACGTAGCTCGCATCGTCTAACTCTAGTGCCCCCTCTATCTTCGTGGATCGACCCTGTACTTGCCGCCTCACCTATACTACGACACGACCCCGTGCGCTTGCGGGCGTAGTGTCTTAGTAGATGTAGGTAGATAGTATAGGTCTTACAAATTTCGAAAGTATAAGATCCCATATCCCGTGCGCTCCGACCTTGTGGGGTGTAAAAGCACAACTAGAGGGGACGCACCAAGATCGTTTCGTCTCATTCGATTTCCAAATCGTTTGCTGCTCAAGACCGTTTGGTCAAATTTTACAAGACCATTTGAGCAAAAATATCAGCCAAACCGTTTGGACTGGAAACGGACCAAAAACGTGAAGACCAGCCCCGTGCCTATAAATAAGACCAGTAGGGTCCCCTTTTGAGGGATCGATTCCGGGACGCCGACAGGCTGCCTGTACACAGGTCCGATCCAAATCTAGTGTCGTCCACGCCAGTTTCATTCCACCTACTGCCCCTGTTGCAACCAAGGAGGTTGAGGAGAGAAGGAAGACGGAGCAAGGGAGATTGTTCGGTCTGTCTTGGCAACTCCCGTTCGCGTCCAGATCTGCTCCGACACGACGTAGAAGGTTGTAACTTCTCCACCGAGCTGCGACTACCTTCTGCACTGAATTCATGGCGGATTTCTCTCTTTCTCATTCTTCTTGTTTCTCGCATCATGAGCGAGTAGTACCCTTTTCGCTGGGGTGCGGGGACTAGCCTCGATGTCCATGTAAATCATGTTCTTTTGTTAAACTCACCATGGCAATGTATATAACTCTCCATTTCGTCGTTAATTGGTATGTTTGTAGTTGATTATCTACTTGCTTTCATCTTGTTCTTTCCTATATTGTGAAATCTTCTATATGTGGGATGGAATGGCGGTTTACAAAGTTCGAATCTTTGACGAGAACTTATGATGAGATTCCTTAAGGTCGTAAGTGTATGATCCGTGAGGGGACGAGACATCTAGCCTACGGTGACACTTCTATGGTCTAAACATCCCTCAGGGAGGACCACAACCTTAGTTGGATTTTGTATCGTCTTTGTTTATCGTCGATGTAGTTTGTAGATCTATCACCTGCTTGCTTATCGATTAATGTGGTTGACTCCCAAACTAGAAATAGAATAGGATTTCTTCAAGGTCGTAAGTGTATGATCTGTGAGGGGACGAGCCATCTAGCCTTCAGTGACGCTTCTGTGTGCCTAACGCCTGTATAGGGGGGCCACAACCTTCGTTGGATTTATGTATCTTTGGAGCCGTAAGTAAGTGATATGGATGGTGATGAGACATTTGATGCCTAAGGTGATGCTTACGCGAACCTAACGCCCGTATGGGGGGTTTTGCAGCAGCTCTATTTGGATTGTTATATCTTGCCTGGATTGTTTGCAATTGAATGTGTTTGTGTGTGTAGTGGTGGTGAAACTCGATACCATCCCGGCGATTCCATATCATTGATCTAAATCCAACTTTAATTCAGCTTTTTCTTTCTTACAATTAGTTTAATTAACCTCAAATCAACTAATCATTCTAAATATTAATTTTACTTGAGCTAGATTCGACTGACAATGATTCTTAAAAACGTTGTCCTTTGGGTTCGATCCTTAACTATACTGCGATAAGACTCGTCCGCTTGCGGGTGGTATTATTGCACTTTGGTTTTGGTAAAAGCTCGGGGATTTCAACCCCGAGTGAGTTTGTTAGTGCGATAAAATCCCACGTCAAATTTTGGCACCGTTGCCGGGGACAACGGAATCAGTTAGTCAAATCTAGTTCTTTTAAGACTAATTTAGGATTTTTCTTTTTCTTTTGACATAATCGACCATCTATTTGAATTTGACTCTACATTGTGGTTCTCACTTTCGAAATCTTTCTAATTTCAGGTACAATCCAAGGCGTAGTGCATGCACCATTCAGAAAGCCCCAGACTAATAGCGAGCTTTGATCCCGAGATAGATAGAACTTTTCATCGTCAGATCAGAGAAAATCAAGCAAGGATGGCTCAGAAAGAGGAAGTAGCCCGAAAAGTGGCTCAAGCCATCAATGCACAAAGAGAGAGGCTCATTCAAGAAGCCAGGGTTGTGGTTCAGGAAGAAATCCTAGCAGCACAAGCAGCTGAACTACAAAAAGATCTTAGAGAGTTCTCAATCCTGAAAGCTACGAATGTTCATCATCTAGTACAACCTTCTCCTATCAACGCTACTAATTTCGAGATAAGAGCGCATTGGATCACCCTACTTCAGAATAACCCTTTCTACGGCAAGCAGGGAGAAGATAGCCAAGAACATCTTCTGAGATTTATTGATCTATGTGCCATGACAAAACAAAATGGAGTCACAGATGATGTCATTCGACTCTGTCTCTTCAAGTACTCCCTTGCTGATAGAGTCATAAATTGGTACAATTCGCTGCAAAGTAAAATACCCATCACCACCTGGGAACAACTCCAAAATGTGTTTCTAGAAAAGTTCTACCCTCCATATCTTACCTATGAAATTAGAGGGCGGATAACAAATTTCACTCAAGTTCCTGGAGAAACCCTTACTGAAGCTTGGGATAGATACAAAGAACTTCTATGCAAGTGTCCACACCACGGAATTCCCAAGAACCAACTCATTGAGATTTTCTATAGAGGTGTGGATGATGACATTAAGAGATTCCTCAATTACTCATCTGGAGGAAACTTCATGCGTCAAAGTTATGACAGCGCATGGAGAGTCGTCACCCTGGGAGCAGAAAATCAAGCCAATTGGGGTAGATCTGTAGGTAAAGGAGTTTTGAAAGTAGCTATGGTTGAAGCTACTCCCGAGTACAAGTCTATCGTTGAAACCTTGAAGCTCTTAGTTGCCAAGCAAGACCATATTGAATCATCTCTTACTGCTATTGGAAGAGGACGTTCACCCACTCGACAACCGGAATAGGTCAAGTCCGCTTCCCTGTTCTGTGAAGCATGTAAGAGCACCGATCATTCCACTTTAGCATGCAATGTTCTCTATGATGTTGTTTTGAGCAATGTATGTGGCCAAGGAGATAGTGGTCAGATGGAACATCTTAATGCTATCAACACCATTCCTGGTCAAAGTTATTACAATCCGAATCAGAATAGGAATCATCCCGGTTCTCAATATGGAAACCCTTCTAGAGCAGTAAACCCGCATCAATTTGGTTCAAACAATCAATCAAGAGGCCCACCGGGATTCCAGTATAATCAACAATAGAATTTTGGAAATCAAGAAAATTTCAAGGGGAACTTTCAGAATAGGAACTACAATAATTACCAAAATAACTCTCAGTACCAGAATCTTAATCAACAGCAAGGACAGCAAGCAGGTCCAGTTTCTCCTGATGACAAGCTATCAGCCATTGAAAAGATGTTGCAAACTCAACAAACTATGATAGCTAACCAACAAGCTCAGCAGAAGGCTATTGAATCTCAATTAGCTTAACTCGCAGCTAGCATAAAACCACCTGTTGGAGTCTTTGCTAGCCAACCCGAGAACAATCCTAAGCATCCTGAACAGTTGAAGACAGTCACCACTAGGTCAGGGAAAGACTATTCAGATCCCCCTGAAAAGACACATGTGGTTATTACAGACGAGGATGAACCTGTAATTTCCTAAGACTCAACAACACAAGAGACTCAATCAAAAGATGATAAATCAGAAAAAGGAAACTTTAAGAAGTCTTCTCAAGAAAACAAAGAAACTGAGACTCCAGAACCTGATATCCTGGTGTACAAACCTCGTATATCTTTTCTAGTTCGTCTAAGGCAAACAAAGCTTGATACCAGATTCAATAAGTTTAAAGAAGCTATGAAGAAACTTCATATTGATATACCCTTTTTGGATGTTCTAGCCGAGATACCAGCATGGACAAAGTACTTAAAGTCACTCCTCACCAGGAAGTATATAACTGAAGAGTATGAGATAGTAAAATTGGCGACAACTACATCTGATATCATATTGAGCAAGATGCCCAAGAAACAAAAAGACTTGGGATCCTTTAGAATTTCATGTCACATTGGCGACTCATCATGTAAGAAAGGATTGGCAGATCTCAGTGCAAGCATCTCTATTATGCCACTTAGCCTGTGCAAAAGACTAGGGTTTGTAGAATTGCTTCCTACTGGCATGACTATACAGCTTGCAGACAATTTGATAAAACGTCCGTTAGGAATCCTTGAAGATGTCCCGGTCAAGGTAGGCAAGGACACATACCATGCGACTTTGTCATTATGGACATAAAATAAGACGTCAGATATCCTCTCATCTTTGGTCATTCATTCCTCGCCACTGCAAGAGCCCTAATTGATGTTGAAGCCGGTACCTTACTGCTCAGATTAGGCAAAGAAACTCTCGAATTCAAGGTTTTTGAAAGTATGAGAAGACCAAGTATGCAAGAAGAAGTATATCTGATTGACTGCATTGAGCAAATGTCACTTCTGACTCAAGAGCATCATGAATCAGACGATCATTTAGAAGTTGCTCTAACGAACCCATCAGTTGATGAACAAGTAAAGGATTGTGTCGAATCCCTCGACTTCGCTAAAGAAGATGTTGAAACCACTGGTGAAGAACTCAAAGCCATGGAAACTACAGACGAAACATGCGAAAAACCAAAGGCTCCTGAAATGAAGCCCCTGTCCGAAGGACTGAAGTACATGTTTTTAGACGATCTCAAGGTTTGCCCAGTTATTATAAATTCCGATCTAACGGTTGAATAAGAAAATAAACTCCTGAAAGAATTAAGGGAAAGAAAGAAAAGCATTGGCTATAAAATGAGTGACCTCACTGGGGTCAGTCAAGTGTTGTGTATGCATAAGATCCCTATGATGGAAGATCACAAGCCTACTATTGAGCATCAACGGAAATTGAATCTGAATATGAAGGAAGTGGTCTATCGCGAGGTCATTAAACTTCTCACAGATGGAATAATCTATCTGATTTCAGATTCGCCATGGGTGAGTCCAGTGCATGTAGTCCCGAAGAAAGGTGGAACAACTGTTGTACGGAATGAAAACAACGAACTCATCCCCACTCGAACAGTAATAGGGTGGAGGATGTGCATAGATTACAGAAAATTAAACAAGGCAACTTGAAAAGATCATTTTACAATGCCTTTCCTTGATCAAGTCCTAGAAAGGTTGGCTCACCAAGAATATTTTTGTTATCCTGACGGTTACTCTGGATTCTATCAAATACCCATACATCCAGATGATCAAGAGAAAACAACCTTTACCTGCCCATTCGGGACATACGCATTTAAAAGAATGTCGTTTGGTCTCTGTAATGCACCCGCAACTTTTCAACGTTGCATGGCTGTCATATTCGCTGGTCTTACTGAAACTATTATGGAGGTTTTCATGGATGATTTCTCTGTATATGGAGATTCATTCGATTCATGTCTAAAGCACATCTCCCTGGTCCTCAAATGATGTGAAGAAGCTCATCTTGTGCTCAACTGGGAGAAGTGTCATTTTATGGTAAAGGAAGGTATTGTCCTGGGCCACAGGGTCAGTAATCAAAGTATTGAAGTAGATAAGGCCAAGATTGAAGTGATTTCTAAGCTCTCTATCCATATCAATGTAAAGGAGGTTCGAGCATTCCTAGGACATGCAGGATTCTATAGACAGTTTATAAAGGACTTCTCAAAGATAACCAAGCCAAAGACAAATATGTTACTAAAGGACGCTAAATTCAATTTTGACAAAGAATGTGTTAAAAGTTTCAACACACTAAAGCAGGCTCTCACAACAACACCCATCATTAGAGATCCCGATTGGGACCACCCTTTTGAAATTATGTGTGATTCCAGTGACTATGTTGTGGGCGTTGTTTTAGGGCAATGTATAGAAAAGAAACATTATGTTATCTATTATGCATCAAAAACCCTCGATGAAGCTCAGAGGAATTATGCTACTACTGAGAAAGAACTTCTGACAGTCGTGTATGCTTTTGACAAGTTCAGATCCTACCTAATTGGTTCAAAGGTTATTGTCTACACAGATCACGTTGCCATTCGTTACCTTCTAGCAAAGAAAGATGCAAAACCTAGGTTAACTAGATGGATTCTCCTATTGCAAGAATTTGATTTAGAGATAAGAGAAAAAAGGGTACGGAGAATGTTGTAGCAGATCACCTCAGTCGCATCCACACTCTGAATACTGATAAGTTTCCGATCAATGATTCCCTGCCAGATGATCAACTAATGAAGGTCTCAGAAACTATACCATGGTACTCAAATTTTGTGAACTACCTCGCTGCTGGGGTTATTCATCCTCAATGCACTAGAAATGCACTAAAGAAATTTATGTATGAGGCAAAACAGTACTACTGGGATGAGCCGTACCTTTTCAAACTTTGTGTTGATAGTCTTTATAGACGATGTATCGCCGAAGAAGAAGCTCAACCGATTTTGGAACAATGCCACTCAGGACCAATGGGAGGACATATGAGTTCTAAAAATGTTATCTTGAAGGTTTTGCAATGTGGATTCTTCTGGCCAACCATATCCAAAGATTCCTATGACTTTGTCCTATCATGTGACAAATGTCAAAGATCAGGAAATATAACAAAGAGAGATGAGATGTCGATGAATCTATGGCAAGAAGTAGAGATATTCGATGTTTGGGGGGTGGACTACATGGGTCCTTTCCCATCTTCTCATGGATTTTCATACATCCCAGTGGCGGTAGACTACGTCTCAAAATGGGTTGAAGCTATATCAACTGTCACTAGTGATTCCAAACCCGTCATCAAATTATTCAAAGATATTATTTTCCCCCGTTTTGGAGTGCCACGAACCGTGATATCTGACGGAGGGTCCCACTTCCTTGAAAGAAGCTTTGAAGTTTTACTGAGAAAATACGGTGTAACACATAAGGTAGCTTCGCCTTACCATCCACAAACAAGTGGACAGGTAGAGGTCTCTAACCGTCAACTAAAGGCTATTCTGGAAAAAACTGTAGGGCGCAATCGAAAGGATTGGTCAGCGAAAATCAATGACGCATTATGGGCCTATCGAACTACTTATAAAACTCCCATTGGTACTACATCTTTTCGATTAATATATGGAAAGGCTTGCCACCTGCCAGTCGAACTGGAACACAAGGCATGGTGGGCAATTAAACAACTGAACTTTGATATGAAAGAAGCAGGCCAAGCCAAGAATCTGCAACTCCAAGAGTTGGATGAACTCAGGATGACAGCTTATGAGAATGCACGAATCTACAAAGAACGCATTAAACTTTGGCACGATGGACATCTGAAAAGAAAAGACATACAAGTGGGAGACCAAGTTCTTCTATTCAACTCAAGGTTGAAGTTATTCCCAGGAAAACTCCGCTCACACTGGTCTGGACCATATATCGTCAAGAGCATCTCCCCACATGGTGCCTTCTCCTTATGGAGTGAAAAAGTCAGATGAATTTGTAACAAATGGTCACCGCTTAAAGAGATATTTCACCTCAACTAACATAGGCACTAAAGCAACGCTGGAACTCACCGATCCAAAGGATCCACCGTGAAGCTGAAGGATTCAGTCGAGCCATCGACATAAAATAAAGGCGCTTGTCGGGAGACAACCCGATCAATAATTTTGTTTTACTTTTCTTTTCAAATTAGAATGATTCTTCAATTTTGTTTTTACCTTCTAGTTGATTTTTCATTAAAAAAATTCACATCGCAAGATGCTATTTTAAGATCTGATTGCTCTTTACCTTTGAGATTTTCAGATAAGAGGATGTGCGCTGATTGGAGTGCAACCACATCTGGTGGTCAATGTGGCACTAATTTTTCCCTCCATCTTGGATTTAGGGTTTGCTCAGGACGAGCAAATCTCTAAGTTTGGGGTGGAGGGTGGGTGATACGTATCTTACTTTCCACCTTCACCCATCTAAATTAGTCTTAGACTTTCATCGCCGTATTTTTTACATCTCCGCATTTTTGACCAAAATTTTCAAAATTTTCAAATAAATTTTCAAAGTTTTAAAACCTTAAAAGATTTTGAACGGATACTTGATAAATTTTTGACACTTCCTATTTCATTAAAAGTCACTCTCTAACCTACTATGCATTTTAAATCATTACATCCTCCTTATTCGAAGTAAATCCTTAAAAGGACCACTTTTTGAAACAAGCCTTTTGATTGAAATCATCTTGTGAAGCTTATGATTCCTAACACCATGATACTTACGCAAAAATGACAAGCGTCTGTCAAACCGATGTGAATCAAACACGTCGTGCTTCCTAACTGACTAGTGGAACAATAACACAAAATTTCCACCGGACCCTCATCAAGTCATTATTTGAGCAGAGTACGATAAAAAGAACAACCTGGTGCACTGAATTGTAAATCAAGTTGCATTCTGATCTAAACTCTCTTCTACACTTCTTCTATCATCTTCGTACCTCTCCATCCATCAAAAAGAAACAAAAATAGCCAAAATGATGCCAAACCCTAAGTTCGGGGTGGCACACCACTTTCCTCTATATCCGCTTCTTCCATACCCCTCACAAATAAATAGGGGCATACCACCAAAAATGCAATCTCGAGTCGAATAGAGGAGAGATTTGCAAACAAAAAGATGTCAAAGTGCACACAAAAAGAAATGCAATGTCGAGTCGAATAGAGGAGAGATTCGCACACAAAAAATGCAATAAATGAAATTGCAAAGCAAATAAAAAGAAAAATCTCGAGTCGAATAGAGGAGAGATTTACTTCCTCCTTTCATACCACCATTCACTCCATTTTCTACCTAACGGCGCAAAGCATGCCCTCACTATCCTGAAAAACACCAATCTCAGATCAGATGCACACTTGTTGTTCTGCGGGTATCTCTAGTCTCTTACAAAACTCTTTGACATGCTTGTTGTTAGAAAAAGTGAGGAGAAGTGATATTGGAAAATGAACTCAGGAACGAAGATATGGTAAGATATGTTCAGTGATCTCAGGAAGTTGTGATGTTGAGTCATTCTTAGCAGAAAGAAAACAATCATGATGTAAAGATGAAGCAATCACATGAGTCAAAAGTATTCATTTGTCGACGGTTTCAGATTGTGTGTTACTCGAGGATGAGAAATGTTTAAGTTCGGGGTATTTTGATGAATGCATATTCATCATGGAATTCAATTTCCATCCTGAGCTTATTTTGACTCAACTTTACCACTTTCACTCATTAAATATCAAAATGCATATTAATATGCAAAATTACTCAATTACTTCGATTATCAAGGTTTTGATCGAATTTATGTTGATTTAATGCAGGCGTTGATAAAGTTGAACAAGCAGTAGGGGCCACCTTCACTCACCCTTAGCTCTGATCAAGTGATCTAACCAAGCAATTCCAGCCCATTCGGTCTCAAGACCGTTTGAGCCCATTCGGTCTCAAGACTGTTTGACCAGAAGATATCGATTGGAGGCATAACCCAGCCGCAAGGGATCGAGCAGTACATGAATTCAAGACCTCGAAGCCGAGTCTTAACCACGGCCATGGTGGTTCAAAACGACCGTGGTCTACTGTCATCACCATGACCGTGGTGCCTCGCCACGGCCGTGGCGCATCGTCTTCTACCTCCGACCAGCACTCACTGTAGCCCCCACCGCAAGACCGAATGGAGGCAGATTGCATGCCAAATGAAGTCGCCCCGAGTCTGTTGCACCTGCAGGTGAAGACCGAATGAAGGACAGAGACTGTTTTGATTTTACAAATGGATCGGAGAGCCTCTGCAACTCAAGACTGTTTGACCCAGCAGACCATTTGCTGCCACCCAACTCAAGAACGAATGGAGTAGATCGTTTGACAAGCAAAGACTGTTGATAGGCAAACGGTATGTGAAACTGTTTGATCTCATTCGATTTCCAAACCAAAAAGAGCCAAAACCGTTTGGTTATTAATGGTTTACAGACCGTTTGGAGAAAGTTGCAAGACCGTTTGGCTGAGGCATTGACCAAATCAAAGATCGTTTAATATTAAACGGTTTGCAAACCGTTCGCCTCCGACTCGAAGACCATTTGCCCATTTTTTGTATAAGATAGTTTGATAGGCAAACGGTCTGTGAGACCGTTTGGTCTCATTCGGTTTCCAAACCGTTTGTTGCTCAAGACCGTTTGGTCAAATTTTACAAGACTGTTTGAGGAAATATATCAGACAAACCGTTTGGACTGGAAACGGACCAAAAATGTGAAGACCAGCCTCGTGCCTATAAATAAGACCAGTAGGGTCCCCTTTTGAGCGATCGGTTCCGGGACACCGACAGGCTGCCTGTACATAGGTCCGATCCAAATCCAGTGTCATCCACGCCAGTTTCATTCCACCTACTGCCTGTGTTGCAACCAAGGAGACTGAGGAGAGAAGGAAGACAGAGCGAGGGAGACTGTCCGGTCTGTCTTGGCAACTCCCGTTCGCGTCCAGATCTGCTCCGACACGACGTAGAAGGATGTAACTTCTTTATCGAACTGCGACTATCTTCTGCATCGAGTTCATGGCAGATTTCTCTCTCTTTCTCATTCTTCTTATTTCTCGCATCATGAGCGAGTAGTACCCTTTTCGCTGGGGTGCGAGGACTAGCCCCGCTGCCCATGCAAATCATGTTCTTTTGTTAAACTCACAGTGGCAATGTATATAACTCTCCATTTTGTCGTTAATCGGTATGTTTGTAGTTGATTATCTACTTGCTTTCATCTTGTTTTTTCCTATATTACGAAATCTTCTATATGTGGGATGGAATGGCGGTTTACAAAGTTCGACTCTTTGACGAGAACTTCTGATGAGATTCCTTAAGGTCGTAAGTGTATGATCCGTGAGGGGATGAGACATCTAGCCTACGGTGATGCTTCTATGGTCTAAACATCCCTCAGGGAGGACCACAACCTTAGTTGGATTTTGTATCGTCTTTGTCTATCGTCGATGTAGTTTGTAGATCTATCACCTGCTTGCTTATCGATTAATGTGGTTGACTCCCAAACTAGAAATAGAATGGGATTTCTTTGAGGTCGCAAGTGTATGATCTGCGAGGGGACGATCCATCTACCCTTCGGTGACGCTTCTGTGTGCCTAACGCATGTATAGGGGGGCCACAACCTTCGTTGGATTTATGTATCTTCAGAGCCGTAAGTAAGTGATTTGGATGGTGACGAGACATCTGATGCCTAAGGTGATGATTATGCGAACATAACGCCCGTATGGGGGGTTTTTCAGCAGCTCTATTTGGATTGTTATATCTTGTCTGGATTGTTTGCAATTGAATGTGTTTGCGTGTGTAGCGGTGGTGAAACCTGATACCATATCGGTGATTCCATATCATTGATCTAAATCCAACTTTAATTCAACTTTTACTTTCTTGCAATTAGTTTAATTAACCTAAAATCAACTAATCGTTCTAAATATTAGTTTTACTTAAGCTAGATTCGACTGACAAGGATTCTTAAAAACGTTGTCTGTTGGGTTTGATCCTTAACTATACTGCGATAAGACTCGTCCGCTTGCGGGTGGTATTATTGCACTTTGGTTTTGGTAAAATCTCCTGGATTTCAACCCCGAGTGAGTTTGTTAGTGCAATAAAATCCCACGTCATAAACCCTCGGTCCCCCCGCCTACCCACACAACGGAAGGGGTATGTAAATTACGCAGAAGTTGAGCTACTTGACGAGATAAAGATGACTGAAGCGTGCCTCCGAGAGGTTTCGAACTCGTGCCCCTACTCTGGGGAGATTGGGCCTCTACCACTGAGTCCAAGATAATGTTTAGCATTACCTCTACTCCTACCTATTAAGTTTGGCATATTTCTTGATTACTCTTTCTAATATATTAGTCTTATTCTCTCATACTGTCTTATGTGGTTTGACCTTATCTTTTAAGATAGTCTTATCTAGGAATATGGGAATACTATAAATAAGATAGAGTCGTATGACATGGTTTGCCAACGTGTGATAACATTGTGTGGTAACATATGTTAGTGTCAATGAGGGCAACATTGTGTCAAGTATGGAAACATTGGGTTTGTCAACGTGCATCAACATTGTGGGTCAAAAAGATAGTCAAAAGGGGAGAGAACTAGAGTGGATTGAGGGATTTTATTTTGGGAAAGAGATCATGAGAGAGAGAGATAATCATTGTAATTTTTTAGGTTTTTCTTAAAAGAATTTGTAGTCTTCTTTGTCAATTATTTCTCTTGTTGGTTATTTGATTGGTGTTTGGCTACACTGACGATTGGTTGTTATTATTTTATTGTGTATGCTTGGCAGTTTTTCATTTAAGGGATTTTTTGGGCTTGAAGCTTCTATGTAAACTACTTCTAATGGTATTAGGGCAAGATTTATGTGAGACGAACAGAAAGCATCAGTGGCACATAAAAATATGATGATGTCGACAACTATCATTGGAAGTTGTCTGATAGAAAAATATGATGATAACATTATTATGCAATCATATACTTATCATGGAGGGATATTAGACTTAGATTCTCATTTCATTATACATCTTGCCAAATTTTATGATTATGGAACAAATCACACATTGGCAGGGGTTCGATATATCTTTGATATTAAGAGTGATCTACTATCCAATAGGGGATCAATGCAGTCATGAACCCGAATAGTGTTGTGTATTTGACTCTCAGATGTAGTTGGATGTGACACTGTGAATTTGACTGTGATTTTCAACAAGAATAGAGGTGAAGCTGTCTTTTATTAAAAGGAAGATGTGGTAGGATGAACCATGCGGTGAAATCAAATGGGTGTGGCTCAAAGAAGGCACAACCCGATGACATGAGAGGTAAATGTGTGAAGGATGTAGTTCTTCTAACCACAGGTGAAAGCAATGTAGTTTAACTGATACATCTTGAGGAGCTCACATGATGGGTTCGGACAACCATATCTAGACATGCACTCCATGTAGGTGTGTATGGTAGAATTCTTCCAAAGAGTGAAACACCTTTCGAGGGAAAAAAGTATAGAACAAGAACGGGAATAAAATAAGATTCAAAGTGGAGATTGTTGGAATAATGTCACTTATCTTATTTTTAGGATGTGATATAATTCTATTAATATTGAAAAACACTAATTGATAGACTTGGAATCCAAAATAATATATTGCATAATCCTCTCCTCATGCCTATTTAGTTTGGCATTATCGCTCTATTACTTTTTAAATAGATTAGTCCTATTCTCTCATACTGCTTTGAGTTTTTTGGCTTTATATTTTAGGATAATCTTATCTAGTATTACAAAAGTACTATAAATAAGACATTATGTCATATTATACAGTACACCAATGTGTGGTAATATTGTGGGCCAACGTGTAGTAATTTTGAATGTGTCGACTGTGGGGTTGTGTCAGGGACAAGCATTGTGTCCACATGTGACAACATTGGTTGTACCAACAGGCGCCACCATTTTGGATCAAAGGGGAGAAGTCAAAAAGAAAGAGAAGAATAGTGATTTAAGGTATTTTATTATGAGCAAGAGATTCTCACAGAGCGACAATTCAATAATATTTTAAAAATTACTTCATAGAATTTGTGATTTTCTTCGCCATGGTTATGAATGGTGTTTGATTCTGTCAAATTCGATATTGGTGACTGTTATTATTTTCATTGTCCATGCTTAAGATGTTTCTCACATAAGAGATTTTTTTAGGCTTGAAGCTTCCGTCGCAAAATAATACATTTTCAAGTAGCAACTAGAAAATGAGACTCGCAGCCACATCAACAGCCTTACATATTGGCTCACACCCACCCTTGTGGAATGTTAGGAACTACATCAAGTTGTCTTGTGAAAGTGAACACCCAACCTGCAACATCATCAAGGTGTGATAAATTCCAATGCGAGTTGTCGATGTCACATCTCACTGAACTCTAGGATCTGTGTACAATAACACCATCGGACGGCTAGATCTGTGAGCTTAGGTCTGTCAGATGTCTACATGAATATCTTGAGGCACAAATCAAATGGTCAGTATGGTCCCAACATCAGCAATTTCAAAATCTAATCTGACAAGATCAGCAAGTTCAAGGATAGATTAGGGAGTTGGTCAAATCAAGTTCATTGGACCGGCGGTCCATATCAACTCAATTGGATTCGAGTTATAGTTGGAAATTCTTATGTAATATCGCTAACCTAGATATAGGACCATTAGATGGAGCCTGATCTATGGGCTTCCAAGGGCGGGGGTGAATAAAATGATTGGGTCACGTGCAATACAGGTCAAACGCAAGTTGCGCTCATGCCCAATTGTGGTTTTGGAAAAAAAATTGAGAAGTTTTACCTTTTTGAATGTGGTATTGGCAGGTGGGCAGGCGGTGAGGTGGCAGTGGCATTTTAGGATAATTTCGGAGTGACGTGGAGGGGTATTTATTGGGTGAGATGGTTGGTGGAGGCTATGTAATGGAGAAATAAATTTGTTTTACATTTAACTTTTGAATCGTGAGGAATTTTTAACGAAATAAAAACCATTGGATTCCTTATAAAAAATACAAGCCAACATGACCAGTGTTGACATATCTTTGAGAAAAAAAATAAAAAAAGTAGTATGTAGAGGTGGTCTGATGAGAGAAAATTATTTTATTTATAATTTCTAAATTGTGATGAATTTTTGAACGAAATAAAAATCATTAAATTTGTGATAAAAAAAATACATTCAAAGAAGAGTAATGTTGATATACTTTTGAGGAAAGAGGTAAAAAAGAGGAGGGAAGTGATGATGTACCATAATCTTGTTTTGGGTATCAAATATCTATTTTTGGGCACAGTCATCCATGCATTGGGTGTCATTGCATGTGTTACTGGACGTTGATTAAGTCTATATTTTGTACGTCATTAACTTGTTCTGGGTATCGATTACTCATGTTTGGGTGTACTTACTCATTGATTGGCATCATTTAATGTTCTACTGGATGTTGATTAAATTCGTTGAGTTTTGGGTGCCATTATCTTATTTTGGGCGTCAAAGATCCATGTATGGGCGTTGTTATCCAGTCAATGGGTGTCATTGCATGTGTTACTGGGTGTTAATTAAGTTCATCATGTTTTGGGCACGCTTAACTTGTTCTGGGTGTCGATTACTCATGTTTGGGCGCACTTACTCATTCATTGGTGTCATTTCATGTGCTATTGGACATTGATTAACTTCGTTAAATTTTGGGCGCCAATATCTTGTTTTGGGTGTTAATTATCCATTTTATTAAGTTTTGGGTGCCATTATCTTGTTTTGAGTGTCAAATATCCATTTTTGGGCGTAATTATCCATTCATTGGGTATCATTGCATGTGTTACTAGACGTTGATTAAGCTCATTATGTTTTGGGCATCATTAACTTGTTCTGGGATTTGGTTACTCATGTTTGGACGCACTTACTTATTAACTGGCGTCATTTAATGTTCTCCTAGATATTGATTAAATTCATTGAGTTTTGGGTGTCATTATCTTGTTTTGGGTGTCAAACATCCATTTTTAGGCGCCATTATCTTGTTTTGGGTGTTGATTACTCATGTTTGGGTGCATTTACTCATTAATTGGCATCATTTAATGTTCTATTGGATGTTGGTTAAATTCATTGAGTTCTGTGTGCCATTATCTTATTTTTGGCATCAAACATCTATTTTTGGGTGTCATTATCTTATTTTGTGTGTCAAATATCCATTTTTGGGCATAGTTAACCATTCATTGGGTGTCATTACATGTGTTACTAGATGTTGATTAAGTTCATCATGTTTTGGGCGCCCTTAACTTATTTTGGGTGTCGATTACTCATGTTTGGGCGCACTTACTCATTCATTGGCGTCATTTCATGAGTTATTGGACATTGATTAACTTCGTTAAATTTTGGGCTCTATTATCTTGTTAAATATCTATTTTGGACGCAATTATCCATTCATTGGGTGTCATTGCATGTGTTACTGGACGTTGATTAAGTTCATCATGTTTGGGTGTCATTAACTTGTTCTGGGTGTCGATTACTCATGTTTGGGTGCACTTACTCATTAACTGGTGTCATTTAATGTTCTCCTGGATGTTGATTAAATTCATTGAGTTATGGGTACCATTATCTTGTTTTGGGTGTCAAACATCCATTTTTGGGTGCCACTATCTTGTTTTGGGTGTCAAATATCCATTTTGGGTGCAGTATCCATTCATTGGGTGTCATTTGCGCCCATTGTTGGTCTTTTGGCGCCTATTTAGGTTGTTTTGACACCCACTTGTATCATTCTGACGCGTGAACTTTATTCTCTTTTTCTCTTACTTCCCTCCTGTCTCTCCTCACTTTCCTCTTCTTTTCCTTTTCTCTCTTTCAAAAAAGAAAAAAGAAAAACTACATCAAGGGATGAGGGAGGGACCGGTGACAGAAATGGCAAGTGGGTAGGTGGAGAGATGGCAGGTGGGTAGGTGGAGAGATGGCAGGTGGGTAGGTGGGGGATAGGTGGTTTTGCTGGGCAGTTTGGATGCACATAAGTGAACGTGAGGGAGCGTAAGCGTCGCAGAATTTTAACCCTATTTTTTATAGATCTGTCAGTGTGTTGCATACAGGTGCAGCATGGAAAATGTGCAATGGATAAATTGGTAGACAATGACAAGCAAGCAAATTCTAACGAATAGAGAAAGACCAGAATTTAACATGAAAATTTCTTACAGAGCATGATAAGAAAAATAAAGAGGAAATTAACAATAGACGTCGATACAATAATGTGTCTACTTTCTTTGACCCAAGCTACAAGAGAATAACAATAACAAAGAGGGTTTGTGGAGAGATCCTAATCGCTCTAACAGCACAAGACTTGTTGAGATTGTACCCACTCGTCATAGTCATCATCATCTAAACTTAAATCCCAACTATTTTGGGGTCGGTTATATGGATCTTTCTTTTCCAACTAGTTTTGTTATAGTTCATACTCTAATCAAGATGTAAAGATTCAAAATCTTTCTTTATAAGATCTTTCTAGATTAATTTAGGTATGTCTATACTTCTTTTACTTGCTTTTGACTCAATAACCTTGCATCGAATGTGTGCATTTGTCGGTCTGTATTGTGCATGCCCAGACCATCTTAGACGGCCTTCCCACAACTTGTCCTTGATGCTCACCACCCTCACTTTGTTTCTTTGTTTCTGATATAGTCATTCCTCAAACAATCTTTTCTCGTCTTCCCACACATCCATCTCAGCATACGTATTTTGGCCACATTTATCTTGTTGAGACTTTATTTCTTCACTGTTCAACATTCACTCCCATATAGCATGGTTGTGTTGGGGATGTTGTACCGATACAGTCCCGGATGTGACGAAAAGTTGTCACGGAAGCGCTACCAACAAGCGTATAAAACTCAAAGAAGAAAAACACCAGATTTAACGTGGAAAACTCTCCCCTCAATAAGGAGAGAAAAACCACGGGACAATCCCGCTAATAAGCACTATGTAATAAAATTACAACTCACACCTCCCAGATTTAATTACCCCTAAATCCGGGTAGCAACCGCCAACCGCTACTTTGCTTCAAGGCAAAGTCGCTGGCCCTCTCTTATAAACCAAGAGAGCTTCTCTACCAGTTGTTCTTGTTCTCTAGCACCCTCTACCACAGAAGGCACCAACAAGCAACTGGAGAACTCACACCTCAACCGGTGGATAATCCAAAGGCCTCCCCAGGGGCCTCTATTTATAGGCCTCCATGCATGTGATTGCAACCAGAAATTCTAGTCCTAGTTCGAATCCTAGTCCAACTGCATGTTGCACATAGGAAGTCATATTCCTACTATTCAAGATTTGACTCCTATTAGGATTGGTAGCACAAACCAACCCTCCCAAGTCTAAATCCCACTAAGACATGGGTTGGATTATATTCCTAATCCCAACAATCTCCCCCTCCAGCCCATGAGGGAGATGTGGTCTTCAGCGATCATCATTGGGAATGTACACCGCAGAGCTTCTTACAAAGCTCTAACTTGTCTCGTGTCACCACCTTGGTCATCATATCAGAAGCATTCCTCTCAGTATGGATCTTTTTCAGAGTCAACAACTTCTTCTCTATAACATCACGAAGTAAGTGATATCTCACATCAATGTGCTTTGTCCGTGCATGATGCATTGTGCTCTTGCTCAAGTCAATGGCACTCTGACTATCACAGAAAATAGTCTGGTCAATCTGAATCATCCCCAGCTCCCTTAGAAATCTCACCACCCAGAGAATTTCTTTTCCTGCTTCCGCTGCTGCAATGTATTCTGCCTCTGTAGTTGAAAGTGCAACACACTTCTGCAACCTGGACTGCCAAGATATGGCTCCCCTGCAAAAGTGAAGATATACCCAGAAGTAGATTTCCTGTGATCTATATCACCTGCCATGTCAGCATCAACGAAGCCCTTTAGAACTGGTTCCGAACCACCAAACATCAAACACGTGTTGCTCGTGCCTCGTAAGTATCTGAAGATCCACTTGACCGCCTCCCAGTGATCTTTTCCAGGATTTGAGAGAAACCTGCTCACAACGCCAACTGCATGAGCAATATCAGGACGGGTACACACCATTGTGTACATCAAACTCCCTACAGCAGAATAATAGGGAATCCTTGTCATCTCCTCCTTTTCCTCATCAGTAGATGGGCATGACTTCTTACTCAGCTTGAAGTGACCTGAAAGTGGAGTCCCCACGACTTTGGCTTTGCCCATGTTAAACCGCTCAAGTACCCGTTCAACATAACTCTGTTGTGATAACCACAACTTGCGCTGTGTCCTGTCACGTGTGATCTGCATCCCCAAAATCTGTCGTGATGGTCCCAAATCCTTCATCTCAAAGGCATTGGAAAGCTCTGTCTTCAATTTTCTGACCAAACTGAGATCCTGACCCACTATCAACATGTCATCCACATAGAGTAGTAGAATAATGAACCTGTCATTGGGAAACCTCCTGATGTAGACACATAGATTTGCACTTGTCTTCTGGTACTCGTGACTCTGCATGAAAGAATCAAACTTCTTGTACCACTGTCTAGGAGCCTGTTTCAACCCGTACAAACTCTTCTTCAATTTGCAGACTAAGTGGTCTTTCCCCTTGACTTTAAAACCTTCTGGCTGCTCTATGTAGATCTCCTCTGTAAGGTCACCGTGAAGGAAAGCTGTCTTCACATCCATCTGCTCAAGCTCCAGATCTAGACTAGCAACCAAGCCTAGAACCAATCTGATAGAACTCATCTTTACAACCGGAGAAAATATCTCCTCAAAATCCACTCCTGGTCTTTGACCAAAGCCCTTGACAACAAGTCTGGCTTTGTATCTAATATCACTACCAGTGTCGTCATTCTTCATCCTATAGACCCACTTGTTCTTTAGTGCTCTCCGACCCTTGGGAAGTGCCACAATCTCATAGGTGTCATTATTCTGCAAAGAATTCATCTCCTCCTGCATCGCCTGATGCCACTGTACTCTGTCTCTATGAGTTTGTGCCTCCTGAAAAGTCTCTGGCTCCCCCTGATCAGTAAGCAAGATATACTGAGATGTCGGATATCTGGATGAAGGATGACGTACTCTGTCAGACCTCCTCAGCTGTTGCTCTGAGGACTCTGCCTGGTCCTGATCCTGCTCCCCCTGCCCAGAAGTCTCTTCCTGTGAAGTTGAATCACTCGTCTGTGCGTCTGGAACTGGACCACTTGATGTGCTATCACTCTGCTGCTCATGGTGATTATGTTGCTCTTCTTCATCATCAGAATATTGCACCTGTGAAGAAGCTGAATCATCCTCATACTCATCGTCTGAAGAACTGTCACCTGATCCCGCAGCCTCTGCATCATCAACCTCAGGCTCTGTCACTGTCTGACTCTCACAGAAAGTCACATCTCTGTGTCTGGTCATGGTCTTTTTCACTGGATCCCATAACCTATACCCAAACTGTTGATCTCCATAGCCAAGAAAGATACATGACACCACTTTATCATCCAGTTTTTGCCTCTTTTCCTTGGGAACATGAGCATATGCCTTGCATCCAAAGACTCGGAGATGTGAGTAGGATGCATCCTTACCTGTCCATACATGCTCAGGTATATCAAACCCCAAAGGAACTGATGGAGATCGATTTATCAGATAGCAGGCAGTTCTCACTGCCTCACCCCAAAATGTCTTTGGCAACTTTGCAGTCTTCAACATGCATCTGACTTTCTCGACAATAGTACGGTTCATCCTTTCAGCTGTATCATTGTGTTGTGGTGTGCCGGGCTCTGTCCTCTCATGCCGTAGGCCATGCTGCGTGCAGTACGCCTGGAACTCCCTGGAGGTGTACTCTCCTCCATTGTCCGTTCGGAGACACTTTAATTTTTCACCGGTCTCCCGCTCTACCATGGCATGGAACTTTTGGAAACATTGAAAAACCTGATCCTTGGTCTTCAACAAGTAGACCCACACCTTCCTAGATGCATCATCAATGAATGTGACAAAATACTTATTGCCTCCCAGTGAAGCCATCTCAAACGGACCGCAGACATCCGAATGAACCAACTGTAGAAGCTTTGACTTCACCGCAGACCTTGTCTTGAAAGAAACTCGTCGTTTCTTTCCTATCTGACATGCATCACATGAACTGAGACCACTATCCTTGCCACAAGGAATCAACCTCTTCCTAGATAGAAGATTCAAGCCCTTCTCACTCATGTGTCCTAACCATTTGTGCCATAGATCTGTCTGGTTATCCTCAACTGCATGTATACTGCCGTCTCTAAGTACTTTGAGCTTGGTCTTGTATAATGTGCGAGACAGTTTGCCATGTACAATAACCAAAGCCCCCTTGGTGATCTTGCATTTGCCGCCACCAAAATCAAGATGACAACCTTCTCTATCAAAGAAAGAACCAGAGATCAAACTCAGCCGCAAATCTGGAACGTGACGAACATCCTTCAGCGTGAGCGTGCAACCAACACTTGTCTGAACACAAATGTCATCAATCCCGACAATTCTAGAGAAGCTGGAATTTCTCATGTTCACCCTCCCAAAGTCTCCCCTCCTGTATGAAGTGAAGAACTCCTTACTTGGTGAAGCATGATAAGAAGCTGCAGTATCCACCACCCACTCAGAATCATCCTCATCAGCATGCAAACACTGTTCTTGGACTGTTAAGACCACATCGTCATCATCACACCTATAATCTGAGATCGTCGTTGTAGTATTCTTGTCGTCATCTTGCTTGTCTTTGGCTTCAGACCCATGTTTCTTTTTCCAAATCTTGCAATCTCTTTTGAAGTGACCTGGCTTGCCGCAATGGAAGCACCATCTACCATTCTTTGACTTGGATCTACCACGAGACTTCTCGCGGTCTTGGGATTCACCGCGGCTCTTAGATCTACCACGGTCTCTCACTCTATCAACGCCTCTGCCCTCTGTGAAGTGCACCTCTGATCCACTGTCGCCTGAGGCTCGTCGTCGAGTCTCTTCATTCAGTACACTGCTCTTCACCTGGTCAAGTGTCAACTTGCCCTCCTGTGCAGAATTGCTGACTGTCACTACGAGTGTCTCCCAACTGTCCGGTAGCGATCCTAGAAGAAGTAGAGCCTGAAGTTCATCATCAAGAACCATCTTCATGGACCCCAACTGATTTACAAGGCTTTGGAATTCATTCATATGCTCGGCGATGTTTGTACCATCCCGGTACTTGAGGTTCACCAACTTTCGGATCAAGAAAGCTTTATTTGTGGCAGTCTTCCGCTCATATAACTTCTTGAGCTTTTCCCACAGATCTTTGGCATTGGTCTCTTCTGAGACGTGATGAAATACGGAGATGTCGAGCCACTTCCGCACTGTTCCGACGGTTTTCCTGTTTAGCTTCTTCCAATCTGCATCAGATGTAGTCTCTGGCTTTTGTCCCTCTATCGGATCGTATAGATCTTTGCAATAGAGAATATCCTCCATCTTGGGTTTCCAAATATGCCAATTTGTGCTTGTCAACTTTATCATCGTCGCATCTTCATCTTTCCCCATCTGGACTTGTATCTGCAACCTCTCTCTGATACCACTTGTTGGGGATGTTGTACCGATACAGTCTCGGATGTGACGAAAAGTTATCACGGAAGCGCTACCAACAAGCGTATAAAACTCAAAGAAGAAAAACACCAGATTTAACGTGGAAAACTCTCCCCTCAATAAGGAAAGAAAAACCACGGGGCAATCCCGCTAATAAGCACTATGTAATAAAATTACAACCCACACCTCCCAGATTTAATTACCCCTAAATCCGGGTAGCAACCGCCAACCGCTACTTTGCTTCAAGGCAAAGTCGTTGGCCCTCTCTTATAAACCAAGAAAGCTTCTCTACCAATTGTTCTTGTTCTCTGGCACCCTCTACCACAGAAGGCACCAACAAGCAACTGGAAAACTCACACCTCAACTGGTGGATAATCCAAAGGCCTCCCCAGGGGCCTCTATTTATAGGCCTCCATGCATGTGATTGCAACTAGGAATTCTAGTCCTAGTTCGAATCCTAGTCCAACTGCATGTTGCACATAGGAAGTTATATTCCTACTATTCAAGATTTGACTCTTATTAGGATTGGTAGCACAAACCAACCCTCCCAAGTCTAAATCCCACTAAGACATGGGCTAGATTATATTCCTAATCACAACAGGTTGGCTGTATAATTGTTCTGTAAAACTTATTTTTTAATTTGAAAGGAATTTTCTAATCATATATTACTCCAATTTCACTCATCCACTTCAATCATCCTATTGCCATCCTATGTCAAACATCATCATGAACTTCACCTTCCCTTTCAATAATGCTCAAATAATGAAATTTATAGCATATTGATACATTCATTTAATCCAACTTGACCCCGCCATTCACCATTGAGATTGTACCCACTAAGCAAATATATGAGGCGCAGTGGTGATGAACTACCTGGAGAGAACCCAGAGACAGTATAAGCAACGTGGTTCTTCACCCTTTCTTCCATCTCTGCCTTTTGTATTCTTCTTCCCGAAGCAGAAAATGAAAAACACAGCACCGTAAACGGTAATCAGCAGCGGCAGCTGCTCTTCTTCCATCTCTGCATATATCAAAACGGGGAGTATTAAACCTCCTGATAGCAGCACCCACAGCCCTAATAATGTGCTCTGTTTGCTTTCCATCTTGGGTTGTACATACCAGGCTACAAAGCCTGCATTGGTTGCCCAAAATAAAACTGAATGGAAAAGAAGGGTCATACGTACATGACCACAGGTTGGTGGAGCTTGAGACTAAGATACGATAATAATTAAATTAATATACGGCGGCTCCCAAAATCAAACGTTCAGTAGGACTAGGTAAGATTGTCGACATTACATTATTAAGTTAATTGCGATACCCCGTATGTGGCCTGTTTATTCCATTAGAAATTAGATGACATAAAATTTCTCCTTTGGGCATGTATGGAAAAAAATTGTGGCCGACGTGTTTGATTTAGGTCCACCCATCCAAGGGTCTGTTCATAGTTAATATCATGCTATATCCATACGCTGTGATAATAAAGTCTCTAAGGATATGTCAACATGTGAAAAGATGTTTACCCTGGTCTTCCTCGTGGATCTGTCATCGTACTTTTTCTTGTGCAATTTTGACCCAAGGGTTGCCTTGCCCAACGCACGAGGCAACGAATTTTAGCATGCGGCACCGAGCATCGCCGTTGATGAAAATAATTGCCTAACCTAGTTCCTAGGTGTTTGTCACTTTATCTACGTCTAATTACCCACGATATACAGTGAAGACATTTGCCTAGTTCTGTTGACCCCTCGGGGAATTTCTTTTGGGTTTTTCACATAAGTTCAAAACTTAGGAAGCAGCATAACACCGAGAAGGTATGAACAAAGACAAGACAGATGTGATAAGCAGAATTAATCTTCTGCAAAAATATACATAGGTTTTTCTACAAAGTTAGCGTCTCCTACACCTCTTCCAGAATCCGATATCACCCAAATATAGAAACGATATCTTGGGAAAGGATATAGTCCCCTTGGTAGGGAAGTCTGCCAACTTGCTTTCTAGAATTTAGTTTATAGGTGAAGGACGTCGTGATAGCCCACAAAATAAGAGGGGAGATCTGAAAAAGTTAATTTTAAGGTCAGAACGGAATTGAAATGGCCCTAACAAACTTTTTAAGCGCATAGCATTGAAGGTAGTTGTTACAACAAAAAGAAGTGTATGAACTTCGACGTATTAGGGAAAGAGTTCTTCAATCCTGGCAAGCAAAAATCTCCTATCAGATTTCTTTTTTCTACTACTAGCTACAGAGCTTAAGCAGTGGGTAATAAAGATAAATAACTGTCCTGGATAGAGAAGTCGCATACTCCCTTCCATGATTCAATTTGAACTCTTAAATAACCAAGGGTTAGTTCGTTTTGTAAGAGCATAGAATTTTACGATGTGATGTCGGCTGCAATTTAGTGGGAACCAACATTGTGCTTGCCCGGGTTCAAACCCCATTGAACCGTGTTTTTGTCTTTAAAGTTCTGAATCATTTACACTCAGCCCCCCCTATAATAACTAATGGCTAATAACTATAGTTCAGCCCCCCCAGGCATAAGTTTCTGGATACGCCCCTGGATATACCCATCTTCAACATGGAAAAAATATTGATCCTTGGGACCCCAATCAGATTTACATATACAGTATCGTATTGGCATACGTTACAGACTGATATTGCAATTTGTGGACAAAAAAGCCATCTATAGGCGTATATAATGGCAACTGATTACTCCGTTCTTTGAATATATCAAAACAAATATAGACACTTGACAAGACGTTACATCATTCCGCTGAAAGAAGACAAACTCGTCCAACGTGAGGCGGGACATCGTTGAGCTATACCAGCACGACTGTCATGTAGAAATTAAGAAACAAGTAAACATACAAGGCTTGCAATTGGCGGCCACAAATTAGAACATCTCAGAGTCATAAGCTACATGAAAAACATATCAGTTCTGGCATCTCAGAGAATAAAGAAGGGAATCAGACGTGAACTACCCCCAAAACATGAGCTCACACTGTTATGAAAACATTTTGTTGGAACGAAGGCTTTGCAGACGGAATTGCTGCTGTACTTATCTGGCAACATAGCATAGCATGATTTTCTTTAGAAAAAACATCATTTGCAGTGCCATCAGCAGAACAATTAGGTGATGCTTAATGATAGCTGGAGCGTGAGATATTTTTACCCATGCCAAATCTGCAGGAGTTCTACCAGATCAATTCAAAAAAGATCTAATTGACTACAAGATATATACAGCTGCACCCATCTATTAGCACCCACCCATCTCAAGAGTCACGCAGAACAGTTTTTTCACCAGAAAACAAAGGAAACGGCAAAAGTAGAGGAAAGAACGAAACCCTGTGGCAATTTATTTCCTGTGAAATGCAGTACACGTAAAGTACTAGAGAAAATGATTTTGATGCTCACAAATATATAATGATAATATGATTACTAACAGATTTTAAGATGCAATATACAGCAAGGACCAGGAAGAGAGGTTACCAGCACCATGTAGAGAAACCGCCACAGCTTCTCATTTCTTGCTGTGACAGGATCAGTCAGCAAATAGCTAAAAGGAGATTGACTCCACATAAGCTACTATCACACTCTCCCCACAAGAAGCAGCAGCATAATACCATTATCCCCTGAATTGAACAGATCAGAAGGTGGTTCGAATTTCTGAACTAGTGCCCGATTCGATTCCAAGAATCTTTCTAAGGTGTTCCAACTGCTCAAGTTCACCTCGAAGCTCCTCCCACTACAAAAATATGCATGTTGCATTTATTATTAGCAAACTCTGGATTATGCGACATGATAATATAAAAATCGAAAGTCAGGGCAATCTAGTGACATGAGGTGACCCTAAAACTGAACGATGAAGAAAATGTGATAGGTTTATCTGGCAGGTCACTGTCCACATGGGTGGATAATCCCTTCAGAGTCTCTGATCTAGGATGCGTACACTTTAACAAGGTTTGCTCACCTTGTTCCTGTTCAACCCATCAGGTACCTATAACCCTAAAGAACAATAGATGCCGACTTGATATCACTTGTGCAGTACCAAATAAATATGTAGCACATGCTTCCTGGTAGGCAATATAGTCAGATGATGGCAACTTCACTCTAATTTTCCACTATTCTAAAACTCAAACCACGGAAACCAGAGACCCATAGGGTAATGCTGATGGTTGGACAGATGAACATAAAGTTATTTTAAAAAACAATAGGAAGATGAAACAATGTTATCTCCAAAGCCAGAATAAGTAGACCGACACGATAATCTTGTTCGACAAACTATATTAATCAGGTAATGCATATGCTAAACATTACAATATTATTTATATTTGTATAGTACAGAAATCAGCAGGGTATGTGTACACGATCATGAAGTTAGATATTCGATAATTAGATTCTGCTTTTTATTTTTGTTTATTCCTGTCCAGGTTTCTCTTTTTCATGTACCAGGGCAAGGTTGCTTCATATTATAGTCTGGCTTCCATGCTTTTGTTCTCAAGAGGAATACGAGATTTTTGATACCATCAGAGCCTCACGTCTCCTGCCCTAAGACCCCATCATTCTGCTCGCATCACAGCTCGCTAGGATATGCATGTCGTACCATGTTGCCGGACAAAAATGACCATCTCTACCCATGCTACCAATCTCCTTTCTACTCCCTCTCTTGGCTTCCCCCTTCCCCGTGGCCCTTTCCCTTCTTCCATCAACTTGTGCCAGATGATTCCAGCAATACCTCCCAATGCCATAGTCATTTGACTGCTGAGGGCTTCAACCGTGAGGCCATCTAAAAGCCAGGTTCTTTTCTCGCTGTTGGAGAGAGGAAGACATCTACAAGGTTGATCCACCAACCCTTCCTGGAAGAGGGTTCTGCTTCTATTGCCTATATGAGAGCATAGAACTAAATGTCGTCGACATGGAGTGAAATTTCGCCGATAATGTCGATGTCGACAGTCTGCGACGTCGAATCCATGTAAACATCCTTATTCCACAATATCCTCGACATTTCGTCGAAGTTGTCGACATTTCCCCATATGTCGGCGAAGTTGACCCAAGTCCATACAAAAATTCCACAATGTCCTCGACATTTATCGAAGTCGTCGAAGTTGGCGACATTCTTCTGGTATTTTGTGGAGTTGGCTGTGTGAGGTGGAAAAAATGTTGGAGCTTGAGGTAAGATGATTTTGATGTTATCTTTTACTATTCTAAGCTAATAGTAATAGACCAATCCTCTCTGCTAAATCTACCATAGATTTATACTGTTTTTATGTAGTTTGTTTATTGTCACAAACTTTATATATGGAAGAACTCCGTAGTTCGGAGACGACTGTATGTAAGCGTGCATTTATCTACATACGTAAACTTGTATGGATGGCTATATGTAAACATATATTTTGTTTTTTAGCTTGATTTGATGAAACCTGTCGATTTTCATCACAAAATGGCTATTTTTAGCTTAATTTTTGTCGAAGTTGCATCGAAGTTTGGTTGTAAAAATCATCGACATTTCCTCGACATTTCCACAAACTTCCATGTCCACACCTATCGAAGTCGGAACGAAGTCGAAGTCCTGTTCCATGTATATGAGAGGGTTGTGCTCTGTGAGGCCTAATGCTCCCAAAGTCCCCACTGCCAAGGCAATTATTGATCTGCTTCCCTACCCACCACCCCTAAGTACAGTACGTACCATGTCTCTACATCCTATCGCTCTGCCTGCCTACCAGTTGTTCTCTATTTGTGGAAATGGTTAGAAAGTAGAAATCAATCATGGACAATGGATCCACGGTCCACTTGCTGCTTCTACAACCATGAATATTAAACTCACCTGCACGTATTGTCATTGGGGATGCCTATCCATCAGTCATTCATTCTTCGAAGTATATGCCTTTTTCATGGTGGTGTAGTTTGTCACATCGGAGAGGTAACCTCCAGTGATGCTAACAAATTTAAGGAGCAACTGAGGTGGTTAGGAAAAGATGTTGCAATCAACAAATGGCTATTCCCAACAGTATAGAACAACAAATCAACAATATTTTGATGCATCCCGAAATCTCTCAGAAGATTTTGGAACCTGGCACAACTTCTACAAAAAGAGAAACTAATTTGAGATCTCTGAAGATTTAGTCCCTTCAATGTGAATGACCATGCGTGATCATAGTAAAGGTCTTTTGAATAAGCTAAGCAAACAGCACTTGTAAGTACTGATTTGGCTGTTCTACAAAGGCAAATTGGTGACATTGATTTCTTTTCATTAGTTGCTATGAAGCACGGATACTCCAAAATAGGTGTTGTACAGTACCAGATACGTATTGGATACCAATACCTTGTGGATACTCTGGGATACCAGATACTTTGTTTAGGGGAACGGATACTTCTTAAGCCGTATCCAGAATTCTTTTTTCTTTCTTTATTAGATAGATACAGCCGGATATGATTATGACCTGGATACTTGCTGGATACAGCCTGGCTCAATTAGCACCCAAGACACCAGTTGTCTCTCAGCCCTCTCTGTTAACTGCTGAATAGAAGCTAGCAGCAAGGCCGTTGTAGCAGCTCCCTAGAAGACAGTACGAGGTCAGCTACCATCCCCTTACTAAATGTCATTTTTCTTGTTCGCTTTATCGTTTCTACCTCCTCCGTTTTCTGGGATTTCTCTTTCAAAAGAATTTTCTTATCTAATCATGGATTTTTAGTGGTTATTTATTGAAAACTAGTTCATTTACCTTTACAAAGTACTTGTGGATGCCTCTAATCATGAATTTTTAGTGATTATTTATTGGAACCTTTACAATATGTACTCATAGGCGCTGGGATGCGCGTTTATGCACATTGATGTCCTCCATATTCTTTGAAAGATTTCAATTTGGTATTGTTGGTAAACATACCCCTTGTTAAACCGTCTTAAATTCTTGATCAATTTGAGTGCTATTAAACTGTTACAATATACCTATAAACTCAGTTCGACTTTATTAAGCCCTTTGATCTATTTTATTTATGTTTACTGCAAATTAAATTGGATTGTTTTAATTTTCTTTTTATGAATAAATATATAGGCTTTTTCTATTAATTTTTTTAGTATATATGCTTTATGCTCTATGTTTTATTGTGTGCTTTAGACGTGTCTTGTCTTTAGCTCTTCTTTTATCCCATATTGCCTAATTCTATTTCTCACTTACTCTGTTATCCTATAAAAGAGAGTAAATTATATTTGTTTTAGAAACATCAAATAAAGGTTTTCTCATTCTATATGGTATCAGACGGCTACGATCCTCATTAATCTCTCCCACCAACCCTAATGCTTCCCAAACCCTAAATCTAACCGCCGCCACCCAACACCACCCCCATCAACTTTCCAACCTGCCGCCTCCCCTCCCTACCCTTCTACTACCGCCAGCCACTCTCTCCAACCCACTGCCCTCGCCCTTCCTCCCTTCTTACCCCCCCCCATCTCTGCCTTCAGCCCCACCCCTCCCCATCGTGCCACCACCCCCCACCTACCCATGTTGTCGTCAACCTGACCCAGGCCTAGCTGATGTTGCCCCCCCCCAACTCCTCTTCCCCCACCGCCACCCCCACTAATCCCAACATCTGCCACCACCAACCCACAACCTTCCTTTCCTCCACCAACCAACCTCCTACTTTCTCTCTTCCTTATTCTTCGTCTCCCAGCACTTTCTAAAAATAGCACATTGAAGATCTAAAATACCATCTTTTTTTCCTGTCTATGCCACATGGTGGAGTAATTTTCACACCATGGTGGCGTAGGTCTTTCTGTTCTCTACTGTCCCTATGTGGATTTCTCAAATTTGTTGATCCAGATTTGCTACTGCTCTCTACTACCCTTATGCGAGTTTCTCAGATCTGTTGATCTAGATTTACTACTGCTCTCTACTGCCCCTATGCAGGTCTCTCTGATCAGCTGATCGAGATCTGCTACTACTGTCATTGCTACTTTTTCTTCTTTGTGTGTGTCATCAGTCCAGCTTCTATGGCGACTACAGTCCTCGGTCTTTGTGGGTTACGACTGAGAAACTTGAAGGATCAAACTACATCTTTGGTCGGCATCATATGAACTATGTCAAAACCCAAGGGTACAATTCCCATATCTCTTTTGATGTGAAAATCCCTCATAATGCTATGGCTGATGAAAAAGCCAAGCAAGCCTACATTCAGTGAGCCAAAGATGATTCTAGAGTTATGAAGTGGATGGTGAATAGTGTTGAACCGAAGATCAGTCAGTCTCTCCTTGATCTTCAGAATGCCAAAGTTATGTGGGATCAACTATCCCATGTGTACTCTTACCAACAGAATCCAAATAAGGTCTTAGAGATCTTCAAGAATCTGGCGAAAAAGGAGTATTCGACTGATGGATTTGTGGAAGACTATTACAACCAATGCTCGGCATTTTTGGGATGAATATGAAGTATGTCATCCTCTTTCGTCTGACATCAAAGAAGTCCAGCGACAACGCAACGAACTTCAGTTGGTTCAGTTCCTGGCTGGACTTCCTCATTCTTTTTCTGGTGTTGTTGACCAGATCTTATCCAGTGATCCATTACCTACACGGAGGGATGTTCTCGAAGCATTCAACGCCTTCCTTCCATGTATTCCCTACTTGTTACATCTTTTGATCACTTGGTCCTTTGCGGTCCACTCCCATGACTCTAGTCAAGGACGTGGACGTGGTCGCGGTCACGATGGTCGTGCATTTAGTACTCCTGGGCATGGTCATCCTGGCCCTGGACGAGGACAACCTCAACCTCCTACTGCCAACCGCTTCTGCAACTTATGCGAGCGCACAAACCACAATGAGGATCATGGCTGGGAAAAACATAATGCACCTGCCTAGGCAAACCAGGTCACCTCTGATGCCTCTGAAGATTCGATGGTTGCTACCTCCAGTTCAACTCAACCCATGGTTGAGTGGATTCGCTCGGAGTTTGAAAAACTTCTTTAGGCTCGTCCATCCTCGCGAAGACCTATTCTAGACAAGGTTCTTCTGCTTACTTGCATCTCCGGCTACTTACAGTAAAACTGAATGGGTCATCGACTCAGAAGCATCAGCTCAAATCTTTGGATATTCTATACTTTTTTCTGCCTTATCTAAAACGACTCGGGTCCAACCTGTGACCGTGGTTGGTAGGACTCAGTCTGCAGTTCATGGAATTGGAACTATATCTCTTTCTAAAAAATTTCCATTAAAATATGTCTTATATGTTCCAAGATTTCCACTTAATCTGTTATCTGAGTAAAACTGTTAAGCCTTAAGAGCCTTCAGTGCTTAATCACTTGTGATCCCGAGGGTCATGTGTTTCAGGATCTCCGTACGAAGACAAGATTCGGTTCGGGTCATGAGGAACCTGACGGACTGTACAACCTAGATGTGTCGCATCTGCTATTGCTCTGTTATTATCTCTATGATTGGTCTACAATGGCATTATCGTCTAGGACATTCTTCTACTGCTAAAGTGCGATGTTTATTTCCTAAAATTGTTGATAAACAACCTTTGTGTGAATCTTGCCAACAGTGATTTAAAAAACGGGTGAAGCGGCCGCTTAAGCGGCCAAGCATATGTCCCGTTGTAATTTCAGCTGAAGCGGGCTTTGAAGCGCTTTGGACTAAAGCGGGCGCTTTTTCCCTCTTTTGCCGCTTTAGGCCGCTTTTTCAGCCCCGCTTAAGCGGCCACTTCAGGGCGCTTTACGGCAAGTATTGCTGGAGTGGCCCAATTACACGCCAAATCTATAGAAAAATGAAAGCACTACTTTTGGGAGATGTGATGCTCCAGCTATTGTATCTCAAAAGGTGTAAGAAAGTCTAGTAATTAGCATTTATTCTTTATTTTGTTACTGTTGTTTGTACACTCTGTACAGCTAGACTAGTACTTTATACTGTCAAGTTTGTATATGATATTACCATATATGTTTAATGTCCTTTATTACCGTTGATACTCTAATAGTCTGACATATAGTATACTTGAACAAAACCTTTGCACAACCATCTGTGGACTGTAACAAAATGATATCGTAAAATATTGTTATATTGTCAATTATGTACTTAGTGTAGTAGTTTATTGTTCTTTACGATTTACTATGTATGATATTGGCATGTATGTTTAATGTTGTTCATTACCACTGACAAATTGATAGTCAGCCATTTTGTATACTTGTTCGAAAACTTTGCACAACCATCTATAGACTGTAACAAAATAAGGTAGTAATATTTGTTATATTGTCTATTATGTACTAAGTCGAGTAGTTTATTGCTCTTTAGGATTTACTGAATAATATCTAATTATCTTGATTTTACAATATTGTCATGGATTTCTCTTTATTACTGTTTAAATGTGCATCTATTTATATTATGTTGAAGACTACCTTAGTCAATAATATTTGTACAGAGTACTAGTATCTAACTACTACCTACTAATTTTTTTACTAAATGATAATTTCTAAGCCCAGCTGTTGAAACAATATTAAGTACATAGTACTAGTACGATACTTGATTGTTGAGTGAGGACTATGCGGTTTTATGATGTTTGAGTGTTTTTAGCTTATAACAATTTACTTTTGTAAATAGGACGCTTTTTAATATGTGAAAGTCATTCTGATGCAATGAAATATCATTTCGATGCTTGATTAATGATATGTTAGCAGTATGACGGTCACTAATTTTTCTACATTTTTTAAAACAATTCGGCACCCGCTTTAGTCTGCTTTAAAGCCCGCTTTCCGCTTCCCTCTTTGAAAGGGTCAATCTGCACGCTTCCCGCTTCGCGCTTTCCAAAACCTAGCTGCCAATTTGGCAAAAGACTCGGGTTGTATTTCATTAAAAAAAATTAGTTCTAAAAAATTGTTTGATATTGTTCATGCTAATATCTGGGGACCTTGTTTTGTTACTAGCATGTCTGGATTTCGCTACTTTATGACTTATTAATGACTATTCTAGGGCAACTTGGTTGTTTCTCTTAAAAGATCGTAATAATATTTGGAACACTATAAACCACTTTTTTCACTGAGATTCAAACCCAATTCAATTCAACTGTCAATATCATTAGAACTGATAATGCTTTAGAATATATGCAAAAATCCATGGATCAGTTTTGTGTTGCTCGGGGTACCATTCATCAGACTTCCTGCTCTTACACACAACAACAAAATGGTGTGGCAAAAAGGAAGAATCCCCATCTTCTGGAAGTAGTACACTATTCTTTTCCACTATCATGTTCCTATAAAAATTTTGCCAGAAGTTGTTTCTACTGCGTGCTACTTAGTTAACCGCATGCCTTCTTATGTATTGCACAATCAAATCCCTATCTCTCTTATGTATCCTGATGCACCTTTGTTTTCTATATCACCTTGCATCTTTGGCAGCACTTGGTTTGTTAAGAATTTTAGTCCTGGGATATCTAAACTGGACCCCTGCTCCACTAAGTGTGTTTTTCTGGAATATTCACAAACACAAAAAGGATATCAGTGTTATGATTCTGGCAAAAGAAAATGGTTTGTTAGTGCAGATGTAGTCTTCTTTGAACATGTCATACTACTCTAAAAAGGGGTTTGTTTTATCGAGTGATCTATTGGATCTCACTCCCCGCCTAATGTGGTAGAACATCATCCCACTGAAGCAACTAAAGTTCTTCCTCCTCCTATAAAGGTGTAAAAGAGAAGACCCAAGAATACAGTTCCTTCCATAGCCCCTCAGCAACCAACTTCTTCATCAGTAGATCACATCTCCCATGTGACTTCTAACCGACATCTTCCCATTAGTCAAAAGAAAGGTGTTTGTTCCTACACTCAGCATCTGATTAGTAACTTCTGCTCTACATTAATCTGGGTGCTAGCTTTGCCTATTTTACTATTTCTATCTCTATGTTTCTGTACCAAAGACTGATACACCAGCTCTTAAGCATCCTGCCTAGCATCAAGCTATGAAAACTGAAATGACTACTCTTCATGATCGCAAGACTTGGGATATGGTTGATCGCCCTGAAAATTGCCCTATTGTTGGCTGTAGTTGGATTTGACTATTAAATACCAGCTAGATGGTTTGATTGAATGGCCGAAGGCTCCTCAAGTAGCAAAAGGCTATACTCAAATCAAACCTATGGGTTGGACTATTTTGAAACTTTCTTCCATGTTGCCAGACTTAATTCTATATGGGTGTTTATATCTGTTGCTACAAATAAAGATTGGCCTCTTTTTCAACTTGATACTAAAAACGTCTTCTCGTATGGTGACTTGCATGAAGAAGTCTACATGGACCAACCGCCTGATTTCGTTACTCAAGGGAGTGTTTCAAAGTCTGCAGACTCAGGAAATTTGAGCTAGATTCTTCTAAAGTTTTAATTTCGGCACTCACATTTGAATCACTCTGTTTTCATTAAAAAAAACAAGTTTCGAGATTATTATTCTTATTTTCTATGTAGATGATATAATTTTGTCTGGTAGTGATACTGATGGTATGTCAGCTACTAAAAGATATCTAGAACAACACTTTGCTACTAAAGATCTTGGCAAACTCAGGTACTTCGTTAGAATTGAAGTTTCCAAATCTTCGTCTGGCGTCTATCTTTCACAACGCAAATATGTTTTAGATCTTCTGACAGAAACAGGCATGCTTGGAACTTAACCTGCTAGCACTCCTCTGGATCCCAATACCAATTGGGATGAGGAAATCTTCACCTCCTTATCCTAATAACCACCAACACAGAAGATTGGTTGGTAAACTTATTTTACTATGACTAGAGCTGATATTACTATTGTTGTTGAACTTGTGAGTAGGTTTCTAGATAAACTTCAACAATGTCACTGGTATGTTGTTTGTCATATCCTTAAACATCTGAAAAAATCTCCAGGGAAAGGATTATTGTATCATAGACATGGACAGTGCAAACTCACTAGATATTTTAACTCTGATTATGCCAGTAGTAGATGTGATAGGAAATCTACCTTTGGCTATTGCACCTTTGTTGAAGGAAATCTTATTAGATGGTGCAGTAAGAAGCAGACTGTGGTTGCTCGATCTAGTGATGAAGCAGAATACAGAGTTATGGCTCATACTGCTTGTGAATTATGTGGGTCCAAGGACTCCTCGAGGAATTTGATATCTTTGATTCTGATCCTATTCTCATGCATCGCGACAATAAAGCCTCCATTTTTATTGCTATCAGTCCCACCTTTCATGAGCGCACCAAGCATATCGAGGCGGATTGCACCTTTGTTCGTGAATCTGTTCTCTCTAGTCGCATCTACACTCCTTATATCCAGACAGAAGATCAGGTCGTTGGCATCTTTACCAAGATACTTCCCCAGCTTGTGGACAAGTCGGGCATGTTTGTCATCTATGCTCCAACTTGAGGGGGAGTATTAGTATATATATTTTATGCTTTATGTTTTGTTATGTGCTTAGACTTGTCTTGTCTTTAGTTTATCCTATATTGCCTAATTCTATTTCTCACTTACTCTCTTATCCTATAAAAGAGAGTGCATTGTATTTGTTTTAGACACATCAAATAAAGTTTTTCTCATTCTATAAATTAAAAGTAAATACAAAAAAATCGTCATATCCATGTCATATCTATAAACCCTGTTTTTCAAAAATTGTCGTATCCCGCATTCATATCCTTATTGGTGTTTGTATCCATGTATGTGTTCATAGGTTACTTGTTGATCTACATACTGCCCACAAGCCTATCAATCGAATACATGGCTCAGATGCAGTATCGAATTGAGTCAGTATATGTTGTCTGCTTCACATCCCAGTCATGTGTCCATCTACAAGAGCATTTGCTTTGAGTGTTTTTTCTGTCAATGTGGATGCAAAAGCAGGAGTTGGGTCTCTAATGATGTAGAAAGTATTAAAGAAGAGATTCTTAGTCGAGAGTGTCCTTTCTATTCTTACCCTATCTATTAGGGGAGTTTAGAGTCAAGTCAGTCTCAATCCATAAATAGAGAAGGCAATTCTTTTGATTCGCCTGCAAGAGGATGGGCATCATGACTTCCCTAAAAAGATTTGTAACTTGTAAAATATGCCATTATAAGTATGTTGTGACTTCGAGGATATTACAAGCAGAAAATATTTTTCATAACTATTGGGTACTTAACCTTCCTATCAATGTGAAAATTAATTGAAATGCTTAACCCACGAATTATCCATATATCCAATTCAAGGTTTGTAGCTTAGACATCCAGGCTTAACCTTCAATTTCCTTACTCCACCCTCATTCCCCTCAATTTGAATTGTCTAGGCCCCACATGTGGGTTTTTACGGTGGCCAAGGTTGTTGTTTCCCTGCTGTTAACTAGTGTTTCATTTAAGCTCTTTATTTTCTATTTGTTATTTTCCTATTCTACAAGGACCTCTTCGTAATTGTTCTCTTTATAAATATATGGGGTGCACACATTGTGTATCCTAACCCTTACCGTCCAGTCAAGATGGTATCAGGGCACGTTTGCTAGCCACCCTCCTCTCCCCAGTCGCCGCCCCTCTCTCTCCCTCCCTCTCTCTCTTCCTCCCGCCGGTGGCGCCGCCTCCCCCCCCCCCCCAACCCCCCGCCGGCCGCCTGCTACGCGGCGCCCGCCGCTGCCCCGTGCAGCGCCCACCTGTCGCCGTCGGCCGCTACTGCCGCTGAGCTGTTAGGCCCGCTGCCGATAGTCGTGCGTCTCGGCTGCACCGCCTAGTGACACTCTGTGTACGGCGATGGCCTGCTAGTGCATCCAAACTGTATGTCGTTCATCTCCGGTTGTTTGGTTGATGGTCTTCGGCGATCCTCCCTTTCTGTCTGCCCGTGTCGGCCCTTGAGCCGTCGGGTTCTCTGTTGCACCTCGGCGTAGTCTATATGTAGGTCGGTCCTTCCAGATCTTTCCTCTTCTTGTTGCCGCCTAGCCGGCGGCTCTAACCTCTGTTGTTCTCTACTGCTTGTGGACCCGGCTCCCTCATGGCTTCCTCCCATGAAGACTTCCGTCGTCAAGTGACCACTGTGAAGCTCGACGGACGCAACTACCAACATTGGGTTTGCTCCATGGAGATTTTTGCCAAGTCACAAGGCAAGCGTTCCCATCTGACTGATGATCCGCCTCCTGCTCCGCCTATTGTTGTCGAGTCCAAGGACAAACAGCACTATGAAGATTGGGTCAAGGATGACTCGAGTGTGATGACGTGGATTTTGAACAGCAACGAAACTCGCATCAGCGTCACTCTACTTCGTCTCCCGACAGCAAAGGAGATGTGGGACCAACTGGCCAGCACCCATTCTCATAGCAAAAATTCCAAAAAGGTGTTTGATCTGAACAAACAATTGTCCCGTCTGCACTTTACTGGACCTGATATTGCTGACTACTACTCCACCTTTAAGGGTGCATGGGCTGAACTCGAAAATCTACATCCCTTGTCCACTGACTTGGTCACGATGCAACGACAAAGACAGGAACTCCAGCTTGTCCAGTTCCTCTGCGGTCTTCCGAACTCATGTTGGGGTGGTTGACCAGATCCTAGCCAGCGATCCGTTACCTACTTTGGAGAGTGCCTTTCAGCATCTCCAACGCCTGTCGGCCTCCTCATCAGATGTATCTTCTAACAAAGATGATCCCATTGCTCTTGCTGCAATGTCTGGCCGTGGTCGTGGTAGGGGTCATGGTCGACCGCCGGACAATCATTTTGCTGCTCTTGGACAGGGACGTGGCTCATCTGGTCGCGTTTCCCTTAGTCGTGGCTCGTCTGCTGATACTTCTGAAGGTGTCGTTGCTCAGCAGTATTGTGACTTCTGTGGCCGCACCAACCACACTGAAGACAAGTGTTGGAAGAAGCATGGCACACCTGCGTGGGCCAATGTTGCGACTGATGGTACTTCTCAAACTGTCGCTGCTACTCCCTCGACAGAGTCCACTGCTGAGTTCATCCGCTCTGAAGTGGAACGTCTTCTGCTTGAGAGGACTGGTGCTTCCTCTTCATCAGCTGCTACATCTGGAGCTCACGCGGCCACTTACTCTGGTTGTGATTCTGCATTCTTGAGTGCTCCTTCTAGTGCTGGTAATATCAAATGGGTGATTGACTCTGGAGCCTCATCTCATATTTCTAGCAACCGTTCTCTGTTTTATAAACTGACTAAACCCTGTTCCAAATCTAATGTTATGCTTGTTGATGGTTCTAAATTTGTTGTATGTGAAATTGGTGATATCTTTGCACAAGTTCTTCTGCGATCTGCTTTATATGTGCCAAATTTTCCACTGAATCTATTATCTGTCAGTAAAATTGTCCACAATCTTAACTACAGTCTGACATTTGCATCGGGTACTTGTGTTTTTCAGGACCTTCGCACGAGGATGAAGATTGGTGGGGGGGCATGAAGGACCTGATGGACTCTACTACTTAGATGAGTTGAAACAGATTAGCACTTCAGCTCTGGCTTTTGCACTTTCAGCTTCTGTTTCTGCATTACAGTGGCATTTCAGACTTGGACATCCGTCAGCTAAGAAGTTAAAACATGTTATTTCTGGTGTCCGCTCGCATAGTTTTTTCAATGCGAGGCTTGTCAATTAGGCAAACAGTCTAGATCTGTATTTCCCAAAAAAACTCATATTGATAGCAAAACTATTTTTGATTTGGTGCATGCTGATGTATGGGGTCCTTGTCATATTCCAAGTTTATCTGGCAACAAATATTTTATTTTGTTCATTGATGATTACTCTCGTGCTACTTGGTTATTTTTGTTAAAAGATTGATCCCAAGTTCTGCCAACTATTAAATTCTTTTTTGCTGAAATTAAAACTCAATATTCTATGCCTATTAAAATTCTGCGTATTGATAATGCATTGGAATTTGTTCAAAAAAATGTGGAGTTATTCTGTCATTCTGTGGGGACAATTCATCAGACGGCTTGTGCTTATACACCCCAACAGAATGGAGTGACTGAGAGGAAGAATAGGCATTTACTTGAAGTTGCTCGTACTATAATGTTACACTCTAATGTTCCCAAACATTTTTGGCCAGAAGCTGTTCTTACTGCCTATTTTCTGATAAATCGTATGCCTTCCTCTATTATTGGAAATAAAATTCATGTACAAGTTCTACAACCAGATTTGCCACTGTTTTCTGTTCCTCCGAGGATTTTTGGGTTGAGTTGTTTTGTTCGTTTGCTTAGTCCTACTCAAGACAAGTTGTCCCCTAGAGTTGAAAAATGCATTTTTTTGGGATATTCACGAACTCAAAAAGGGTATCACTGCTATAGTCTGATCACTAAAAAGTGGTTCACGGGTAGTGATGTTTTTTTAGGATACTCCGTACTACTCTACTAAAGGGACTACGTTGAGCTCCGATTTGATTGCAGCACCTCTGCCTATTACTTGTGATTCTACCTCTACTGTGCAACCGGATACGGCTACAACTCCTCCTATTGTTTATCAATGCAAAAATCAGCCGCCACAACCTACTCCTGCTCAAGACCCCCCCACTGACAACCAATCTTCTCCTTCAGTAGGTCCTGCCCAACTGAGGTAAATTCTGATCTAAATTTACCTATTGCTCTCAGGAAAGGTACTAGATCAAGTACATCTCATAATATTGCTAATCATGTCTCCACTGCTCATCTGAATGTTCATGTTAGTAATTTTGTTGTTGCTCTATCTGCTATTTCTGTACCCAAGAATGTGCATGACACATTACAGAATTAGGCATAGACTCAAGCCATGACAGAGGCTGCTCTCACTGACAGGGGTACCTGGGATCTTGTTGATCCTCCCTCTGATTGCAAACTTGTTCGATGTTGCTGGGTCTACAATGTTAAGTATCATCCTGATGGAACAGTTGAACGCCTGAAAGCTCGCCTCGTGGCGAAAGGGTACACTCAAACCTATGGTTTTGATTATTTTGAAACTTTTTCTCCTGTTGCCAGGTTGAATTATGTGCGGGTTCTTCTTTCTGTGGCAATTAAATCCGGATTGGCCCCTCATCCAGCTGGACATCAAAAATGCTTTTCTTTATGGTGATCTTCAGGAGGAGGTATATATGGAGCAACCACCTGGGTTTGTTGCTCAGGGGGAGTCACACAAAGTTTGTCGCCTCAAGAAGTCTATTTACGGACTCAAACAGAGTCTGCGTGCCTGGTTCGACAAACTGAGCACACTTTGTCTACTTATGGTTTCATGAGATCTCATGTTGATCATTCTGTTTTTATCAAAAAGACGTCCATCGGTATTGTAGTTCTTATTGTGTATGTTGACGACATTATTTTATCTGGCAGTGATCTCTCTGAAATTAATGCTACTAAAGCCTATTTATGCAAACATTTTGTCACTAAAGATTTGGGAAAATTGAGGTATTTTATGGGGATTGAAGTTTCCAGGACTGATAATGCTCTTGTTCTATCACAACGCAAGTATGTTCTTGATCTTCTACAGGAGACCGGCATGCTTGGCTACTGATACACCTCTTGATCCTAATGTTAATTGGGATGATGATGAATCTCCTTTGTATCCTGACAGTAAAAGATATAGAAGACTGGTGGGAAAACTGGTTTATTTGACTGTTACTGGAGTTGATATTTCTACTGTTGTTGGTCTTGTTAGCAAGTATCTTGATAAGCCTAAACAGTGTCATTAGGAAGCACTGTGTCATATTCTGAGATATTTGAAGAACTCTTCTGGTAAAGGCATGTTCTATAAAAAAACATGGTCATTGCTCTCTAGAAGGCTATTCTGATTTTGACTATGCTGGTAGCAAGATAGACAGAAAATCTACTTTTAGTTATTGCACCTTTGTTGGTGGTAATCTGGTTACTTTGCGGAGCAAAAAGCAAAATGTGGTTGCCAGATCTAGTGTTGAGGTTGAATATCGTGCTATGCCTCATACTGCTTGTGAGCTTTTGTGGGTGCAATCTCTCCTAAAAGAACTTGATGTGGGATCCTCTGCTCCTATTCCTATGCACTGTGATAATAAAGCAGCTATCTTTATTGCAAATAATCTTGTTTTTCATGAGCGGACCAAGCGCATTGAAGTTGACTGCCACTTCATCAGAGAATCTATTCTTACTGGATGTATCTGCACTCCCTTCACTCGCTCAGAAGATTAGGTTGCTGATATCTTCACAAAGTTGCTGCCCAAGAAACATTTCTGCTCTCTTGTAGACAAGTTGGGCATGATTGATATCTATGATCCAACTTGAGGGGGGGTGTTAACTAGTGTTTTATTTAAGCTCTTTATTTTATGTTTGTTATTTGCCTATTCTACAAGGACCCCTCTGTAATTGTTCTCTTTATAAATATATGGGGTGCACACATTGTGTACCCTAACCCTTACCGTCCAGTCAAGACCTCCCACTCCTCCAACCTCTCCCTCGGTGATATATGGGGTGAGAAAGAAACAGAAGAAGGGATAATTTGTGTTGTGTGGGGTTGGTGTGGGGGGAACGTGAAATGTTTAGTTTCTAATAGATCGGGAGTTCATTGAAAATTCGAGAGGTTGGGATTTTCATGGAAATTTTAGTATCTCGATTGATATTACCAACGAAACTAATACAAAGTTCACCAATATTGTAGAGAATCCATTGGAAATAGGCAAAATTATGTATGTTGAAGCATAGTTATGTTGGGTTCATTTCATTTGATTTGATATTTCTTTGCTACCATGATTGTCAGGGCATGCATCGCACCTTTCCGTGGTTGGATGCCTAGGCACATTAGTTGTCTTTTATTTCTGCATTTTAGTGTATAATGTATGACATGTATAAGGTATTAATGTATGAATTTAATATTCTCTTCAAGATAATGTTTATCACATTATCATAATAAGATGGCTGAAATGGAGTGCAACTATAGTATGTAACCAAAAGATCTCATTTCGATTAAAAGTAAGTTTTATAGAACAGCCATTGGCCATTCTTTATGGGAGTGAATGTAGGGCGGTGAAGAAGCAAGGTCTCAACAAGACGAATGTGGCCAAAATATGTATGCAAAGATGGATGAGTGGGAGACAAGAAAAGATCGCTGGAGAATAACATATAAGGCAAAAGCGAGGATGGTGAATATCAAGGACAAATTACATGAGGCTCGCCTGAGACTGTATGGAGATGTGCAACGTCAAAAGACAAATGCACCAGTTTGAAATCAATGCTATTGAGTGGAACACGTTTAAAAGAAAAGGAGGTCAGCCTCAATTAACTTGGAAGAACTTATAAGGAGAGATTTTGAATCTTTATTTCTTGATGAGAATATGACCCATAACATGGCCGGGATTAAGGCTTAATTGATGATGAAAGCGGACTATGAAGACCCATTCAGGCATCTTGGTAGCGGCATCAACAAATGTGTATTATAGCATTTAGTATATAATGGTCAATACATACCTACAGCCTAGCAACTTTCCAGGCTTCCAATGGCAATTTAAATTGTTGTTAATCTGAATTTAAGTGGCTCTTCTATACAAGTTATAGATCGTATGTGTTTTACAATAAATACCACTACCCCAAAACTCTATGCCGAGTTCCATAATTGCATCGAGTTTCTATACTGAATTTTCATCAAAAACGTGATTGAAAAATGGGGATTTTCCAAAATTTTCATTTTCATGAGTGGTGACATGATTCACAAATGTGTATTATGTTGTTTGTCCTTGATTATTGTAAAATGTACAGTTCTTCCCACCAGTTTTGCGCTACCTTCACGAGGTGTCATTGTATCGTCAACATATCCTAAAATGCAATTGTCCTCTTAATCTACTCCTTCCATCCTCCCTCTCCATACCCTTGCTTCATGTTTCAATTCTCCCTCACATGTTGCTTCAAATAGCAACAGTTACTGCCAAGTAGTGTTCAGGTAGAGGAGACAAGGTTGAATAAGAACAAGGAATGGAAACATGTGGCTACAATATCTAGGGTTTTGAAATTAGATCATGATTGGGTTAATATGGATGCACTCTATCATAGGGAAGTGGATATAACCTATGTTTTGGAAAGCGCGAAGCGTGCGGATTGCCCCCCTTGAAGCGGGAAGCGGATAAAAGCGGGCGCTTTTTGAAAAAGCATTTTACATTATTTTAAAAAAATTAGAAAAAATTACTCCATATCAATAACATACTAACCACGTATACCAATTTATACTAAACTATTCTATACATTCAGTTCCAACATGGTCCAAGTATATAAGTAGATGACATTCATTTAACAACACAAGACCGTGCGAATCATCTCACGGAACCAGCAGGAGGTTAGTTGAGAGCAGTAAAATTCAGAGAAGAACACACATTGATAAATGTATAGTGTATGCACCATAAGCCTGCTCCTACTCTAAATCAATCAATTTATACTGCATCATTTCATACAAAAGAAGACTACAACCCAAAGATCACAGTAAGCAAGAATATGTAACTAAGATTAATCAGTTGATCCCAGTAGGACTCCTAATATTTGGTTGGGCAATCAATTGCATGCACTTCATCAAAGAAAAGTGCCACGTTGATCTTAATAACTTTCAGGCATCCATTAACTGCTGAAGTACTGAGATTAATAAACTGGAATCAAGTAGACTATAAAGCTTATTAAATAATAGTTTACTTGCATTGATTAAGAATATAGATGTATTTTTATCTTAATTTTGGGTAACATAAATCTCCAGAAATCATGATGCACCGACAGATTTTTGTGCAAGCACTATGTATGAAGTCCTCTATACATGTAGGTACTAAAACCAATGCATGTGCTAAACTGAGATGATCAGATGATGTCCACGCTGCTTGAATATGCGGCTACAGCCATGACTTTGGAAGGGGGTAGAGGATCATGCGAGATAATGCGTGCTTACCAAGTGCACATGTACATATCTCTGTTTACCAATTGAACACGCATCAATACAGGTATATTTTTCAGTAGTAAATGTGAAGAACGGAGAAGAGAATAGAGAAGATGGGCAGGGTAGATGGAACTGGGAAAGCAGAGGAAATTTTACATTTTGATTTGAAGACGAAATAGAGGAAGCCGACTACTGTTGTCACCGACATGAACAGGTAGAACCGGCGTGTGTAGAGAAGTTTGAGGGTAAAAGAAGGAGAAGAACTAGCGGAAGATAGAGCAAGGAAGAACAAAGTAAAAAACATACCTACTGTTACTTCTGTGTGTAGAGAAGAAGCGCCGAGAAGCCTTCCCTTGACTCTGCCACTTGTCGCCGATAAGCTTTGGCTGCTGCACCTTGCCTTGCGCATTCCCCCTTGATTCCTTATACGGTTGCCGAAAGCCTTCGGTCGGTGCACCTTGAAGGCCTCGACTCTTTGCCGTTGTCTTGCACGAGTGATGTGAGGGGATGAGAAGAAAGCGTGAGGTCGAGGAGATGACGAGATACCGCAGGATTCATGCTCTTAAAAGAGCACAGAGGACGGCAATGACTTAGGAGTCGAGGAGTCCTAGCTTCGTCCAGGTTCTCTCGTCGGGATTTCATGCGATGACTGCGGGCGCAACATTCCAATTGGGAATAGGAAAGGGGTCAGGGTTCTGTGATTGTGTATAAGAGGTCGGGGGTTTGGGTATCAAGGGGTTGGGAGAGGAGATCAGTCTGAAGCGTCCGCCCTAGCCGCTAAATCGCATCCCGCTAAAACGGCCTACGACCCACAAAAGCGGCACAAAACACTCGCCTCAGTTACAAACACCTTTTCTCCGCTCAGGTCTATTTTAGTGCGGCAGAGTGGGCTGGCCGCTGAAGCGGCCGCTCCATCCGCTTTTTAAATCGTTGAATATAACCTTGCAAACTTTGAAATAGTGTCACACATGGGCCATAACCTTTTTTCCTAGTTATTTTTTTGTTCCTGTAAACTTCAATTGGAGCGCAAACGAGGTCTCTACTTGCTAGATAGAGATGTAGACGCAATAAGCAAACACCTAAAAGGGTAAGGATTTTGGCCCAGACATTGACCCTAGAATTCTATCGTTGTTGTGTTGAGACTTTTGATCGTATTTTGAGCCACATATCACATTAATTATGCTATTTACTAAACACAGAACGAGTATACTTTCAGAGAAGATTGAATAATACTCATTCATATGATTACAACAAAGGAACAGAACTTCATCAAATTTCCTAAGTGAAAATAATGATAACTGGATTGGATATAAATACAGACTCCCATAACCGTAAGTGCATGGATATTGGTATAGTGGTGGGTATACCGCTTATATTGATGAATTCAATAGTTTAGATGCAAATTTTGTCATTTGTTGGCAATATATGCAGTGCATCGCATCGTTACCAGTTTTCACCGCCCTCATACAAATGTTGTTGTTGGCCATTGGAGCTCATATTAGCCAAAACCAAACGTTTCAATATTTCTTCCATTCTCATTTCCATCTTGTCCCAAAGAAAATGGTCATTTAACCAAAAGAAAGTTGAAATTAAAATAACCCCCAAACCCTAGATCTACATCCGTCAGATGCTTGTATCTTCCTTGACCTTTAAACCATAATTTGACTGTTCTACTTCATTGATTATAGTTCTTCTCATTAAGCTTTTAGTTGGTGATGACTTAATTTTGGACGGAGATGATTGTACTCGGTAGAGTAATCGACTTTCCCTCTTTAGAATCAAGATATTAAGAGACAAAGTTATCAACAAAGCATATTATCACGAACTCTGGTGTGACACGCAGTGTTCAGGTATGACACGACATGTCTTGATCAAGACGAAAAGACTGTCACTAACTGTGAGTTGACACGTCGTGAGATGGAGTAACACGCCATGTGTCAAGATGTTAACATGTCGTATTGCGTAAACGTTGAAGATCATGGACTGCAACACACTGTGTCGAGCAGCATCACGCTGCGTCATAGTCACAAATTCGGTATTCGGGATACGTACGGTGGAGCTGAAAAATTCGGAATTCGGGAATTATGCGGGAAATTCGGATAAAAAACGGTCAAAGTACGGTCAAATTCGGTCAAAGTACGGTCAACTATTCGGGAAAAAGTCGGCAATATATATATATATATATATATATATATATATATATATACGGGATACGTACGGTGGAGCTGAAAAATTCGGAATTCGGGAATTATGCGGGAAATTCGGATAAAAAACGGCAAAAGTACGGTCAAATTCGGTCAAAGTACGGTCAACTATTCGGGAAAAAGTCGGCAATATATATATATATATATATATATATATATATATATATATATATATATATATGTATGTATGTATGTATATATGTATAGATATATACATATATATGTATATACATGTATACATGTATACATGTATACATATATATGTATATATATATACATGTATACATATACATATATATACGCATGTATATATATACATGTATATATGTATACATATATACATATATATACATGTATATATGTATACATATATATATATATATATATATACACACACACACATATATATTACATATATACATATATAGATATACATATATACATATATATATAGATATGTATATATATATATATATATATATGTATGTATATATGTATATATATATGTATGTATATATATATGTATGTATATACTTTGGACATATATATATATACACATATGTATATACTTTGGACATATATATATATATATATATATATATATATATATATATATATATATACACACATGTATATACTTTGCACATATATATATATATACCACCGTACAGTAGCGAATAAAACGGGAAAAAAACGTTTAAAACGTGAATAAAACGGAAGTCGCGTTTAAAACGCGAATAAAACGCGAATAACGCGTATAATACGGCAGGACAGTATTAAACGACCGTCACATACGGCAGCTGAATTATACGCGTTTAAAACGCGAATTTTTGAAAAAAAACGCCGATTATTGTGACTATGCGCTGCGTGAACTATATGATGAAGATATTGGAGGACGAGATGTCATGTTGACTTGTTTGACATGTTGTGCCACTAATAACTCGATTTCAATGGTAACCTGATGAATGACACGTTGTGTCAACGGTTGCCAGGGCCGACCGAGGAGAAAGACAATGATATTCCCGTCTAAGAGAGTTGGGGAGTGTGTTGCAGCGACGACATCTCACAAGGGAGATGATGGGCACTACAACAATGATGGCCAATGTTTCAAAACGCATTTTTGTGTGGGACATATGCGGTGCGGCCCACTTGCGAGACCGCATATGCATAAGTGGCACACTACACGATCATGGCCGCATATGCAGTCTTGTGCTGGGCATATGTATATGCGGCCGATTTTTTACTGGAAGTTCTCCATACCTTTTTTTTCAATGTAATTTGTTCCTATTTGATTTAAACTACTTCCTTACCTACACACCCAGATGTGCAAATGTATATATATATATGAATATGTATTGATGCATTTCAATATCTGTCTTATCTATATATATTCTAGTAATACATCATCGGTATACTTATATATAACTTCAAATGTGTACTGCTTATTTTATGTATATGCATTTTGATATATATGGACATGCATATATGACATAACGAAATCTACATAGACACATTTTCACACATATGCATATATTTTATATACATTTACATGTCAATATGTATATATCTACATATAATACACAAACATATTTCACATATGCTATTTATGTGTACAAATATATGAATATGTAAATATACTATACATCTATATATGTGTGGACACTTATAAAATATACATAATTCTGTGTACTACAAATGAAATAATAATTTCTATGCTTAATATATATTTTATGCTATATATAATTAATTTATAAGAAAATCCAAAAATGCATATACTCCCGCACAAGGAAATTAAATGTCCGATTTGGATGTCGTGTCTGATGGCCTAGAAACTAAAATTTTTCAAAATTTCAGCTGAAACTTGGATATTTACGGCCCTAACAATTCTGACGACCAAATACACGAATTAAATCATGAAAATTTACCAAGACAATCTAGACGCCAAGATCTACTCAAATATGCAATAATAATTCATATTTGATATGTGGGGTCCCCACATTTGTAAGTGAAGGAAGCTGAACAATTTTGACAGAATTTCGATGGCAATTTTGATGGAAAAATGAAGGAATTAAGTTATGAAATTTTGCAAACACAATGCCTAGACATACACACTAGACTATATAATAAATTTATATGTTTAATGGTCAAGGTGGGATCCATCTCTTGATTAGTGAGTTCACAAAGAACTAAAATGTCAAGTTTGCTAGACAGTTAGTGTCAGAAACTTCAAGTTACAGGCTTACAGCTTAGAATTTAAAACTTACAGTTACAAACTTACAAAGAAAAACTTGTACAAGTCTAGTAGTTAGCATATCTCTAGTTTACATGGGACATTTATACATAGATCCAAGAAAAAACTTTGTTATTTTTTAAGTATTTCTCTAGATCTCTATAGAAGATGTAGAAATTGAAGAAGATAATGTATAGATGGTCTAGGGATAGGGGAAACATACCTTAAAATTAAGAGAAATAGCCTCTACAAGCAAGAGATTCAAAAAAATTGCCAAACACCCATGATGTAGTATTAGCAGCCCTAAGAACGAATTTCTCAAAATTTAAGTTGTGTTCCTGTGTTGTTTTGTAAAATTACGGCCCAAACTGGGCTTTGTGCTGCAAAATTTCACCATGTTTGGTAAAATTTCGCACCTAGGGATGAATTTTTTGCAAAATTGTGTCCCATTCCCTCCATTTGTGCATTTCGCGTGTCTGATCGCATGTTACGGTGTCCGATTGCAACAAAAAAAAATCGAGCAAAACTTCGCAATTTCGATCGAAATTTTGCTCCATGCTCCCGCATACTGCATATACTCTATAAGGTGACGTCTCTGCACACATAACGCATGTCATTTTTTAAAACTATGGTGATGGTGTTGTAGTGCCACAATCTGTGCAGGGACGATGAACACAATCTGTGCAGCGACAACGACACTTAAGCATTGTGGCGGAAGGGTCTCCTCTCCTTGGCGTAACGACGACATGGGATGGCGCTTAGGCACTGCTTTTGAAGGGGAGGGTATCCATCTTTGTCGTGACGGTGGTAGGGAGAGGCAAGAGGGACGGCAACGGAGAGGAGCGGTAGTGACGCCTTTGCTCCTTAAGGACCAGGCGGACACGCATTGGAGATGGTGACTCCTTGACATGGAGACAAGACTGGCCGTAGAGGCACATCGACTCCTTAACATGTAGATGAGTGTATCCCTCTCAATGGAACTCCCAAAGTCGTTATGGTACCACGTAGAGAAACCTAATTATGGGAACTCACGACTTAACTTTTACTGATGACATAGGTACTTTGGGTGGCGTCTAAGATCCAGTTATACAAGGTGGGACTAATCCCAAGTGAATTACATACTTGACTTTGTATTATATGTATATATAACTCTAACAAGACAAAAAGGTGATTTCTTTTTTGAGAATAGATAATGATTGGCGATTGATAAGGAAGCAGGCGGTGAGAGAAACGTCAGACCAAAGGATCGACATGGATGGAAAGGGAGTGTGTAATGTCAAGAAGGTGATTTTTACACTCATTGATACCGTTTTGTTGTGGGTAATAAGCACAAGAAATTTGATGAATCTTTCTCGTGTCCCTACAAAAAGAAAATCTAGAGCCTATTGTTCTAATACCATGTAGACGAGTTTGAGAAGATATCTCATTAGGTTAAACAAGAGTACAAAGGATCTCTTGTATACATGAGCATAGACGATGACATGGATACACTTAAGTGGGTAAATGGATCCCCGCTTGATTGTACCAAGGATAAACAAAGACATAATCAGTGTTCAGGAAATCGGCCTAATCGGCTGAATATTCGGTTTTGTAGGTGGACCGAACCGCCTAAGCCAAATCGGAGCTATATTCGGCCATGGATCGATTACTCGGCCGCCTGGGCGCTTAAAAGGCCGATTATTCGGTGATTTTCTAAACCCGGCCCAACAAATGAAAAAAAAAGAATCACTTGGCCTAAACCTCTAACCCGACTCCCCACCCTCATTCCCGATACCCCCACCCGTCTCTGGACTCTCTCCCTCGCGAAACCGCAAGCCCTCTCTGCGGTCGCCAGCAGCGCTAGGGTGTGATACCCTCCCCCTCGGTTCTCCGGCAAGTGCTTCCATCTCCGGCGGCGATCTCCTTCTTCGACGGCGACTCTCTTCCCCGACACCGCTCTGGGTGTGGCCAGCCGCCTCCATTTCCATCTCCTCTCTGGGCGCAACTGCTGTCGTGGGCGCCAACTACTGTTGTCGGTGTAGAAGCAGCAAGGTCAAGTTCTCCACCAACCTAGCGGCGGCGGCGGCGGCTCTTCATAGCAGGCTAGCGGCACCGGCTTGAGTTCTCCACCAGGTAGGTCTTCTTCACTCCTATTTCAGTTTCAATTTCTCCTTCTCCCAACTCCCAACGGCCGTGTAACTCCATCACTGTGGCGCCCCCCCTCTCTGTTTACAATTTCACATCTTCTCCCCTTCACTTTCTTCCTTGTTTTCCATTCCTCCTTTTACTCCACTCTCTTCCTTCTCCAATCTCTAGATTCTCCACCCGTTGTTCTATTTTTCCTCTCTTTACTCCACGTTCCATTTCCCTTTACGCCATTTCCTCCATGCCAATATCTACCAGTTGTTCTCTTCCTCCCTGTTTCACCTTCAATCCCCTGCTAGTTTCTCCACCTCAAAATCCCACGCCCCTATTCACCTCAAAAAAATCCCACGCCCCTATTCCTCCTGCTGTAATCCCCCACTAAATGTATTGATTCATTCAGTAGTAGTAGGCTAGTAGCACGGTTGCACGTTTTCCATTTCTTTTGTCAGTTTCCATCTTCTCATTTTTCTCCCTGTTTTCACCTTGCACGTTTTCCTTTTTTTTTGCCTTCCTGTTCCCATTTCGTTTTCCTCCCTGCCATATGTTTACTGACCATCTCTATTTCAAATAGTACTACTGCAGTTTCATATTAGCAATGTGTTTGTTATTATTTTTTATGTCAGTCTTTCATATTAGCATACACTATTGTGTTATTCTTTTTTTTTAAGACGAGGGGTAACTTTTATTCAACCTGCCCACCTCTTACAGGGGTTACATCTCGGACAGATACAATGTTATTCGAGAAGCTAAAAGTGGTAGGACTCCTACCATTACATGGGTGAAAGTGGAAGGATTGACCCACAGGGTCGAGTGGATTAGCCGTATAGCTACGGCCATCCGTGAAGGTTTTGAGGTGGAATTTCACAAGCCGATCAGCCAACAGTGTATGCTCTCTCGGTAACTGTATGATATTCAGATCCCCAAAATCATCTCCAGCTTTGTTGATATCCTCCAGCCACGGCCGAAACGCCGGGTAGTCTCCTTTGTTTCCTTGAATAGCCAAAACAGCTTTTGCGCTATCTGTGATTGTGTTATTCTTTTTAGATATAGTAATGTGTTATTCTTTTTAGATACAGTAATGTGTTATTAATCTTTTCTTTCATACATTAGGCATTAGCATAGCTATATATTGTTGTACTTGTAGTCTTCTAGTGTTGTGTGTTTGGTTTGATGTGATTTTGTTTATTGTCTCCAGTGAATCATGGAGAGTCTTGGATTAGCCCCAATTGGGACTAACACCCAATCACAAGAAACGCCCAGTCACACTTGATTCCACCTGGATCCACTGATCCGGCTTGGAAGTATGGCACACTCAAAGATAAAAACAACTCTAGTGTTGTTATATGTGACTTGTGCACGAAAGAAATCAGGGGGGGGGGGGGGGTGAATCACCTGAAGCAACACTTAGCCCACATAAAGGGTAATACGCAAGCATGCCCTGGAGTTGACAATGCCATCAAGCAGGAAATTAGGCAGAACATGGAGGAGATTCAAAAGAAGAAGGCGGACAAGTCAAAAGTTGTAGCAAGTATACGAGAAGAAGTTGACCTTGCTATGGCTAAGGGGAAGGAGATTGATGATTCCCGCCTCAACACCATCTCTAGCTCAGATTCCTCAATGCGCCAAGTAGGAATCAAGGAGGCTATAGACAAGAAGCAAAGAGATCGGGTGAATCAATATATTGCTAGGTGGGTTTATTGATCTGGAATTTCTTTTAATGCAATTTGCAACAATGTTTTTTTGTCAATGTGCCAGGCTATTGGCCAATATGGAAAGAAACTCAAGCCCCCATCTTTTTATGAGGTGAGTGAGTCTCTATTGAAAGTGGAGGTTGAAAATACAAGAAATGATCTGCAACCTCATAGAGAAATGTGAAGGAGATACGGGTGCACCATTATGACAGATGCTTGGAGTGATAGGAGAAGCAGGAGCTTGATGAATCTTCTTGTAAATTGTGAATTAGGCACTTGCTTTCTTAAGGCAATTGACGCCTCTGTTGAGTCTCACACAGGGGAGTATATCATGTCTTTTATTGATGGATGCATCCAGGAGGTTGGTCAGGAGAATGTGCTTCAAATTGTTACATATAATGCTTCTGCAAATGTATTAGCAGGAAGAATGTTGGAGGATAAGTATCCCCACATATTTTGGACATCTTGTGCGGCTCATGTCATTGATTTGATACTTGAAGAGTTTGGCAAAGAACAAAGAATTAAGACTGCCATAACAAAGGCAAGGGAGCTGATTGGCTTCATCTATTCTCACACAAAAATCCTGAGTTTGATGCGTAAATTCACTGAAAAGGGGGAGATTTTGAGACCTGGAGTCACCAGGTTTGCTACTTCTTTCTTGACACTGCAGAGCCTCCTTGACAAGAAGGACAAGTTGAGGCTTATGTTCATTTTTGCTGAATGGAACCAATGCAAGTGGTCTAAGACAAGAGCAGGTGTCAAAGCTTCAACGACAATTTTGGCTCCAACTTTTTGGAATCAAGTTTCATCAGCCATCAAATTGTGTACCCCTTTGATCTATTTGCTGAGAATCTTTGATGGTGATAAAAAACCATCAATGGGATTTGTATATGGTGAATTAGAAGCTGCTAAACAAGAGATCAAGACCCTCTTCAAGGGAGTTGAAGCCTCCTTTAGGCCATTCATCAATGCCATTACAATTAAAACCAAAGACAGATTAGATAGTCCTCTTCACAAAGCTGTCTACTATCTAAATCCATATTACTTCTACAAGAATCAGGATGAGATAGAAAAACAACCTGATTTGATGGATGGCTTGATCAAGTGCATTGAGACCTTTTTCACTTATGTTGAGATTCAAGACAAGATCAGCAGGACAGAGTTGGGTTCCTATATGATGAAGCTAGGCTCATTTGGCAAGGCATTAGCTATGAGACAATGCTTAATTAATGATGATGAGTACAAACCGGGTATATAAAACTTACTTTATTTTGATTATTAGGATAATGGTGATATAAAATATTAAACTTATCTATATGTAGCTATGTGGTGGCGTATGCATGGTGGAGCGGCACCGCATTTGCAAGAAATGGCCATCAAAATTCTTAGCCTAACATCCTCCTCTGAATGTGAGAGGAATTGGAGTACTTTTGAAGGGGTACTTGACTATTTATATATTAAATGCTTATTTTCAATTGTGTAGAGTTATAGACTACTCCCCTCTAAAATGTCCATGTCTTAATGGCAGATCCACACTAAGAAGAGGAATAAACTTGAGGTGAAAAGACTTAATGACTTGGTCTATGTCCAGTTTAATGCCAAGCTGCAAGAGCAACGAGAGAGAAAGGCCAAAGATCCTCTTCTAACAAGTGATAGGACACATGTCATGGAGTGGATGGGAGATGCTACAACTGAGAATGATGAGTTCCTGGCAGTGATGGACTTGGGGAAATGTAGCAGCTGCAGCAGGTGTTGATGATGTTCTACAAGCTAGGGCCACACGTTCACAAACACGTGCTACTACACATCTTGCTACTTCTACATCAATGTCTCAAATTGATGAAGAAGATCTTGCAGAGGACCCATCTAGTGATGATGATGATGCTGAGCCCGTCTTTGCAGAGTTCGAGGATGAAGATGGCTACCTTGATTAGCTTTGTATTGATTGTTGACGTATTATTTTGTGTAATTTGGACATGAGTTGCTTGGTTATTTGGTGTTTGTTTACTTGTTTTGAACCTTTTGACATGCGTTAAACTATCTTCATGTTTGTGATGTATGTTGCTTAATTAACATTCTTAATGGATCTATGTTTCTTGTTACATCCTCATTTGTTATAGTTTAATTAATATATACAATTATATAAGGCCAAGTTTTAAATTTATGTGAATATATAATTAATTTTTAAAAAAATCAAAACCGATTAAAACCGAATATACTCCCGCATACCGTATATACTCTAATCGGTACCCTATCCGCCCGTACACCGACTACCGCTTTTCTGAACGTTGGACATAATAAAAAGATAATGACAATGGGCCTAAGCCCAACAACCACTTATACTAACAGTTGCATTCTATTGGTGACTCTGACAACCAAAAACTAATCAGCAATTGATGATGTAGAATTCATTATGTTCATGCTCCCCGTTGATTACACTAGGTCAGCATAATAGTTACTTCCATATTGAAGAGTTTAAGGTTAAATTTAATATGTGATTATGTTGCTTTTTGCCACAAGTTTTTTCCCGCCAGTAGGTATTCTATTTCTCATGGGAGTGCAACTTTGCACCTTTAACCAAGAAAATTGGCCAATCTCAAAGGTCAAAGATGCCATTTCACGTTGAAGATTAGTGATCTTCCTACTCATTGCTGAGAGCATTAATAGCGTTGTTTATTTACTTTATTTTAGATATGAGACCATGTCTATTTAGCCTATTAGTGTCTGGACTTCTAATCCATTAGGATTTTATCCTTGTACTTACCTCCTTTTCTATATATAAGAGAGGGTTTGCCCACCTATCAATAAGAAATACAGTACAAGGGAATTTTCCCACAATTGTCATTTTCCACAATCGCAACATCTTGCATCATCATCATTGAACTTGCACTTGTACCTAGAGGTAGAAAAAAATTAACTTTTGCTTTGTCTAACAACGACGTCAAGATTCTCAGTCTCTACCTCAATGTTTATTTCAAAACCTCAACATTGACATTCATGGAGTCTTTTTGGTGATTTATAGTCTCCCTCTGCTTCCTCCTTGTCATGTTTGCATGCTCTCTCAAAAGTCTTTCCAGAAGTTGCATCAAGCATGACTTGTTAATAATCTAGACATATAATATTGCCAATCTCATTTATTCCCCATTGTAGTTGTTAAAGAGTATATATTAGCCTATTACACTAAGTAAAAACAGCATTAAAGTGTATATACTAATACTCCCCCTCAAGCTGGAGCATAGATGTCAATCATGCCCAGCTTGTCAGTCATAGGAGTGAATCTAGACTTCGGAAGTATTTTGGTTAAGATGTCAGCCACTTGATCTGAGGTATGTATGTAGGGCGTAGATATCTAGCCAGATAAGACAGCTTCTCGAACAAAGTGACAGTCAACCTCAATATGCTTTGTTCGTTCATGGAAAGTAGGATTACTGACAATAAAGGAAGCAGCCTTGTTGTCACAGTACATAGGGATAGGAGTAGAATCAGAAATGCCAAAGTCTTTCAGCAAACTCCGTATCCAGAATAGTTCACATGTAGTATGTGCCATGGCGCGATATTCTGCTTCAGCACTCGAGCGAGCAACAACTGTTTGTTTCTTATTGCGCCAGGTAACCAGATTTCCACCTACAAAAGTACAGTAGCCGGAGGTGGAGCGTCGATCGATCTTGCTCCCCGCATTGTCAGAATCAGAATACCCAACAAGGTTACAGTGACCATATTTTTTATATAGAAGACCTTTCCCAGGGGAGCACTTCAAATATTTGAGAATGTGACAGACTGCATCCCAGTGACATTGTCGGGGTTTGTCAAGATATCTGCTAACAAGTCCAACTGCAGATATGATATCAGCACGAGTGACAGTAAGATAGATGAGCTTGCCAACCATGCGTCGATACTGATGGTGATCAGGATAAGCAGGAGAATTCTCATCATCCCAATTGGTGTTTGGATCCATAGGAGTACTAGCAGGCTTTGCACCAAGAAGACATGTTTCAGATAGAAGATCCAGAACATATTTACGCTGAGATAGGCACAATCCAAAGGCTGACCGAGAAACTTCAATCCCAAGAAAGTAGCGCAAGGTGCCTAAATCTTTGGTGACAAAATGTTTCTCCAGATAACGTTTCGTCGCCTGAATGCCAGCAAGATCACTCCCTGATAGAATGATGTCATCAACATATACAATCAAAATAACAATGCCAGAAGTAGTCTGTTTAACAAAGACAAAATGATCAGATTGGGAACGTCTAAAATGAAAATTCTGAAGAATGGTACTCAGTTTATCAAAGCAAGCACGGGGACTTTGTTTTAAGCCATAAATTGCTTTCCACAAACGATAAACTTTGGAGGACTCCCCCTGAAGTACAAATCTAGGAGGTTGTTCCATATAGACTTCCTCATGCGGATCTCCATATAGAAAAGCATTTTTCACATCAAGCTGAAATAAGGGCCAATCAGAATTAATTGCAACAGAAATAAGTATGTGAACTGAATTCAGCCGAGCCACAGGTGAAAAAGTCTCAAAATAGTCGACGTCGTAAGTCTGTGTGTAGCCTTTGGCAACAAGCCTAGCCTTGAGACGCTCAATCGTGCCATCTAGTTGATATTTAATAGTAAACACTCAGTGACATCCAACTGGAGAACAATCATTGGGAGGATCAACCAACTCCCAAGTGTTACGATCAGTAAGAGCCTGCATCTCAGCTTCCATGACCTGACACCAAGCTGGATGTTTAAGAGCCTGAGAAGCATTTTTAGGAATAGAAACAACAGAAAGAGCAGCAATAAAATTGGCAAAGTTAGTCCCCAGGTGAGCAGTAGTACAGAAATTCCCAATGGGATGTTTGGTACATGTTCTAGTTCCTTTCCTTAAACGAATAGGAATATCTAAGTCAGAGAATACCTGAGGCGATGACTGATCTGGCATTGAGGAAGAAGATTCTGAAGGGGCCATAGAGGGAGTTGTCGTCTTCGGTCTTCTTTGATAAACTTTCAGCTGAGGAGTAGCAGCAGCAGGAACAGTATCAAGGGAATCAGAATCATCAATCATTGGTAATGGTGTCTCCATTAATAAATCTGACGTAAGGGCAGACCCAACAGAAGAATAGAATGGCATGTGCTCGAAGAAAACAACATCAGCCGAGACCATCCATTTTTTTTAACTGGATTATAACAGTGATACCCTTTTTGAGTCCTAGAGTACCCTAAGAAGACACACTTGATGGCACGGGGATCAAGTTTGGTTAAACCAGGACGTAGGCTTTTAACAAAGCAAGTGCTCCCTAAAATACGAGGAGGAACATAAAATAAGGGTGCATCATGGTACAAGATTTGATAAGGGATTTGATTCCCAAGAACTGAAGATGGCATGCGGTTAATGAGATAGCACGCAGTGGAAATAGCTTCAGGCCATAAACATTGGGGAACATTATAGTGAAAAAGTAAAGTACGAGCAATGTCAAGAAGGTGGTGATTCTTGCGTTCGGCGACTCCATTTTGTTGCAGGGTGTAGGCACAGGAGGTTTGGTGAACAGTACCCAGTTGCGACAAAAACTGCTGACCGAGGATTGCATGAATTCAAGAGCATTATTAGTGCAAAATAATTTTATAGGTTTGCTAAACTCGGTACGTATTTCAGCAAAATAAGCAGTAATAGTCTCAAGAATATTAGACCTATCCTTTAGCAAGAAAATCCAGGTGGTCCTAGAGAAATCATCAATAAAGCTCAGAAAGTAACGGAATCCAGATATACTCGAGACAGAACAAGGTCCCCAAACATCAACATGTATAATATCAAACGGCTATTTTGAACCAATACATAATTTTTTTGAAAAAGTTGCTCTAGTTTGCTTGCCTAATTGACAAGTTTCACAATGAAAAACATAATCCGAAATATGAGGTAGTAAATGCTTTAATTTGACTGCCGACGGGTGTCCCAACTGATAGTGCCACTGGATGCCAGTAACAGAAGATGGCAGATACATCGCAGTCTTTGGAACATCCAAGTAATATAAACCATATGGTCCCTCATGGCCCAAACCAATCTTCGTCCTCGTGCGCAGATCCTGAAAAACAACACCATCCGAGTCAAATGTTATAGAGCAGCGAAGGCTCTTCACAGTTCTATTGACAGATAACAGATTTATAGGGAACTTAGGAACATATAAAACAGAGCGCAGAGGCAGACATCCAGGAGTGCATGTATCACCAAAACTAATAACCGGTGTTTGAGAGTCGTCAGCCAGAGTAACAGGAGGTATAACAGTAGTGTTATGTAAATGAGAAAATAATGTAGGATTGCCAGAAATATGGGATGTCGCACCCGAATCGATCACCCAAGTGTTTTTACCGAACTGAGTCAGAAGAGCAGCGCTAGACCTGTCAAACGGGTGGGTGGGTTGGGTTTGGGTTGGGTCGTTGCGGGTTTGGGTCTCGCGGGTGCGGGTCAAAAAGACCCAATGTTAAACGGGTGGGGAAGTAGCACACCTAAACCCGACCCAGCGGGTTGCGGGTCGCCCGCGGGTGCCCATATAATATGTGCACAGTGAAAAGATATTGCTTGTTTCTGCACTATGACAAAGAGTAGAATGATTCATTAATAATTTTCAGTGTAAACATAACCAAATGAGGGCAAGCTTCCACTGCTTTTTGTGTCCAACACAATGTAATATCTATTATGATGTTTTGAAATAAAATGTAAGAGACAAAATGAAAAAAAACCATTTCTGCAATGTATAATAAAAAAAACTAAATGATATAGATGTTACAAATAGTATAACATATTACCATAACAACACTATATTTTGTCATCTTATGCTAAAAGTTCTTGATGTTTCATGTTCTTATGATTGTCCAATACATAAAGTGAACAGAAACAGAATATAATTGTTATAATTGAATATAAAACATGCATTATACTATATATTCATTAGCATAAAAATAATATGGAAGTTAACGAATTTGTTTCCACTAGTGTAAACAATTAACAAAGGATATCAATAAAGAAAGTTAGACTTTAACTCTTTATATTGTATACATTACACGTCATCAATTTAGTTGATTGATAAATGTATATGTGTTGCATGTCTTAAGAGTCATATAGATAATATATTTATATTAATATATTATTTAGTTTAATGGGCACCTGCGGATGCCCGCGGATCACCCGTGAAACCCACTAAATAAACGGGTGGGTATGGGTTTGGGTGATTTCTAGCGGGTGGTAAATTTTGCCACCCAAACCCAACTTAAATGGGTCGACCCGTGGGCGCCCGCGGATTTTGACCCAGTTTGACAGGTCTAAGCAGCGCTACCATCAGTGGAGGCCTCGGTAGAGGAAGCAAGCCGTGCTTGTAGTAGTTTCGCAAACTCCGATCGGATCCAATCGGCAGACGAAGGTGCAGAAGTAGTAGCAGTGGCAGGCTGATCTGTGGTGACTTGATTCGTCCAGGCTGGCTTCCCATGCTTTATCCAGCAACGATCTTCATTGTGATTGGTACACTTACAGAAGGTACAAAAGCGTTGTTCAGTAGTCTCAGCAGGAGAAGAGGAGCCACGTCCTGGTCCAGAAGAACGCCCGCGGCCACGTCCCCGACCACGGTCGCGTCCACGGGAGGAGTCACCAGTCCAAACAGCAAGGGTTGTTCCGTCAGAAGAGTCATGTAGGTTTTGCGAAACGGAAGGAAGGCGTTGAACACGCTTCAGAACGTCTCTCAGGGTAGGAATGGGATCACTAGAGAGGATCTGATCAACAACTCCTGCAAAAGATGAAGGCAGACCAGCGAGGAACTGGACAAGTTGAAGCTCGTTCCTTTGACGTTGAATTTCCGTGATATCTGCAGACAAAGGATGGTAGACCTCGAACTCATCCCAGAGAGCACAGCAGTTGTTGTAGTAATCCTCCACGGAGTCAGTAGAAGAGTACTCCTATTTGTCCAGTAGCTTGAAAATTTCAAAAACGGATTCTGCTGGTGAGAGTATACGTGGGAGAGCTGATCCCACATATCCTTGGCAGTCTTGAGGCGAAGGAGAGACTGGCTGATTTTAGGTTCCGCACTATTGACCATCCAGGTCATAACACCATAATCTTCCTTGGACTAGAGATCATAGGCATGTTTGGTCTTATCATCAGCATCAGCAGCAGGGATGGTCGGACCCTTGGTCGACAGATGAGAGAAACTCCCTTAAGCCTTGACGTACAATTCAAAGGTGGTTGCCCAGAGATGATAGTTGGGGCCATCCAACTTGACGGTAGTGACGCAGATTGCGAGGAAGGTCAGGATTCGCCATCCGAGATGATAGAGATAGTCAGAATCAAGGGCGCAGATAGCAGCAGAGGTAGTAGTCACTAGTCAGCAACAGAAGTCCAACACATGGACTAGAAGTAGCATATAGAAGATCCAAGCATGGATCTCAGAAACCCTCGTAGAGGCAGCAGGAGAAGATAGAAACCTACGCCAACATGGAGGAACAATCACTAAACCATGAGGCGCAGGCAAACAGAGAGAAAGACGCATTTTACGACGTCAACGTGCCAAAAACTGGAAAGTTACCGAAGTTGTCCGAAGGTTTTAGGGAAGAAAATGAGTAGAGGATTGGGTATACTTGATGGATTAAGCCATGGTAATGGAGTGGGTTAGGATGTTAAAAGGTGGTGGAGCGTTGGCGAAGGGGTGGGTGGTGGCAGGAGTGGTGGTGGTGATGGCTGTGGGCGGCGGCAGGGTGGCTGTGGGCGGCGGCGAGGGGTGGGCAGGTGTGGCGGCAGCGCAAGGGGGCTGGAGAGAGAGAGGAGGGAGAGGGGCGGCTAGGGTTGGGGGGGGATGAGAGGCGGCTAGGGTTTAGGGAGGATCGGGACGCTCTGATACCATCTAGAATAGAAAAGTATTGCTTCTTATTGAGTGAATAAAACCAATACAATGCTCTCTCTTTTATAAGACAAGAGAGTAGTACAGCGTTTAGAGATAAGCAATATGGGATAAAGAAACAAGTGACTAAAAGACAAATAACCAAAATTACACTAAGTAAAAACAGCAGTAAAGTGTATATACTAATAGACACCTTGGGCAACTTTAGTTCGTGTTGAACAAGGGAATGCAGCTAAGAATCTACACATAGTAGGGAATAGAAAACTATTGATGCATTTTCACAGAAAAATAAGCTGCAACAAAAATATGCATATAATATGAAACAAAAACTCACATCTTGAAAAGATAAGGAAACCAGTTTCCAACCATTGGCTGTGAGATAACGGCGTTTAAGAGTCGTGTGGCCTAATTCACTCCCTGTAAGAGAACATGAGGTAGGTATTAACATGCTGGAAAGTTCTCAGTTGCCCAATTATAATCAAGAACTGGAATTGGTAATGACAGGTTGAACATTATAAAAAAATTATATTCACCTGTATTCCTTGAAAAATGTGTTGGCCCATCTATCTCAAAGGCAAGCTTCCTGTCTACTACAACAGCATCCAAAGTGTACCCATCAACCACATATTCCTTTGTCCAGTCAAGACCTGTGCTGACCAGTAGTCTTGCAACTTCCTTTTGGAAAGAGGATGTGGTTTTCTCATTAAACCTCTTAGTTTTTCCAACACGAGATACTTTTTCTTCAAGGTCGCAATTCAAAGACAACCCTTGATGTGGCTGTTCAATCTTTAGGCATTGATTTACAAGATACACTTGAGAAACAAACATGACATCCTCCCTGTATTGTTCAGAAATTTTATCCTCAAGACAGTTCAAGGTACTCCATACATGTGAGAAGAACACACGGTGCATTTGATTAAGAACGGCATAGGACCATGCTATATTTCCTAGCTGATCTCTGGTGAAATCAAGTGACAATGCAACTGAACCATTCCCAAAATCAAGGTCTTCTATATTTTCAATGTCCAAATCAATCTCATTTTCACCTAAAGATTCAAGAGAATGTGAATTCTGAGCTAGATCCGAATCACTAGTGCCAATAGAATCTTTGAAAATGAAATCAAGTGAATCTAAAAAGGAATCAGCAGGTTCATTTAGAGAGGCAAACGCCCATAATGTCTGTACAAGTTCTTGCTCCTTAAATTCAAGAACCAATTCTGATGCCCTTCTTGACAGCCTAGAAAAGAGATCAGAAGCAGAGTGTCGCATCGAGGCAAATGCACCTGCGACATTTGCCACATTTTGTGCATTGAAATTCCCTATGTTCAGCACTGCAACTTCAGCAATTCTATCCATCTCTGATAGGTAGAGCATCTCACCACCAATCTTCGACAAGGCCCACGCTATATTTGATGTGCCCTGGGCTGAACACTCGGGAAGTGCAGCCATTGCAATTCCTACCAGCATAGACATATCTCTTTGACGAGCAAAAGTCAATCTACCAGTTCTCGTCATTGAAATTTTCTCCATGTTCTTAGCTATCCTATGGAGGGCAGTAGCAGCATTTAATGGGGTTAATGGAGAAGGCTTTAGTCCTTTCGCAACAGCAGACATTGTCTCGGAAACTACTTCCAGAACTTCATCTGCAGTTTGTGCACCAATGAGTGCCTTGTTCAAAACAATTTCTTTCTTCCTATCTGAGGGTCCTTGAAATTGAGATAGTTTATCGATGAAAGCTTCTTTTGCCCTCTCCTTCCTTTCCTCAAACATCCCTTCCCCGATCAGGCTGATGTTTCTAATAAGATCGCTATCCATGCTAATTTCTTCAACATCCGAGTCATAAGCTTCATCTTCTGAGTCTTCCAAGTTTCCAGACTTCTTCCTAGATTTCTCCTTTTGCTTCGCCTTTGGTTTCTTCTTTTTCTTTGCAACCATTTTCTCCATTCTATGTGACAAACCCCTCTCTTCTATGCTTCTCAGAGCCGTTCTCCTTGCTTTTACACACCAATCCATACTATCGGTATCCCTTAGTAACTGAGACTGCTCACGTGCCTTTTTTCTGGCCACTTGGGACCTTGACGAAGTCTGCCCCAGAAATTCTAACTCCCACTCTGGTTTGACCTCTTTTGGCTCCTCAATACCTTCCACTGCCAATGTAATCTGTGATCTACTGCAGCAGACCTTGTGTTTTTTCCTTTCAGTAAACCCACCTCTAGTTCCAACAAAAGAAACTAACTGGCGCAAAGTTGGAGAGCCCTTTACTGCATATAACATTGTATAACAGGATTGTGTACTAAGAAGCCCCTCCATGGTCCTGGATCAATTCAAACAACAGAAAATTAAACTTTCCACAATTCCCAAATCATCTGAGAATATAAGCAGTCGGCCAAACAATAACACAAGATTGAGATATAACATAATACAGAATCACAGTCTTGATTAGTAGCATCAATAAAAAACAAACTAATTGAGATATGAAAAACGCATCCATCTTATTATTATTATTAGCTAGGCCTCATTTTCCTTAAACCAATGGCAATCACTAACTTCTAGCTCTTATATGCGGACTCGCAGAATAACTAATTAAAACCCTAATTCAAACATATACGAACTACACAGACGCACGCACCCGCACGTGCGCGCACACACACACTATATCTTCTCCGCTAGCACAGCTAGCAGGGCTACGAGCACTAAACCAGCTTCGGGTGCTCATATGTCACTTTAGTCAATACCAGTGAATTACAAAACGGCCAGGCAGGCCGCTTAAGCATACATGACCCTCATCCGCCTAATTTAGCCCCTAAGCGCCCGCTTAATCGTTTTGAACATAATCGCCCGATTTTTGCCCGCCTCACCCGCTCTTTGCCCGCTTTTTTCCCGCTTTTGTTTAAAAATCCTAATGTAAGCATCTAACATTAATTAATTACATAGTCCAAGTAGTGTTGACTATAATATATGAAACTTGTATACATTAAATGTTCTATGATGTAGCTAGTCCTAATTTAGAATGCATACTTTGTGTGTAAGCTGTAATAATTGGGTACTGTTGTAATGCATCTAAGTAAATATCCTATTGCTCTATTATACTAGTAATGCATGATTAGTTTTACTGATTTCCTTGCTGCTTTCAGTGATTAATGATTGGTACTACTGGTTAGTATTACTTTAGTGATTACTTTAATTCAACAATTCATAGTTTGTTATTTACAATTACTGATCTGCTTGCTGATTTTAGTGATTAGAGATACTGATTAATAGTAAGTATTGATGAATACTTAGTTAATTACTGATTTGCTGATTAGATATGTATAGAAGTTCCTTATAAATATATTTTTTATATACACATACATGTAATTTTGTTTAAAAATATATAAAATTTAGACACCCGCTTTTTCAAAAATCGCCCGCTTAATCGCCTGATGCGATGATTTTGAGTCGCATTTATAGACCGATTTCATATGTGTTTTGTGCCTTAATTACTCATTTTCATGGATATTATTGCATAATTCACTTTATTTGGTCTTTGCCATCATTTTATATCAAATCCCCTTTGTTTCACTATTTTAAGCATTATTTATTATCTTATTATAAATTGTGTGGATTTACTTGGTCTTGTTGTGAAATTTCAGGAAAAACAAGTATCTGCTTCCGTCGATACCATCGACGGAAGTCGATACCATCGACCAAGCCACAGGTTGTCAGCCGAGAAAAGCAATACAGTGTCGATACCATCGACCCAAGTCGATGCCATCGACACTAGGAGAGCTACAGCGTCGCTAAACGACAACAACCGACGCTAAAGGAGTCGATACCATCGACACCCAAGTCGATGGTATCGAGATCATGACAGGCGCTCAGAATAAAAGAAAGGAAAGTTGCCGCTAATCCGCTGTGTCGATACCATCGACTCGCGTCGATGGTATCGACGCCGGCAGATATGCGTTGGATTTGTTTTGATTTCGATCGGACGGCTGTTGTTATTTGACGACCTAATTAGGGACTTATACCTAATGACGGCCGCCCAGACGTGATCATCATCTCATTTTTGGATTGCACGAGTGCCGAGGAGGAGAGAAAGGAGAACGGAGGCCGAGAAGCTCATCCCGGTTGATTCGGACGCTGCCGAAGACAATTTCCACCACCGACAGGCGGGGAAAGTTTGTGTTCTACGCCAAGGATCCACCGGTTCTTCTTCGTTCAGGGGTTTTCCCATCTAGTTCACGTTTTTCTTATGAATTCCCCAATTTCTACCATGTATTCGTGTAAGATGAACATGAGAGGCTAAAACCCTCAATCTTTAGGACCGGGAGTAGCCCGGGGATACATTGTATGATGATTTTAGATTGATAATTCATATTTTTTTCTCATATCCGTGGTATAAATTCGTTTTCTCTATTGCTATTGTTATGCTTGATCACCATAATAATAAATTAATGCCCTTAATCACTTCGACAGAAGGATTAACGGTTGAAAAGAGACGAATTCTACATTAATTAATAAAACCCTTGACAAAGGAGTTGTAAAATTAATGGTGGGAACTGAGGGATCGATCTTAATGCGCTTAGTTTAGGGGAATGATTACTATGATGATGGAATCAACCTAAATCTAAGTAGTGGATTACACCACGACAGTGGGTAATTCTCATTTCAGGCCACTACCCGGATAGAGAGAGAAGTGTGAGGAACTATATGAAATCTAATACAATGTTGACCCGCGGTGAAACCGCCATCCTAAAGATATCCTTTTGAATTGATTAAATTAACCTTTAATCAATTGTTTTCTTTGTTTCATTTTATTTTCTTTGAATTTCGACAACAAACCTTACTTTTTTATTCGGCCTAGCTGATTGCGATTAGTTAGTAGAAGTCTCCAATAATTCACGTGTCCCTGAGTTCGACTCGGGCCTCACAAAGGCCTATATTACTCGACGCGTATACTTGCGTTTAAGCGCGTAGTAAAATACACGTCAAGTTTTTGGCGCCGTTGCCGGGGATACGGCGAATTATTGGCACTTTGAGTGCTAAGAGCGGCCATTCTAGGCCACATTTTTTTTTATTAATTTTAAAACAATTTCAAAAATTCCTTTATTTCTCTATAATTGTGTTGACTCGTTCAAAGCATTGTACTGAACCTCTATTTCCATATTTCAGGTGCTTTGCATGGTGCACACACGTAGTCGAGACTACGTGAATCGCACACCTGAGGTTCCACCTCTGGGACCAGAGGACGAGGAGTACTACGAGGAGGAACACCACAGTGATATAAATTCTGAATCTGAGCAAGAACAAGAAGAAGTAATGGCTGAAGCACAGACAATATGGGAGAAGATCAAGGCGTCTTCTTCCTCAACATCAAAGGGGCCCATAAAGAAGCAGGCGATCAACATACCGACATACAAGATCGACCCGGCACTGATTAACTTGGTCAAATCTAACGCATTTCACGGGCTGAAAAATGAAGATCCAGTGGCACACATTAGTCAGTTTGTTGAAAATTGCAATATGGTGAAGATCGACAGGTTCCCGCAAGATGCGTTGTATCTCAAGTTGTTCCCAAGTTCCTTGGCTGGAGTAGCAAGAGAGTGGCTTCATAACCTCGACGACGAGTTTGTTGAATCATGGGATCACATGGTGGAGGTTTTCTTCGAGAGGTTCTTCCCTCCTGAGAAGACCAATGATATGATCCGGAAGATCCACAATTTCACCCAACAGGCGGGTGAAACCTATTCTGAGACTTGGGAGCGATTTCAAGTCATGTTGAGGAGATGTCCACATCATGGATTGGACAAGGAAACCCAAGTGAAGATCTTCTACTTTGCTCTCTCCGAGCATGATAGAAGCAACTTGGACTCGGCCGGTTCTGGATTCTTTCTAAACAACACTGATACAAGATGCTGGGAGATATTAAAGAACATGGCTAGGAAACAGTCATGGGGCGACAGAGGTGCAGTGGAACATGTCAAGGCTGCCGGCGAATCCAGAACAGTTAGGGAGCTGAACGACAAGCTAGATCTTCTAGCCAAGAAGCTGCTAACTAAGGAAGATGCATCTGAGGATGAGGAAGCCCAAGTGAAGTTCATGCAACAACAGGGCTATAGAAACAATGACTATGCATGGAGAAAGGATAAAAAGTTTTCATGGAAGGATCCGAATAATTTTCTGCAGGATCCGGATGCCAAACCACAGCAAAGAACCGAGGACAAGAACACTGAATTACTAACTCAAATGGTCCAGCAAAACCAAGAGATGATGACCATGTTTGGTAAACAATTACAATCTCAAGGTGACATTCTAACCAAATTTGGGCAGACGCTGCAAAGCCATGGAGCACAAATGCGGGCATTAGAGACCACCGTGGCACAGATTTCAAATGAAGTAGCGGCCATCAAGCACGCCAATCAACAGAAAGCATCGGAGAATGCGAACGTGGCCCAAGCACATCATCAGGTTAAGTACATGTCGGTGGTAAGAAATGAGGAATCTCAGGTGCGAGAAGCTATAGAAGAAAGAAAAATGACTTTCAATGTGAATGCAACACCGGCGATACCGTATCCACGCACTTACTATAGATTGCCGGGTGGAAGCCATTTCTTCAGAAAATCAGAGAGAGTTGTGAGTATGGTATCTCCATCTAGGCAAGAGGAGCAGGTGCAGGTTGTTTGTGCACATGTGGAGACATCTGAGGCGAGAGAGGAACCACAACAAGCTGCTACTATTGATGATGTCTCGCCAAAGCCCACGTCCGAGGGAATGATTGAAGCAAGCTTAGGGGAGGTACCCCCGAAAAGCTCTTATGTGCCACCTCATAGGCGTGTTGAGGCAGCAGATGTTTCAGATCCGGTAAATTCTAAGTCAAAGAAAGAGCATCGTCACTTTAAGAAATTCTTGGAGATATTCCGGAAACTCCACATCAATATTCCTTTGGTGGAGATGATTGAGAAAGTGCCCGCTTATGGGAGGTTCATTAAGGAGATCATCAATAAGAAGAGGCGGATAAAAGAAGATGAAATTTATTGGATGAATGAGACGGTGAGCTCGATGATTCATGGGAATTCACCAAAGAAGAAAAAAGACCCAGGAGGTTTTTACATTCCGTGTTCAGTAGGTGGTCAACATGTTTCTAAAGCGCAATGTGATTCTGGCGCTAGCATAAATCTCATGCCTTTGGCGACATTTCAAAAGCTGGGGTTAAAAGAGATAAAGAAGTTGGCTGCAACAATTGAATTGGCGGATGGGTCTACAGTGAGACCCTATGGAGTATGTGAAGATGTTCTAGTCAAGGTGGACAGATTCATATTTCCGGTGGATTTTGTTGTCATGGATATGCCACCACTCCAGAGCTGTGAAATTCTTCTAGGAAGACCGTTTCAAGCAACGGCAGATGTCGTGACTGCCTTAGGGAGAGGTACTCTGTCTTTGGGCATTGGAGGAGATCGTGTTGAATTCAAATTACCGAATGATCCTCTAAGCCCAGTTCCCAAGGTGAAAAGATGATGATTGTCACACCGTCTAGCCTAAGACGCTAAAGAAGGGCGCTTGTTGGGAGGCAACCCAACCATTGGTACATTAGGATAGTTTAGTTATAGTCGTAGATTGCTTTTATTTCGTGTGAATTTTAGTGTAAAGAAGATACCTTGCTCCGTTTGTTCAATGTGCAGGCACAGGCAGGGTCGATACCATCGACACACTGGTCGATGGTATCGACATGGGTTCAGGTTGACAGCTGCAAAAAAATCGCACTGAGTCGATACTATCGACGGCCCCGTCGATGGTATCGACATGGTCACAGACAGGTCGCAATAAAAGGTCAATGGTATCGACATGCCATTCGATACCATCGAGATCTCTGGAGATTTTCAGAAGAAATCGACTCAGTGAAGTCGATACCATCGACGTGTACGTCGATGGTATCGACATGTTCAAATGAAAAAGGCGGCGGTCGGACTCGCGAGGCAGTTGCCCTAATCAGCGAGTCGATACCGTCGACTTCCGTCGATGGTATCGACGGGCACACAGCAGTGTTGGGGTCAGTTATTCAAGACAGGGTTATTGGTCAAATGAAGTCACATCTTCAACAATTTCTTCCTCCACTTGCGCCAAGTGTCATCCAAAGCAAATCCGGACCCTACGGCCCCGCAATACCCTCCTCCACCACCATCGGACTGATCTGGTATCTCTGTTCCACTCTTAAGATTGTTTTTGACTATGAGGCCATAGTTGAATTCAAGCTTAGGGGGGTAGCTGGAACAGCTCTATCTTTTATCTTTTCTTTAGTTGTTTTTAGTTTCTGCTTTGTTATTCGTTTTTGCAATTTTAAATTTTTATTTAGGATCCACATCTATCTAGTGTAATCGTGGATGTCTTAAAAATTGTCATCTTGCTGTTTTCATGGGGAAATTAAGGGAATTTAAAATTTTTTCTGTGTCTTTTGGATAGCTTTACTTGGTTGTCCTTGGGGAACTTGTTCTATGAAAATGATTGATTATGTCAACTTTGAAGCAATATGTCATACTCACACCCCCATTGACTCATGAAAAGTGGATAGTAACGGTTGTTTGAGCCTAACCTAATCAAATGGTAATGAGACCTTAATCAGATGTAAGAGAAAGAACCCTTTAAACTACTACACATGTCAGTAAGGAGGGACACATAATTTTCTTCTAAGGTTCAGTCACTTAATCTTGTGATCATTCCACTCCATTTTCTATAATCCACCCAAGAATTGGAAGTAAAGTGCAGTTTCAATTTCTTTTGTGTGCATAGCATGTAGATAGAATTTGCATTGTTATTTTCATACTTTTGCATAAAACGAGAAAAAAAATGTATAGTGATTCATGCACATTACCCTTAGGTGCATGTCATGTAGTTGCACTCACAATTTCATGATTTTCATGCATAAGCACACCATGTATCTCAGTTTTCCTAAATAGGTGATCTAATTTGTTCCATACCCTCGAAATAAAGCAAAGATCTCCAATTGGAAAGAAAATGGCCTTATACATGTATCTCTAAGCAATTATGGATATATGGGCAAAGAAAAAAAAAACAGAAGAAAAAAATTCTGGAAAAAAAAAATATATAAATGTTAGAAAAAGAAAGAAAAGGAATAAGAGGGAGAAAGGAATGATATCACTTGTATAATAAAGGGGAATTGAGTACATGATGTGGCTTGAGTAGATTTCTATCTCATTGTGAGGTAGAAGGTTAGTGCATGCATCATTCCACCCACTTTTAGGCAGTAGGGCATTCTTAATGTGCATTTGCATCATTTAGGGCATTTTGTTATATGCATACTGAAACTGTGTAATACTTCCATATTCTCCCATGAACCACCCATTCCATCCACCCGTTGCTCGAATTGGTAGGTCACCGTGATTTTCTCCTCACTCATGATTATAAGGAGGACTGCTTCCATGTAGATGGTAGTTAGGGCGAGCAACGTAGTTTAGGCGATCACAAGATGCACCATGGCTGAATCGGCGAACTTTATTATGTTAACTGCCCTATGTGATAGTGTTTATCGGTTTGAAGGATAATTTCTTTTATTGATGGTTATTGTCGCCTATAGGGTAATTACTGTTCTGTGATTAGGGTAGGCCGGTTTGAGAACGTCCAGTGGGAGTCATTTGTGATGTGGGTTGGTATTTTGATTGTTAGTTGACATTCGCAATTCTATTCTAAGGATTAGTTGCTCGAGGGCGAGCAATGTTTAAGCTTAGGGGAGTTTGATGCGATGATTTTGAGTCGCATTTATAGACCGATTTCATATGTGTTTTGTGCCTTAATTACTCATTTTCATGGATATTATTGCATAATTCACTTTATTTGGTCTTTGCCATCATTTTATATCAAATCCCCTTTGTTTCACTATTTTAAGCATTATTTATTATCTTATTATAAATTGTGTGGATTTACTTGGTCTTGTTGTGAAATTTCAGGAAAAACAAGTATCCGCTTCCGTCGATACCATCGACGGAAGTCGATACCATCGACCAAGCCACAGGTTGTCAGCCGAGAAAAGCAATACAGTGTCGATACCATCGACCCAAGTCGATGCCATCGACACTAGGAGAGCTACAGCGTCGCTAAACGACAACAACCGACGCTAAAGGAGTCGATACCATCGACACCCAAGTCGATGGTATCGAGATCATGACAGGCGCTCAGAATAAAAGAAAGGAAAGCTGCCGCTAATCCGCTGTGTCGATACCATCGACTCGCGTCGATGGTATCGACGCCGGCAGATATGCGTTGGATTTGTTTTGATTTCGATCGGACGGCTGTTGTTATTTGACGACCTAATTAGGGACTTATACCTAATGACGGTCGCCCAGACGTGATCATCATCTCATTTTTGGATTGCACGAGTGCCGAGGAGGAAAGAAAGGAGAACGGAGGCCGAGAAGCTCATCCCGGTTGATTCGGACGCTGCCGAAGACAATTTCCACCACCGACAGGCGGGGAAAGTTTGTGTTCTACGCCAAGGATCCACCGGTTCTTCTTCGTTCAGGGGTTTTCCCATCTAGTTCACGTTTTTCTTATGAATTCCCCAATTTCTACCATGTATTCGTGTAAGATGAACATGAGAGGCTAAAACCCTCAATCTTTAGGACCGGGAGTAGCCCGGGGATACATTGTATGATGATTTTAGATTGATAATTCATATTTTTTTCTCATATCCGTGGTATAAATTCGTTTTCTCTATTGCTATTGTTATGCTTGATCACCATAATAATAAATTAATGCCCTTAATCACTTCGACAGAAGGATTAACGGTTGAAAAGAGACGAATTCTACATTAATTAATAAAACCCTTGACAAAGGAGTTGTAAAATTAATGGTGGGAACTGAGGGATCGATCTTAATGCGCTTAGTTTAGGGGAATGATTACTATGATGATGGAATCAACCTAAATCTAAGTAGTGGATTACACCACGACAGTGGGTAATTCTCATTTCAGGCCACTACCCGGATAGAGAGAGAAGTGTGAGGAACTATATGAAATCTAATACAATGTTGACCCGCGGTGAAACCGCCATCCTAAAGATATCCTTTTGAATTGATTAAATTAACCTTTAATCAATTGTTTTCTTTGTTTCATTTTATTTTCTTTGAATTTCGACAACAAACCTTACTTTTTTATTCGGCCTAGCTGATTGCGATTAGTTAGTAGAAGTCTCCAATAATTCACGTGTCCCTGAGTTCGACTCGGGCCTCACAAAGGCCTATATTACTCGACGTGTATACTTGCGTTTAAGCGCGTAGTAAAATATACGTCATCGCCCGCCTACCGCTTAATCGGTTACAGGGTGTTTCCCGCACACCTCCCGCTTCCCGCTTTCTGATACACTGGTCAATACCCTGTCACCATTTTCCTCTTCGATTACCCTAGTTCTCTCGATCCACCCAGGTCGATTCCTCAAAGACACCACTACTGAAATTTACTATTTTAGCAATCTAGGAAGAACAAACACATTTTTGGGACATCAATATGGACAGGAGGTACAACAATTTTTGAAATTATAGGATATAAATCAGCGTACACTGCAACAAAAACATAATTTTGATAATATATGTATCTAGTAGTGCGTATGTACATCATCCACTTCCAACTTCTTTCTAGTGATATTCATTGCCAAATGTTGAAAGAGAATGTAACTAGTCAGAAAAGGTTGCAATGATTTTGTGCATCCATTATACAACAAAACTATTATCAATTATTGAAGTTTACATTTTTTTTACATGATACTTAAGGAGAATAAATTCAACGAATAGCTAAGAAAGAACAATTATAATGAAAAAAGGAACCTTGTGCTACTTTTAAGTAAAAAAAGGAACAAGAACATAGGGGAATATGCTCGGATCTGGATAGACGGGAAATGGTTGAAAAGTGGGCAATACCTAGAAAAAAGAAAACCACGCCTACATCAAATTTGCACTTGCCCTTGAAGTGCATCCCATGGCCACCTATGTAGTAAATACTCCCAAGATGTTCCTTACTTCCAATTGCATCAACATCTCCTCTCAAGGCCATCAAAGTTTTTGTCTCACTAAAAGAGGAACAAAGTCCAATCAGAGTGTCCTCCATATGCATTGTTAGAAGCTGCCTGATCAAGGTATTGGGTGGGGGCACATTAGATCTTCTCGGGGGTCCCTAACTAGTTTCCATCTGTCTCATGACCTCTGCTGCAAAAGAGAGGGAAAATAGAGGCACGACGCTACAAGTGTTCACTCTGTATCTAAAATCCAGTTATAAGAACAATGATTGTCGGAGTATGTATTTAGGAGTGTCAAAGAAGTGTCGGTGTCCAATAGTATGTAGCCAGTATTGGTATGAGGACTATTTAAAGTATCCATGCTTCATAAGTTGCAATCATTTCTTTTTTGTTGTATATTGTTGTTGTAACTGCACCATTGTTTGTAAAGAACAAGGGTGGGGGAGCATTAGATCTTCTCTGGTAGTTGCCTCTAGTCTCATGACCTTTGTTGCATAAGAGGAGGGAAAATAGAGACACGACTCTACAAGTGTTCAATCTGTATCCAAAATCCAAATATAAGATAAATTATTGTCAGGGGTAAGTATCTAAGAGTGTCCAAGATGTGTTGGTGTCTAACAGTATATGGCTAGTACGAGTATGAGGACTATTTTGAAGTACTCATGCTTCATAAGCTGCAATTATTTCTTTTTTGTTGGATATTGTTGTTGGAACTGCACCCTTGCTTGTATTGACGAGAACATAATGGGAACTTTAAATTGTGACCTTTTCTTTTGAGTGATAATATTTTGCATAGCTTTTTTCCATATTTTATACATGTGTGTTGCAGACACTATTCCGCGTATGTTTCTTTTCATTTTTCTGTCTCATTTACCGGAAAAAATCAGCATAAGATTATAAAGACAATTTTGAGCTAATTTTATGAAGATGTCATAGATAGTTTTATCTATAAAGGAACATGAAAGCAGAGGAGGAGGAGGAGGAGGAGGATTGAGGTTTGTTGGAGTCTGTAGTTGAACTTTATGCTCATTTGTGTCGTTGTGTCATGCGACAGTGTTGACGTTATGGTTGACAGCTTAGCCAACTAAAACTAACTCATGGAAATATCTGCCCTAGCCATGATAGATTTTTCTTTACATTTAGAACAGGACGCAGTTTATGTTGTCAAGCAACTTAACAAAATGCAAACTTCAGATGAACAGCTGCGTCTGGACCAGTTTTTATACATATCTTATAGGAGCCAGGTTGGATAGAACTAGATACCGTTGTTGTGGTTAGTGAGATTGGCCAATCTGTCAATCCGATGGAGCCGCCTGGCGTTTCAAAGCCGCGGCCAATCTACAAGCCAGACTTTCAACTCCTGGACCTGACCCGAGCTGAACACCGAAAACCTGCAGTCCAGAGGCCTCCTCTAATTAGTGGCGCTTGGTGGAAAGAAACGACATGAGGTCAATGGTATGGAATATCGTAAGCGGCGGAGGGGGCACTGTAGGCTTCGGAGCAAGAGGTATCCTCACTTCTCGTCAAATATTACGAACAGCTCCTGCTCACGTCGATGACGCCTTCACAGGACCAACAGGAACAGCCCTGTATTCAATCTAGTTGGGGAACACCTCGGAAGCTGTAGGACGGTGGAGACTTCCAGAGGGTCTGATCGTTAGGGGAAACGACGCCTACTGGCCCTGAAGTCTGGCGCCAGTGCGAGAGAACCCCAGCGCTGGTGTTTCAGCGGAAAGTTGATAAGGTAAACTCGGCTGAAACGCGGGGGCGAGGGGTAAGGCTATACCTGTCCATGGGTTGGGTTTGGTTGGGTCCTTGCGGGTTTGGGTCTAGCGGGTGCGGGTCAAAAAAACCCAATTTTAAACGGATGGACAAATGATACACCCAAACCCAACCCGACGCGTAGCGGGTCAACCTGCGGGTGCCCACATAAATTAAGAAGAGAGCAGAATTTATACATAAATAAACAAACACGACCAGAAGCTGCTGCACATTGACGCAATAAGTGCACAGCATATGTTTGCATATTAACGTCACTTAGAACAGCAGCTGTCCAACAGCCTTTTTTGTGCGTTAACTTGCTAAAACAGCAGCTGTCCAACAGCAGCCTTTTTCTTGCATATTGCTGTCCAAATACTTGTGAGCAGCAAGGAAAGAAAAGTTAACAAGCGAAGCAACACTCCAAATGTATACAAGGGCTGTCAACGTTGTTATAAACTGATAACAACATCAAAGTATGCAACATTCACATTATTATTGTGAGGGGTTGAATTTGTTTGTGTGTCATTCAGAAAATCCATCTAGCTAGTAACCTAAAAGAAGGGAAACCAAATAGATTTTAGATATAACTATGCATTTAAATACAGCGATACCCATTACTAAGAGTAAGAACAAAACTGAAATTTTGCCCTGTGGACGTTTTTCTAAACAGAATGGGCAAGAAATTTTACCCTCAAAAAATGAGGAGAAGGGAGAGAGGGATAAATGTTGGTAATACGAAATTTGATAGCAGCAAATAGGGAGATTAATCCATTTAGTAGCTCACGCCTTTGGTACCTGGCAGTTGGCAGCAATTTGCGCCTTTAACTTCCGATCCAGCAGCAGCCGCAAGTACGTAAAGGAGAATGATGTGGAAGGAAGGGAAAATGCAGAGATAGGGTGCCGATTCCGAATGGGGGAAGGTAGCATCCGAGCCGGGGATTCAAAGAGGTCTTGATCAACACAGCTTGCCGTGGTAGCTTGTCGTCGTGGCTTCTACACCAGCTGAGTTCACCGTCACCGCGCTAGCCATCCGCATCTGCAATCTCTGTCGTCACCGAACATTGCCAAGAGCCAAGGCGCCGGTTTGTCGTTTGGCAGCTAGGGCACGCTGCAGCAAACAGAAACGCGAAGTCGTGAGGAAAGGGCAGAGCCGCAGAGTCAATACTTTGATTTGTCGATTCGCGAGGCCTAGTTTGGCCGCCAACTTCCTAAATTCTGGTATTCCGATAGATGATGTTAATATTTTGTAAGGTGGTGAGAGGGGTTAGCTGCACGCCGCTAGCAGAGTAGCGTTGTCACCCGGTGTGAAGAAAGACGAAATGGGGGGCCAATGGTAGCATTCTCAATACCGCCGACTCCGACGTGAGCCGTGGGAAAAGATGCATTCATATATATATATATATATATATATATATATATATATATATATATATATATATATATATATATATATATAGAATAGTGGTATTTATGTACAACCATACTTATATAGGGCGTGCGTATTCCGCTCGGGGTGTGCGTTTCAACCCCTGTTTACTTTTAGACCATGATCCTATGGTGTTATGGCCCTATTTTAGGTATATTTAGTCTACATCGTTAAGCATGCAAATATTTGTTGTTATAATATGAATATGTGGATGATTATTATGGCAAGATACTCTTTATTATCATGCTTGTAATCTGAATTTAATATGTCTCATTTCTTTTGTTACATTTCTCTTGAACTTATCTAATTGCAAATAGCCCCCCTTTCTTGTGGGAACATCTCTTTATACTTAAAACTCATTATAATGCCCGAAGTGTTTTGTATATGTACATGCTCAGCCTTTGTTGACCTCTATACTGTGTTTCATATTTTCTGGGTGATGTTCCCTTACACCCATGTGTAGGTACATTAGAGGACATGGACTCAAGAAGATCATGAGCAGGACGTGGAGTTAGGGATAGCTTGGGATAGCTGGGTTGCCCTCAAATGGCCTTAGACTTATGACTTTTCATTATGTCATGCCACCTTTTATGGCGAGGAACAATTGTATAAAGATACATCTTGTAACTTTGAATTAGTTTTGTTTCCGCTGCTTTATTATTACATGGCTCTTGTATTATATCATTTGAGTGGATCCCCTTTCGGGTCTCACTCTTTACAGTGACCGCATAGGTTCCATGTTATGTTGGCAGTGAATGTCCATAACTGATTTATGACATCACAGGCAAAGAGTGGTGCCTAGTCACACATCATTGCAACCTAAATAATCAAGAAAGTTGGAGAACAACTTCAACCTACGACCTATATTAGGTGTTTTAGTGATTGTTTAATTCATTTGTCTCTGATATCCAGAATGAACTTGAGGCATGGAATCGTCATCCTCTTCAATCCATGTTCCTTGATCCAGAGCAGATTGTCTGAGATATATGTGACCTCAATATCATATATTGATTCACATGTGCATGTGAATGCTTTTCTCATTCTCTCTTATCAAGTGACCTGGATATCAAACTCATATAGGAGGGACAAATCCCATCTACATCACTCATAGTCATCCCCATGTTTCACAATACACACAATCATCACCTTTATGGCAACCCATCTTCAAGATCACGGTAGATGATGTCAAAGCACACCGAACGACATGTCATGAGTGTAGTGACTTCAGGTCTAAGAACCACAATGACCACCTTCACTATGAGAGATGACTATGACTACCATTTATGGTTTCCATGTGTCACTCTCAAGGTGGGTTTATCCAATACATTGTTCCCTAACAAGTATCTATGTGCTTGATTTGATATCACTTATCATGACTAATGAGATTCTATCATCAACCAACACACGTTCTAGTCTTTAGTGTTACTGTTGTCTATCTGTCTGTCACAGTAACATCCGACCAGGGACATAATAAGAATGTGCATACTCTTAACATTTGTATGATCTCACTGTTCAAGTCAGGTACTTGAAGACATATGTCATTAAGTAATTGTCATTATTTATACATTCATTATGTTTCCTCATTATTTCATAACCAAGTGAAGCAAAATGAATTGGAAGATTGCCGTTATTATTAACCAAATCTTTTATATAACATGCCATCACAATCATCATTTGATTGGCTCTCTGGGTATACATACCAACAAGACCTCCCTCCCATACCTACTGAACAAAAAAGACCTATGCATATGAGAGTCTCTTGGAGTTTATATACCATTGTCATTGTTCCTGACTTCCTTATCCTTTATTCTTGGAGTTTCATTCTATGATCTCCATATAAAAATAGTTTGTTTCATTGTTTAGGGATGGATCACGATATTGAAAGATTGAACTGGTCTGAGTAATGGAATAGGTGTAGTATCGATTTAGATAAAAGGATGTTTGAGAACTCAAGTTGGTTGTGGTCAAAATATCTTGCCACATCAATATTAGAATAGAGAAGTTCATCCAGATAGATATTGAAATCACGACCAACTTGATTGGTCTAATTGAAAATTGGTGCATCAATCTGATTCCCCGTCCAAGATTAAGTTTTCACAAAAGTTTTACAGGCATGACATGATCGTCCAAGGGTAATTATTAACAAAAGACAAGGCTTGGTCTGATTTATACAATATGAAAATAGTGTGCATATATTCATTGGCAGAGGAGGGGTTATATAGGGGCAAGTGTCCCCCTTAACTCCAAAAAAAAATGTAGTAGTAGTAATAGTAAATGCTCCCCTCAAACTCAAGAAATTTTCTTAAACAGTAGTAGTAGATGTTCCCATCAATTCCAAAAAAAATTAAAGTACTTATAGTACATGTCCCATCTCAACTCCATAAAAAAATAGTTTAACAGCAATACTAATTTTTTATTAGAAAAAAATAGTAAACAATTGACTCTAAAAAACTGATGCCAAAAATTACTCTTTTCAATATGAAATAATTCCATAAAATTAAATCGTGTTGACCAGAATACTTGTGCTTTTTCAAATTTCAAATAAAATATTCTCTATCATGAATATAGTTTAAAATTTCCAGTGCAACTAGATGAGTAATAAGTGGGTCAATGATTCATTGATTGTCTATATCGAAAAAATAAATAATTGACACCAACGATAATAAAGCAATAGTGGAATGATCCTACGGGATGAAAATTTGTGCAAAAATTTAAATGATGTTGTATGACATTATATTTTAATCAAGTAATTATTAATATATTTCTATAGTATTAGTACGAGTGGGCTTTAAAATATTAATTGAAAATCACTAGTGTTGTTTGATTGTTTTTATAAATTTTAGTTAATGAATAATTTTATTTGTAGTTGTGTTGCTGCTTCAAAATCCAGATGCTCTACCCTTGCATGTGTTTGATTGTTTGTTGACAAGTACTAATTTTTAAGGGGCATAGATGGTATTTTCTTGGGAGTTTGTAGAGGTTGTAAATTTTTGTAGAGAAGTCTTGAGGCAGACCCTATTGGTACAAGATGAGGACATTAACATTCGTTGAAATTTGAATTAGGCTAGTTCAAACACTAGGACAAGTGTTGGATTTGGTTCAAAAAAAATTTGGGAAGTCGGTTTGATTATGGTCAAGATATTACATTACATGAATCTTAGAGTAGTGAATTCAATACAAAGAAGATCTAAAATAAATTTTGGAGCATAATTGAGTTTGTATGAATATTTAGATTGAAAGTGGACCGGTCTAGTCATAATCCTATATACAGCCCTAGTTTTTCCAAACGCTAAAATAGGTTGCTTCATTGTCAAGTCAGAGCAATCATTGATAAGAAGACAAGGGTGGATTTGGATCCAATCCTTAGCCAAATAGAGGCTTAGAGGCCAAACACACTCCCATATAGAAAGAATCTTGAATGAGAGTGATGTTATTAGGTTAATTATATGTGAATTGGTCTAGAAACCTACACATGGAAGTGTAAAGGATGGCTTAAGTGGTTTGAGGGTTTTTTGTATGTAAGTATTGGTGTTGTTGATTTGAATACTAAGAACAACATGTAGGCTAACCGAACATGTAATGGTGTGGTTGATTATTTCTTCTTATAGAGTTAGCATAGATGTCCCCCAAATGAGGGTTGTGTATAGGATACAATTCCTTAGTTTGGCATACTTTAGAAAAGTTGTAGTCACTAGTGGAGACAGATGGTGAACTTTCACATTTTGTAGGAACTTTTTAAGGAGTGAACCCATTTTTAATTGGACATTATCCTTTGTGTAAACTTTGCCATTTTTATATTGGATAAGTATTGAAAAGAATTATGAGTGTGTGTTTTATTTCTTGCACTAAGCATGAGAATGCTTTTCATCTCCAAGCCCTATGGAATAAACTAAGCGTGAGGAGGATGTGTGATTGTTACACAATTAGGAAAAACCTCTCTAGTCATGAAATCACAATGAAATAAAAACAATTGTTGTTGTATCACATTTTGTGTTGTACAATGGAGGTAGATCACACTCCAGTAGCAATTATCCTAAAGACACATTTAACATCACACACAAAATAGTGGTTATGTGTTTATATCTAGATCTTTCCATGTTTTGACATGGGATTGTGAGAATAAAGTTGGGGATATGTTGTATGTATACTTTAGAGGTCTAATTTTTTGCTTGGTAATAACACAATTAAAGATAGGAAGACGTGGGGCATTTTGGGGATGTGTAAGTAGCTTAAAGAGCTTTGGCTCTATTGGGGGTCCCTCCAACCAAGGTGAGGATCCTAGCAAGGAAAACTAATGGAATTGAAGCAAAGGTCATGGAGGGGTTGGCTTCTTTGTAGAGGAGTTGTTAACCCTTTGTGGTATAACCGTATGATTCTCAGGAAGGGCCAGAATGAAATAACAAAAAAAATCATCATGTTTTACCCTAGTTGTCATATCCATCATAGTTAAGAAATCTCAGTGAACAAAATACATAGAAAGAATAGCGATTATACTTTGTGCACACTAGTTGTCTAATAACTAGACACGTCTTTGTTGGTGAAGAACTTGAGCTTCCAGATCTAGATCTGAATCATCCATAAAAAAATCAAACATATCAACAAAAGATCTAGATTGGCTGTTAGGTTGTTGCATGGTCGTCTTCTTAATAGAACCTACCTAAACTTCTACATCATCCACATGGATGAGGGATAACATCGTGTAATGCATTGGCTATTGGACTAGAATAGGAGATAACGACGTGCTAGTCATCCTGGAACTCCCTTTCTTCTCCTATATTGGGTAGCGGTCATTAGGGAAAATTATATCTTTTCAAGAGAGAAATATGATGACCAACTTGTCTCGCAAGTTGTGTATCATGTGTATGACATATGTGTTATACCCTTTTGGACGTATTTTCATTATATAAGAGATTCATGGGCTTGGAGAATCCTATTTTCAACCCCATTCCTAATTACAATCTCAAAACAACCTAAATGTTGAAAACTCAGTCTGGAATCCCAATTAGCCGACAAGGATTCCCAATTGGTCGAATGGGTCAGTTCATATCTAGATCTTGAATTTCAACTGACTAGGTTTCCCAATCAGACCACATGGGTCAGTCTAGATCCCAATCGATTTTGGTTTTCAAAATAAAACTTTCCATGTTGAATTCCAATTGGATGATTGGGTTTCTCAATTGGCCCATTTGATTGACTGGGTTAACCCGATTGAAATCCAACCGACCAATTGAGAATCAATTGATGCATTTATCCAACCAATTCATCAGTTGAGTGGACATTCCATTGACCTGATTGGATAGGAAATCAGCTTGTTTATGATTCAGAATCATTCAAATCATTTGTGTTTTATTATGAACTTCAAGTATCTTATGCATCCATATGCATGTGATCCGATTGGTTCCTAATCATGTTGGTAGTGATATTCATAACCTCACAAGAAAATATTAGTGTCAATGCCCACATCATTGCCACTCAACCAATAGGAATAAGTTGGAGAACAACTTTAACCTATAAAGTGATCAATGCCTCCATGGTCGTATAATCCCTTTGTCATAGTTATCAAGACTGAAACTAAGGCATGGAATTGTCATCCTCTTACTATTCAATCTATGTTCCTTGAACTAGAGCATGCTATTTAAGAAACTGTGAGCTCAGTATCATTTTTTACTGCCATGAGTATGGCCATGCATACAATGCCTCTTATCACGTGGCTTGGATATCACTCCAAAGAAGGGACAAAATTACATATGCATCACTCAAAGTGATCCCATGTGTTGCGGTGCACCCAATCACTATCATTCTAGCAACCCTTATATAAGAGTCATATGGGGCTAGTGTTAGAGTAACACAGGACAAAATGTGATTATCATAGTGACTTTAGGTCAAAGGATCACAGTCACTACTGTCACATTGAGATATGACTCTGACATGTAATGACATGACTTTCATGTGTCCATCTCAAGGTGGGTTAATCTAGAAAAAATTATTCTATAACAACTACCCATGTATCTGAGTTGATATCTAATATCACCACTAAAGAGTCCTAGTCATCACTTATCATACATGCTGGTGTGTATTATTGTTGTCCTATAATATCCACAATAATAGCCAACTAGGAAGATAACAAGAATGGGTACTCTTATTATACACATGATCTCATGGTCAGGTCCTCATCCCAAACCATATGTCATTGAGTCAAAATATTCTTAGGACATTATTTATTGTATTCATTATCTGAATATTAAAACAAGCATAATAAGTATGATTTCCTTTTTATTAATAGTCAAACCAAATACAAAATATCCCCTTTATAATCATGAAATTATGGATATACTATAAAACCAACCATCCCCCACTTGGACTTGAGACAATCACTCATGAATCTAATTCTAAGTGGTCTAACTGACCATCATGCTTCTACTATGAAAGTGCATTCTATAAGGCCCCTAAACTTGCTTAATGAGTTTAATAAGCTTAATTATCATAATTGAATTCTTATAACCCTAATCTAACCTATTTATATGCTTTGAAATCATAATACAAGCTTAAGTTTCAAATTTGGTCCAATTTGGACACTATTTGAGCAAGTTATGTAATTTTATGCACATTTTGGACTTTTCTGTAGTTTACCCAATTGAGAGGTTTTCTTTGTAATTTATCACTTGCATTATGTTCCTTGGATATTCTCTCATAATTATTGATCTTTTTGAGCCATGGGGTGCCTATTCAAACCTTGGTTTGAAGGTGTTGTCTCCAAGGGTATTTTAGGGTTTACCCCTTCATGGATGAGCTACCTTAAGTAGCTATCAACTAATGAGTTATTTGTTTTGCTTGGAAATTCAAGAAACAAGGGATAAGCATGTCTCTATGGATGGTGGGGGAGATTCTTGTGTGTGTGCTTGTATATTCTTAATAGTTTATGTGGCAAAGCGTTCAAAACATATGTCATTAACTAAGCAGAAGCGATCACTAAGCAGCGAATTACTGAAAATCACTAAAAATTTAAACTTTTTGCAAAGAGATCCATACACAGGAAAACTCTTTTATCAAGAACCAAAGTATTTCATTTACATCCTGGTTCATGAGTACATATTTTGTACCATTCCTTCTTCAGGATTACAAGCATCATCTGCATTGTTAACAACTAAACACAAAGAGCATAAGAACCTCAAGGCATCAAGCCAAAAACTTAGATCGATTTATTAAAAATACTAGTTACTAACTCCGAGGACCTGAGAGTATAGAGACGACACATAGGACTTCTATCTACAAGACACGACAGACAGTACACTCAACCTGAGCTGTCACTACTGTCACTGCTACTGCTGATGTTCTTCCTCTACAAGATATTCTCAGTCTCCTCCGTGCTTGTCCACCTAAAAATGTTGGATCCCAAGGGGGTGAGACAATTGTAATTGCCCCAGCGAGAGATATAACTCTCTGCCAAAAACATTATTATTGTAGCATAATGATATAAAGTTGGGAGAGGATAAGCAGTTTAAAGCATTCTCATCTTAAAGCATTGTAACTATTTATGATAGAACAATAGATCAACTATTCTCTTAATAAAGAATAGGAAGAAAATGTATATCATTTATCCATAACATTATACCATCATGTCAAACTTCTCTTGTGACACTCATTATCTTGATATGTCACCCATGAGACATTCTTATTTCAATCTGTTGGCCTTAGCCAATCTGCTAAACAGATAGGGGATTATATCTACCACATACTCATATATCCTTAATATAGGCATTGGGTTATTATCAATCATGTTTCATTGTTACAGGCATTGGGTTATTATCAATACTATGTCATCATTACAGGCATTGGATTATTACCAATCCTGTGTCATCGTTACAGATTTTGGGTTATTATCAATCATGTGTCATCATTACATGCATTGGGTTATTACCAATCTCGTGTCATCATTACAGGCATTAAGCCTCTGCCAGGTATTGGACTCTTCCAAACCTGATTACACCGCCAGGCACTAGACACTACCAATCCTAATTTCACATCCAGGTATTGGACTTTAACCAACCCTGATTACACAGCCAAGCATTGGACTTTAACCAACCCTGATTACAGGCATTATACATCTGCCAGGCATTGGACTCTAACCAATCCTGATTTCACAACCAGGTATTGGACTCTAACCAATCCTAATTACACAACCAGACATTGGACTCTAACCAATCCTGATTACACAGCCAAGCATTGGACTCTAACCAATCCTGATTACACAGCCAGACATTGGACTCTAACCAATCCTAATTACACAACCAGACATTGGACTCTAACCAATCCTGATTACATAGCCAGACATTGGACTCTAACCAATCCTGATTACACAGCCATGGAATATAAATTCCTTTAACTCATCATTGATCATCACATCCCCCTCTAGGCTCTGAATCCTGAGGCTGGCCTTCATAGCTTTTCACATTCTTTATTGAATACAATTGTTCCTTTTATTAAGTTTATTAAAACATTATTATTTTGTACAATGAACTTTTATAATCATCTTGCTACCTCTCACTATGCCACAATTTCTCTCATGGCTCATAAGGCCCATAAAACATCTTATCACCTCTCACTAGGCAACATCTAACTATATGGCTCACAAGGCCATTAAAAATCTTATCACCTATCACTAGGCAACATCTAATCATATGGCTCACGAGGCCATTACACATCTTGTCACCTTTCACTAGGCAAAAAAAACATATTACCTCATGTAAAACAATAGTAACACCACTATTCCCTCAATAGGGTTAGAGCTTACTATTCACATTACATTAGGGTTTCTCATGTCCCATTACCTAATTTAGGGTTAAGATTTTCCCATCTCACATTAATTAGGATTTCATATTTATCAAATCAACCCTAATATATTTCTCCACACCTCTAGGAGCATCCATTAACATCTTGAGTATTCAATCATGTTTATTACTCTTAACATTTATCATTAAATGATTATCAATACAAGGTATGAGTTCATTTCTCATCCTTATCATGGTATGATTACATCATACTCATTAGTTTGGCTTAACCCCATTCTCAAGGTATATTAGCCTATACTTATCAAAGTATATCAAACTCATTACATTTCATTGTAACAATTTCCATAACACACTTCATGTGTTTCTTGTCCAAGTATATTGGATTTGAGGTGCATCAAGGTATATCAACCCTGGAATGCTAAAAGTGATATCTATCATATCTTGTTGTACCACTTTCCTCATCACTTCCAACTTTCTTGAGTTATCAACTTATCTTGGATTAAGGTATTTCCCATCTTAATGCTTTCGTCCACTAATCTATCACTTTTACCATAAAGTGCATAGGTTACACACAAGAATGGTCCAACTCTCTTCAAAGATATGAACTCATTTCAGGTTAAGGCATTGCTTACTATAAGGTTGCCTATAATCAACCATTTGAGATATTTCACCTTTATAAGGCTTTACCCACTATTTTATTATTAGGGTTCTGGTTTGTCATCATATTGCCCAAGATTAGGGCTTCATGTATTATAACTCGAAATTAGAGTTTCACATTCCTTCACCCTGTATTAGGGCTCCTCATCATACCATTGCATAGGGTTTCACATGGCATCACCCTCAATTAGGGTTTCACATGGCATCACCCTCAATTAGGGCTTCACATGGCATCACCCTCAATTAGGGTTTCACATGGCATCACCCTCAATTAGGGTTTCACATGGCATCACCCTCAATTAGGGTTTCACATTGCATCACCCTAAATTAGGGTTTCACATGGCATCACCCTCAGTTAGGGTTTCAAATGGCATCACCCTCAATTAGGGTTTCACATGGCATCACCCTCAATCAGGGTTTCTCAATTTGTGTCAATTGGGGATACTCATCCCATTACCCAAATCAGGATTATAATTTATCACAATATTGTCCAAGATTAAGGTTTCATATAGCATTACATAGCATCACCCTGGATTTGAGTTCTACATCATATCAATACATTAGGGTTTTACATCACATTACCCTAGTTTAGGGTTTCATGCACTTTACCCTAAAATTAGGGTTTCTTATTCAACTATCCATAATTAGGATTTACTATTCATCCCAATTAGGGTTTCTTATTCCATTACCCATAATTAGGGTTTACTATTCAACCCAATTAGGGTTTCACTCTCCATTTCCATAATTGGGGTTTCACATTATGTTACCCTGAATTAGGGTTAGGGTTCATTAACCTTCTTGATTAGGGTTTCATGATCTCTTTACTAAGGATCATACCCTAATCACCTCATGATTAATACTCATATATGAATTCCTTTATATCATCCTTTCAACTTGATTAGGTTACATCAACCCTCCAATCAAGTACATACAACTATGATTGACATAGTGTACATAGTTATTACTTACTTAAGCTTCAAGGATTAACTCATCTAAGGATTATCAATCACTTAGTATCTTAAGGGCACAAACCTAGTGATTATCTTTGAGATAGATCAGTAACAACCATATGGTCATTTGATCTTTCATCAACTTGGGTTTCCAATTGATTTAATCACATAGAATCACCCAAACGATCTCGATCATTGATGCTCCAAACGGTTTGAAACCGTTTGAAACCAAAAGATCCTGAGACCGTTTGACCCCAAATGGTTTCAAGACCGTTTGGACTCAAACGGTCTCAAGACCGTTTGGTCCAAACTTCCCTTAAAACCGAAAATCCAAAAGAGGTACTTCTTCAACTAAACTGATTAGGGTTTTTGCATCAACAATTCCTTCATCAATTGGATCATTAAAGTACATCAATGTATGATCCTTGGATCTTCAACCCTCAATTACAACCATTAATCATCCAAACGGTTTTGGTTGACTTTGTCCAAATGGTTTGAAATTGTTTAAGGCTCCAAATGGTTTTGACCTAAATGTCTAAATGGTTTGAAATTGTTTAAGGTTCCAATCGATTTTGAACTTACTTGACCAAACAATCAACTCAACCCAAACGGTCAACTCAATATGTCCAAACGGTTTGAAACCATTTAAGGCTACAAATGGTCAACTATCCCATTCGGTCAACCATGATAAAACGGTTTGGAACTCCACCTCCAAACAGTTTGCAAACTGTTTGGTCACCAAACGGTTTGGTGAAACCGATTCGACCAAAAGTGTTGAAATGGTTTCAACTAAAACTTGTTGAGATATGTGCTTATGATGATGTCATCATCATCAAGCTTCAACCCCTCGAATTCTACTGCCATTCTCATGATAGTTCATCAATTATTCCAAGGAATTGCAAGAAGAACAATTGAACATAATGGATTGAGAAATTGAATTCAATAACAATTAATAAGGGTTCAAGTTATATAACCCGCCTTCAATTGAGCTTCAAAGCTTCAAACACCACGTCTTTAATGGTGGAATAATCTTTCTCAACTATCCCAAGCTCGTCCTCAAGCTTTTGAGTGAAAAGAAATGGCTAGGATTGAAGATTGCATGAAGAAAAGAAGAAATCCATCATTTATTTTCGATTTCCACCATGAAATCATGCTTGAAAGCGATCAAGAAGCTTACCTACAGGTTGGAAATCGTCCTCTTGTTTCTCCTTAACCCCCTTGGTCGTTTTGCAAGCAAAGAGTGAAAGTGGATTCGAAATTCCCCTTTCAAGCTATGGATAAATGAGCTTATATGCATTTTTATTAAAATTCATTTTAAGAGAGAGAAAGTAGGGGATAATTATTCTATTTCCTTGCCACTTGCCCCCTCATATTCCTTGGATATGAGGCTATATTCCTTGTCTCATATTTCTCTCAATTATCCATGAATTAAAGGAAACCAAATTAAGCACCTTAACCCTTATAATAATATCCTAAAGTTAGTGGATAATTCTTTTTCTTTTAATAATGTGAGTGAGTTATCCACTTCCTTTAGATATTTTCGTGCCTTTGCAAGGAACATGGTCGTCCTTTCTTTTGAAAAATCATCCCTCACCTTTTGGTTGAAGGGCTCTTCAATTAATATATTTATTTTTGCATTAAATTGAAGTAAAGTTCCAATTATGCTTAAATCTTGATTATTTTAATATCAAGATTCTCTCTCCTCCAAAGTGATTCAAATGAGACGCCCGTCTAATTTTCTTTACTTTACATGATGCCAAGAAACATTAGGGACTATTTTGAATTGGTAATCTGCATATTGAACCCTGGGTTTTGGGTAAATTGCACATTACACCAAAACTAGGTTTTAATGCACAAACATTGCTTTATCAGCTCTTTCTTGGTATTCAGGCTACCACAAGCCATACCTCTGCATCATATTCATTCTCATGATGCTTCAACACATGAGTAACATCTTATCATGTAAAATTTGCAATTTAACCCCTCAACTTGGGTAATTTGCACTTTAGTCCAACACAAGCAAAACATTATTTTCAACATCATTCAAAAAGGACTAAAATTGAAATATAAGTTCCTCTTGAGCCTTAATTAATTTTCAAGAAATAAGAGTAAGCATATAATTAACTTTATTAAGCAAAACATCTAGGGTTAAAGTATAACCAAGGTCAGGGATGTTACAAATTATAAACCCCTAACAAGGATTTCGTCCCCGAAATCCCAGATAAAAGGAGACAACTATTATTCATTCGTTATATCATCAAGTCTCCACATAACATCTCATTGTTATGGAGAAACCATAGAAATTTTATCAATACAAAGTTCTTTCACACAAAATTCTCATAGAATCAAACACATAGGACACATACTCCACTGTCCTTTCGTTATTGACTGTGGAGTTAATTCTGTGTCAGGTAACACTTTTCTTATTTAGATAGGGATTATTTGTTAATTTAATTTGATAAATTTTTCTTGCAATAATCTTACACTTATTCCTTCAAATAGTTCATTCTCATAAATGTTATTTTTATGCAAAGCATAAACCCCTAACATATGATGTCCATACTGCATTAGGTAACTGGACTCATTCCACAGTTAACCATTCCAGGTAACCATCATAAAATAGTCTGGTATTTCTCAGATACCAGAATTCCTTACCTTGGTATCTAACACATGTGTTAATAACACATCATATCCTCATCTTAATTTTTATTTATAAGTTGATTTATAATTAAATCAAATTCCTCCGTATATCAATTAGAATGTGGTAGAAATATCCATGCCACATCTCCTTCTTGATTAGGCTTCTTTGGATTGTTTCATAATGATTACTTGATCAGAGTAATCAGAAAGATAACAATCTAGGTATGTCATACTTACCTTGCCTTCAATAAATGAATACCTGGCCAGGGTATTCAAGAATTGAAATTAGGTAGTATGTATTTATTTTATTTTATGTTTTCATCTCTTTAAATTCGATATACTTAATATCTCAGATTTTCTCTGAGTTTTTTTATCTCTTCCCTTCCTTAATGAAGAAAGAGAAATTTCAAAACATATAAAAGAATATTAAACTGAACACAAGTTTTCATTCTACTTATCTCTTCCTCATAGCCTTAAAGGATTATACAGATGAACTAAACAACATTACCTTTCTTATAGTAGAGAGTAGAGGATATTTCAAAATAGAAAGTCTTATCTTAACATGTCTACCTCTGATAGGTTATCTAGTGTCTTGTCTATTGGGTCACCTCATCACTTTCTTTTTTGGACATTGCCACCTCAGATGTCCTCTCTGTCCTCATCTATAGCAAGCTCAGAGCCTTTTAGGTGACTGCTGCTTGGGTGCACTACATTGTGGTTGAGTCGGTACTACTGAAATCTTTGATTGTTTAGTACCACTAATTCCTTGTCTCTGTGACTCTTTAGACTTCCTTTTAAGGTCTGTCTCATGTTTCTTTGTCATAGACCCTTCTATCCTTTGAATTGACTCCACAAATGTGGCAAACCTCTCTCTACTTTCTAGGGCAGATGCTGGAATAGACATTTCAACATTCAGTCCTTTCTCAAAATGTCGAATCTTTTCCTCCTCAGTAGCAGCTATTTGAGGACAAAATCGTAAAAGTTCCATGAACTTAACCTCATATTCACTTATCGACATGGCTCCTTGTCGAATCTTCTCAAATTGTGAGATCTTTTCATCAAAATATGTCCTTGGAAAATACTTATTGACGAATTCTCGACGAAATTCCTCCCAACCAACCTCTTCATCATTCCTTTTTATTTCTTCTATAGCCCACCAATGTCCAGTACTACCCTTCAAAAGGTACACACTATGTTTAACTTTATCATCATCTGGGATTCTAAGGATCTTAAAGGCCTTTTCTAACTCAGTGAGCCAGAGATCATCATCTACTGGGTCAGATGTACCAGCATATTCTATGGCTCATACATGATGTAATTGTTCAAAAGTCTTTCCAGATCCATATCCCTCATTGGGAGCTGGTGCCCTAGGTGCCAGTGCTAGCATCCGGTCTGTCATATGCATCACTGTAGTCATAAATTGCCCAAAAAGAGTAGAAAAATCTGGGTTTCTCATCATGACCTCATCAACAGGGGGATTCTCAGGCACTGTTTCTTCTCTTGCCTGATCCCTAGCACCTTCTACTGGTGCAACAACATTGCTCTCAACAACATGTTCCTTGTGTTCTCCAGACATCTTGGAGTTATATATCTTCTTCTGCATAAGCAGAAAACACTATAAGATACACTGAGGTACACTTAGAACAGACTCGATACCTTAGTCCTATGTCTCTATAGACTCACTGAACCTAGAGCTCTGATACCACTAAATTGTGGTGAAGTGTTCAAAACATACGTCATTAACTAAGCGGAAGCGATCATTAAGCAGCAGATGACTGAAAATCACTAAAAATTTAGTCTTTTTGCAAAGAGATCCATACACAGGAAAACTCTTTTATCAAGAACCAAAGTATTTCATTTACATCCTAGTTCATGAGTACATATTTTGTACCATTCCTTCTTCAGGATTACAAGCATCATCTGCTCTGTTAACAGCTAAACACAAAGAGCATAAGAACCTCAAGGCATCAAGCCAAAAACTTAGATTGATTTATTAAAAACACTAGTTACTAACTCCGAGGACCTGAGAGTACAGAGATGACACATAGGACTTCTATCTACAAGACACGACAGACAGTACACACAACTTGAGCTGTCACTGCTACTGCTGATGTTCTTCCTCTGCAAGATATTCTCAGTCTCCTCCGTGCTTGTCCACCTAAAAATGTTGGATCCTACGGGGGTGAGACAATTATAATTGCCCCAGCGAGAGATATAACTCTCCGCCAAAAACATTATTATTGTAGTATAATGATATAAAGCTGGGCGGAGGATAAGCATTTTAAAGCATTCTCATCTTAAACCATTGTAACAATTTATGATAGAACAATAGATCAACTATTCTCTTAATAAGGAATAGGAAGAACATGTGTATCATTTATCCATCATATTATACCATCATGTCAAACTTCTCTTGTGACACTCATTATCTTGATATGTCACCCATGAGACATTCTTATTTCAATCTGTTGGCCTTAGCCAATATGCTAAATAGATAGGGGATTATATCTACCACGTACTCATATATCCTTAATACATGCATTGGGTTATTATCAATCATGTGTCATCGTTACAGGCATTGGGTTATTATCAATCATGTGTCATCATTACATGCATTGGATTATTACCAATCCCGTGTCATCATTACAGGCATTGGGTTATTATCAATCCTGTGTCATCATTACAGGCATTGGGTTATTACCAATCATGTGTCATCATTACAGGCATTAAGCCTCTGCCAGGTATTGGATCTCTTCCAAACCTGATTACACCGCCAGACATTGGACACTACCAATCCTAATTTCACATCCAAGTATTGGACTTTAACCAACCCTGATTACACAACCAGGCATTGGACTTTAACCAACCCTGATTACAGACATTATACCTCTGCCAGGTATTGGACTTTAACTAATCCTGATTACACAGCCAGTCATTGGACTCTAACCAATCCGGATTACATAGCCAATCATTGGACTCTAACCAATCCTGATTACACAACCAGGCATTGGACTCTAACCAATCCTGATTACACAACCAGGCATTGGACTCTAACCAATCCTAATTACACAACCAGGCATTGGACTCTAACCAATCCTGATTACACAACCAGACATTGGACTCTAACCAATCCTGATTACATAGCCATGCATTGGAATCTAACCAATCCTGATTACACATCCATGGAATATAAATTCCTTTAACTCATCATTGATCATCACATCCCCCTCTAGGCTCTGAATCCTGAGGCTGGCCTTCATAGCTTTTCACATTCTTTATTGAATACAATTGTTCCTTTTATTAAGTTTATTAAAATGTTATTATTTTGTACAATGAACTTTTATAATCATCTTGGTACCTCTCACTATGCCACAATTGCTCTCATGGATCATAAGGCCCATAAAACATCTTGTCACCTCTCACAAGGAAACATCTAACCATATGGCTCACAAGGCCATTAAACATCTTATCACCTATCACTAGGCAACATCTAATCTTATGGCTCACGAGGCCATTACACATCTTGTCACCTTTCACTAGGCAACAAAAACATATTACTTCATGTAAAACAATAGTAACACCACTATTCCTTCAATAGGGTTAGAGCTTACTATTCACATTACATTAGGGTTTCTCATGTCCCATTACCTAATTTAGGGTTAGGATTTTCCCATCTCACATTAATTAGGATTTCATATTTATCAAATCAACCCTAATATATTGCTCCATACATCTAGGAGCATCCATTAACATCTTGAGTATTCAATCATGTTTATTACTCTTAACATTTATCATTAAATGATTATCAATACAAGGTATGAGTTCATTTTTCATCCTTATCATGGTTTGATTACATCATACTCATTAGTTTGGCTTAACCCCATTCTCAAGGTATATTAGCCTATACTTATCAAAGTATATCAAACTCATTACATTTCATTGTACCAATTTACATAACACACTTCATGTGTTTCTTGTCCAAGTATATTGGATTTGAGGTGCATCAAGGTATATCAACCCTGGAATGCTAAAAGTGATATCTATCATATCTTGATGTATCATTTTCCTCATCACTTCCAACTTTCTTGAGTTATCAACTTATCTTGGATTAAGGTATTTCCCATCTTAATGCTTTCGTCCACTAATCTATCACTTTTACCATAAAGTGCATAGGTTACACACAAGAATGGTCCAACTATCTTCAAAGATATGAACTCATTTCAGATTAAGGCATTGCTTACTATAAGGTTGCCTATAATCAACCATTTGAGATATTTCACCTTTATAAGGCTTTACCCACTATTTTATTATTAGGGTTCTGGTTTGTCATCATATTGCCCAAGATTAGGGCTTCATGTATTATAACTCAAAATTAGAGTTTCACATACCTTCACCCTGTATTAGGGCTCCTCATCATACCATTGCATAAGGTTTCACATGGCATCACCCTCAATTAGGGTTTCTCATGGCATCACCCTCAATTAGGGCTTCACATGGCATCACCCTCAATTAGGGTTTCACATGGCATCACTCTCAATTAGGGTTTCACATGGCATCACCCTCAATTAGGGTTTCACATGGCATCACCCTCAGTTAGGGTTTCACATGGCATCACCCTCAATTAGGGTTTCACATGGCATCACCCTCAATTAGGGTTTCACATGGCATCACCCTCAATTAGGGTTTCACATGGCATCACCCTCAATTAGGGTTTCACATGGCATCACCCTCAATTAGGGTTTCACATGGCATCACCCTCAATTAGGGTTTCACATGGCATCACCCTCAATTAGGGTTTCACATGGCATCACCCTCGATTAGGGTTTCTCAATTCGTTTCAATTGGGGATACTCATCCCATTACCCAAATCAGGATTATAATTTATCACAATATTGTCCAAGATTAAGGTTTCATATAGCATTACATAGCATCACCCTGGATTTGAGTTCTACATCATATCAATACATCAGGGTTTTACATCACATTACCCTAGTTTAGGGTTTCATGCACTTTACCCTAAAAGTAGGGTTTCTTATTCAACTATCCATAATTAGGATTTACTATTCATCCCAATTAGGGTTTCTTATTCCATTACCCATAATTAAGGTTTACTATTCAACCCAATTAGGGTTTCACTCTCCATTCCCATAATTGGGGTTTTACATTATATTACCCTGGATTAGGGTTAGGGTTCATTAACCTTCTTGATTAGGATATCATGATCTCTTTACTAAGGATCATACCCTAATCACCTCATGATTAATACTCATATATGAATTCCTTTCTATCATCCTTTCAACTTGATTAGGTTACATCAACCCTCCAATCAAGTACATACAACTATGATTGACATAGTGTACATAGTTATTACTTACTTAAGCTTCAAGGATTAACTCATCTAAGGATTATCAATCACTTAGTATCTTAAGGGCACAACCCTAATGATTATCTTTGAGATAGATCAGTAACAACCGTATGGTCATTTGATCTTTCATCAACTTGGGTTTCCAATTGATTTAATCATATAGAATCACCCAAACGATCTTGATCATTGATGCTCCAAACGGTTTGAAACTGTTTGAAACCAAACGGTCTCAAGACCGTTTGGTCCAAACTTCCCTTGAAACCGAAAATCCAAAAGAGGTACTTCTTCAACTAAATCGATTAGGGTTTTTGCATCAACAATTCCTTCATCAATTGGATCATTGAAGTCCATCAATGTATGATACTTGGATCTTCAACCCTCAATTACAACCATTAATCATCCAAACGGTTTTGGTTGACTTTGTCCAAACGGTTTGAAACCATTTAAGGCTCCAAACAGTTTTGACCTAAATGTCTAAACAGTTTGAAACCGTTTAAGGTTCCAATTGGTTTTGAACTTACTTGACCAAACAATCAACTCAACCCAAATGGTCAACTAAATATGTCCAAATGGTTTGAAACCATTTAAGGCTCTAGACAGTCAACTATCCCATTCGGTCAACAATGATCAAACGGTTTGGAACTCCACCTCCAAACGATTTGCAAACCGTTTGGTTTGGTGAAACTGATTGTACCAAAAGTGTTGAAATCATTTGCAACTAAAACTTGTTGAGATATGTGCTTATGATGATTTCATCATCATAAAGCTTCAACCCCTCAAATTCTACTTCCATTCTCATGATAGTTCATCAATTATTCAAAGGAATTGCAAGAAGAACAATTGAACATAATGGATTGAGAAATTGAATTCAATAACAATGAATAAGGGTTCAAGTTATATAACCCACCTTCAATTGATCTTCAAAGGTTCAAACTCCACGTATTTAATGATGGAAGAAGCTTTCTCAACTATCCAAAGCTCGTCCTCAAGCTTTTGAGTGAAAAGAAATGGCTAGGATTGAAGATTGCATGGAGAAAAGAAGAAATACATCATTTATTTTTTATTTCCAACATGAAATCATGGTTGAAAGTGATCAAGAAGCTTACCTACAGGTTGTAACTCGTCCTCCTGTTTCTCCTTAGCCCCCTTGGTTGTTTTGCAAGCAAAGAGTGAAAGTGGATTCGAAATTCCCCTTTCAAGCTATGGATAAATGAGCTTATATGCATTTTTATTAAAATTCATTTTAAGAGAGAGAAAGTAGGGGATAATTCTTCTAATTCCTTGCCACTTGGCCCCTACTCTTCCTTGTATACGAGTCTAACTTACTTGCCTCATATTACTCTCAATTATCCATGAATTAAAGGAAACCAAATTAAGCACCTTAACCCTTATAATAATATCCTAAAGTTAGTGGAGAATTCTTTTTCTTTTAATAATGTGAGTGAGTTATCCACTTCCTTTAGATATTTTCGTGCCTTTGCAAGGAACATGGTCGTACTTTCTTTTGCAAAATCATCCCTCACCTTTTGGTTGAAGGGCTCTTCAATTAATATATTTATTGTTGCATTAAATTGAAGTAAAGTTCTAATTATGCTTAAATCTTGATTATTTTAATATCAAGATTCTCTCTCCTCCAAAGTGATTCAAATGAGACGCCCCTCTCATTTTATTTGATTTACATGATGCCAATAAACATTAGGGACTATTTTGAAGTGGTAATCTGCATATTGAACCCTGGGTTTTGGGTAAATTGCACATTATACCAAAACTAGGTTTTAATGCACAAACATTGCTTTATCAGCTCTTTCTTGGTACTCAGGCTACCACAAGCCATACCTCTACATAATATTCATTCTCATGATGCTTCAACACATGAGGAACATCTTATCATGTAACATTTGCAATTTAACCCCTCAACTTGGGTAATTTACACTTTAGTCCAGCACAAGCAAAACATTATTTTCAACATCATTCAAAAAGGACTAAAATTGAAATATAAGTTCCTATTGAGCCTTAATTACTTTTCAAGAAATAAGAGCAAGCATATAATTAACTTTATTAAGCAAAACATCTAGGGTTAAGGTATAACCTAGGTCAGGGATGTTACAGTTTAAGGCCATGGACACTTGGAAAGATACTAGAACTTCAACTTTTTCTTTTTCTTTATCTTAAAGTTTCATATACTTATCCATAAGCACCAAAATGAGCCATTTTATCTCTACCACTTCCCTCCTTCTACAACCTCATCCTCCCTCTATGCTACTATGAATTTCCTATCCAATGAAGAAGAAAGAGGGGATCTTCTTAGAAAATGAATCTAGGGTTGCAATTGACTTCCTTTTAGGGTTTAAAAAGCTTCCTTCTAGTGATCTTGACCTAAAAGAGTAAGAATCCCCTTCTTTCCTCCGTTTATTTCTTTTTTATCCTTACTCCTACCTTTATCCAGGTTGGAACCTTGCAGTTCCATGGTAGAAATTGCTCTAAAACTCTAAAACCCTACATTTCTTGCTCATTATGCTAATGGTTTGCTCATTTGATGAAGAAAGGTGCTAGATGGACGAGTTCACAACTTATGCTTGGATTTTCTACCCTACCTGCTCAAGTTTTCTTATGTATGGGATTTCATCTTCTCATTAGAGGCAATTTTTATAACTTTCCCCACGTTTATTGCTTACCATAAGCTTGCTAGCTCATATTCTTTCTTGAAAATGATGATTCATGCACTAAAAAGCTATGCTTGACTTGGATTTTGATTTTTATAATGTTCCATATTTTGATTTCAGTTCTATATGAATATGTGATCATGTGTACATCATTCCTAAGGTATAATATGACTTTGATCAGGTTGTTTTGGCAACTTATGGTGCTAATCACCTATCAACCAATGGTCAATTTTAGGGTTTAAAGTTGATTTCTTCTATAAACCCATGACCCGATGATGGTACCATTGCAACAACCCTATGGTGTTGTCTTCATGACAACTGATGGTTGGGATAAAAGGTGTCAGATGATGGTGACAACCTATGGTCACCCCCTTAGGTCAGGTTTTGGATCAATTAGAAGTTTAATGATCAACCCTTAAGTACCCTACTGATGTTATCAATCAATGATGACATTCGCTTAATATTTGATGCTAATTAATGAATATAGTGTTGATCTAACAACCTATGGTGACTTAATGGTCACTAATGATGGTGGATCAGGTCTCTAAAACCTATGGTGAGTTCAACATTGTAGATGTATCATCAATTAAGCCTTAGACCAATGGTTTCTTAGGTCACTTGATGCAATGGTCAGACCTATACTATAATTGATGGTTTTAACATATGAACTTGACCCAATGGTCAAGATCTAATGTTTATTCCTCCAATAAAGTGGAATGATGGCTAATGTAATATGTTGGTCCTAATAATGTTATTTAGATGGTTTCCTTTATATTATCAATTTCAGGAGCTTACTTGTTGACAATGGATGGCTTGTTTTAAATGAACAGTCGATTGTGGGTTTTACCCTACTCTCAATGGAACTTTTTGTGTTGTTAATCAAGGGATGTCTAGGGTTAAATGGTGACTCTTTCTAGAGAACAAATCAAGGATTTCATAGGTGGTTTATCCAAGGTGTTTACTTATGTAAACAACCAATGGTCTTACCTTTTAAACATTCAATGGTTCTGGGTGACATTGTGGTATGGTGATATGGGTTGAATGATGATGGAACAAATGGAGGGTTACCCTTAATAAGGTAGTCTTACCTATTCACTCATATGAATAGAAGGGATGATAACCATCTTGTGTCGATATGAAACCCTAATGAGGTATAAATGGTTATACCTAGCTTTAATATAACTAAAGGATGGTAATTGGGTATGAATAGTCCTTGAATGACTAATACAATCACAAAGTACTCTGTTACTGTTGTTGAAACCCTAGTATGGTATAACCCGATGGTTACACCTTGATTTATGTGTGGGTTCATACTGGAGAATAGTGTGGAATGTGATGGTGATGCTCCACCTTATGCATCCATGATCCAATGGGGATGTCGTAAGTTAGGGTTTGGGTATAAGTGTTGATTAGTAACATTGATATGATTTCTCATGTTGAACCTAACTCTAATGCAAATAGATAAATATGAGTATTCATGTTTAACATTCTTATATGATGGAATGATGATGGAAAAACCTCCTTGACATGATCATAACCTAAATGTGTTAATTGGTGGTTATCATATCCACATGGTTGATACTTTCTTATGCTAAACATGTGCATTATGAATATGATGAGTGTTCATCATATCTAGATTCCTTGCATGTTGATGTAATAAAGGAATGTTCTTAATGTTAATATAACCCTACTGTGATTGTTTATGAATATCTCCTAGCTCATTAAAGCAATATTGTGCTAATCTGGTGTATTATATGTAAGTGATGTTGTTGAGCCTTGTTATAAGGCATGGAAAGATAATGATTGTGACGACAAATCCCAAAACATCGTATAATGATAAATGCTACGTCATTGACTAAGCGGAAGTGATAATTAACAACAGATTACTAAAAATCACTAAAAATTAAAACCATTTACAAAGAGATCCAAACACAGGAAAACTCTTTTATCAAGAACCAATGTATTTCATTTACATTTTGGTTCAAAAGTACATATCATGTACCATCTCTTCTCGAGGATTACAAGCATCAACTGCCTTCATAAAACTATACATAGACAACATAAGAACCTCGAGGCATTAAGATAAAATCTCAGATCATTTCATTAAAGGTACTAACTACTAACTTCGAGTATCTAAGAGTACAGAGATGACACATAGGACTCTCTATACAAAACATGACATGACAGTCAGTGTCTTCCACCTGAGATGTTACTGCTGTCCCTATTGTTGTTGTCCTTCCCCTATTGTATGGTTTCTGCCTCCTCATCCTCATCCACCTAAAAAGGTTGGATCCCACGGGGTGATACAATTGAAAATTGTCCCAACGAGAGATATAACTCTCCGCCAGAAACATTATTATTACAGATGAACAGTAATAAAATGAACAGAGGAATTCTTCGTTAAATGGCAGGATTTAATCATTATTAAGCAGAATAGAGCAATGCCACCTCTTAAAGTATGACAACTATAAAGTAATAAGCAGTAGAACATCCATTCTTTTACTAAGCAATACGAAGAACATGTATAATATTTATCCACTTTTATATTACAATAAGCAATGTAACATCAACCAATGAATTCCATATTTCATTCTTGAGCATATACGCTACACGACTGATTACATTTTACAATCATACTTATGCCCTAAGGAGATGAGGTATACGGCTCATGCTCCAACCGACCATGATTAAGTAAAGCATCGGTACCATACATAGGTCAATGAAAGAGCCAGACTCCATTACCTCATCTTTCTCGGTCAGTACGAGATCATATGCAGGACATCTTGTGTCTCTACTAAATATCTTTCTAGGGTATACTGGGATCTTCGCTATAGAGTTATAGCCCGTGGCATATACTCTTTTTCAGGATATGGCCCGTAGCCAATGCCTGGTATTGTGGAGTTATGACCCATAGCCATACTCTTATTGGGATATGGTCCATAACCATTCCTATACATAGGATATGGCCCTCAATCATTCCTATGAGGCATAAGGATATTTTCGCCCATTACCCCCACTTATTCAAAATATGCATTCCAAGAATTCCCATAGGAAAACCTATTTCACCATCACCAATTACTGACGATCATGGATCTATGGTCAGGGCTCTACATGATAAGATTTTACTTGATTAATTAAGTGCATTACCATATTCTCTTAGCATCAGTCAGGTTTTCAAACATAAATTATTATAACAAATGCTACAAAGAATGTGTAATACTTTTATCAAATACTTCTCGAAGCTTTATAAAACATTGGGATCTCAATCCCTTATCAAATCATGGGCATTCTCATCCCTTAACATCTCATCATCATGATTATGGAATGTGGGTATTCAAACCCTCAGTTCATCAAAGAACAACTGTTACCACTTATCAGGTAACTAATATCTTCAGGTCATCTGACCAAGGTAAACATGATACTTGATACACAAGCATCTCACATGGCTCTCAAAGCCCATTTAATCTCTTGTTACTTCTTACTAGGCAACAAAACATATTATGGCTCACAAGGCCCATAAAACAATTTCAAGTAAATAACACATCATAGCTCATACCTGGCTATGCTCATCATCTCATGATATCTGTAGGGTTAGTACACATGATAACGGTTATATCAATTACATATCAGCACTATGCAATGTAATGGTAGCATCACTATTCCCTCATTAGAGTTAGGGTTTCCATATTCATGTCAATTAGGGATACTCATCCCATTACCCAAAATTAGGGTTAAGGATTATCATCATATTGCTCAAGATTAAGGTTTCATGCACTATAACCCAAAATAGGGTTTCACATACCTTCACCCTATATTAGGGTTAAGGTTTCATATAACATCACCCTAGATTAGGGTTTCACATGACATCACCCTTGATTAGGGTTTCACATGACATCACCCTTAATTAGGGTTTCACATGTAGCTTAACCCGAAATTAGAGTTTCATGAATCATCCCCTTAAATTAGGGTTTTTCATTATATTGCCCTGAATTGGGATTTCTCATATCGTCACCCTAGATTAGGGTTTCACCTAGCATTTCCCTAAATTAGGGTTAGGATTCATCATCCTTCTCAATTAGGGTTTCATGATCTCTTTATCAAGGATCATACCCTAATTACATATTTTATTCATGTGGAAAGTGTTGAGGTTTAACCACTACATGATTATTATACATGTATGAATTTCTCTCTCTCTCATCCTCTCTAGGATGTTGATTACTTCAAACTTGATTTGATTAGGTCAACCCTTCATTCAAGTGCATACATTTAGGGTTAGCATAGTGTATTGAGATATTACTTCTATAAGCATCAAAGGTTAACCACACAAAAGGTACTAATCACTTAAGTATCTTAAAGGTACAACCCTTGTAATTACCTTTTATAAACATCATTAACAATTATGGGGTTTAATAGTACTTACATGGGTTGAATCAGATAGACCTTCAAACGGTCTTGAGGTATTAGACCCTCAAATAGTCTTGAAGTATTAGACCCTCACACGGTCTTGATTCAATTGCACTTACAAATGGTCTGAAGACCTTTTAGACCTTAAACGGTCTTGGTCCCAAAACCTTCAATCGGTCTTAAGACCGTTTGAATTAAAAAATTTAATTAACTCCAAACAGTTTGAAACCGTTTAGACCTCCAAACGGTTAACTCCTTCAAACGGTCAAAGTACCCAAACGGTTTTGAAGTTTAATTTACCCATTTGATCTTGAGATCCATTACCCATTTGGTTTGGAACTCAATTACTCATTCGATCTTGAAGTCAATTACCCATTCAGTTTGGAACTCAATTACTCATTCAATCTTAAAGTCAATTACCCATTCGGTTTTGAACTCAATTACCCATTTGGTTTTGAGGTAAATTATCCATTCGGTCTTTGGGTTCAATTACCCATTCGTTCTTGAAACCGAATCAACTCAATCGGTTTTGAAACTGAATCAACTCAATCAGTTTTGAAACTGAATCAACTCAATTGATTTTGAAACTGAATCAACTCAATCAGTTTTGAAACCGAATTAGCACAATCGGTTTTGAAAATCATTTTCCCATTCCTTTGTTGAGGTGTGTACTTAAGATGACATCATCATCTTCAAGCTTCAAACTTTCAAAATCAATCGTGATTCTTATGGTGATTTCAACAACTAATAAAAAGGAAATCGAGAAAGAAGAAGGGTTCAATACATGATGAATAAATTACAAGCAATAATGACATTTAAGGGTTCAAGTTATATAACCCGACTTAAAATTTGAATCCAAGCTTCAAGCTTCACGTTATCAATGGTTAATGAAGCTTTCTCAACTTCCAAAGGCTCGTCCTCAAATCTTTGAGTGAAAAGAATGGCTAGACTGAAATTGGATGAAGAAAAGAAGAAATTAAGCACTGAATTTCGATTTCCATCATGAAATTAAGGTTGAAGATGACTATGGAGCTTACCTATAGGTTGGGACACGTCCTCCTGTTTCTCCTAAGCTCCTTTGTGCATGGCCAAAGCAAGGAAAGAAAAAGGGATCGAAAAAGCCTTTCATGTGGGTTGAAAATGGGATGTATATAAGGGAATTTCAATGAGAGAGAAAGCGATAAATAATTCCTTCAACTCCCAAAATTGGTGCCACATACTCCCCTCCATCCCTTGCATACGAATCCATCTCTCCCACCTTGTAATTCCTCTTCATTATCCATGAATTAAAAGAAGACAAATTAAGCACCTTAATCAATATAATAATAATATCCAAAATTGAGTGGATATTACTTTTTCTTTAACTAATGTGAGTGGACTCTCCACTCACTTTAGATATTTTGCTGCCTTTACAAGGCACAATGACTTCCACACTTATACAAATTAAACCATCACATTTTTGGTTGAAAGGCAATTCAATTAATATATTTATTTTTGCATTAAATTGAATTAGGGTTTCAATCTTGATTATTTTAATATCAAGATTCTCTCTCCTCCAAAGAGATTCAAATGAGACGCCCCTCTGATTTTCTTGTCTCTAATTGATACCAAGAAATATTAGGGACTCTCTAGAAGTGGTATTTGCATATTGAACCCTAGGTTTTGGGTAAATTGCACATTACACCAAAACTAGGTTTTAATGCACAAACATTGCTTAATAAGCTCTTTCTTGGTGCTCAGGCTGCCACAAGTCATACCTCTACATCATTCTCATTCTTATGATGCTTCAAAATTTAAGGAACATTTTACCATGTAACATTTGCAAGTTAACCCCTCAACTTGGGTAATTTGCACTTTAGTCCAAAATAGGCAAAACATTATTTTCAACATTATTCAAAAATGACTAAAATTGAAACATAAACTCCTCTTGAGCCTTGATTAATTTTCAAAAGATGAGAGCAAGCATATAATTATTTTTCTTAAACAAAACATTTAGGGTTAGAACATAACCCAGGTCAGGGATGTTACAATGATGATCTTGCAGGGAATAGTATGATGGTCTTAATGACCTTTGGGCATGGTTGAGCCCTGAATGAGGTGTAATCCTCTTATGTTGATAAGGGATGATACCTTGTGATATAGTGAAATTTATATCCTGTGATAGTATGATGACTAGTGTGGTCTCATGAATGGCAAGTGAATAGTACCATGTGATGATGAGATGAGAAATTATGTTTCGCACGTTTTATATCTTTTAAAAATTGTGATATTTATATGCTTGCTAGAAGTGAATTAGGGTTTGTATGTCCACCTGTTTGATGCAACCATAATTCAACCAATTGGCATAACTAATCAAGTGAAATTCTAATTATGTAGTGTCCTGTGCCATAGATCCATCTGAGTGTCAGAACTTGCCAGATAGTGAAAAGAGTATTCCTAAGGGAAACTCGGAGCGTATACTGTTGAGTATGTAGGGGTGACAAGTTGAGGATATATCCTTGTCATCCACAATGCAGGTTGTAGAGGATGGATATGGTCAAGCCTCATACATATGATGTGATTGAGAACAGTTGTGGTCGTGTCTCAGTGATTATATATGTGATAATATTGGAGGACAACTGCGATTGTACCTCGGATGGTAGGGTATCCGTACCCAACTCCTTTTACTAGTGTCATGACTTGTACCAAGGATGGATTAGGTTGTTAGCAGCTTGATCTTATGTGTCGTTGTGGCGGACCCATATTGACTGGGGTGGAGAAGATCTTAGGAGTCTGACTCTCCCTAGATCTTGTATGGCACTAATTTCGACTTAGCTGTCACGACACACGTCATCATTAAGATAACAAGTGTCATTAACAATTATAAAACATGCGGAAGCAATCGTTAGCAGCGAAATTACTGAAAATCACTAACAATTAAAACCATTTATCAAAGAGATCCATTCACAGGAAAACTCTTTCACTTATAACCAAAGTAAAACCTTACATCCTGGTTCATATATACATCTCATGTACTATAACTTCTCAAGGAATACAAACATCAACTACTCTGTCTTAACTGTACACAGGTAGTATAAAACCCTCGAGGCTTAAAGCCAAAATCTCAGATCGATCCATCAAAACATTACTCCTAGGACCCGAGAGTACAAAGACGACTCATAGGACTTTCTATATACAACTTGACAGCTCATATCCCCACCTGGGATTTACTGTTGTCCCTGCTACTGTTGCTGATGCTCTTCCTCTGTAATAGGTTCCTTGCCTTTTCGTCGGCGGTTACCTAAAAATTTAATCCCACGGGGGTGAGACAATTATAAAAATTGTCCCAGCGAGAGATATAACTCTCCGCCAGAAACATTGTTATCGCTGATAATAGAATAACAGTGAGCAGTAGAATTATATTTACTCAACAATAGGTAAATCATTGAATAAGATATGCAGAGCAGTATTCTCTATGCAATCATTTCAATTATAACTTGATTAAGCAGCAAGTCATTCATTTAATAAGGAATATGAAGAACATGTATATCATTTATCCAACTATGATATAATAGACCATGTATCATCAACCATTGATTCTCGCAATTCAACCCTAAGCAAATATGCTACACGGCTGATTACGTTTTACAATCATACTTATGCCCTGAGGAGATGAGGTATACCGCTCATACTCCAACCGACCACGGTTACGTAAAGCATCGGTACCACACATAGGTCAATGGAAGAGCCGGATTCCCATGACCTCATCTATCTCGGTCAGTACGAGACTACATGCAGGACATCTTGTGTCTCTGCTAGATAGCTTTCCAGGGTATACTGGTAACATCGCTATTAGAGTTATAGCTCGTAGCATATACTCTCTTCAGGATATGGCCCGTAGCCAATGCCCGGTATTATTTTGTGGAGTCATGGCCCGTAGCCATGCTCTTATTGGGGTATGGTCCGTAACCAATCTCGTTCATAGGACATAGCCAGTAGCAATGCCTATGGGGCATAAGGATATAATTGCCCAATTACCCCCACATATTAAAAAATATGCGTTCCGAGTAAACTCGTTTCACCATTCAGCTAATTCTGACGCTGATGGATCTGTGGTCAGGGCAAATACATTATATGGTATCACTTGATTAATTAAGTACATTATCATATTCTTTTAGCATCAGCCAAGTTTCCAAACATAACTTAATAAGACAAATGCTATAAAGAAAACATGTACTATTTCCATTAATCACTTCTCAGTCTTTATAAGACATGGGGATCTCAGTCCCTCATTTCAATACTGGGAATTTTCATTCCTTTGCAACTGAATGCCATAATCATATGGTTCTGGGTATTCAAACCCTTAGCTCATCATTGAGCATTATACCACTTTTTCAGGTAATTATCACCTTCAGGTCACCTGACCAAGGTAAATATGATGCTTATTACATAAACATCTTCTCATGGCACTTAAGGCCCATTACTTCTCTTATTACCTCATACTAGGCAATAAGGTATAGCATGGCACATAAGGCCCAATAAACAATGTCAATACATAAAATGTCATAGCTCATACCTGGCTATGTTCATCATCACATCATACATGCATGGTTAGTACAGATGATAATACATCAATTTCATATCAACACCATGCAAAACAACATATAACATCATTATTCAAGGGTAACACCACTATTCCCTTACCAGGGTTAGGGTTTCCCATTTCTCATTAATTCAGACCCTCTTGAGTTAACCAACTTTATCTTGTATTAAGGTATTTCCCCTCTTAATACATTCCATCACAGAATACTCACCCTTAGCATATAATGCATAGGCCACACATTAGAATTGTCCAGCTATCTCACATGATATGGACTTATCTTAGTTTAAGGCATAACTTTATTATAAAGTTGCCTATAAACAATTGCAATGATACACCCTCAACTAGGGTTTCACAAGGATACACCCTCAACCAGGGTTCACAATGATACACCCTCCACTAGGGTTTCACAAGGTTACACCCTCAACCAGGGTTCACAATGATACACCCTCCACTAGGGTTTCACAAGGATACACCCTCAACTAGGGTTTACTAACATCCTAATTAGTGATTTCACATGTAGACAACCTCTTATTAAGATTATACATTGAATCAGTCTCAATTAGGGTTTACATCATGTATTGGGTCCATGCATTTGTTATGCATTAATGACTAGTACCATTAAAGGTATCTCCCACCTAATCACATTAGGTTTTCAAAAAGGTTTGATCAATTAGACCTTCAATAACATGAGGTATCCAATTGAATTAACCAAATTGAACCACACTCAATTCTAATCAATGGAACTTCAACCAATTGGATCATCAACTCAATCATCATTTGAATCATGGCTCACCCCTAAATTGGGACTTCAATTATGGTCTGATATCAATGGGATTAGGGTTTATAAACACCAATTAGAGCTTTGAAGTTGATCATCAATCATGCTAATAATTGTGTTTCAATTGATTGCATTGGACCTTCAACCATTGAATTCATGGAACCAATCATCAATTGGACCTATGCTCATACTTCAATTGAGTTTAATAGGTCAACCTTCAACTAACTTGACCCTCAATTGACCCTCAATTGGTCATCAATTAGGGCTTGATTCAATTGAATTAGGGTTTGGAATCGAAGATCCAACAACACTCATCAATGCAAGATTGGTTACTTTGAAACTATTGAACCATTATCCAAATTGGGTATGACCTGACCCCGAACGGTCTTGAGGTCGTTTGGATGACCTCCAAATGGTCTTGAGACCGTTTGCCCATCATATCACTCAAATCCAAGCCATCCAATTAAGGTTTGGATCATTGGATTGATCACCAAATCAGCATTGCATTGTATAACAGCTTGGTACCTTTAGACCTTCAAACACCTAACCATACTCAACCCTAGACCTCCAAACGGTCTTGGGTGACCACCAAACGGTCTTGAGACCATTTGGATGAGCTCCAAACGGTCTTGAGACCGTTTGGCCCATCCAACCTTTGGATTCTAGTGAAAAATCATCATGGATTGGTCTATCGAGTTGATCAACAGATCAACACTACATTGCAATATGATTAGTACCTTTGGACCTTCAATTGGTCAACTATACTTGACCCCAGACCTCCAAACGTTCTTGGGGTGATCCCCAAACGGTCTTGAAACCGTTTGGGCTAATCAACCCAAAATCTCAACTTAACTCATTGGAATTTCAGCACTGTTTTCAATTAGGGTTTACCTAATTGAATAGCCTTCAACTCATGATTCCTTGGGAGTTAATCCCTCAAATTCGGTGAGTCATTAGACCACATTATTAGGAACAGTAATACCAAACGGTCAACGCTTGGTCAACGCACTCAAACGGTCTTGAAACCGTTTGCCCAAAAAGTTCAATTAAATCAGATTGAAAATCAGCACTTAATCCAATTAGGTTTCCCTAATTGATTAAACTTCAACTCACGAATACTTTGGAGTTAATCCCTCAAATTTGGAGGGTTATTAATAAACATAATTACGAACAGGAATCCTAAACGTTCAACGCTTGGTCAACCATCTAAAACGGTCTTGAAACCGTTTTCTCAACCAGGAAAAGTTAATCAGGTTGAAAATCAGCACATAATTCAATCCGATTGCCTAATTGATTGGCCTTCAACTCTCGATTCCTTTGGAGTTAATCCCTCAAATTTGGAGGGTTATCAGCCTACATAATTAGGAAAAAAATTACCAAACGGTAAACGCTTGGTCAACCATCTCAAATGGTCTTGAAACCATTTTCTCCCAAACGGTTTCAAACCGTTTACCCTTAAACGGTTTGCTGAAACCGCATAGTCAATCAAATTAAAACGATTTGGAGTAGCTATCAAAACGGTTTTGCTTGGTAATTTTCTTTGGATAAGAATCTAGGATGATGTAATCATCCCCTTCCTTCGAACAAACAAGAACAGCAACCGTTCTTGATGGAAATTGCAGCAAGAAACAAGAGTGCATCAAATTGAAGAAATCAATCAACAAAGCATAGAGAATTGATGCAATAGCAATGTTTAAGGGTTTGAGTTATAAAACCCGCCTCCAATTGAGCTCCAAAGCTCCAAGCTCACGCCATTAATGGTGGATGAAGCTCTTGCAACTCCCCCTAGGCTCGTCCTCAAGCTTTTGATTGCAAAAGTTGGCTAGGGTTGAAGAGGAGATCGAAATAAGAAGGAATCCATAATTTATTTTCGATTTCCACCATGAAATCAAGGAGAACGAAGGTCAAGAGCTTACCCACAGGTTGGGGTTCGTCCTCCTGGTCCTCCCTAGCTTCCTTGGTCGGTTTCCAATCTAAGAGAAGAAGTGGGGTCGAAATAGCCTTTCATTTGGCTAGGAAAAGGCCTTTTTATAAAAATTCAATGAAAGAGAAAATGCATTATTAAAATGCATTTAATTCCAAAATTGGTGCTGCCTCTTCCCCCTCAAATTCTCCTCAAAATCCTTAAGGACGAGGCTATCTTCATTTCCTATTATTCCTCTCCATTATCCATGATTTAAAGAAAATCAAATTAAGCACCTTAATGCTTATTATATTAATATCCATATGTGAGTGGGTTTTCTTTTCCTTATAATAATGGTGAGTGGAATTTCACCTACTTAGGATATGTTCGTTCCTTATCTTGGCAAAGGAACGTCCATCCTTATTCAAAATCAACCCAAAACATTTTGGTTAAAAGCCCTTCAATTATTTTTATTCATTTTTGCCCTAAATCGAATTAGGGTTTCAATTAGGCATAAATCTTGATTATTTTAATATCAAGATTCTCTCTCCTCCAACTTAATTCAAATGAAGCACCCCTCTCATTTTATTTGCTCTACATGATGCCAAGAAACATTAGGGACCTTGTTGAAGTGGTAATTTGCATATTGAACCCTAGATTTTGGGTAAATTGCACTTTACTCCAAAACTAGGTTTTAATGCACAACATTGTCCAACAAGCTCTATCTTGGTGTCCAGGCTTGTGGAAACCATACTACTACATCATATTCATCCTTATGATGTCTCAACATCAGAGGAACATCTTATCACATGCAATTTGCAAGTTAACCCCTCAACTTGGGTAATTTGCACTTTAGTCCAAAACAAGCAATCATTGCTTTAACATTGTTCAAACAGGACTAAAATTGAAACATAAGTTCCTCATGATCCCTAATTACTTTTCACAAGATAAGTACAAGCATATAATCAAATTTGTTAAGCAAAACTCCTGGGGTTAGAACATAACCCAGGTCAGGGATGTTACAAATTATCCACCCCTTATAAGGATTTCGTCCCCGAAATCATCAACAAAACATTAAGAGAAAAGAGTAGGATATTTCCTCCTCAACTTCCAGATCTATTAACACAAATACGAAGCAGGATAAAGACATATCAGAATTAAAGTAATTCCAACTGACCTGTCACAACTCGAGGGTTGACTACTGCTTCAGACTGGTTCATAGCATAGAGCCTAGCCGCTGCCTGCTGTTGGCCCTGTGCTCTATTATTGGACGCAGAAGATCCCACCTGGGATGCTTGTCCATGTCCTCGGGTACCACTAGAAAACTACTTTCTCTGAGAACCTTGCTGACTTTGTCTCGGGGGTTGATTCACCACAGCATTCCCCGTTGGGCAATCCCTTGCCAGATGACCTACTAGTCCACATCGATGACAAGTTCTATTCTCTAGGTGTGGTCTAGGGGTTCGAGTTACTGACATAGAAGCTGAACTGTGAGCTTCCTTTGGTGGTGTAGGAACAGAATACCTTGGTTTCTTGAAACTCCCAGCACTATGCCCTTGAAACTGTGGGTATTCCTTCTTACCCTTAGTTTGTCGCTTCTCAACTATAGATCTCTCTATGCGTCTTACAGACTCCACAAAAGTTGCAAACCTCTCCCGGTTCTCCAGAGCAGACACCGGAGTGGTTAATTCAGCGTTCAACCCCTTCTCGAATCGCCGAATTCTTTCCTCATCATTGGATGCCATGTGCGGACAAAATCGCAACAACTCCGTGAACCTAGCCTCATACTCACTAATGTTCATAGATCCTTGTTTAATTCTCTCAAACTGGGATATCTTCTCATCTAGAAATGTCTTAGGAAAGTATCTAGTGACAAATTCACGCCTGAATTCATCCCATCCAATCACAACTCCAGGTCTTTTGCCCTCCTCAATGGTCCACCAGTGTCCAGCACTCCCTTTCAGGAGATATACAGCATGCCTAACCCTCTCATCATCAGGTATCATGAGGATTCTGAAGGCTTTCTCTAATTCAGTCAACCATAGGTCAGCATCTGCTGGATCAGCTGTACCAGCATACTCTAATGCTCCTACCCTCTTCAGCCTTTCAAAGGTCTTGCCGGCACCATGTCTTTCATCATGGGGTGGTGCCCTGGGTGCAGGTACTGGCATTCTATCTGTCATGTGGGTCATAGCTGCCATAAACTGCCCGAACATAGTCTGAAAGGCTGGGTTCCCCATATCAGCTGGGTTGAATTGGGGTTGATCAGGTACAAGTTCCTCCCTGTCCTGGTCTCTTGCACCTCTTACTGGTGCAGCAACACTGCTCTCAGCAGCGTGTTCATCGTGTGATCCAAACATCTTTAGTTCTTCTTCTCCTATATGAGTAGAAGACACTATCAGATAAACTGGAAGACACTTAGAACATAACTACCTTAATCCTATGTCTCTGTAGACTCAGCGAACCTAGAGCTCTGATACCACTAAATTGTCACGACACACGTCATCATTAAGATAACAAGTGTCATTAACAATAATAAAATATGCGGAAGCAATCGTTAGCAGCGAAATTACTGAAAATCACTAAAAATTAAAACCATTTATCAAAGAGATCCATTCACAGGAAAACTCTTTCACTTAGAACCAAAGTAAAACCTTACATCCTGGTTCATATATACATCTCATGTACTATAACTTCTCGAGGAATACAAACATCAACTACTCTGTCTTACCTGTACACAGGTAGTATAAAACCCTCGAGGCTTAAAGCCAAAATCTCAGATCGACCCATCAAAACATTACTCCTAGGACCCGAGAGTACAGAGATGACTCATAGGACTTTCTATATACAACTTGACAGCTCATATCCCCACCTGGGATTTACTGCTGTCCCTGCTACTGCTGCCGATGCTCTTCCTCTGTAATAGGTTCCTTGCCTTTTCGTCGGCGGTTACCTAAAAATTTAATCCCACGGGGGTGAGACAATTATAAAAATTGTCCCAGCGAGAGATATAACTCTCCGCCAGAAACATTGTTATTGCTGATAATAGAATAACAGTGAGCAGTAGAATTATATTTACTCAACAATAGGTAAATCATTGAATAAGATATGCAGAGCAGTATTCTCTATGCAATCATTTCAATTATAACTTGATTAAGCAGCAAGTCATTCATTTAATAAGGAATATGAAGAACATGTATATCATTTATCCAACTATGATATAATAGACCATGTATCATCAACCATTGATTCTCGCAATTCAACCCTAAGCAAATATGCTACACGGCTGATTACGTTTTACAATCATACTTATGCCCTGAGGAGATGAGGTATACCGCTCATACTCCAACCGACCACGGTTACGTAAAGCATCGGTACCACACATAGGTCAATGGAAGAGCCGGATTCCCATGACCTCATCTGTCTCGGTCAGTACGAGACTACATGCATGACATCTTGTGTCTCTGCTAGATAGCTTTCCAGGGTATACTGGTAACATCGCTATTAGAGTTATAGCCCGTAGCATATACTCTCTTCAGGATATGGCCCGTAGCCAATGCCCGGTATTATTTTATGGAGTCATGGCCCGTAGCCATGTTCTTATTGGGGTATGGTCTGTAACCAATCCCGTTCATAGGACATAGCCCGTAGCAATGCCTATGGGGCATAAGGATATAATTGCCTAATTACCCCCACATATTCAAAAATATGCGTTCCGAGTAAACTCGTTTCACCATTCAGCTAATTCTGACGCTGATGGATCTGTGGTCAGGGCAACTACATTATATGGTATCACTTGATTAATTAAGTACATTATCATATTCTTTTAGCATCAGCCAAGTTTCCAAACATAACTTAATAAGACAAATGCTATAAAGAAAACATGTACTATTTCCATTAATCACTTCTCAGTCTTTATAAGACATGGGGATCTCAGTCCCTCATTTCAATACTGGGAATTTTCATTCCTTTGCAACTCAATTCCATAATCATATGGTTCTGGGTATTCAAACCCTTAGCTCATCATTGAGCATTATTACCACTTTTTCAGGTAATTATCACCTTCAGGTCACCTGACCAAGGTAAATATGATGCTTATTACATAAACATCTTCTCATGGCACTTAAGGCCCATTACTTCTCTTATTACCTCATACTAGGCAATAAGGTATAGCATGGCACATAAGGCCCAATAAACAATGTCAATACATAAAATGTCATAGCTCATACCTGGCTATGTTCATCATCACATCATACCTGCATGGTTAGTACAGATGATAATACATCAATTTCATATCAGCACCATGCAAAACAATATATAACATCATTATTCAAGGGTAACACCACTATTCCCTTACTAGGGTTAGGGTTTCCCATTTCTCATTAATTCAGACCCTCTTGAGTTAACCAACTTTATCTTGTATTAAGGTATTTCCCCTCTTAATACATTCCATCACAGAATACTCACCCTTAGCATATAATGCATAGGCCACACATTAGAATTGTCCAGCTATCTCACATGATATGGACTTATCTTAGTTTAAGGCATAACTTTATTATAAAGTTGGCTATAAACAATCACAATGATACACCCTCAACTAGGGTTTCACAAGGATACACCCTCAACCAGGGTTCACAATGATACACCCTCCACTAGGGTTTCATAAGGTTACACCCTCAACCAGGGTTCACAATGATACACCCTCCACTAGGGTTTCACAAGGATACACCCTCAACTAGGGTTTACTAACATCCTAATTAGTGATTTCACATGTAGACAACCTCTTATTAAGGTTATACATTGAATAAGCCTCAATTAGGGTTTACATCATGTATTGGGTCCATGAATTTGTTATGCATTAATGACTAGTACCATTAAAGGTATCTCCCACCTAATCACATTAGGTTTTCAAAAAGGTTTGATCAATTAGACCTTCAATAACATGAGGTATCCAATTGAATTAACCAAATTGAACCACACTCAATTCTAATCAATGGAACTTCAACCAATTGGATCATCAACTCAATCATCATTTGAATCATGGATCACCCCTCAATTGGGACTTCAATTATGGTCTGATATCAATGGGATTAGGGTTTATAAACACCAATTAGAGCTTTGAAGTTGATCATCAATCATGCTACTAATTGTGTTTCAATTGATTGCATTGGACCTTCAACCATTGAATTCATGGAACCAATCATCAATTGGACCTATGCTCATACTTCAATTGAGTTTAATAGGTCAACCTTCAACTAATTTGACCCTCAATTGGTCATCAATTAGGGCTTGATTCAATTGAATTAGGGTTTGGAATCGAAGATCCAACAACACTCATCAATGCAAGATTGGTTACTTTGAAACTATTGAACCATTATCCAAATTGGGTATGAAATGACCCCGAACGGTCTTGAGGTCGTTTGGATGACCTCCAAACGGTCTTGAGACCGTTTTCCCATCATATCACTCAAATCCAAGCCATCCAATTAAGGTTTGGATCATTGGATTGATCACCAAATCAGCATTGCATTGTATAACAGCTTGGTACCTTTAGACCTTCAAACACCTAACCATACTCAACCCTAGACCTCCAAACGGTCTTGGGTGACCACCAAACGGTCTTGAGACCGTTTGTATGAGCTCCAAACGGTATTGAGACCGTTTGACCCATCCAACCTTTGGATTCTAGTGAAAAATCATCATGGATTGGTCTATCGAGTTGATCAACAGATCAACACTACATTGCAATATGATTAGTACCTTTGGACCTTCAATTGGTCAACTATACTTTACCCCAGACCTCCAAACGGTCTTGGGGTGATCCCCAAACGGTCTTGAGACCGTTTGGGTGATCCCCAAACGGTCTTGAAACCATTTGGGCTAATCAACCCAAAATCTCAACTTAACTCATTGGAATTTCAGCACTGTTTTCAATTAGGGTTTGCCTAATTGAATAGCCTTCAACTCATGATTCCTTGGGAGTTAATCCCTCAAATTCGGTGAGTCATTATACCACATCATTAGGAACAGTAATCCCAAACGTTCAATGCTTGGTCAACGCACTCAAACGGTCTTGAAACCGTTTGCCCAAAAAGTTCAATTAAATCAGATTGAAAATCAGCACTTAATACAATTAGGTTTCCCTAATTGATTAGGCTTCAACGCACGATTCCTTTGGAGTTAATCCCTCAAATTTGGAGGGTTATTAATAAACATAATTATGAACAGGAATCCCAAACGGTCAACGCTTGGTCAACCATCTCAAATGGTCTTGAAACCGTTTTCTCAACCAGGTCAAGTTAATCAGGTTGAAAATCAGCACATAATTCAATCCGATTTCCTAATTGATTGGCCTTCAACTCTCGATTCCTTTGGAGTTAACCCCTCAAATTTGGAGGGTTATCAGACTACATAATTAGGAACAAAATTCCCAAACGGTCAACGCTTGGTCAACCATTTCAAACGGTCTTGAAACCGTTTTCTCCCAAACGGTTTCAAACCGTTTGCCCTTAAACGGTTTGCTGAAACCGCATAGCCAATCAAATTAAAACGATTTGGAGTATCTATCAAAACGTTTTTGCTTGGTAATTTTCTTTGGATAAGAATCTAGGATTATATCATCATCCCATTCCTTTGAACAACCAAGAACAGCAACCGTTCTTGATGGAAATTGCAGCAAGAAACAAGAGTGCATCAAATTGAAGAAATCAATCAACAAAGCATAGAGAATTGATGCAATAGCAATGTTTAAGGGTTTGAGTTATAAAATCCGCCTCCAATTGAGCTCCAAAGCTCCAAGCTCACGCCATTAATGGTGGATGAAGCTCTTGCAACTCCCCCTAGGCTCGTCCTCAAGCTTTTGATTGCAAAAGTTGGCTAGGGTTGAAGAGGAGATCGAAATAAGAAGGAATCCATAATTTATTTTCGATTTCCACCATGAAATCAAGGAGAACGAAGGTCAAGAGCTTACCCACAGGTTGGGGTTCGTCCTCCTGGTCCTCCCTAGCTTCCTTGGTCGGTTTCCAAGCTAAGAGAAGAAGTGGGGTCGAAATAGCCTTTCATTTGGCTAGGAAAAGGCCTTTTTATAAAAATTCAATGAAAGAGAAAATGCATTATTAAAATGCATTTAATTCCAAAATTGGTGCCGCCTCTTCCCCCTCAAATTCTCCTCAAAATCCTTAAGGACGAGGCTATCTTCATTGTCTCTTATTCCTCTCCATTATCCATGATTTAAAGAAAATCAAATTAAGCACCTTAATGCTTATTATATTAATATCCATATGTGAGTGGGTTTTCTTTTCCTTATAATAATGGTGAGTGGAATTTCACCTACTTAGGATATTTTCGTTCCTTATCTTGGAAAAGGAACGTCAATCCTTATTCAAAATCAACCCAAAACATTTTGGTTAAAAGCCCTTCAATTATTTTTATTCATTTTTGCCCTAAACCGAATTAGGGTTTCAATTAGGCATAAATCTTGATTATTTTAATATCAAGATTCTCTCTCCTCCAACTTAATTCAAATGAAGCACCCCTCTCATTTTATTTGCTCTATATGATGCCAAGAAACATTAGGGACCTTGTTGAAGTGGTAATTTGCATATTGAACCCTAGATTTTGGGTCAATTGCACTTTACTCCAAAACTAGGTTTTAATGCACAACATTGTCCAACAAGCTCTATCTTGGTGTCCAGGCTTGTGGAAACCATACTACTACATCATATTCATCCTTATGATGTCTCAACATCATAGGAACATCTTATCATATGCAATTTGCAAGTTAACCCCTCAACTTGGGTAATTTGCACTTTAGTCCAAAACAAGCAATCATTGCTTTAACATTGTTCAAACAGGACCAAAATTGAAACATAAGTTCCTCATGAGCCCTAATTACTTTTCACAGGATAAGTACAAGCATATAATCAACTTTTTTAAGCAAAACTCCTGGGGTTAGAACATAACCCAGGTCAGGGATGTTACATTAGCAGTGGTCAGTTGGATTTTGAGTGGTATCCTCAATTTCCTCAGGGCATAATAAAAGATGTAAGACAGTCATGTAGCATATCTTTTTGGGGTTATACACAAGGCTTCATATTGGATGAAAACCCTTATTTGCTTTCTTTTCACTGAGATCATGTATAGTACAATAAAAGATAATAAATATGCTTATGTTGTAGTTATGCTCATGTTGTAAACATACTTATGTTGTCAAATATACTGGCACTGATGGTTAAGATGTTGTTTCTAGATATGTTTAATATTGCTAGCCATACCTATGTAATTAGAAATGCTTAAACTACTAATCATGCCTATGTAGTTCATTGTGTTATGATGTTAGTTCTACTTATGATATAGAGTTGTTCCCTTTATTTGAGATGCCAATATTGATAAGTCCAAATCAGTGCCTTATGTAGTTCATTGTGTTATGATGTTAGTTCTACTTATGATATAGAGTTGTTCCCTTTATTTGAGATGCCAATATTGATAAGTCAAAAGCAGTGCCATGTTGTTCCCTTTATTTGAGATAGCCATGTTATGTTACTAGACATATTCATGATGTCAGGGATGCTTGTGCTACTAGATTGCTTGTACTATTAGCAAGGAATATGATGATAGTCAGATTAATGATAATGATTGTTATTAGTTGCAATTTGATGATATTTGAGTAGATATCTATCCAAAGAAATGGATTTATTTGTTATCTATAGATGCATTGATGATCATACTTGTTGCTAAGATGATTTTCTTAATCTGTTTAGTATACTTGAACTGTTCAATCTATTAAATTGATTATTAAATACTCCAACTGCTTAGTTATCTACTATTTAAAAAGTTGTAATCAATAAGCATTGTTGGAGGTTATATCTCTTGCTGAGACATGTGTCTCACCCTTGTGGTTCGCCACACTTTTTTTTAGGTAATCTGAAGTGATGAAAACAAACCTGTGGAAGCAAAGAGGAGCTATAGTAATGAATCTATGAGAAAATTGATTAAATATCTAGTGTGTCCTAGAGTCGTCCATGTACTCTCAGGTCCGGGTGAGAAAAAGTTTGTATATGGTGTTTCATCTCCGTTAATGTAAAATAAGCATGACGTTTGAAAGAAATTAAGGGAGATGATCCCTGTTTAATGAAGAAAATGTGGAGTATTTACCTGTTGATAAATGGTTGAAAAATATAATAAAATAAGAGAACATACCCAAGTGGGATAAATAGCCATCAAGGAAGGAATAATGAGATATGTTAATCATGATGATTCTTATGCTAATGGCAAGGAACCCGAAATGAAAAAGGTAAAATGATACATAAGAAGTTGTAACCTACATAATGAAAATAGAATTGGTTACCTTTTTTCTAGTGACCCTTGAAAAATACTACTATGGTATGGGAAGTGTATTTCCCTTTGTGTCTTTCCTTTCTAGGGCATAGCTTCAAGTGGATCATTACCACTTGGTACGTGTGGATTCGCTGCAAACATGAAGGTGGATAGCTTATTATAGCATAATGTTGCTTGGACTATGGTTCCAAGATCATAAAGTTTGTGATGATTTTGCTTTTGAGCCTTCCAATTATTAGAAAAACTCCTCTTATATTTCTTGATATTTGTTATGTTGGTAAAAGTGGATGAGATAATGATGTGAGTTCCTTATAGCACATGAGGTGGATACCAAGGTAATGAATCCTAGTATCCAAGATGTATAAATAGTATGAGAAATATGTGAAGGTCAGAGATGTTTATTAAATGAACATTCCAAGTATTCTTCTCCCATAGAGAGAGAGAGTTGATGATAATACTATCAATGTTGTTAGGAAGAAAAATAAAAGTGATTCTATAATGTTGTGTATGGTCTAGTGAAAGATGGGCAAGACTACTATCAAGGATATATGGTTTTTTTATACAATAGATATAATTTCAAGATGATAGCTAGAATTTAAAGTTGAAAGTTACTATTAGATTTGTACGGGTGGCACAACAAGTTTCTATGTTCCATATTTGCAAATGTCTTCTTATGTGGGGGTTTTTGTATTGACCCAAGATGAGATATGTATGAATGATGTGACATCACCATGACATGAAAGTAACCATGTGAATGTAATAGGATGAGGTGCATAGGAAGTACCCATCTTTGTTTACCTTAGATTTTGGGGGCGAAATCCCTGTTAGGGATTTATAATTGTAAGGCCCCTAAACTTGCTTAATGAGTTGAATAAGCTTAATTATCACAATTGAATTATTATAACCCTAATCTAACCTTGTGATATGCTTTGAAATCATAAGACAAGCTTAAGTTTTAAATTTGGTCCAATTTGGACATTGTTTGAGCAAGTTATGCAATTTTATGCAATTTGGACTTTTATACAATTTACCCAATTGAGAGGTTTTCTTTACAATTTATCACTTGAATTATGTTCCTTGGATATTCTATCATCATTCTTGAGATTTTTTATCCATGGGGCGCCTATTTAAACCTTGGTTTGAAGGTGTTTTCTCCAAGGGTATTTTAGGGTTTACCCCTTCATGGATGAGCTACCTCTAGTAGCTATCAACTAATGAGTTATTTGTTTTGCTTGGAAATTCAAGAAATGAGGGATTATCATGTCACTATGTATGGTGGGAGATATGATTGTGTGTTTTCTTGTATATTCTTAATGGTTTAAGGCCATGGACACTTGGAAAGATACTAGAACTTCAACTTTTTCTTTTTCTTTATCTTAAAGTTTCATATACTTATCCCTAAGTACCAAAACGAGTCATTTTCTATCTACCAATTCCCTCCTTCTACAAACCTTATCCTCCCTCTGTGCTACTACGAATTTCCTATCCAAGGAATAAGAAAGAGGGGATCTTCTTGGAAAAAGAATCTAGGGTTGCAATTGACTTCCTTTTAGGGTTTAAAAAGCTTCCTTCTAGTGATCTTGACCTAAAAGAGTAAGAATCCCCTTCTTTCCTTTGTTTATTTCTTTTTTATCCTTCCTCCTACCTTTCTCCATGTTTGAACCTTGCTTTTCCATGGTAAAATTGCTCTAAAACTCTAAAACCCCACCTTTCTTGCTCATTATGCTTAGGGTTTGCTCATTTGATGAAGAAAGGTGCTAGATGGATGAGTTCACAACTTATGCTTAGATTTTCTACCCTACTTGCTCGAGTTTTCTTCTGTTTGGGATTTCATCTTCTCATTAGAGGTAAGTTTTATAAATTGCTCCACGTTTATTGCTTACCATAAGGTTGCTAGCTCATGTTCTTTCTTGAAAATGATGATTCATGTACTAAAAAGCTATGCTTGACTTGGATTTCAATTTTTATAATGTTCCCTATTCTAATTTCAGTTCAAGATGAACATGTGATCCTGTGTATGTTATTCCTAAGGTATAATATGACTTGGATCAGGTTGGTTTGGCAACTTATGGTGCTAAAAACCTATCAACCAATGGTCAATTTTAGGGTTTAAAGTTGATTTCTTCTATAAACCCATGACCCGAGGATGGTACCATTGCAACAACCCTATGGTGTTGCCCTCATGACAACTGATGGTTGGGATCAAAGGTGTCAGATGATGGTGACAACCTATGGTCACCCTATGACACGCCGATCATAGAAACATAATTTACTTAAGCGGAAGCGATCATTAATGGCGGATTACTGAAAATTACTAAAAATTAAAACCTTTTCAAAGAGATCCAATCATAGGAAAACTCTTTCAACAAGAACCAATGTATTACATTTTCATCCCGGTTCATAAGTACATAACTTGTACAATCTCTTCTCAAGGGTTACAACATCCACTGCCTTGTTAAAAGCTAAACACAAACATCATAAGAACCTCGAGGCATCAAGCCAAAATCTCGAAACAATTCATTAAAAGCACTAACTATTAACTCCGAGGACTTGAGAGTACAACGATGACACATAGGACTTCTATCTACAAGACACGACAGACAGTACACTCAACCTGAGCTGTCACTGCTGCTGTTGATGTTCTTCCTCTGTAAGATATTCTCAGCCTCCTCCGTGCTTGCCCACCTAAAAATGTTGGATCCCACGGGGGTGAGACAATTGTAATTGCCCCAGTGAGAGATATAACTCTCTGCCAAAAACATTATTATTGTAGTTTAATGATATAAAGATATGCAGAGGATACGCCATTTAAAGCATTCTCATCTTAAAGCATTGTAACTATTTATAATAGAACAATAGATCAACTATTCTCTTAATAAGGAATAGGAAGAACAGGTATATCATTTATCCATCATATTATACCATCATGACAAACTTCTCTTGTGACACTCATTATCTTGATATGCCACCCATGAGACATTCTTAATTCAATCTGTTGGCCTTAGCCAATCTGTTAAACAAATATGGGATTATATCTACCATGTACTCATATATCATTAATACAGGCATTGGGTTATTACCAATCCTGGGTCATCATTACAAGCATTGAGTTATTATCATTCCTGTATCATCATTACAGGCATTGGGTTATTACCAATCCTGTGTCATCATTACATGCATTGGGTTATTACCAATCCTGTATCATCATTACATGCATTGAGCCTCTGCCAGGTATTGGACTCTTCCAAACCTGATTACACTGATAGGCATTGGACACTACCAATCCTGGTTTCACAGCCAGGCATTGGACTTTAACCAACCCTGATTATAGGCATTACACCTCTGCCAGGTATTGGACTCTTCCAAACCTGATTACACCGCCAGACATTGGACACTACCAATCCCGATTTCACAGCCAGACATTGGACTTTAACCAATCCTGATTTCACATCCAGGCATTGGACTTTAACCAATCCTGATTTTATAGCCAGGCAGTGGACTCTAACCAACCCTGATTACACAGCCAGACATTGGACTCTAACCAAACCTGATTACAGGCATTACACCTCTGCCAGGTATTGGACTCTTCCAAACCTGATTACACCGCCAGGCATTGGACACTACCAATCCTGATTTCACAGCCAGACATTGGACTTTAACCTATCCTGATTTTATAGCCAGGCATTGGACTCTAACCAACCCTGATTACACAACCAGACATTACACCTCTGCCAGGTATTGGACTCTTCCAAACCTAATTGCACCGCCAGGCATTGGACACTACCAATCCTAATTATACAGCCAGACATTGGACTCTAACCAATCCTGATTACATGCTTCATGCCTCTGCCAGGTATTAGACTTTAACCAATCCTGATTACATCCTATGTCTATTTACACAACACTGGGCACCTCATTCTTTTACTAGCATTAAACTTTGGCCATGACAATCATGCTCAACACATTCTTTATGTATTACAAGTATTCCTCTTTTCTCCACACATGTATGATCCATGTTCCATTATTATAATTGTATCCTTTTGTTATTATTAGTATGTTACTAAGTTTCCATTCCTTGGTTTATTATGAACATTATCATCCCTTACAAGAGACTTTTATAATCATCTTGATACCTCTCACTATGCCACAATTGTTCTCATGGCTCATAAGGTCCATAAAGCATCTTGTCACCTAGCACTAGGCAACATCTAATCATATGGCTCACAAGGCCATTACACATCTTGAGCATTCAAAATCATGTTTATTACTCTTAACATTTATCATTAAATGATTATCAGTACAAGGTATGAGTTCATTTCTCATCCTTATCATGGTATGATTACATCATACTCATTAGTTTAGCTTAACCCATTCTCAAGGTATATTAGCCTATACTTATCACAGTATATCAAACTCATTACATTTCATTGTAACAATTTACATAACACACTTCATGTGTTTCTTGTCCAAGTATATTGGATTTGAGGTGCATCAAGGTATATCGACCCTGGAATGCTAAAAGTGATATCTATCATATCTTGATGTATCACTTTCCTCATTACTTCCAACTTTCTTGAGTTACGAGCTTATCTTAGATTAAGGTATTTCCCATCTTAATACTTTCATCCACTAACCTATCACTCTTACCATGAAGTGCATAGGTCACACACAAGAATGGTCCAACTATCTTTAATGATATGGGGTTATTTCAGGTTAAGGCATTGCTTGCTATAAGGTTATCTATAATCAATCACTTTAGGTATTTCCCTTATCAATGTATTAGTTACCATTCCATTATTAGGATTAGGGTCTCTCATACCATCACCCTTTATTAGGGTTAGGATTGCATGTAGCATCACCCTTCATTAGGATTTCACATCACATTGCCCATAATTAGGGTTTACTATTCATCCCAACTAGGGTTTCTCATGGCATCACCCTCAATTAGGGTTTCTCATAGAATCACCCTCAATTAGGGTTTCTCATGGAATCAACCTCAATTAGGGTTTCTCATGGAATCAACCCCAATTAGGGTTTCTCATGGAATCACACTCAATTAGGGTTTCTCATGGAATCACCCTCAATTAGGGTTCCTCAATTCATATCAATTGGAGATCCTCATCCCATTACCCAAATCAGGATTATAATTTATCATAATATTGTCCAAGATTAAGATTTCATATAGCATTACATAGCATCACCTTGGATTTGAGTTCTACATCATATTAATACATCAGGGTTTTACATCACATTACCCTAGTTTAGGGTTTCATGCACTTTACCCTAAAATTAGGGTTTCAGTCTCCATTCCCATAATTGGGGTTTTACATTATGTTACCCTGAATTAGGGTTAGGGTTCGTTAACCTTCTAGATTAGGGTTTCATGATCTCTTTACTAAGGATCATAACCTAATCACCACATGATTAATACTCATGTATGAATTCCTTTTTATCATCCTTTCAACTTGATTAGGTTTACATCAACCCTTCAATCAAGTACATACATCTATGATTGACATAGTGTACTGAGTTATTGCTTACTTAAGCTTCAAGGATTAACTCATATAAGGATTATCAATCACTTAGTATCTTAAAGGTACAACCCTAGTGATTACCTTTGAGATAGATCAGTAACAACCATATGGTCATTTGATCTTTCATCAACTTGGGTTTCCAATTGATTTAATCATATAGAATCATCCAAACCATCTTGGTCATTGATGCTCCAAATTGTTTGACCAGTTGAATCTCAAATGGTCTTGATTACTTAGAACCTAAACGGTTTTGGTCACTTAAGTTCAAATGGTTTGAAACCGTTTAGCAAGGTCAGTGCTTGAAACCGTTTAGCCAAATCAAGTTGAAACTGATTGGACATATAAAATCGTTTGGACAAAACATTTTGAAACCGAATGAAGTTGGGTCTCCAAACGGTTTGAGACCATTTGGTCCCAAACATTCTTGAGACCGTTTGATCCCAAATGGTCTTGATAACGTTTGGACTCAAACGGTCTTAAGACCGTTTCGTCCAAACTCTCTCAAAACCGAATGGACCAAAAAGGTCTCCCATCACTTAGTCCATTCAGGGTTTCAATCATTGAACCATCTATCAATTGAACCACTGATTTATTATTCATTTGAACCATTGAATCACCCTTCAATTGGACCTTCAATTAGGGTTTTGAACCCAATTGAACTAAGGTTTATAGCCAAGAAACTATCAATTAGGGTTCTGAAATTGAGGAACCATCAATGATTAACATTGTGGAACCGATTCAATTGAAATCAATGAATCATCATCAAATTATGATATGACCTGACCTCAAACGGTCTTGAGGTCATTTGGATGACCTCCAAATGGTCTTGAGACCGTTTGCCCCATTCATCATTGAAATTTATGAAATTCAATTAGGGTTTAGATCATTGGATTGATCACCAATTGAACTATTGATTGCATTTCAATTTGCTATCTCTGATCCCTCAATTACTCAACCATACTCAACCCTAGACCTCCAAACGGTCTTGGTTGACCTCCAAACGGTCTTGAGACCATTTGGGTGACCTCCAAATGGTCTTGAGACCGTTTGGGTTAATCAACCCAAAATTTTAAATCAACCAATTGAAATTTCTGCACTTAACCCGATTAGGGTTTCTAATTGGAGGATTGTCCATATATTGAATTAATCAATTGGATCCATTAGATCATCATCCAACATGTACTAGGGTCCTGACCTCAAATGGTCAACCCATCTAAACGGTTTGGGATCCAAACCTCCAAACGGTTTGCAAACCGTTTGGCTGATTGGACCAAAAGTGTTGAAATCGTTTGCAACTAAAACTTGTTAAGATGTGTGCTTATGATGATGTCATCATCATCAAGCTTCAACCCCTCTAATTGTACTTCCATTCTCATGATAGTTTCATCAATTATTCAAAGGAATTGCTAGAAGAACAATTGAACATAATGGATTGAGAAATTGAATTCAATAACAATGAATAAGGGTTCAAGTTATAAAACCCACCTCCAAAGAAGCTTCAAAGCTCCAAACTCCACGTCTTTAATGGTTTAAGAATCTTTCTCAACTATCCCAAGCTCGTCCTCAAGCTTTTGAGTGAAAAGAAATGGCTAGGATTGAAGATTGCATGGAGAAAAGAAGAAATCCATCATTTATTTTCGATTTCCACCATGAAATCATGGTTGAAAGTGATCAAGAAGCTTACCTATAGGTTGGAACTCGTCCTCCTGTTGCTACTTATCCCCCTTGGTCGTTTTGCAAGCAAAGAGTGAAAGTGGATTCGAAATTCCCCTTTCAAGCCATGGATAAATGAGCTTATATGCATTTTATTAAAATTCATTTTAAGAGAGAGAAAGTAGAAGATAACTCCTTCATTTCCTTGCTAATTGCCCCGTTCTCTTCCTTGGATACGAGTCTATCTTCCTTGCCTCTTATTCCTCTCAATTATCCAAGAAATAAAGAAAAACAAAATAAGCACCTTAACCCTTATAACAATAATATCCTTAAGTTAGTGGATAATTCTTTTTCTTTTAATAATGTGAGTGAGTTATCCACTTCCTTTAGATATTTTCGTGCCTTTTCAAGTCACATGGTCGTCCATTCATTTGAAAAATCATCCCTAACCTTTTGGTTGAAGGCTCTTCAATTAATATATTTATTTTTGCATTAAATTGAAGTAAAGTTCCAATTATGCTTAAATCTTAATTATTTTAATATCAAGATTCTCTCTCCTCCAAAGTGATTCAAATGAGGCGCCCCTCTCATTTTATTTTCTCTACATGATTCCAAGAAACATTAGGGACTATTTTGAAGTGATAATTTTCATATTGAACCCTAGGTTTTGGGTAAATTGCACATTACACCAAAACTTGGTTTTAATGTACAAACATTGTTCAACAAGCTCTTTCTTGTTATTCAGGCTACGACAAGCCATACCACTGCATCATTTTCATCCTTATGATGCTTCAAAACATGTGGAACATCTTATCATGCAACATTTGCAAGTTAACCCCTCAACTTGGGTAATTTGCACTTTAGTCCAAAATAAGCAAAACAATGTTTCAACATTATTCAAAAAGGACTAAAATTGAAACATAAGTTCCTCTTAAACCTTAATTACTTTCATCAAGATAAAATAAAGGATCTAATTAACTTGCTTAAACAAAAACATCCAGGGTTAGGGCATAACCCAGGTCAGGGATGTTACACACCCCCTTAGGTTAGGTTTTGGATCAATTAGAAGTTTAATGATCAATCCTTAAGTACCCTACTGATGTTATCAATCAATGATGACATTAGCTTAATATTTGATGCTAATTAATGAATATAGTGTTGATCTAACAACCTATGGTGACTTAATGGTCACTAATTATGGTGGATTAGGTCTCTATAACCTATGGTGTGTTAAGCATTGTAGTTGTAGCATCAATTAAGGCTTAGACCAATGGTTTCTTAGGTCACTTGATGCAATGGTCGGACCTATACTGTAATTGATGGTTTTAACATATGAACTTTAACCAATGGTCAAGATCTAATTTTTATTCGTCCAATAAAGTGGAATGATGGCTAATGTAATATTTTGGTCCTAATAATGTTATTTATATGGTTTCCTTTATATGATCAACTTAAGGAGCTTACTTGTTGACAATGGATGACTTGTTTTAAATGGACAATCGATTGTGGGTTTGACCCTACTCTCAATGGAACTTTTTGTGTTGTTAATAAAGGGATGTATAGGGTTAAATGGTGACTCTTTTTAGAGCAAAAATCAATGACTTCATAGGTGGTTTATCCAAGAAGTTTACTTATGTAAACAACCAATGGTCTTACCTTTTAAACATCCAATGGTTCTGGGTGACATTGTTGTAAAATCCCAAGATTTGAGGCCTCGAATAAGTTGATCTTAAAAGGAATGATTGGACTACCCATATCACTAAGGTGCACCTCCTTTTCCGGGAGCCCATCACTAAGAACTCCATAGTTAAGCGTGCTCAACTTGGAGTAGTACTGGGATGGGTGACATGTCGGGAATTTGATCTTGGCATGCGCGTGAGTGAGGACAAAGCGTGCAGTTAAGGCTAGTGGTGGTCTATGGGGATAATCGTCATTCCTGAAACTCTACTAGAGCCTTGGGCAGTGGGCCCGAGTGTTACAAATGGTATCAGAGCCATAACCCCTCCAGTAGGTGGGCCCCACATGGGCATGTGGCATGCTAGTCTTGAGCCGTGCGGTCCATGCATGTAGGAAAGGGTTGTTCATGGTTGACGTAGCCACCCTTGCGCTGGTATTCCGTGATCGGGAGCTGGGTGTCCATGGGCCATTGTGGGTCTGCATTGAAATGGGGTCAAATTATGAGGCCATATAGTTGAGCCTTGATGAGGACGTCAAGAGTCTAAGTGGAGAGATTGTAACATCCCAGGATTTGAGGCCTCAGATAAGTTGATCTTAAAAGGAATGATTGGACTACCCATATCACCAAGGTGCACCTCCTTTTCCGGGAGCCCATCACTAAGAACTTCATAGTTAAGCGTGCTCATCTTGGAGTAGTACTGGGATGGGTGACCTATCGGGAAGTTGATCCTGGCATGCACGTGAGTGAGGACAAAGCGCACAGTTAAGGCTAGTGGTGGTCTGTGGGGACAGTCGTCATTCCTGAAACTCTACTAGAGCCTTGGGCAGTGGGCCCGGGTGCTACAATTGTGGTATGGTGATGTGGGTTGAATGACGATGGAACAAATGGAGGGTTACCCTTAATAAGGTAGTCTTATCTATTCTCTCATATGAGTAGAAGGGATGATAACCATATTAATGTTGATATGTAACCCTAATGAGGTATAGTTGGTTATACCTAGCTTTAGTATAACTAAAGGATGGTAATTGGGTATGAATAGTCCTTGAATGACTAATACAAACATGGAGTACTTTGTTACTGTTGTTGAAACCCTAGTATGCTATAACCCGATGGTTACACCTTGATTTATGTGTGGGTTCATATTTGAGAATAGTATGGAATGTGTTGGTGATGCTTCACCTTATGCATCCATGATACAATGGGGATGCTTCACCTTGAATGACGATGGAACAAATGGAGGGTTACCCTTAATAAGGTAGTCTTATCTATTCTCTCATATGAGTAGAAGGGATGATAACTATATTAATGTTGATATGTAACCCTAATGAGGTATAGTTGGTTATACATAGCTTTAGTATAACTAAAGGATGGTAATTGGGTATGAATAGTCCTTGAATGACTAATACAAACATGGAGTACTTTGTTACTGTTGTTGAAACCCTAGTATGCTATAACCCAACGGTTGCACCTTGATTTATGTGTGGGTTCATATTTGAGAATAGTATGGAATGTGATGGTGATGCTTCACCTTATGCATCCATGATAAGGGATGTCGTGAGTTAGGGTTTGGGTATAAGTGTTGATTAGTAACATTGATATAATTTATCATGTTGAACCTAACTCTAATGCAAATAGATAAAAATGAGTATTCATGTTTAACATTCTTATATGATGGAATGATGATGGAATAACCTCCTTAACATGAGCATAACCTTAATGTGTTAATTGGTGGTTATCATAGCCACATGGTTGATACTTTCTTATGATAAACATGTGCATTATGAATATGATGAGTGTTAATCATATCTAGATTCCTTACATGTTGATGTAATAAAGGAATGTTTTAATGTTTATATAACCCTGCTATGATTGTTTATGAATATCTCCTAGCTCATTAAAGCAATATTATGCTAATCTGGTGTATTATATGTAAGTGATGTTGTTGAGCCTTGTTATAAGGCATGGAAAGATAATGATGATCTTGCAGGGAATAGTATGATGGTATTAATGACCTTTGGGCATGGTTGAGCCCTGAATGAAGTGTAATCCTCTTATGTTGATACCCTGTGATATTATGAAAATGATTTATATCTTGTGGTAGTATGATGACTAGTGTGGTCTCATGAATGGCAAGTGAATAGTACCATGTGATGGTGAGATGAGAAATTATGTTTCACACATTTTTATATCTTTTAAAAACTGTGATATTTATATGCTTGCTAGAAGTGAATTAGGGTTTGTATGTCCACTTGTTTGATGCAACCTTAAATTCACCCAATTGGCATAACTAATCAAGTGAAACTCTAATTATGTAGTGCCCTTTGCCATAGATCCATCTAAGTGTCAGAACTTGCCAGATGGTGAAATGAGTATTCCTAAGCGAAACTCGGAGCGTATACTGTTGAGTATGTGGGGGTGGCAAGTTGAGGATATATCCTTGTCATCTACAATGTAGGTTGTGGAGGATGGCTATGGTCACGCCTCATACATATGATGTGATTAAGAATGGTTATGGTCGTTTCTCGGTGATTATATATGTGATAAGATTGGAGGACAATTACGGTTGTACCTTGGATGGTAGGTTATGCGTACTCACCTCCTTTCACTAGTGCCGTGACCTGTACCAAGGATGGACTAGACTGTTAGCAACTTGACCTTATGTGTCATTGTGGCAGACCCGTACTGATCGGGGGCGGAGAAGATCTTAGGAGTCTGACTCTTCCTAGATCTTGTATGGCACTGGTTTCGACTTCGTAGTGGTCAGTTGGATTTTGAGTGATATCCTCAATTTCCTCAGGGCATAATAAAAGATGTAAGACAGCCATGTAGCATATGTTTTTAGGGTTATACACAACGCTTCATATTGGATGAAAACCCTTGTTTTGCTTTCTTTTCACTGAGAACATGTATAGTACAATAAGAGATAATAGATATGCTTATGTTGTAGTTATGCTCATGTTGTAAACATACTTATGTTGTCAAATATATTGACACTGATGGTTAAGATGTTGCTGCTAGCTATGTTTAATATTGCTAGCCATGCCTATGTAATTATAAATGCTTAAATTGCTAATCATGCCTATGTAGTTCATTGTGTTATGATGTTAGTTCTACTTATGATATATATCTATTACCTTTATTTGAAATTCCAATATTGATTGCGATGTTATGTTACTAGACATATTCATGATGTCAGGGATTCTTATGCTACTATGATTGCTTGTACTATTATCAAGGAATATGATGATAGTCAGATTAATGATAATGATTGTTATTAGATGCAATTTGATGATATCTGAGTAGATATTTATCCAAAGAAATGGATTTATTTGTTATCTATATATGGATTGATGATCATACTTGTTGCTAATATGATTTGCTTAATCTGTTTAGTATACTTGAACTGTTCAATCTATTAAATTGATTATTAAATACTCCATCTGCTTAGTTATCTACTATTTAAAATGTTGTAATCAATAAGAATTGTTGGAGGTTATATCTCTTGCTGGGACATGGGTCTCACCCTTGTGATTCGCCACATTTTTTTAGGTATTCTGAAATGACAAAAACAAACCTGTGGCAGCAAAGAGGAGCTATAATAATGAATCTATGAGAAAGTTGATTAGATGTCTAGTGTGTCCTAGAGTAGTCCCTGTACTCTCAGGTTCAGGCAAGAAAAAGTTTGTATATGGTGCTTTAAACAAATCAGACATTTGTTAGCATATTAATGCTTGTTTTTGTGGCATTTACGAATATTGTTCTCATGTATATATGTGGTATCTAAGACAATAGAACAATTTGTATCAAATTCTTGGCATAGTATGGATATAAGAAAGATGTTGGGTTAATGTAAAATGTGGAAATATGGAACATAGAAACTTGTTGTGCCACTCATACAAATCTAATAGTAACTTTCAACTTTAAATTCTAGCTATCATCTTGTGATTATATCTACTGTATCAACAAACAATATATCCTTGATAGTGGTCTTGCCCAACTATCACTAGACCATACACAACATTATAGAGTCACTTTTGTTTTTCTTCCAAACAACATTTATAGGATCATCATCAACTCTCTCTCTCTCTCTCTCTCTATGAGAGAGGAATACTTGGAATGTTCATTTAATAAACATCTTCAACCTTCACATATTTCTCACACTGTTGATTCATCTTGGATACTAGGATTCATTACCTTGGTATCCACCTCATGTGCTATAAGGAACTCACATCATTATCTCATCCACTTTTACCAACATAACAAATATCAAGAAATATAAGAGGAGTCTTCCTAATTATTGGAAGGCTCAAAAGCAAAATCATCACAAACTTTATGATCTTGGAACCATAGTCCAAGTAACCTTATGCTATAATAAGCTATCCACCTTCATGTTTGTAGCGAATCCACACGTACCAAGTGGTAATGATCCACTTGAAAGCTATGCCCCAGAAAGGAAAGACACAAAAGGAAACACACTTCCCATACCATAGCAGTATTTTTTCAAGGGTCACTAGAAAAAAGGTAACCAATTCTATTTTCATTATGCAGGTTACAACTTCTTATGTATCATTTTACCCTTTTCATTTCGGGTTCCTTGCCAGTAGCATAGGAATCATCATGATTAACATATCTCATTATTCCTTCCTTGATGACTATTTATCACACTTGGGTATGTTCTCTTATTTTATTATATTTTTCAACCACTTATCAATAGGTAAATACTCCACATTTTCTTCATTAAACAAGGATCATCTCCCTTAATTTCTTTCAAATGCCATGCTTATTTTACATTAACCCTTTCTTACACACATAGGTTGGTCTGGGATTATTTTACATTAACCCTTAATTTCTTACAATAACCTCCTTGACATGATCATAACCTTGATGTGTTAATTGGTGGTTATCATAGCCACATGGTTGATACTTTCTTATGCTAAACATGTGCATAATGAATATGATGAGTGTTAATCATATCTAGATTCCTTGCATGTTGATGTAATAAAGGAATGTTCTTAATGTTAATATAACCCTGCTGTGATTGTTTATGAATCTCCTAGCTCATTAAAGCAATATTGTGCTAATCTGGTGTATTATATGTAAGTGATGTTGTTGAGCCTTGTTATAAGGCATGGAAAGATAATGATGATCTTGCAGGGAATAGTATGATGGTCTTAATGACCTTTGGGCATGGTTGAGCCCTGAATGAGGTGTAATCCTCTTATGTTGTTAAGGGTTGATACCTTGTGATATTGTGAAATTTATATCCTGTGATAGTATGATGACTAGTGTGGTCTCATGAATGGCAAGTGAATAGTACCATGTGATGATGAGCTGAGAAATTATGTTTCACACATTTTATATCTTTTAAAAATTGTGATATTTATATGCTTGCTAGAAATGAGTTAGGGTTTGTATGTCCACCTGTTTGATGCAACCTTAATTCACCCAATTGGCATAACTAATCAAGTAAAATTCTAATTATGTAGTGCCCTGTGCCATAGATCCATCTGAGTGTCAGAACTTGCTAGATGGTGAAATGAGTATTCCTAATGGAAACTCGGAGCATATACTATTGAGTATGTGGGGGTGGCAAGTTGAGGATATATCCTTGTCATTCACAATGCAGGTTGTGGAGGATGGCTATGGTCATGCCTCATACATATGATGTGATTGAGAACGGTTGTGGCCGTGTCTCGGTGATTATATATGTGATAAGATTGGAGGACAACTGCGGTTGTACCTCGGATGGTAGGGTATGTGTACCCAACTCCTTTCACTAGTGTCGTGACCTATACCAAGGACGGATTAGGCTGTTAGCAGCTTGACCTTATGTGTCGTTGTGGTAGACCCGTATTGATTGGGGCGAAGAAGATCTTAGGAGTTTGACTCTTACTAGATCATGTATGGAACTAATTTCAACTTAGCAGTGGTCAGTTGGATTTTGAGTGGCATCCTCAATTTCCTCAGGGCATAATAAAAGATGTAAGACAACCATGTAGCATATCTGTTTAGGGTTATACACAAGGCTTCATATTGGATGAAAACCCTTATTTGCTTTCTTTTCACTGAGATCATGTATAGTACAATAAAAGATAATAGATATGCTTATGTTGTAGTTATGCTCATGTTGTAAACATACTTATGTTGTCAAATATACGGACACTGATGGTTAAGATGTTGCTGCTAGCTATGTTTAATATTGTTAGCCATGCCTATGTAATTAGAAATGCTTAAACTGCTAATCATGCCTATGTAGTTCATTGTGTTATGATGTTAGTTCTACTTATGATATAGAGTTGTTCCCTTTATTTGAGATGCCAATATTGATAAGTCAAAATCAGTGCCTTATGTAGTTCATTGTGTTATGATTTTAGTTCTACTTATGATATAGAGTTGTTCCCTTTATTTGAGATGCCAATATTGATAAGTCGAAATCAGTGCCATGTTGTTCCCTTTATCTGAGATAGCCATGTTATGTTACTAGACATATTCATGATGGCAGGGATGCTTATGCTACTACGATTGCTTGTACTATTATCAAGGAATATGATGATAGTCAGATTAATGATAATGATTGTTATTAGATGCAATTTGATGATATTTGAGTAGATATCTATCCAAAGAAATGGATTTATTTGTTATCTATATATGGATTGATGATCATACTTATTTCTAAGATGATTTGCTTAATCTGTTTAGTATACTTGAACTGTTCAATCTGTTAAATTGATTATTAAATATTCCATCTGTTTAGTTATCTACTATTTAAAATGTTGTAATCAATAAGCGTTGTTGGTGGTTATATCTCTTGTTGGGACATGGGTCACACCCTTGTGGTTCGTCACATTTTTTTAGGTAATCTGAAGTGACGAAAACAAACCTGTGGCAGCAAAGAGGAGCTATAGTAATGAATCCATGAGAAAGTTGATTAGATGTCTAGTGTGTCCTAGAGTAGTCCCTGTACTCTCTGGTCCAGGTGAGAAAAAGTTTGTATATGGTGTTTCAAACAAATCAGACTTTTGTTAGCATATTAATGCTTGTTTGTGTGGCATATACGAATATTGTTCTCATGTATATATGTGGTGGATAAGACAATAAAACAATTTGTATCAAATTCTTGGCATAGTATGGATATAAGAAAGATGTTGGGCTCTTATGCAAATGTTTCTGAGCAGGTGCTGACATTGACATTGGTTTTAATTTATCCATATTTTTGGGTATGTGATTAATTTGTGATTTATTGTGTTTTATGTTTTGAGTAATCTCGTTTAGTGTAACGGGTTCTTACACTTTCTTCAAGAGATCAACACCATTACTTTTAGTTAGTACTCTACAAATCCTAATATTTTTTGTTGTATGATGTCACGTTGGAGATGGTAACATCTAAGTATGTGCTTGAAAACATGATGCAATCTGGGTTCCTTAGCTTGTAGATAGCTCCAAAGTTGTCACATGATAGTTCTATTGTGTCTTCAATGGTAGGAACCGCACAAAGTTCACTAATGAACCTCTTGATCTATATTGATTCCTTTTCTACATTTGATGCAACAATATACTCAACCTTTATTGTAGAATCAAGTGCTTTCTCTTGCTTGAAACTCTTCCAGATTACAACTCCACTATTTAGGCTAAACACAAATACTAATTGTGATCAATAATCGTCCTTTTCAGTTTGGAAGCTTATCATTGTAACATCTTACAACCGACCCTTCCATACCACCATAAATAGGAAATTATCCTTAGTTTTTTTCAAGTACTTAAGGATGTACTTTACTACTATCTAGTGACCATATCAGGATCCAAATGGTACCTCATATCATTGTATACATGATAGATCCAAATTATCGAGGCATATAGAATCTTAATCATGCATCATCTCTCTTCCAAAGAGCTAAGACACTAGTATATAGAGAGACTTGTTCCATGTAACATGGGTAATTTTCTTCTCTTGGAATCCTACATGCTAAACCTCTTTAGCACTTTGCCAATATATGTACTTTGGCTTAGGTCAAGAAGCCTTCTATATCTATCTCTATAGATCTTGATTCTTAGTATATAATATGCTTCTCCTAAGTCCTTACTGAGAAGGTATTTCCCAACTATGTCTTAACCAATTTTAGAGTAGGGATGTCATTTCTTATAAATAGTATATCATCTACATATAATATGATAAATACAATAATACTCCCACTAACCATCTTATAAACACATGGTTCATCTTCATTTTGAATAAAGCCTAACTGTTTGACTGTCACAAAAAAAATATTCTAGCTTCTAGATTCTTGTTTCAACCCATGGATTGACCTTTGTAGATTACAAACTTTATTGGATTCGTTTGGGAAGATAAAACCTTCATGAGGTGTCATGTACACATCCTCTAGAAGATTCCTAATAAGGAAAGAAATTTTACCATGAATTTCTCAAATCTCATAGTCATAATAAATTACAATGGAAATCACGATTATGATGGATTTAGCCATGGCAAGTGGTGAAAAAGTTTCACCTTAGTGAACAACTTGAACTTGTTGAAACCTTTTTCTACCATTGACCTTTGTATCTTTGTACATTACCATCCATGTCGGTCTTCTTCTTGAAGACCCATTTGCACCCTATGGGTTTTACCTCTTTAGGTGGATCCACTAAGGTCCATACTTTATTAGTATACATGGAGTCCATCTCAAATCTCATGGATTCAAGCCATCCATCATAATGTGGTCCCTCAATAGTCTCATTGTAGGTTGTTGCCTCATCATCCTCAATCACCAACACATTATATTGTTGAGTCATAAGAAACTCATATCTCTCTGGCTTAACACATGCCCTACTTGACCGTTGAGGTCATTGTGCTATAATAGGGACTTGAGATTCCATAAAAATATGTGGTTCCTCTTGTCCCTTGTCTACATCCATAGGTTCAATGTTATCTTGTTGGTCTCCAACTTATTTCAGTTCTATATTCCTCCCACTAGTTCCCCTAAAATAAATTCCTTTTTGAGATATATAGAAGTTTTGGCAACAAACACTTTGTTGCCAAATGGAATATAGAAGTAGTAACCCTTAGTTTCATTAAGGTATACATTTTTTTTACCCAATTTGGGTCCAACCTTTTCACATAACTATTTTTTTACATAAGCTTCACATTTCCAAAATTCCATGAAAGGCATATTGGTATGTTTCCCATGTCATATCTCATACAATGTCTTTTCAACATATTTGGAAGGTACTCAACTAAGTGTAAATGCAACCGTTTTAAGAGTATGTAGCCATAAGAAAATTAAAAGATTAGATGAACTCATAATTGATAGTACCATGGCCAACAAGGTGTGGGTACTTCTTTCTAACACACATTATGTTCAGGTGTTCTTGGTGAGGTCAATTGTGATAACATACCTATAACACTTGAGCCCACTACGCAAGGCTCTAGTCATGTTTTAGGAATGACGATTGGCCCCACATACCACCACTAGTCTTAACTATGTGTTTTTTCCTCACTTACACGCAAGCCATGATCAACTTCCCTACTGGTCACCCATCTTAGTACTAGTCTGGGTTAAGCATGCTTAACCATAGAGTTCTTCAGTGATGGGATCCCTAAAAAGGAGTTGCACCTTGGTGATATGGGTAGTCTAATTATTCCTTTTAAGATTATTTTATCTGAGGCCTCAAATCTTGGGACGTTACAATCTCCCCCCCCCCCACTTAGACTCTTGACGTCCTCGTCAAGGCTCAAGTATGGTCTCATAATAATTTCCCATTTTAGTGCACACTGACTAGATGCGACCCAGTAGGTTTTTAAATACACTTGGGATCTTTCAAAATTTATAAGGACCTAAACTAACACACCTACTTTTACTAACACAGTTACCCGCAAGTGCATGGTTGTGTCATAGTATAGGCAGGCGAAAAGTATAGGGTCGATCCACAGGGGGGAAAGGGGGCACTAGAGATAGGTTAGTTTTGGCTAGGTTCCTAATACAGAGTTTAGGGTTGAAGGGTTTGATGTTGGTTTGTTGATTACACTAATGGTGAACAAGCCAATAATTAAAGGAAACAAATAAGATCAAAACCTAAGTTACCCTACACAGTTAATTCTATTGAGCAAGAAAATACAAGGCAAGCAAGAAAAAAACAAGGTAAGCAAGAAGAGATCTACACTAAACTAAGCTAGCAAACTAGGCAAAACTGGCATGAGCAAAGCAAGAACAAGGTAAGAATATAACTAAGAAAGTAAGGAGATAACTGTGCTAACACTAGCTAAGATAGAAGGAAACTAGGGTTTTAATACAATAAAGGGTAGTGTGGGTTTTTTGGGGGATGCACTTATCAATTAGGTTGAGGGTGATTACATGTGAACATTATGCCTTTTTTTAATTACCAAACCAAACGATGAGCTTGAGGCTAATGAATTGCACTAAACTAGTAACTAAACATGGATAGGATAGGTTGTGTATAGGGGAACTAGTCCCTAACACCTCCTACCCACCCATACGAGGCTCAATTGGGTTAGGGTTTAGGTGGAATTCAATTAGAGTCCAATCAAGCCTAGGTTTATAAGTTAGAGGATCTTAGGTTTGATTAGGGGTTGAGGTTATTAATGGGAGTGGAAGTGAGGTTTTAGGCCTCCCATCACCCACATTCTGGCCTTGGGAAAGCTCCAAGCTAATCACACTAAATTCACCTAAACTAGATACTTAGATCTATCACATAGGGTTAGGAGAATTGACTAGCATGTAGGAGTATGGGTAGCTAGATAGGGATCCATGAATTGGGCCTAGGAGCAAATCCCAAATATCACACATATAACCAACTTCTCTAAGTTTCAAGGTGATTTCAAGAACAAACCACAAAGCAATTCATGAAGAATGAGATAGAAATAGAACACAATCATTAGCAAACAAAATCATAATGTTTACATATCATTTCCCCCCAACATGGTATCAAAGTAACATTTTTGGCCCGAAACAGTCCACCTAAGGGGCCTAGCTACTCATATAACATGAAAATACAAATAGAAAGGAAGAAGAATGAGTATAAGAGTGAAAAGACATGATGATGTTAGTGAATACTCCTCCTTCTCCACCTCTTAGAAGCAAAAACTCAAGAACAACCCTCCTCCAAGGTGAAATGGCTTGTATGGATGGTGGAAAATGGTCAAAACCCCTAAAATATGATTTTTTTGAGGTGGAAGATGATAAAAAGGAGGTGAAATGGAGTAGGAATGGATGGGAGGTGAAATGGGGGAGCTGAGAATGGTCTACTAGTGGCTAACCTCAAGGAACTGCCACCCAAGTATATATAGGTGGTGGGGAAGCACTAGGTTAAGTGGGGGTAAAGTGGGAAATGTAGTGGATAAGTTTGTATGTAGACGGTCATGTTGGGCAGCACGACCACGGTGGGTAGGGGTGAGAATGGTCTTGGTGGAGTGGAACGGGCGAGGTGAAAATTGATGAAAAATCACAATAATAGTTCGGGTTTTGAACTGATGGTGGCACATACGTGGAGGTCACCATGACCATGGTGAGGCATGGTTAGCACACGACCATGGTGGCTCTGGAGTTGTCTGCCCGTTCTCTGAGGAATGGCCATTTAGGTTGAGCAAAAACATGGTCATGTAATGTTGCACGACCATTCTGGGACATGTTGCATGGCCATTTTATGTTGCACGAACATGCTACTCTCTGGGTTCCTCAATGCTTTACTCTGTTGATTTTGAGTGAACCAGCACGACCATTCTGGTATACCACGGTAGTGCTACTCTCTTCAGCAACACTTTGAGCTTGTTCCTTGTTCATCCTTGGACATCTTTGCTTCAATTGATCTTTATCCACTAGGGTTAGGTTGAGGGAGACTTGGACTTCACTTTGGTCTATGTAAGGGTAGAGAAACCCTAGTATCATTCCTTCCCTCTCTCTTTCATCCAAGGGTGCTCCAAATACCTAAAACCATGCAAATAATGTCCTTAAGTGCAATTTACATGGAATCACATATTAGGGGAAATAATATGTAATCTAAGATGTACATATGTGATTGAAGTGCAACATGACACAAGATAAAGCCCTAAAATAGGACTGCATCAAAGACCTAAAATGGCCCATGGACACCCAACTCCTGATCATGGAATACCAACACAAGGGTGGCTACATCACAATGGACAACCCTTTCCAACTTGCCTTGTGACGACCGCTATCAAACTAATAATCAATTCGTCATAGTAATTACGCAGAATAACCATTAGCAACAGATTAACAAAAATCACTAAAAATTAAAATCATTTTGCAAAGAGATCCATTACCAGGAAACTCTTAAAGAAAGAACCAAGGCAATATATACATCATGGTTCACATTGTACATACATTGTACCATCTTATCTCGAGGATATCATATACCAGTTGCTTTGCCCAAACATATACATAAGCAACATAAAGCCTCGAGGCATACAATTCAAAATCTTAGATCATTTATAAAACCATTACATACTAACTCCCAAGGACCTGAGAGTACACAAACGACACATGGGACTTCTATCTACAAGACACGGTAGACAACACACTCAACCTGAGCTATTGTTGCTGTTCCTGTTGTTGTTCTCCTCCCTCTACAGTACGGTCTCTACCTCCTCATCTGCATCCACCTAAAAATGTTGGGACCAACGAGGTGAGACAAAAGTCCCAGCGAGAGATATAACTCTCTGCCAATAATATTATTATCACAAATAAATAGTATAAAACTGAGTAGAGGATCTTTTCTATTAATAATCAAGATTAATCACTGTTTAAAAGCTAAACAGAGCAATATCATCTTTTAAAGCATTGCATCTATCTAAGATAAATCAATAAACCATCTATTCACTTTATAAGGAATACAAAGAACACATATAACATCTATCTATTCAAGATGTATAAAAGTAATGTAACATCAACCAATGTTTTCGTATTCAATCCTTAAGCATATACGCTACACGGGTGATTAAATATTTACAATCACATTTATGCCCAGAGGAGATGAGGTATATCGCTCATGCTCCAACCGACCACCGCTTAGTCGAAATCGATACCATACAAGGTCAATGGAAGAGCCAGTTGCCAAGACCTCACCCGTCTCGGTCAGTACGAGACCACTGATAGTGACATCATGTCAAAATACAACTAGCTTGCCGGAGTATAGCGGCATCTTCTCTATAGAGCTATAACCACAACATGCACTCTCTTCGGGGAAATCACACAGCAACCCCGATACATTTTCATCAGGGCAATCACACAACAACCCTGGTATTCCTCGGGGAGATCGAATAGAAATCCCTATCAAGACGTAAGGATATGTTCATTCGTCACCCCCACATATCAAAAAATATGCACTCTGAGTTAAACTCATTTCACCATTCAGCAAATCCTAGCACTGAATGGATCTATGGCCAAGGCAACTACATATAAGGTTCCACTTGATTAATTAGGTGCATTACAATATCTTTTAGCATCAACCAAGTTACAAGCATGAATTATAACATATGCTACAAAGAAAGGTGTAATACATTTATCAAGTACTTTCATAATCTTTGGAACACATTGAATGCATAACACTTGGGATCTCAGTCCCTTATCACATTACTGGGGATTCTCATCCCTTAACATTATCATCATCATGATTTGCTAGATCTGGGTATTCAAATCCTTAGTTCGTCACTAAACATCATCACCTCTTATCAGGTAACTATTACCTCTAGGTCCTCAGACCAGGTATACATTATACTTATTGCATAAGTATTTTACATGGCTCACAAGGGCCATTTAATATGTATCATATGAAACATAATATCTCATACCTAGATATGCTCATCATCTCGTGATACATGCATGGTTAGTATTTCATGATAAAAACAATATCAAGTATAAAACATCACCATGCAATATAAGAGAAATACAACCTTCCCATTGTTAGGGTTAGGGTTTCCATTTCAAGCCGATTAGGGTTTCAAGTCGATTAGGGTTTCACATGGCTCATAAGGCCCATTTAATATGTATCATATGAAACATCATAGCTCATACCTAGATATGTTCATCATCTCATGATACCTGTATGGTTAGTATTACATGATAAAAACAATATCAAGTACATAACATCACCATGCAATATAAGAGAAATACAACCTTCCCATTATTAGGGTTAAGGTTTACCTTTCAAGCCGATTAGGGTTTCAAGTCGATTAGGGTTTCAAGTCGATTAGGGTTTCAAGTTCATATTATCAACAATCAAAACCCTAATTCATAACTCCACACATATTAGGAGCATCAATGTATGTTCATTAAATGATTATCACACAAAGTATGCATTTCTCTCTCATCCTCACTAGGATATTGATTACATCATACTTTATTAAGTTGGTTCAACCCTTTTCTCAAGGTACATCGACCTACATTTATCAAAATGCATTAAACTCCTTACATCTTAATGTATCATTTGACATAACACACTTCATGTGTTACTCAATCAAGTATATCAGATTGGAGGTGCTTACCTCCATATCGGGCAAGAGGTGTATGCTTGCTTACCATATCAGGCAAGAGGTGTATGCTTGCTTACCATACCGGGCTAGAGGTGTATGCTTGCTTAACATATTGGGAAAGAGGTGTATGCCTTCTTACCATATCGGGCAAGAGGTATGTGTGGGCTTCACACCATATTGTCCAAGAGGTGTGTGTGCTTCACACCATATTGTCCTAGAGATGTATGTGTGTGTGTCACACCATATCGTCCAAGAGGTGTGTGTGTGCTTCACACCATATCATCCAAGAGGTGTATGTGTGTGTGTTTCACACCATATCATCCAAGAGGTGTGTGTGTGTGTGCTTCACACCATATCGTCCAATAGGTGTATGTGTGTGTGTGTCACACCATATCGAGTTACTCAAGTTTAAGGTTTTGCATATCGGGTTAGACCCTTATGCTCATACATCTTCAAAATTTTAAAGTATCAACCTACCATGTGTTGAGTGACATGATAGACAACTAGTTAGTCATTTTTCAACCAACCCAAAAGAATAAAATGATAGGGGTGTGGGGTACTAAGGTATATCATGTTTCATATCACCATATTGGGTTTCATCATCATATCGGGTTGGAGGTGCTTCAACCCAATATCAGTTTGTTCCATGATGATGTCATCATCATAAAGCTCTAGACTTTCGTTCCTTACTGTCCTAGTTCATGGACAAAAATCCTATGCAACTATTAGAACTCATGGATTCAACAATTATTCAAGAAAACACGAAATTGAAAGTAGATCATCAAGTATAGAAAGATTGAAGGTGAATAATAACATGATTAGCTTCAAGTTATATAACCCGCCTCAATAACAACTTCAAAGATCCAAGCTACAAAGATTCACGTTCCCAAGTTAAAAAGATGAACTTAACAAAGATCCAAGACTTGGTCACAACTCCTCTATATGCAAAGAATCCATAGATAAGAACTTGGTGAAGAAGAAAAGAAAGGAAGAATCACAACCTGAGATTCATGCTTCAACCAAGGTTGAAGATGACCATGGTTTCACCTTAAGCTTAAGGTTTGAGCTCCTCCTTTATCCTCAACTACTATGCATGATATCTAAGAGAAATAGGGTTGTAGGATTCGAAAAATTTCACTAGTAGGTGAAAGGAGTGGTATATATAATTGAGGCTCATGAGAGAGAGTGTATAAGAGGTGTCATCACCTTATACTACTAGGTGACACATGTCCATGGATGGGTTGGAATGTGTCCATGCATGCACACATATTTATCTTAACATGAAAAAATCTTGAGGATAAGCTAGGGCTAAGATTCCTACCATTAGCTATCTTGTTGAGCAAGATATTTCAACTCAACATTACTTTATTCACAATCCGATACAACTTTTCTAAGGAAAGTTGTAAAACCGATATCCATCACCTTCTTGAGGTTCTTAACTCATCATGTCCTTTTCAAAGAGTTGACAAAACGATATGGGGCCTCCTCTATGGCTCCTTGGCCGATAGGCACTCCCATATAAGCTCTACAACTCAATACAACTCAATTAGGGTTTCAACTATACAACTCTTTTTGGTCTTTCATCACCAAGAATACCATCAATCAAATATGATTCATACATGGTGCCTCTTTATTTCTATCTAATATAGATGATTCTAAGAGAGAGTAGGGACACTCTAGAGGTGGTAATTTGCATATCAACCCTACATTTTTGGTAAATTGCAAATTGCACCAAAACTGGTACACAAGGCACAAGCATTATTCAAACAAGATCCAACTTGAAACTTAGGCTTTCCACAAGCCACCCCTTAGCATCATTCTATCTCTTATGATGATAAATCACTTTAAGCATGTTCAAAATGTGACATATTGCAATATAACCCATCATTTTGGGTAAATTACAATTTATACCCAAACTATCATATAATGCACAAATAGTTTGCAAATAAGCTCAAACTTGAAAATTAAACTCTCCTTGAACAAGTGTATAAATAACTTACATAAGAAAAACTTATAGGTTTGTGCCATAACCCAGGTCAGGGATGTTACAATTATCAACCCCGAATAGGAATTTCATCCCCAAAATCTCAAGAGAAAAGAGAAGGGTACTTCCCCCTCATTTCTTCCTCCAGCTCCCATGTGGCTTCTTCAATGCAACGACGATGCCAGAGAACTTTTACAAGAACTATGTCTTTCTTTTTCAACTTCTTGATTCTTCTATCAAGAATCATCATTGGACCTTCCACATTGGATATATCTTCATTCAATTCTACCTCTACAGGTTGCAAAACCAACTCTGTATCAGGATGACACTTTCTCAGCATAGTTATATGAAACATCGGATGTAGTCTATGTATCTCAGGTGGCAACTCCAACCTATAGGTTACCTTTCCAATCTATGTTGTCATTGGGAAAGGTCCCATAATCTAGGAGATAACTTACCCTTCTTCCCAAATCAGAGAACACATTTCCAAGGAGAGACCTTGAGATATACTCTGTCTCCAACTTGGAATTATAAAGGTCTACAACGTTTATTGACATATGACTTCTGTCTATCTTGTGCAACCTTCAACTGTTGTTGTATTAATTTAATCTTTTCAGTTGTTTGTTGCACTAATTTAGGACCCAGAAGTTGGTATTCTCCTATCTCATACCAGCATAGTGGAGATCTATAATGTCTACCATATAATGCTTCATAGGGTGCCATATCAATACTAGTCTGATAACTATTATTGTAGGAAAACTCTACTAAGCTCAAGTATAAGTCCCAACTTCCTATAAACTAAAGAACACATGCCCTAAGAAAGTCCTCCAAAGTCTATATAGTCCTTTCAGATTGTCCATATGTCTGAGGGTGAAAAGATGTGCTAAACTTTAACTGTGTACCCAAGGATTTATGTAGTCGTTTCTAAAAATGACTTGTAAACTGGGGACCACTATAAGATAAAATTGTGGCTGGAACTCTGCACAACCACACTATCTCATTTATGTAGATCTATGCAAGTTTTTAAGTAGTATAGGTTGTTCTAACAAGAAGAAAATGTGCTAACTTAGTCAACCAATCAACTATCACCCAAATGGAATCATGACTTCTGGCTGTTCTGGGTAGACCAACCACAAAGTCCATTGTCACGTGATCCCATTTACATTACAATATAGGTAAAGGTTGTAATGTTCCTGCAGGTTGCTGGTGTTTTGCTTTAACTTGCTGACTCACTGGACACAGCATAACAAACTCAGCTACATCCTTCTTCAAACCAGACCACCAATACATATCTTTTAAGTTATGATACATTTTAGTACTCCCTGGATGCATTGCATACATGGATGAATGAGCTTCCTCCATAACTATCTTTCTTAAGTCATTGGCATCATGTACTACCATCCTACCATGGTGACACACTATCTCATCCTCTGACTCATGGAAACCATCCCATTTCTTACTGCCATACTCTGACCTGATCTGCTGAATCACAATATCAACATGTTATGCCTCTTTAATATGTTATCTCAGAGTAGGTTTCACATGCATCTTGGCCAGTAATCTGACTAACAAATATATTTTTAACTATATATTTATTTGTCTCAAAGAGACAAAAGGAACCTCCATCCTGGTCAACCTAGTTAGGGGTAATGCTACAGAACTAAAGTCTTTAATAAACCTTCTGTAGTAACTTGCCAGACCTTAGGAAATTGTGAATCTCAGTTGGTATCTTGGGCTGTTCCCACTCTACAACATACTCCAATTTCTTAGGTACAACATGAATACTTGAAGTAGATATAACGTGTCCTAGGAAAGTCACTTCTAACAACTAGAACTCATAGTTGCTATACTTAGCATATAGCTGGTGTTGTCTCAAAAAAGTCAAGGCTTGACAAAGGTGTTGTTCATGTTGTTGACCATCTCTACTGTATATCAGGATGTCGTCTATGAAGACCACTATGAACTAATCAAGGAATGGCTGGGAAGATTCTATTCATCAGCTCCATGAATGCAACTGGCGCATTAGTTAGTCCAAACGACATAACTACAAACTCATAATGACCATACGTTGTCCTAAAGGCTGACTTAGGTATGTCACTATCCTTGAAATGTTACTGATGATATCATGACCTTAGATCCATCTTAGAGAACACTATTGCACCACACAACTGGTCAAACACATCATCTATCCTTGGCAGAGGACATTTGTTCTTTATAGTCACCTTGTTAAGCTGTCTATAGTCTATGCATAATCTCATAGACCCATCCTTCTTTTTAACAAAAAGCACTAGAACATCCCATGGCGAAGTACTCAGTCGAATGAAACCTTTCTCAAGAAACTCCTGTAACTGTTTCTTGAGTTCTACCATCTCAGCAGGGGCCATGCTATAAGGTGTTTGGGCTATGGGTTGTGTACTCAAAATTATATTAATCTCAAAATCAATCTCTCGAGGTGGAGGAATATCTAGAAATTCTTCAGGAAACAAATCCTTGAATTCCCTGACAATAGGAACTTCAGAAAGACTGGGACTCTTTACTTTGGTGTCTACCACATGTACCAAGAATGCTTCACATCCTTGTCACATCAATCTCTCAACTACCATTGCTGACACTAGACATGTTGGAAGAATCTTTCTGTCCCCCTGAAAGACCCATGTCTCATCACTATCTACGAACATAGCTTACTTGAAACGACAATCCAAGACAACCTTATACTTTTCTAGGGTATCCATCCCAAGAATTCCATCAAACCCATGCATCTCAAGTGGTATAAGATCCACTTGAATGATGCGTTCAGAAAAAGAAAGAACATAGGGAGAACATACCTCCTGCAATACTACAGATCTGACTAACAGAGTTTTTAATAACATATTATCTGCTCTACAACTGACAGTCATATCGTAGTCATGAATCACTTCTTGAGTGATAAATGAATGTGTAGCACCCAAATCAATTAAAACAGATACGAAGTAAGATGAAGACATATCAGAATGAAATAATTCCATATGACCTGTTATGACTCGTTGATTGACTACTGCCTCTGACTGATTCATAGCATAGAATCTTGTCGTTGCCTATTGTCGACTCCATGCTATGTTGTTTAGTGCAGATGAACCTACTTGGGATGCCTGTCCACGCCCTCATGTGCCACTACTAAACTGTTGCCTCTGAGAGCCTTGTTGACTCTGCCTAGGTGGTTGGGTTACCTCCATGTCTCTAACTGAACATTCTCTCATCATATGTCATGTTTGCCCACACTTGAAGCAGTTTATGTCATGCTGTGGTCTAGGTGGTCCTGTTACTGACATTGATGCTGTACTATGGGCTCCACTTGGCAGAAAATTACGACCTCTACCCTTTCTTGGTGTCCATTGTGTCTGTGCATTGAACCTCTGTGGTGCTAATGGTGCAGGAAACCTTGGTTTCTTGAAACTTTCAGACCTTTGCCCCTGAACTAGGCATGTCCTTTCCTACTATTCACCTCACGTTTCTCAATCACAAAACTTTCTATCCTCTTAACTGATTCCACAAAGATGGCAAACCTCTCTCTATTCTCTAGAGTGGCTACAGGTGTGGTTAATTGAGTGTTCAGACCCTTCTCAAAATGCAGAATCCTCTCCTCATCCGTAGTAGCCATGTGTGGACAAAACCACAAAAGCTCCATAAACTTAGCTTCATTCTCACAAATCATCATCGGTCCTTGTTTAATCCGCTCAAACTACGAGATTTTCTCATCCAGATAAGTCTTGGGAAAGTATCTACTGACAAACTCACGTTAAAACTCCTGCCATTCGACCTCAACACTAGGTCTTTTCTCTTCTTCAATGGCCCACCAATGGCCAGCGTAACCTTTTAAAAGGTACATAACATGCCTAACTTTATCAGTTTCTGGGATACTAAGGATTCTAAAGGCTTTTTCCAGCTTAGTGAGCCATAAATCTGTGTTTGCTGGGTCAGCTGTACCCGACATATTTAGTGGCTCCTACCCGACATAACTGCTCAAAGGTCTTACTAGATCCATGTCCCTCATTGGGAACTGGTGCCCTAGGTGCTGGTGCTGACATCCGATCTGTCATATGCGTTATTGTGGTCATGAACTGCCCAAAAAGAGCATGAAAGGCTAAGTTTTCTAGCATGGCTTGATTAAGATGGGGATTCTCAGGCACTGATTCCTCTCTAGCTTGATCCCTTGCACCTCCTCCTGGTGCAACAACACTGCTCTCAACAGCATGTTCTTCATGTGCTCCAGCCATCCTTCAACTTTACTTCTTCTCCTATATGAGCAAAAGTCACTATAAGATAAATTGGAGGACACTAGAATAGACTCAACAACCTTAATCCTATGTCTCTGTAGACTCAACGAACCCTAGGCTATGATACCAAAACTTGTGATGACCGCTATCAAACCGACAATCAAATCATCATAGTAATTACGCGGAATAACCATTAGCAGTAGATTAAAAAAATCACTAAAAATTAAAACCATTTTGCAAAGAGATCCATTTACAAGAAACTCTTAAAGAAAGAACCAAGGCAATATATTCATCATGGTTCATATTGTACATACATTGTACCATCTTATCTCGAGGATATCATATATCAGTTGCTTTACCCAAACATATACATAAGCAACATAAAATCTCGATGCATACAAGCCAAAATCTCAGATCGTTTATAAAACCATTATGTACTAACTCCCAAGGACCTGAGAGTATAGAGACAACACATATGACTTCTATCTACAAGACACGACAGACAACACACTCAACCTGAGCTGATACTGTTGTCCCTATTGCTATTCTCCTCCCTCTACAATACGGTCTCTACCTCCTCGTCTACGTCCACCTAAAAATGTTGGGACTAACGAGGTGAGACAAAAGTTCCAATGAGAGATATAACTCTCCGTGAACATTATTATTATCACAAATAAATAGTATAAGACTAAGTAGAGGATCTTTTATATTAATAATCAAGATTAATCACTGTTTAAAAGCAGAACAGAGCAATATCATCTTTTAAAGCATTGCATCTATCTAAGATAAATCAATAAATCATCTATTCACTTTATAAGGAATACAAAGAACACATATAACATCTATCTATTCAAGATGTATAAAAGTAATGTAACATCAACCAATGTTTTCATATTCAATCCTTAAGCAGATACGCTACACGGTTGATTACATATTTACAATCACATTTATGCCAAAAGGAGATGAGGTATACCGCTCATGCTCCAACCGACCACTGCTTAGTCAAAATCGGTACCATACAAGGTCAATGGAAGAGCTGGCTACCAAGAACTCACTCGTCTCGGTTAGCACGAGACCACTGGAAGTGACATCATGTCAAACTACAACTAGCTTGCTGGAGTATAGCGACATATTCACTATAGAGCTACAGCCGCAACATGCACTCTCTTCAGGGAGATCACACAACAACCCCGATACATTTTCATCAGGGCGATCACACAACAACCCTGGTATTCTTTGGGGAGATCACACATATATGCTCATCCGTCACCCCCGCATATTCAAAAATATGCACTATGAGTTAAACTCATTTCACCATTCAGCAAATCCTGACACCGAATGGATCTTTGGCCAGGGCAACTACATGATAAGTTTCCACTTGATTAATTAGGTGCATTACAATATCTTTTAGCATCAACCAAGTTATGAACATGAATTATAACAAATGCTACAAAGAAAGGTGTAATACATTTATCAAGTACTTTCATAATCTTTGGAAAACATTGAATGCATAACACTTGGGACCTCTGTCCCTTATCACATTACTAGTGATTCTCATCCCTAAACATTATCATCATCATGATAGCTAGATCTGGGTATTCAAACCCTTAGTTCATCACTGAACATTGTCACCTCTTATTAGGTAACTATTACCTCTAGGTCCTCAGACCAGGTATACATTATACTTATTGCACAAGTATTTCACATAGCTTACAAGGCCCATTTAATCTGTATCATATGAAACATTATAGCTCATACCTGGCTATGCTCATCATCTCATGATTACTGCATGGTTAGTATTTCATGATAAAAACAATGTCAAGTACATAACATCACCATGCAATACAACCTTCCCATTATTAGTGTTAGGGTTTCCCTTTCAAGCCGATTAGGGCTTCAAGCCGATTAGGGTTTCAAGTCAATTAGGATTTCAAGTCAATTAGGGTTTCAAGTCTATTAGGGTTTCAAGTTCATATTATCAAGAATCAAAACCCTGATTCATAGCTCCACACATATTAGGAGCATCAATGTATGCTCATTGAATGATTATCACACACAATATGAGTTTCTCTCTCATCCTCACTAGGATATTGATTACATCATACTTTATTAAGTTGGCTCAACCCTTTCTCAAGGTACATTGGCCTACACTTATAAAAATGCATTAAACTCTTTACATCTTAATGTATCATTTGACATAACACACTTCATGTGTTACTCAATCAAGTATATTAGATTGGAGGTGCTTACCTCCATATCGGGCAAGAGGTGTATGCTTGCTTACCATATCGAGAAAGAGGTGTATGCTTGCTTACCATATCGGGCAAGAGGTGTATGCTTGCTTACCATATTGGGAAAGAGGTATATGTGTGTGTATATCACACCATACTATCCAAGAGGTGTGTGTGCGCGCTTCACACCATATCGTCCAAAAGGTGTATGTGTGTGTAACACAATATAGTCCAAGAGGTGTGTGTGTGCTTCACACCATATCATCCAAGAGGTGTATGTGTGTGTGTGTGTGTCACACCATATCATCCAAAAGGTATGTGTGTGCTTCACACCATATCGTCTAAGAGGTGTATGTGTGTGTGCGTCACACCATATGAGGTTACTCAAGTTTAAGGTTTTGCATATCGGGTTAGACCCTTATGCTCATACCTCTTCAAACCTTTAAAGTATCAACCTACCATGTGTTGAGTGACATGATAGACAACTTGTCCTTTTTTAACCAACCCAAAAGAAAAAAATGATAAGGGTGTGGGGTTCCAAGTATATCGGGTTTCATATCACCATATTGGGTTTCATCATCATATCTAGTTGGAGGTGCTTCAACCTGATATCGATTTGTGCCATGATGATGTCATCATAATCATGCTCTAGACTTTCATTCCAACTGTCCTAGTTCACAGAAAACAGTCCTATGCAACTATTAGAACTCATGGATTCAACAATTATTTAAGAAAACTCAAAATTGAAAGTAGATCTTCACGTATAGCAAGATTGAAGGTGAATAATAACATGATTAGGTTCAAGTTATATAACCCACCTCAAGAACAACTTCAAAGATCCAAGCTCCAAAGCTTCACGTTCCCAAGGTTGAAGATGAACTTATCAAAGATCCAAGAATTGTTCACACCTCCTCTATATGCAAAGTATCCATAGATAAGAACTTGGTGAAGAAGAAAAGAAAGGAAGAATCACAACCGGAGATTCATGCTTCAACAAAGGTTGAAGATGACCATGGATTCACCTTAAGACTAAGGCTCGAGCTCCTCCTTGCTCCTCAACTACTATGCATGATATTTAAGTGAAATAGGGTTGTAGGATTCGAAAAGTTTCAGTAGTAGGTGAAAGGAGTGGTATATATAATTGAGGCTCATGAGAGAGAGTGTATAAGAGGTGTCATCACCTTATACTACTAGGTGACACATGTTAATGCATGCACACATATTTATCTTAAAATGAAAAAATCTCAAGGATAAGCTAGGGATAAGATTTTGTCCATTAGTTATCTTTTTGAGCAAGATATTTCAACTCAACATTACTTTATTCACAATCCGATACAACTTTTCCAAGGAAAGTTGTAAACCAATATCCATCACCTTATTGAGGTGCTTAACTCATCATGGACTTTTCCAAGAGTTGAAAAAATGATATGGGACCTCCTCTATGGCTCCTTGTCCGATAGGCACTTGCATATAAGCTCTACAACTCAATACAACTCAATTAGGGTTTCAACTATACAACTCTTCTTGGTCTTTCATCACCAAGAATATCATCACTCAAATATGATTCAAACATGGTGCCTCTTTCTTTCTCTCTCCTATATATGATGCTAAGATAGACTAGGGACACTCTAGAGGTGGTAATTTGTATATCAAACCTACATTTTGGGTAAATTGCAAATTGCACCAAAACTGGTACACAATGCACAAGCATTATTCAAATAAGCTCCAACTTGGAACTTAGGCTTTCCACAAGCCACCCCTTACCATAATTATCTCTATTATGATGCTAAAGCACTTTAATAATGTTTAAAATGTGACATATTGCAATATAGCCCCACATTTTGGGTAAATTGCAATTTACACCCAAACTATCATATAATGCATAAACCGTTTGCAAATAAGCTCAAACTTGAAAATTAAACTCTCCTTGAGTGTTAATCACTTTTCAAAAGATTAAAACAAGTTTATAAATAACTTACTTAAGCAAAACTTCTAGGTTTGTGCCATAGACCAGGTTAGGGATGTTACAATTATCTACCCCTAACATGGATTTCACCCCCGAAATATCAAGAGAAAAGAGAAGGGTACGTCCCCCTCATTTATTCCTCTAGATCCCATGTGGCTTCTTCAATGCCATGGTGATGCCAGAGAACTTTCACAAAAACTATGTCTTTCTTTTTCAACTTCTTGATTCTTCTGTCAAGAATCATAACTGGACCTTCCACATAGGATATATCTTCATTCAATTCTACCTCTACATGTTGCAACACCAACTCTGTATCAGGATGACACTTTCTCAACATAGATATATGAAACACTGGATGTAGTCAATGTAGCTCAGGTGGCAACTCCAACCTATAGGCTACCTTTCCAATCCGTGCTGTCACTGGGTAAGGTCCCATAAATCTAGGAGCTAACTTACCCTTCTTCCCAAATCTGAGAACACCTTTCCGAGGAGAGACCTTGAGGTATACTCTCTCTCAAACTTGGAATTCTAAAGGTCTACGTTGTTTATCGTCATATAACTTCTGTGTATCCTGTGCAGCCTTCAACTGTTGTTGAATTACTTTAATCTTTTCAGTTGTCCGTTATACTAATTCAGGACCCGGAATTTGGTATTCTCATGTCTCATACCAGCATAACAGAGATCTACAACGTCTACCATATAATGCTTCATATGGTGCCATATCAATACTAGTCTGATAACTATTGTTGTAGGAAACCTCTATTAAGCTCAACTGTAAGTCCCAACTTCCTATAAACTGAAGAACACATGCCATAAGAAAGTCCTCCAAAGCCTATATAGTCATTTCAAATTGTCCATCTGTCTGAGGGTGAAAGGTTGTGCTAAATTTTAACTACGTACCCAAGGCTTTATATAGTTGTTCCCAAAAATAACTTGTAAACTGGGGACCTCTATCAGACACAATTGTGGTTGGAACTATGTGCAATCGTACTATCTCATTTATGTGGATCTGTGCAAGTTTTTCATCATTATAGGTTATTCTAACATGAAGAATATGTGCTGAGTTACTCAACCTATCAACTAGCACCCAAATGGAATCATGACTTTTAGCACTTCTGGGTAGACCAACCACAAAGTCCATTGTCATGTGATCCCAATTCCACTATGGTATAGGTAAGGGTTGCAATGTTCCTGTAGGCTTCTGGTGTTATACTTTAACTTGCTGACACACTGGACACCACATAACAAACTCAGCTACATCCTTCTTCAAACCAAGCCAACAATACATATCTTTTAAGTTATGATACATTTTAATACTCCCTGGATGCATTGCATACATGGATGAATGAGCTTCCTCCACAACTATCTTTCTTAAGTCATTGGCATCAAGTACTACCATCCTACCATGGTAACACAATGCCTAATCCTCTGATTCATGGAAACCGTCTCATTTCTTACTACCATATTCTGCCCTGATCTGCTGAATCACAGTATCATCCTGTTGTGCCTCTTTAATCTGTTGTCTCAGAGTAGGTTTCACACGCATCTTGGCCAGTAATCTGGCTAACAAAGATACTTTTAACTATATATTTATTTGTCTCAAAGAGATAAACATGTCCTATTTAAAGCACATTAAAGAATTCAACTATGCTTTATCTATGGTTGGAGATGAAGATTTTCTACTTAGTGCATCTGCCACTACATTAGATTTTCCTAGATGATAATCAATTATACAATTGTAGTCCTTGATTAATTCCATCCAACGACATTGTGTCATATTCAACTCGTGTTGTGAGAAGATGTACTTTAAGTTTTTATGGTTTGTGAAAATCTGACATGTTTCTCCATACAAATAATGCCTCCAAATCTTTTACGTGTGGACCACTGCAGCTAATTCTAGATCATGTGTCAGATAATTCTCCTCATGTTTCTTAAGCTGTCGGGAAGCAAAAGAATCTACATGATCACTCTGCATCAACACACATCTTAGACCATTCTTAGAGGCATCACATAAAATAATGTATCCCTTTCCTTGATCAAGTAAAACCAACATAGGTGCACTCGTCAACCTTTCTTTCAACAACTAGAAAGAATGCTGACACTTGTCATTCTAGACAAAAGGAACCTCCTTCCTAGTCAACCTAGTTAGGGGTAATGCTACATAACTAAAGTATTTAATAAATCTTCTGTAGTAACCTGCCAGACCTAGGAAACTATGAATCTCATTCGGTGTCTTGGGCTGTTCCCACTCTACAGCAGACTCCACTTTCTTCGAATCAACACAAATACCTAAAGCAGATATAACGTGTCCTAGGAAAGACACTTCTGACAACCAGAACTCACACTTACTATACTTAGGATATAGTTGGTGTTGTCTCAACAAAGTCAAGGCTTGACGAAGGTGTTGTTCATGTTGTTGACCATCTCTATTGTATATCAGGATGTCGTCTATGAAGATCACTATGAACTGATCAAGGAATGGCCGGAAGATTCTATTCATCAGCTCCATGAACGCAACTGGTGCATTAGTTAGTCTAAACGACATAACTACAAACTCATAATGACCATACTTGTCCTAAAGGATGACCTAGGTATGTCACTCTCCTTGATACGTAACTGATGATATCCTGACCTTAGATCTATCTTAGAGAACACTGTTGCACCACGTAACTGGTCAAATAGATCATCTCTCCTTGGCAGAGGATATTTGTTCTTTATAGTCACCTTGTTAAGCTGTCTATAGTCTATGCATAATCTCATAGACCCATACTTATTTTTAACAAAAAGAACTGGAGCACCCCATTGCGAAGTACTCAATCGAATGAAACATTTCTCAAGAAACTATTGTAAATGTTTCTTGAGTTTTTCCATCTCAGCAGGGGCCATTCTATAGGGTGTTTGGGCTATGGGTTGCGTACGCAAAATTAGATTAATCTCAAAATCAATCTCTCGAGGTGGAGGAATATCTGGAAATTCTTCAGGAAACACATCCTTGAATTCCCTGACAACAGGAACTTAAGAAAGACCAGGACTCTCTTATTTGGTGTCTACCACATGTGCCCAGAATACTTCACATCCTTATCACATCAATCTCTCGGCTACCATTGCTGACACTCAATAGGTTGGAAGAATCTTTATGTCCCCCTGAAAGACCCATGTCTCATCATTGTCTACGAACATAGCTTGCTTGGAACCACTATTCGAGACAACCTTATACTTTTCTAGGGTATCCATCCCAAGAATTACATCAAACCCGTGCATCTCAAGTGGTATAAGATCCACCTAAATGTTGTGTTCTGAAAAAGAAAGAACACATGGAGAACATACCTCCCACAACACTGCAGATCTGACTAACAAAGTTTCTAATAACAAATTATCTGCTCTATGACTGATAGTCATATTGCAGTCATGAATCACTTCTTGAGTGATAAAGGAATGTGTAGCACCCAAATTAATCAAAACAGATACAAAGCAGGATGAAGACATATCAGAATGAAACAATTCCATCTGACTTGTCACGACTCGTGGATTGACTACTACCTCTGGCTGATTCATAGCATAGAATCTTGCCGTTTCCTATTGCCGACTCCATGCTCTATTATTTAATGTAGATGAACCTGCTTGGGATGCCTATCCACGTCCTCGTGTGCCACTACTGAACTTTTGCCTCTGAGAGCCTTGTTGACTCTGCCTCGGTGGTTGGGTTATCTCCATGTCTCTAACTGAACATTCTCTCATCATATGTCCTGTCTGCCTACACTTGAAGCAGTTTATGTCCCACTGTGGTCTAGATGGTCTTGTTACTGACATTGATGTCGTACTATGGGCTCCACTTGGCAGAAAAGTACAACCTCTACCCTTGCTTGACGTCCATTGCGTCTGTGCATTGAACCTCTATGGTGCTAATGGTGCATGAAACCTTGGTTTCTTAAAACTTCCAGACCTCTATCCCTAGAACTAGGCAAGTCCTTTCCTACTATTCGCCTCACGTTTCTCAATCACAGACCTTTCTATCCTCTTAACTGATTCCACAAAGGTGGCAAACCTCTCTATTCTCTAGAGCAACTACAGGTGTGGTTAACTCAATGTTTAGACCCTTCTCAAAATGTTGAATCCTCTCCTCATCCATAGTAGCCATGTGTGGACCAAATCGCAGAAGCTCCATAAACTTAGTTTCATACTCACTAATCTTCATCGGTCCTTCTTTAATCTGCTCAAACTTTGAGATTTTCTCATCCTGATAAGTCTTCAGAAAGTATCTGCTGACAAACTCACGTCAAAATTCCTGCCATCTGACCTCAACACTAAGTCTTTTCTCTTCTTCAATGGCCCACCAATGGCCAACACTTCCTTTTAAAAGGTACACAACATGCCTAACTTTATTAGTTTCTGGGATACTAAGGATTCTAAAGGATTTTCCTGCTCAATGAGCCATAAATCTACGTCTTCTGGGTTAGATGTACCAACATATTCAGTGGCTCCTACCCAACATAACCGCTCAAAGGTCTTCCTAGATCCATTTCCCTCATTGGGAACTGGTGCCCTAGGTGCTGGTGTTGGCATCCGATCTACCATATGCGTTATTGTGGTCATGAACTGCCTAAAACGAGCAAGAAAGACTGGATTTTCTAGCATGGCTTGATCAAGATGGAGATTCTCAGACACTGATTCCTCTCTAGCCTGATCCCTTGCACCTCCTCCTGGTGCAGCAACACTACTCTCAGCAACATGTTCTTCGTGTGCTTCAACCATCCTTTAGCTTTACTTCTTCTCCTATATGAGAAGAAGTCACTATATGATAAACTAGAGGATACTAGAACAGACTCAACAACCTTAATCCCATGTCTCTGTAGACTCAGTGAACCTTAGGCTCTGATACCAAAACTTGTGATGACCGCTATCAAATCGATAGTCAAATCATCATAGTAATTACAACGCAAAATAACCATTAGCAGTGGATTAATGAAAATCATTAAAAATTAAAATCATTTTGCAAAGAGATCCATTTCTAGGAAACTCCTAAAGAAAGAACCAAGGCAATATATACATCATGGTTCACATTGTACATACATTGTACCATCTTATCTTGAGGGTATCATATACTAATTGCTTTGCCCAATCATATACATAAGCAACATAAAACCTTGAGGCATACATGCCAAAATCTCAGGTCATTTATAAAACCATTACTTACTAACTCCCAAGGACTTGAGAGTACCGAGAAGACACATAGGACTTCTATCTACAAGACACAACAGACAACACACTCAACCTGAGCTGTTACCGTTGTCCCTACTGCTGTTCTCATCCCTCTACAGTACGATCTCTACCTCCTCATCTGCATCCACCTAAAAATGTTGGGAAAGTCCCAGTGAGAGATATAACTCTCCACCAATAATATTATTATCACAAATAAATAGAATAAAACTGAGCAGAGGATCTTTTATATTGATAATCAAGATTAATCATTGTTTAAAAGCAGAACAGAGCAACATCATCTTTTTAAGCATTGCTGCCATCTAAGATAAAGCAATAAATCATCTATTCACTTTATAAGGAATATGAAGAACACATATAACATCTATCTATTCAAGATGTATAAAAATAATGTAACATCAACCAATGTTTCCATATTCAATCCTTAAGAAGATATGCTACACTGCTGATTACCTATATTACAATCACATTTATGCCCAGAGGAGATGAGGTATACTGCTCATGCTCCAACCGACCACCACTTAGTTGAAATTGGTATCATACAAGGTCAATGGAAGAGTCGGATGCTAAGACCTCACCTGTCTCGGTCAGTACGAGACCACTGGTAGTGACATCATGTCAAATTGCAACTAGCTTGCCAAAGTATAGAATCATCTTCGCTATAGAGATACAACCGCAACATGCACTCTCTTTAGGGAAATCACCCAACAACCCCGATACATTTTCATCAGGGCAATCACACAACAACCCTATTATTCATTTGAGAGATCACACAGAAATCCCTATCAGGACGTAAGGATATGTTCATCTGTCACCGCCACATACTAAAATATGCACTCTGAGTTAAACTCATTTCACCATTCAGCAAATCCTAACACTGAATGGATCTATGGCCAGGGAAACTATATGATAAGGTTCTGTTTGATTAATTAGGTGCATTACAATATCTTTTAGCATCAACCAAGTTACAAGCATGAATTATAATAGATGCTACAAAGAAAGGTGTAATGCTTTTATCAAGTACTTTCATAATCTTTGGAACACATTGAATGCATAACACTTGGGATCTCAGTCCCTTATCACATTAATGGGAATTCTCATCTTTTAACATTATCATCATCATGATTGCTAGATTTGGGTATTCAAACCCTTATTTCGTCACTGGACATTGTCACCTCTTATCAGGCAACTATTACCTCTATGTCCTCAGACCAGGTATACATTATACTTATTGCACAAGTATTTCACATGGCTCACAAGGCCCATTTAATATGTATCATATGAAACATCATAGCTCATACCCAGATATACTCATCATCTCATGATACCTGCATGGTTAGTATTTCATGATAAAAACAATATCAAGTACATAACATCACCATGCAATACAAGAGAAATACAACCTTCCCATTATTAGGGTTAGGGTTTCCCTTTCAAGTCGATTAGGGTTTCAAACTGATTAGGGTTTCAAGTCGATTAGGGTTTCAAGTCGATTAGGGTTTCAAGTTCATATTATCAACAATCAAAACCCTGATTCATAGCTCCACACATATTAGGAGCATCAATGTATGCTCATTAAATGATTATCACACAAAGTATGAGTTTCTCTCTCATCCTCACTAGGATATTGATTACATCATACTTGATTAAGTTGGATCAACCCTTTTCTCAAGGTACATTGGCCTACACTTATCAAAATGCATTAAACTCTTTACATCTTAATGTATCATTTGACATAACACACTTCATGTGTTACTCTATCAAGTATATCAGATTGGAGGTGCTTACCTCCATATCAGGCAAGAGGTGTACGCTTGCTTACCATATCGGGCAAGAGGTGTATGGTTGCTTACCATATCAGACAAGATGTGTGTGTGGGCTTCACACCATATCGTCCAAGAGGTGTATGTGTGTGCATATCACACCATATCATCCAAGAGGTGTATGTGTGTGTATATCACACCATATTGTCCAAGAGGTGTGTGTGTGCTTCACACCATATCGTCTAAGAGGTGTATGTGTGTGTGTCACACCATATCGTCCAAGAGGTGTGTGTGTGCTTCACAACATATCATCCAAGAGGTGTATGTGTGTTGTGTCACACCATATCATCCAAGAGGTGTGTGTGTGCTTCACACCATATCGTCCAAGAGGTGTATGTGTGTGTCACACCATATTGGGTTACTCAAGTTTAAGGTTTTGCATATCGGGTTAGACCCTTATGCTCATACCTCTTCAAACCTTTAAAGTATCAACCTACGATGTGTTGAGTGATAGGCTAGAGAACTGGTTAGTCCTTTTTCAACCAACCCAAAAGCATAAAACGATAGGGGTGTGGGGTTCCAAGGTATATCAAGTTTCATATCACCATATTGGCTTTCATCATCATATCAGGTTGGAGGTGCTTCAACCCAATATCAGTTTGTGCCATGATGGTGTAATCATCATGAAGCTCTATAATTTCGTTCCTTACTATCCTAGTTCATGGAAAACAGTCCTATGCAACTATTAGAACCCACGGATTGAACAATTATTCAAGAATACTCGAAATTGAAAGTAGATCATCAAGTATAACAAGATTAGAGGTGAATAATAACATTATTAGGTTCAAGTTATATAACCCGCCCCAAGAACAACTTCAAAGATCCAAGATCTAAAGCTTTACGTTCCCAAGATTGAAGATGAACTTATCAAAGATCTAAGACTTGTTCACAACTCCTCTATATGCAAAGAATCCATAGATAAGAACTTGGTGAAGAAGAAAAGAAAGGAAGAATCACAACCCGAGGTTCATGCTTCAACCAAGGTTGAAGATGACCATGGCTTCACCTTAAGCTTAAGGCTCGAGCTCATCCTTGCTCCTCAACTACTATGCATGATATCTAAGATAAAGAGGGTTCTAGGATTCGAAAAGTTTCACTAGTAGGTGAAAGGAGTGGTATATATAATTGAGGCTCATGAGAGAGAGTGTATAAGAGGTGTCGTCACCTTATACTACTAGGTGACACATGTCCATGTATGGGTTGACGTGTGTGCATGCATGCACAAATATTTATCTTAACATGCAAAAATCTTGAGGATAAGCTAGGGATAAGATTTCGGCCATTAGTTACCTTGTTGAGCAAGATATTTCAACTCAACATTACTTTATTCACAATCCGATACAACTTTTCCAAGGAAAGTTGTAAACCAATGTCCATCACCTTCTTGAGGTGATTAAATCGTCATGGCCTTTTACAAGAGTTGAAAAAATGATATGGAACCTCCTCTATGGATCCTTGGCCGATAGGCACTCCCATATAAGCTCTACAACTCAATACAACTATTAGGGTTTCAACTATACAACTCTTCTTGGTCTTTCATCACCAAGAATACTATCACTCAAATATGATTCAAACATGGTGACTCTTTTTTTTATCTATCCTCTAGATGATGGTAAGAGAGAGTATGGACAGTCTAGAGGTGGTAATTTCCATATCAACCCTACATTTTGGGTAAATTGCAAATTGCACCAAAACTGGTACACAAGGCACAAGCATCATCCAAACAAGCTCCAACTTGGAACTTAGGATTTCCACAAGTCACCCCTTATCACTATTCTCTCTCTTATGATGCTAAAGCACTTGAAACATGTTCAAAATGTGACATATTGCAATATAACCCCTCATTTTGGGTAAATTGCAATTTACACCCAAACTATCATATAATGCACAAACCGTTTGCAAATAACCTCAAACTTGAAAATTAAACTCTCCTTGAGTCTTAATTACTTTTCAAAAGATTAAAACAAGTTTATAAATAACTTACTTAACCAAAACTTCTAGGTTTGTGCCATACCCCAGGTCAGGGATGTTACAATTATCAACCCCTAACATGGATTTCATCCCCGAAATCTCAAGAGAAAAGAGAATGGTACTTTCCCCTCATTTATTCCTCCAGCTCCCATGTGGCTTCTTCAATGCCACAGTGATGTCATATAACATTCACAAGAACTATGTATTTCTTTTTCAACTTCTTGATTCTTCTGTCAAGAATCATCATTGGACCTTCCACATAGGATATATCTTCATTCAATTCAACCTCTATAGGTTGCAACGCCAACTCTGTATCAGGATGACACTTTCTCAGCATAGATATATGAAACACTAGATGTAGTCTATGTATCTCAGGAGGAAACTCCAACTTATAGGCTACCTTTCCAATCCATGCTGTCACTGGGTAAGGTCCCATAAATCTAGGAGCAAACTCACCCTTCTTCCCAAATCTAAGAACACCTTTCTAAGGAAGACCTTGAGATATACTCTGTCTCCAACTTGGAATTATAAAGGTCTATGAAGTTTATAGGCATATGATTTCTGTCTATCCTGTGCAACCTTCAACTATTGTTGTATTGCTGTAATCTTTTTAGTTGTCTGTTGTACTAAATCAGGACCTAAAAGTTGATGTTCTCCTGTCTCATCCTAGCATAATGGAGATCTACAAGGTCTATCATATAATGCTTCATATGGTGCCATATCAATACTAGTCTAATAACTATTGTTGTAGGAAAAATCTATTAAGCTCAAGTGTAAGTCCCAACTTCCTATAAACTAAAGAACATATGCCCTAAGCAAGTCCTCCAAAGTCTGTATAGTCCTTTCAGATTGTCCATCTGTCTGAGGGTGAAAAGCTGTGCTAAACTTTAATTGTGTACCCAAGGCTTTATGTAGTTGTTCCCAAAAATGACTTGTAAACCGGGGACCTCTATCAGACACAGGATGGAACTCTGTGCAATCGTACTATCTCATTTATGTAGATCTGTGTAAGTTTTTCAGCAATATAGGTTGTTCGAATAGGAAGAAAATGTGCTGACTTAGTCAACCTATCAACTATCACCCAAATGGAATCATGACTTTTGGCCATTCTGGTTAGACCAACCACAAAATCCATTGTCACGTGATCCCATTTCCACTGCAGTATAGGTAAGGGTTACAATGTTCTTGCAGGCTTCTGGTGTTTTGCTTTAACTTGCTGACACACTAGACACCGCATAACAAACTCAGCTACATCCTTCTTCAAACCAGGGCACGGATACATATCTTTAAGTTATGATACATTTTAGTACTCCCTGGATGCATTGCATACATGGATGAATGAGCTTCCTCCATAACTATCTTTCTTAAGCCATTGGCATCAGGTACTACCATCCGACGATGGTAACAGACTACCTCATCCTCTGACTCATGGAAACCGTCTCATTTTTTACTACCACACTCTGACATGATCTGCTGAATCACAGTATAGCCTATTGTGCCTCTTTAATCTGTTGTCTTAGAGTAGGTTTCACATGCATCTTGGCCAGTAATCCTGCTAACAAAGATACTTTTAACTATATATTTATTTGTCTCAAAGAGACAAACATGTCCCGTTTAAAGCTCATTAAAGAATTCAGTTGTGCTTTATCTGTGGTTGGAGATGAAGATTTTCTACTTAGTGCATCTGCCACTACATTAGCCTTTCCTGGATGAAAATCAATTATACAATTGTAGTCCTTGATTAATTACATCCAATGGCGTTGTCTCATATTCATCTCGTGCTGTGAGAATATGTACTTTAAGTTTTTATGGTCTGTGAAACTCTGACATGTTTCTCCATACACATAATGCCGCCAAATCTTCAATGCATGGACCACTACAGCTAATTCTAGATCATGCATCAGATAATTCTCCTCATGTTTCTTAAGCTGTCGGGAAGTAAAAGAAACTACATGATCACTCTGCATCAACACACATCATAAACCATTCATAGAGGAATCACAGAAAATAATGTATCCCTTTCCCTGCTCAGGTAAAACCAACACAGGTGCACTAGTCAACCTTTCTTTCAACATCTAGAAAGAAAACTGACACTTGTCAATCCAGACGGAAGGAACCTCCTTCCTGGTCAACCTAGTTAGGGGTAATGCTACATAACTGAAGTCTTTAATAAACCTTATGTAGTAACCTGCCAGACCTAGGAAACTGTGAATCTCAGTTGGTGTCTTTGGCTGTTCCCACTCTACAACAGACTCCACTTTCTTAGGATCCACACGAATACCTAAAGCAGATATAAAGTGTCCTAGGAAAGACACTTCTGACAACCAAAACTCACACTTGCTATACTTAGCATATAGCTGGTGTTGTCTCAACAAAGTTAAGGCTTGACAAAGGTGTTGTTCATGTTGTTGACCATCTCTACTGTATATCAGGATGCCGTCTATGAAGACCACTATGAACTAATCAAGGAATGACTGAAAGATTCTATTCGTCAGCTCCATGAATGTAGCTGGTGCATTAGTTAGTCCAAAAGACATAACTACAAACTCATAATGACCATACCTTGTCCTAAAGGATGACTTAGGTATGTCACTCTCCTTGATACATAACTTATGATATCCTAACCTTAGATCTATCTTAGAGAACACTATTGCACCACACAACTGGTCAAATAGATCATCTATCCTTGGCAGAGGATATTTGTTCTTTATAGTCACCTTGTTAAGCTGTTTGTAGTCTATGCATAATCTCATAGACCCATCCTTCTTTTTAACAAAAAGAACTGGAGCACCCCATGGCAAAGTGCTCGTTCGAATGAAACCTTTCTCAAGCAACTCCTGTAACTATTTCTTGAGTTCTGCCATCTCAGCAGGGGCCATCCTATAAGGTGTTTGGGCTATGGGTTGCGTACCCAGAATTAGATTAATCTCAAAATAAATCTCTCGAGGTGGAGGGATATCTGGAAATTCTTCAAGAAACACATCCTTGAGTTCCCTGACAACAAGTCCTTTAAAAAGACTAGGACTCTCTACTTTGGTGTCTACCACATGTGCCAAGAATGCTTCACATCCTTGTCGCATCAATCTCTTAGCTACCATTACTGACACTAGACATGTTGGAAGAATCTTTCTGTCCCCCTAAAAGACCCATGTCTCATCATTATCTGCAGACATTGCTTTCTTGAAACCACAATCCAAGACAACCTTATACTTTTCTAGGGCATCCATCACAAGAATTACATCAAACACGTGCATCTCAAGTGGTATAAGACCCACCTGAATGTTGTGTTCTGAAAAAGAAAGAACACAGGGAAAACATACCTCCCGCAACACTGCAGATCCGACTAACGAAGTTTCTAATAATAGATTATCTGCTCTACAAATGACAGTCATATTGCAGTCATGAATCACTTCTTGAGTGATAAAGGAATGTATAACACCCGGATAAATCAAAATAGATACAAAGCAAGATGAAGACATATCAAAATGAAGCAATTCCATAAGACATGTCACGAATCGTGGATTGACTACTGCCTCTGGCTCATTCATAGCATAGAATCTTATCGTTTCCTGTTGCCGACTCCGTGCTCTATTGTTTAGTGCAGATGAACCTACTTGGGATGCCTGTCCATGTCCTCATGTGACACTGCTAATTTTTTTTCCTCTGAGAGCGTTGTTGACTCTACCTTAGTGGTTGGGTTACCTCCATGTCTCTAATTGAACATTCTCTCATCATATGTCCTGTCTGCCCATACTTGAAGTAGTTTATGTCCCGCTGTGGTCTAGATGGTCTTATTATTGACATTTATGCCATACTATGGGCTCAACTTGGTAGAAAACTACAACCTCTACTCTTGCTTGACGTCCATTGCGTCTGTGCATTGAACCTCTATGGTGCTAATGGTGCAGGAAACCTTGGTTTCTTTAAACTTCTAGACCTCTGTCCCTGGAACTAGGCAGGTCTTTTCCTACTGTTTGCCTCATGTTTCTCAATCACAAACCTTTCTATCCTCCTAACTAATTCCACAAAGGTGGCAAACCTCTCTCTATTCTCTAGAGCAACTACAGGTTTGGTTAACTCAGTGTTTAGACCCTTCTCAAAATGCAAAATCCTCTCCTCATCCGTAATAGCCATGTATGGGAAAAACCATAGAAGCTCCATAAATTTAGCTTCATACTCACTAATCTTCATTAGTCCTTGTTTAATCCGCTCAAACTGTGAGATTTTCTCATCCAGATAAGTCCTGGGAAAGTATCTACTAACAAACTCATGTCAGAACTCTTGCCATCCAACTTCAACACTAGGTCTGTTCTCTTTTTCAATGGCCCACCAATGGCCAATGCTTCCTTTTAAGAGGTACACAACATGCCTAACTCTATCAGTTTCTGGGATGCTAAGGATTCTAAAGGCTTTTTCCAGCTCAGTGAGCCATAAATCTACGTCTGTTGGGTTAGCTATACCGACATATTCAGTGGCTCCTACCTGACGTAACCGCTCAAAGGTCTTACCAGATCCATGTCCCTCATTGGGAACTGGTGTCCTAGGAGCTGGTGCTGGAATCCGATCTGCCATATGCGTCATTGTGGTCATGAACTGTCTGAAAAGAGCATGAAAGCCTGGGTTTTCTAGCATGGCTTGATCAAGATGGGGATTCTCAGGCACTGATTCCTCTCTAGCATGATCCCTTGCACCTCCTCCTGGTGCAACAACACTACTCTCAGCAACATGTTCTTCGTGTGCTCCAACCATCCTTCAACTTTACTTCTTCTCCTATTTGAGCAGAAGTCACTCTAAGATAAATTGGAGGATACTAGAACAGACTCAACAACCTTAATCCTATGTCTTTGTAGACTCAGTGAACCTTAGGCTCTGATACCAAAACTTGTGACGACTGCTATCAAATCGATAGTCAAATCGTCATAGTAATTACATGGAGTAACCATTAGCAATGGATTAATGAACATCACTAAAAGTTAAAATCATTTTGCAAAGAGATCCATTGCCAGGAATGTAACGACAGTCGCCAAACCGACAAACAAATCATTACTAATTACGCAGAATTTCAACATAAACAACGGATTAACAAACATCACTTAAAATTAAAACCATTTTGCAAAGAGATCCATTTCTTGGAAAACTCTTTAAGGTAGAACCAAAAATTTATATACATCATTGTTCACATTGTACATACACTGTACCATCTCTTCTCGAGGATAACATATAACAGTTGCTTTGTCAAAACATATACTGAAGCAACATAAAACCTCGAGGCTTACAAGCCAAAAACCTGAGATCGTTCATGAAACCATAACGAACCAACTCCAAGGACCTGAGAGTATAGAGACGACACATAAGACTTCTATTTACAAGACATGACAAACACTACACTCAACCTGAGCTATCACTGCTGTTGTTCTTCCTATGCAAGATGTTCTCAACCTCCTCCGTGCTTGTCCACCTAAAAAATGTTGGATCCCACGGGGGTGAGACAATTGAAAATTTCCCCAGCGAGAGATATAACTCTCCGCCAACAATGTTATTATCATAGTTAAATAGTATTAAACTGAGCAAAGGATAAGCAGTTTAGAACATTCTCATATTTTAAAGCATGGCAGCTGTCTATGATAGAGCAATAATTCATCTATTCACTTTATAAGGAATATGGAGAACACGTATATCATTTACCCATCATACTATCTCAAGATTATCCTGTGATTCTCATTATTATGGTATGTCATCCATGAATCATTCTCATTTCTATCTGTTGGCCTCAGCCAATCTGCTAACCAGATATTTGAATTGTACCAGTCATGTGAGTATACATCATCATATCCTGTCCAAGCATTGGACTATGCCAATTATATGCATTATTCCAGGCATTGGGATTTAACCAATCATGTGTTATTATTCCAGACATTGGGATTTAACCAATCCTGTGTTATTATTCCAGGCATTGGAATTTAACCAATCCTATGTTATTATAGGCTTCATGCCTCTGCTAGATATTGGACTTTAACCAATCCTGATTACACAGCCATGCAGTGGACTCTAACCACTCCTGATTACACGCTTCACACCTCTGCAAGGTAGTGGACTTTAACCACTGCTGATTATAGGCTTCACACCTCCGCTGGGCAGTGGACTCTAACCACTCCTGATTATAGGCTTCACGCCTCTGCCAGGTATTGGACTTTAACCAATCCTGATTATAGGCTTCATGCCTCTGCCAGGCAGTGGACTTTAACCAGTCCTGATTACAGGCTTCACGCCTCTGCCATGTATTGGACTTTAACCAATCCTGATTACAGGCTTCACGCCTCTGCCAGGCAGTTGACTTTAACCACTCCTGATTACAGGCTTCACACCTCTGCCAGGCAGTGGACTTTAATCACTCCTGATTACAGGCTTCACGCCTCTGCTAGGTATTGGTCTGTAACCAAACCTGATTACACCGCCAGGTAGTGGACTCTAACCACTCCTGATTATAGGCTTCATGCCTCTGCCAGGTATTGGACTTTAACCAATCCTGATTACAGGCTTCACGCCTCTGCCAGGTATTGGTTCGTAACCAAACCTGATTACACTGCCAGGCAGTGGACTCTAACCACTCCTGATTACAAGCTTCACACCTCTATCAGGTATTGGACTTTAACCAATCCTGATTACAGGCTTCACGCCTCTGCCAGGCATTGGACTTTAACCAATCCTGATTACAGGCTTCACGCCTCTGCCAGGTAGTGGACTCTAACCACTCCTAATTACAGGCTTCACGCCTCTGCCAGGTATTGGTCAGTAACCAAACCTGATTACATCGCCAGGCAGTGGACTCTAACCACTCCTGATTACATGCTTCATGCCTCTGCCAGGAATTGGACTTTAACAAATCCTGATTATAGGCTTCACGCCTCTGCCAGGCATTGGACTTTAACCAATTCTGATTACAGGCTTCACGCCTCTGCCAAGAAGTGAACTCTAACCACTCCTGATTATAGGCTTCACGCCTCTGCTAGGTATTGGTCCATAACCAAACCTGATTACACTGCCAAGAAATGGACTCTAACCACTCCTGGTTACACAGTCGTTATGGGATATCAATCCCTTAAATTCATCATTGGTTATCACATCCTTTTACTAGGCATTATACCCTGGGGCAAGCCATCATATCAATTCACATTCTTTACGTACTACAAGTGTTCCTCTTATCTCCTTTAAGCATATTCAAAGCAATATAGCCCTTATTTGGCTATAAGCATAAAGCATGCATGATCAAGATTTCATTATTATTATAACCATTTATTATTATTATGAAGTTACTGGTTTCCATTTCCCTTAGTTTATTTTGCACATTACCATTCCTTACATTAGACTTTTATAAGCATCTTTTCACCTTTCATTAGGCAAAAATTATTCACATGGCTCACCAGGCCCATTAAACATCTTGTCACCTCTCACTAGGCAACAACTATCCACATGGCTCACAAGGCCATTAAACATCTTATCACCTCTCAGTAGGCAACAATTATTAGGGTTAGGGTTTCCCTTTATATCTGAATAGGGTTTCAAGTTCATATTATCAATCCAAACCCTAATTAATTTCTCCACACATCTAGGAGCATACATTAATATCATAAGTATTCAATCATACTTATTTATTCTCATCATTTATCATTAAATGAATCATCAACACAAGGTATGAGTTCCTCTCTCATCCTTATCAGGGTATGATTACATCATACTTTATTAACTTGGCTTAACCCTTTCTCAAGGTATGATATCCTACACTTATCAAAGTGCATTCTATCTCAATGTAACAATTGACATGACACACATCATGTGTTACTCATCCAAGTATATTGGATTTAAGGTGCATCAAGGTGTAACCACCATAAAGCGTTGGATGTGATCTTTACCATGCCTTGGTGTATCACTTCCCTCATTACTTTTAACTTACTTTAGTTCCTCAACTTATCTTGTATTGGGGTATTCTCCATCCTAATACTTTATGCACTAGCCCATCACATTTATTCTGTAGTGTATTGATCATGAGTCATACATTTGAATTGTCCAACCATCATCAATTGATATGGACTCATCTCAGGTTGAGACATTGTTGATATAGGATTAACCATTATCAATCACTTTAGGTGTTTCACCTATCAAGGTATCAGTCATACCGTTACTTGGTGTTACATTACTCCTAAGAGTGTCTTACTCTCACCTTTACAAGGTGTCTTGGGTTGGAGGTGTACGAACACTCACCATATCGGGTTAGGATTTGTACTTGTCTCCATATCGGGCATGAGGTATCTTCTTAACCTCATATAGGGCACAAGGTATATGTATGTTTCGCCCATGATACTCATGGGGTATCAAACCATCACCATGTCAGGCTATAAGTACATTCAATCACCCTATCGGGCTAGTCACCATCTAGCTTTAGCCATGATGGGTTAGGATTACCATATCATCTAGGGTTGTGTATCGTGAAACCCTATCGTGCGACTATGTCATGCAACCATGTCATGAAATCATGTCGTGCAACCATGTCATGCAGCCATGTCATGCAACCATGTTGTGCAACCATGTCGTGCAACAACACTTGTTATACTTCACTTGTATCGGGTTACCCAAATTAGGGTTTCATGTCAACTTATAAGTATTCATTCAACCTTGTATCGTGTATGGAGTCTATACTTGACTCCCTATCGTGCAAGAGGTGTAAACTACACCCCCATATCGTGCAACAATGTATTCATTCATATCCATATCATTCAAGTGAAGTAGGTGCATCATCATATCAGGTTAAAGGTTCTTTCTTGTGTGCTTGCACCCGATATCACTTTTATAAGGTGATACCATCATCTTCAAGCTCTAGACCTTTGTTCTAACTGTTATAGTTCGTGGAAATAGGTCCAAGAAATTACTAGAACTCATAATTTCATCAACTATTTCAGGAAATTTCGGAATTAAAAGTATTTCACTAATTATAACAATTTAGGTGAAGAATAATAACATGGTTGAGTTCAAGTTATATAACCCTCCTTAAGAACGACTTCAAAGCTACAAGATCCAAAGATCCACGTTCATAAGGTTGAATATGGACTTCAAAAATCCTCTATATGCAAAGAATCACCATGGATAAGCAATTGGTGAAGAAGAAAAGAAAGGAAGATCAAAACCCTAAATGCTTGCTTCAATCCAAGGTTGAAGATGATCTTATCCTCACCTTAGGGTTAAGTATGAGCTCCTTCTTGCTCTTTAACACCTTTGCATGATACACTAGTGTCCTTGCACGATATGCCACCCCTCTTGCACGATATGGCACTCACTTGCACGATATGACACTCACTTGGAGTCAAAACTTCACTCTATGGCCGATATCACCTTTATATGGCCAATATCACCTACTTGGGCGATATGCTCTTGCCATGGGCGATATCCCAAGGCCTATGCACGATACCACAGCATCTCTTCACGATATGGGAGCTCTATGCACGATACCTCAGGGTAGGAGGGTGGTAAGGGTCGTAAAATTGCACCAAGGGGTGAAACTAGGGGTATATATACTTGTTGTTCATGAAGGAAGGTAAAATGAGGTGTCAACTTTTTGAGCTAGTAGGTGCCACGTGTCATGCATGGGTGACACGTGTACATGCATGCATCAACATTTATTTTGTCTTGCATAATGGTTGAGGATCATCTTGAGATGCAAATTCGTCCATTACTTATCCATTTGGATAAGTTATCTAGGTTTAATCACTATTTTAAGTCAAGCCGATACACTTTTTCTAAGGAAACTTGTTGGCCATCACACCTCACCTCATTGAGGTTCTTTGCACGATATGGAATTTTCCAAGAGTTCACAAAACGATATGGGACACCTCCTTGGGCTCCTTGGCCGATAGACACTCATATATAAGCTTTTCAACTTGATACAACTCAAGTTAAGCTTTCAAATTCAACCCTTTTCTTGGTTATTTCTTCACCAAGATTACCATCATTCATAATGGAATCAAACATGGTGTATCATATTTTATCTATCCTCGACATGATTATATGAGGGAGTAGGAATACTCTAGAGGTGGTAATATTCATATTAACCCCACAGTTTGGGTAAATTACAACTTGTACCAAAATTGGTGCACAATGCACCAACATTGTTTAAACAAGTTCAAACTTAGAATTTAGGCTTTCCACAAGCCACCACTTCGAATAATTTTCTCTATTATGATGCTAAAACATATAAGGCACGTTAAACATGTGACATATTTCAATATAACCCCTCAACTTGGGTAAATTGCACTTTGGTCCAAAATAAAGGAAAATTGCTCAAACAACATTCAATCAGGACCAAACTCGAAACATAAGTGTGTCACATGATAACAAAGAACCTTATAGGATTATATTAAAGTTCTAAGCAACTTTATTTGCCAAAACAAATAGGGTTACCTCATAACCCAGGTCAGGTTCATTACAAGTTATAAACCCCTAACAAGGATTTCGTCCACGAAATCTCAGATAAAAGGAGACAGATATTATTCATTCGTTATATCATCAAGTATCCACATAATCATCTCATTGTTATGGAGACACCATAGTAATTTGATCAAAACAAAGTTCTTTTACAAAAATCCCATGGAATCAAACACATAGGATACATGCTTCACTGTCTTTTCATTATCAAATGTGTAGTTAATTCTGGGTCAAGTAACACTTTTCTCACTCAGATAGAGGTTGTTCGTTAATCTCATTTGACAAACTTTTATTGTAATATTTTTACAATTATTCCTTCAAGTAGAACATTCTCATCAATGTTATGTTTATGCAAAGCATAAACCCCTAACATATGATGTCCATACTACATTAGGTAACTGGACTGATTCCACAGTTAACCATTCCATGTAACTATCGTAAGATAGTCTGATGTTTCTCAGATACCATAATTCCTTACCTTGGTATCTAACACATGTGTTAATAACACATCACATCCTCATTTTTTTTATGAGTTGACTTATGAGTAAGTCAAATTCCTTCATATATCGATTAGAATGTGGTAGAAATATCCATGCCACATCTCCTTCTTCTTTAAACTCTTGAGATTGTTTCATAATGACTACTTGATCAGAGTAATAAAAAAGATAACAATCTAAATATGTCGTACTTACCTTGCCTTCAATAAATGAATACCTGGCCAGGGTATTCAAGAACTGAAATTAGGTAGTATGTATTTATTTTATATTATGTTTCATACTTTTAACATCTCTTTAAATTTTACTACTTAGTATCTCATATTTTCTCTGGGTGTTTCTTTTACATCTCTTCCTTTTCTACATGAAGAGAGAAATTTCAAAACATATAAGAGAATATTAATCCAAATATAGGTTCTCATCCTTCTAATCTCTTCCTCATGTCCTCATAGGACTAATTAAAGGAAGCTCAACATCAAGTACCTTCTTATAATTATCAGATAAAATCTAGAGAAGACATATCAAAATGAGAAAGCTCTATCTGAATGTCATCCCTCGCAGTCATCCACCTCATCTGGTTGACTCAAACATAGAGTCTAGCTGTTTCATGTTGTTTCTTGTGCCTTTTTACACTATTAGGTTGTAACTTTCATAAGCCCTGCCGAGTCTACCTCGGTTGTTGGGTCATTTACTCCCTTCTTTTTGAATAAAAGGGTTTATTATGCTTAACATGTTCATGTCTTATCCTCATACCATAGTGACATGGCTTATATTATTGCACTAACAAACTCACTTAGGGTTGAAATCCCTAAGTTTTTAACCAAAACAATGTGCAATAATACCACCCACAAGCGGACGGGTCTTATCACAATATAGTTGAGGATCAAATCCCAAGGGACAATGTATTTAAGAATCTTCTTTCTAGTTGAATCTAGTCAAATCAAGACTAATATTTAGAACAAGGTTGGTTGATTTGAGTTTAATTAAACTAAATGCAAGAAAAGTAAAAGAGCAGGATTAAAGGTTGATTAAAGATTAATGATGGAAACCGCTGGGATGGTCCCGGGTTTCACCACCACTGCACATGCAATCACATCCAACCATCAAACATCCAGGTAAGATACAACCATTCAAATAGAGCTGCTGCAGAACCCCCCATATGGGCGTCAGGTTCCCGTAAGCATCACCTTAGGTATCAGATATCTCGTCACCATCCATATCACATACTTACGGCTCCGGAGATACAGAAATCCAAATGAAGTTGTGGGCCCCCTATACAGGCGTCAGGCACACAGAAGCGTCACTGTGGGATAGATGGCTCGTCACCACACGGATCATACACTTACGACCTCAAGGAATCCCATTCTATTTCTAGTTTGGGAGTCAACCGCGTTAATCGACATTCAAAACCTATGCATTTAATTTCTCACAACATAGGAAACGAACAAGATAAATGCAAGCAGGTGATCAATCCACAAGCACACATCTACGATTAACAATGAAATGAAAGATTATATACATGCCATGGACTGTTTAATAAAAGGATATGAAAGCATGGGCAGCGGGGCTAGTCCCCGCACCCCAGCGAAAGTAAACTACTTGCTCATGGTGAGAGAAACAAGAAAAACAAGAGAAAGGGAGGATTCCGCCATGAGCATGGTGAAGAAGATGATCGTAGCTCGATGGAGAAATGGTTTTCTACACGATGTCGAGGTAGATCTGGACGAGGAGGGAAGAACACCACGACGGACGGGGTAGATCTTCTCTCTCTCCACCTTCTTCTTCTTGCCGTAGTCCTCGCTCGCAGCAGGAGGAGCATCTCGTGGACGAGATGGTGGCGTGGACGCAGCAGGTCTAGATCCAAATCTAAATGAGGTGGCTTGCAGATCTGAGTCTTCACTCCAGATCTGGGTGAACATGCCGCAAAACCACCACGGGGGTAGGTTCTTGGCTATGGAGATCGTCTCCTTAGGCCCAGGATAGATGTACAGCCTAACGACGTCTAGAGATGATGATTTGACTGGCTGGAGTCGAGTTCTATTTATAGGCAGGCTGGGCACTGACTTAAAATCGCATCCTTGTCATTTCTGCAGTGGGTCGCGGCATTTTTCGCGATCGCGGCCTTTGTCGTGGTCGCGGCACTAGTCGTGGTCGTGGCCTTTGTTGTGGTCGTGGCCTTTGTCGTGGTCGCGGCCTTTGTCGTGGTCGCGACCTTTATCGTGGTCGTGGCCTTTGTTATGGTCGCGACCTTTGTCATGGTCGCGACCTTTGTCGTGGTCGTGACAAATGTCGTGGTCGCGGCACTTGTCATGGTCGCGGCCTTTGTTGTGGTCGTGGCCTTTGTCGTGGTCGCGGCCTTTGTCGTGGTCGCGACACTTTTTCGTGGTCGTGGCCTTTGTCGTGGTCGCGACACTTGGCATGGAACTGCAGGTCGCGATCCAGGGAAGTTGTCCGCGGTTAGGGTAGCGATCTAAGGACCACAGACATGTGTCTGCGGTTGTTGGGAGTTCAGGTCAGGATCAAGCCAAGGCATTGGGGTGGAGTTGTTGGCATCGATCGATGCCGAGCTGCGGATGTAGGCGGTTCTGGAGGTTGAAGAAAGATGGTGGTGGCACAACGTTGAGGTGCATAGGTTGGATGGAGATCTGCTACTACCGTGAAGTCCATGTTGGGGTGAGGGTGGTGGATCCGCGGAGGCAGGCGGAGAGGTGTAAGAAGGCGGCAGTCGCGACATTGACTACTTCAGGCCGCGGGGTTTGTGGAGATCATGATCATTTTGCCGTAGTCGCGGCTAGGTCAGGAGGAACCGCGGGTAATGTAGCCTCCAGGAGAAGGGCGGCATGAAAGATAAAAGGAGGAGGGGCCCTCATTGACCAGCCATTGACTAGAGCTAAACAAAGCCCAGAATTGGGAAATGGACCAAAACTCGGGCCAAAGCTCGATTTGATCTGCCAAAAATGCTGTAAGAATCCAATTAAATATGTGATAATTCAATTAAGCTCAATTACTCACATAATAGAAAGTATAGGTAATAAAAGCTCATTAAAGCAGTTTAGCCAAGTCATTTCGCATATTTAAAAGATAAAGCCAATAAAGGCGACTAAACAGTGTAAATCTGGGTCAAAAGAGGCGATTGGACTCAGATGAATATGCATTCATCAAAATACCCCGAACTTAAATGTTGCTCATCCTCGAGTAACACAAAATCTAAAACACTCGTCAGATAAATCCCTTCAACTAGTGCGACTGCTTCCTCTTCGCATCACGATTGTTTCTTTTCTGCACGGTATGACTAAGTGTCTCAACATCCTGAGATCACATAACACATTTTACCATATCTTCGTTTCCGAGTTCATTTCCCAACATCACTTCCTCTCCCCTTTTTCCAAAATCAAGCATGTCAGAGAGTTTCATAAGAGTCCAGAGATACCCGCAGAACAACAAGTGTGCACCTGATCTGACACTGGTGTTTTTAGGATGTTGGTGAGCATAGGCATTCATTGTGCCAGTAGGTGGAAAAGGGAGTGAAGGGTGGTATGGAAGGAAGATACAAATCTCTCCTCTATTCGACTCGAGATTTTTATTACATTATTTACAATTTCGTTAATTGCATTTTTTGTGCGAATCTCTCCTCTATTCGACTCGAGATTGCATTTCTTTTTGTGTGCACTTTGGCATCTTTTCTTGGTGATACACCCCTATTTCATAGCGAGGGGTATGGAAGAAGCATAAACAGAGAGAGTGTGCCACCCCGAACTTAGGGTTTGGCACTATATTGGCTATTTTTGTTTGTTTTTGATGAACATAGGGGTAAGAAGATGATGGAAGAAGTGTATAAAAGAGTTCAGATCAGAGTGCAACTTAATTTACAATTCAGTGCACCGGGTCATTCTCCTTGTCATACTCCGCTCAAATAATGACTTGATGAGGATCCGGTGGAGATTCGATGCTATTGTTCCACTAGTCAGATAGGAAGCACAACGTGTTTGATCCCTCTTAGTTCAACAGATACTTGTCATATCTATTGATCATGATGTTAGGATTCATAAGCTTCACACGGTGATTTCTAATCATAGGCTAGTTTTAGAAATTGTTCTCCTTGAGGCTTCACTTCGAATAAGGAGAGTATAATGATTCAAAACTGCATGGAAAAATAGGGTAGCCGGCTAGGTAAAGGCTTTGATTGAAACAAAAGCATCAAAACTTAATCAAGTTCCTATACAAACTTGTTATGAAAATGTTTGAAAATTTAGAAAATTTTTGAAAAATTTGCTCAAAATTTCAACGATGAGATCTTAAGTCTGAAATGGACAGGAGAGGGTGGAAAGTAAGGTACGTACCACCCACCCTCCACCCCGAACTTAGAAATTTGCTCGTCTCGAGCAAACTCTAAATCTGAGATGGAGGGGTAAACTCGTGTCAGTTGGTCCACTAGATGTGGTTGCATTCCTTTCGGCGACGCGTCCTCCATCCGAAATCTCAAAAATGGAAACTATCAGAACTTAAGACTGCATCTTGTGATGCATCGTCTACCAGGTGCAAAATTTTCTAAAAACAAAACTAAAAATAAAAGCTAAGTTAAAGATCGGGTTGCCTCCCGACAAGCGCCTTTGTTTTACGTCGATGGCTCGACATGATTTCTTTAGCTCTCTGGTAGGTATGTTGGTTTGGACAGATTCATCAATTCATCAGTGCTAGTATTAGCTGTGGTGAAATATCTCTTCAAGTGTTGGCCATTTGCCACAAAATCACCTGACTTCTCACTCCATAAGGTAAATGCACCATGTGGGTAGATGCTCTTGACAATGTATGGCCCAGACCATCGAGAGTGGAGTTTCCCTGGGAATAATCTCAGTCTCGAGTTGAATAGCAGAACTTGGTCTCCCACTTGAATTTCCTTCCTCTTCAGATGTCCATCATGTCAAAGCTTCGTGCGTTCCTTGTAGATTTGTGCATTCTCATAAGCTGTCATTCGGAGTTCATCCAACTCTTGAAGTTGTAGAATCCTGGTTTTGCCTGCTTTCTTCATGTCGAAATTCAGCTGTTAGATTGCCCACCATGCTTTATGTTCTAGTTCCAAGGGCAGGTGACATGATTTTCCATAGATGAGTCTGAAGGGTGTTGTTCCAAGAGGAGTTTTGAACGCAGTTTGGTAGGCCCATAAGGCATCATTGATTTTCACAAACCAATCCTTTCAGTTGCATCCTACTATCTTTTCCAGGATAGCTTTGAGTTGAAGGTTCGAAACCTCCACCTGCCCACTTGTTTTTGGGTGGTAGGGGGAAGCTACCTTGTGCGTTACACCATATTTTCTTAACAAAGCTTCAAAGCTTCTTTCCAGAAAATGAGAACCTCCGTCGGAGATCACAGTGCGTGGAACTCCGAAACGGGCAAAAATGATATCTTTGAACATTTTAATGACGAGTTTTGAATCGCTAGTAACCGTTGGTATTGCCTCTACCCATTGGGAGACATAATCAACCGTGACTAGGATGTAGGAAAATCCATGTGAGGATGGGAATGGACCCATGTAGTCCACTCCTCAAACATCAAAAATCTCAACTTCTTGCCATATCTTAAGTGGCATCTCATCTCTTTTCGTAATGTTTCCCGTTCTCTGACACTTGTCACATGACAGAACAAAATTGTAAGCATCTCTGGATATGGTTGGCCAAAAGAACCCACATTGCAGAACCTTCAAAGAAGTTTTCTTAGAACTCATATGACCTCCGACTGGGCCTGAGTGGCATTGTTCTAAAATAAGTTGGGCTTCTTCCTCAGCAATACAACGTCTGTAGAGACCATCAGCACAGAGCTTGAAGAGGTACGGTTCGTCCCAGTGATATTGCCTCACATCATGCATGAATTTCTTTAGAGCATTTCTAGTACACTCAGGGTGGATGATACCGGCGACAAGGTAGTTCACATAGTCCGAGTACCAAGGGGTAGCTTCTGAGACTTTCATAAGCTGGTCATCTGGAAGAGAGTCATTGATTGGGACCTTCTCAGTTTCCAGAGTGTGGATATGACTTAAGTGGTCTGCTACAACATTTTCTGTGCCTCTCTTATCTCTAATATGAAGATCAAATTCTTGCAATAGGAGAATCCATCTTATTAGCCTTGGTTTTGCATCTTTCTTTTTTATAAGATAACGGATAGAAGCATGATCGGTGTAGACAATCACCTTTGAACCGATGAGGTAGGATCTAAACTTATCAAAGGCATAAACGGCTGCTAGGAGTTCCTTCTCAGTAGTTGCATAGTTCCTCTGAGCTTTGTCAAGGGTCTTCGATGCATAATAGATGACATGATGTTTCTTCTCTATACATTGGCCCAGAACGGCACCCACAACATAATCACTGGCATCACACATAATTTTGAATGGGTTGTCCCAATTCGGGGCACAAATGATGGGTGTTGTTGTAAGGGCATGCTTTAGGTCGTTGAAACTCTTGATACACTCTTCATCAAAATGGAAATCAGCATCCTTCAACAACAAGTTTGTCATGGGCTTGGTTATCTTGGAGAAATCCTTGATAAACCTTCTGTAGAAACCTGCATGACCAAGGAATGCACAGACTTCTCTTATAGTGGTAGGGATAGATAGTTTGGAGATCACTTCGATCTTGTCTTTGTCCACTTCAATTCCTCGATTACCGACTCTATGGCCAAGGACAATGCCTTCTTTTACCATAAAATGACATTTCTCCCAATTAAGCACCAGATGTGTTTCTTCGCATCATTTGAGGACAAGGGAAAGGTACCTTAGGCATGAATCATATGAATCCCCATATACAGAGAAATCATCCATAAAAATTTCCATAATGGTTTCGATCAAACCAACAAATATGGCCGCCATGCAGCGTTGGAAGGTTGCAGGCGCATTACAGAGTCCAAATGGCATCCTTCTAAAGGCGTATGTTCCAAAGGGGCAGGTAAATGTAGTTTTATCTTGGTCATCTAGATGTATAGGGATTTGATAGAATCCATAGTAGCCATCGAGATAGCAAAAATATTCCTGGTGAGCCAATCGCTCTAAGACTTGATCTAGAAAAGGCATCGGGAAATGATCTTTACGTGTTGCCTTGTTTAACTTCCTGTAGTCGATGCACATCCTCCACCCGGTGACCGTTCGAGTGGGGATGAGTTCATTTTCTTCATTTCGTATCACAGTAGTGCCACCCTTCTTTGGAACGACATGCATAAGACTCACCCACGGTGAGTCAGATATCAGATAGATGATTCCGATAGTGAGAAACTTGATAACTTCTCGGTAGACTACTTCCTTCATATTAGGATTCAACTTCCGTTGATGCTCAACAGTCGGCTTGTGGTCTTCCACCATAAGTATTTTGTGCATACAAAGCGCTGGACTGACCCCGGTGAGACCGCTCATCTTGTAGCCGATAGCTTTCTTTCTTTCCTTTAATTCTTTCAAGAGTCTATCTTCTTGTTCGGTCGTTAGATCAGAGTTTATAATAACTGGAAAAACCTTAAGATCGTCCAAAAACACGTACTTAAGTCCCTTGGGTAGGGGCTTCATTTCAGGGGCTTCTGGCTTCTCACATGGCTCTTCAAATACATTTACAGCTTTGAGTTCCTCAAACTTAGCTTCATGATCTTCTTCTACAGATTCGAGGTGAAGGATACAATCCTTAACTTGGTCGCTGATGCAAATTTCAGCAGATGGGTTTGTTAGAGCCACTTCTAAAGGATCGTATTGTTCATATTCCTCTTGTGTGAGGAGAGACATTTTCTCAATGCAATCAATCAAATAGACTTCTTCCTGCATGCTCGGTCTTCATATGATTTCAAAAACTTTGAACTCAAGGGTTTCTTTCCCTAATCTGAGCAGTAAGGTCCCTGCTTCAACATCAATCAATGCTCTTGCAGTGGCGAGGAAAAAACGACCAAAGATAAGAGGGTATCTGACATCTTCTTTTATGGCGAGGAATGAACGACCAAAGGTGGAACTCATGTATTATACCTCATGTTTGATGAGGTCCCTATTGACTATACCTATGTTGTCCCTATTTTGATCAAACCTCAAACATAGATAAGCAAAACTCACCCAACTGATATGCATCATGCCACATACTCTAGTATGACCATGGCTTTGGACTCCCATATCATGATGTTATGACTTGAATACAAGAGGTATTTCCTATTGACTTGTATGCCTCTTTGTCAGCTCAATTTCCAACACACATGATGGACATCGATGTTACTCTAACCCTATTATGTTGGACCCCATGAGTTCTCACTTCTCAATTCCGAAAGTCTACCCTGACCTTGATCTTGAAAGAAAGGGAATTCTATTATGACATTAAACTCACAAATTCCCCAAATATGGTTGCCCTATCAATGACCTTGATGTTTGACTCAGGACCTTATGAGATACAATTTGATAGTTGATACTCTCCCTATTAGGACATTCTTGATGACTCATGATTGAGGTATACTTTTGTGCTAGATTAGGATAGTAGTGGTTTATGACTCCCCTAACCTGGGCCACATCCCTATTATGACTGCTTCTAAATTTTTCATCTTTGGCAATTATTTTGAGTTTTGGAAGGCATCCCCTTCCACCTAATTTTGACTCCTTGACCTAAGTCTCTAATAGGTCAAATCCATGACGATATATATATATACACACACACTCGATCTTGAATATCTATTTAATGATGATCTTGAAATATGATGATAGTGACTATAGTTAGTGGTTAGGTTCCTAAAAAGACATAGGTCTAGATCATTAATCAACCTTGAAATACAATGATAAAGGACTCAAAATTGATATCTCAAAAAGTTACTAGTATCTTGAATTTTGCTCAAAATATTGCTCAAAACATTGCTCGATTGTTGCTTGATTGTTACATATGGATGAGTGATCACCCCTAAGGTCTAATTAAGAATCTGAACCCTAGTTATGAGAAGTTTGGATATATGACTTTTATCTCCAAACTCGAGTCTCAATATTGCATAATGAAATCTTGACTCATGATTATTGATCTTGGTTTAACTTGATCCCTTATGATCATCCCATTTGCATCTTGAGATCACCCTCAATATATGACTAATGACCTTCATGTTTCCAAATCTTGAAATTGAAATGATGATTATGATGAATTTTTTGATTTATGACTTAAGGGTGAGCTCCATGTGGACTAGGGTGGGACCTTCCATTGATTTTGAGCATGAAATCATGATGTTGAAATATGATGTTGGTCTTGAATTGTTGAAATGAAAAATCTCAATCATGGACCCACCTAGGCCAATGTATAAGCTAGAACCCTAAAATTTTGGGAAATGAAAGTCATGCCTTACTCTTGAACTCTATTTGATTGACCTAATATGGGATTACTCCAAATTGGTGATCTATATAACAATCTTTACAAATATAGGACTCATGTGATGATCTTACCCAATTTGATGATCCATGTGACTATGTGTTGACCATGATACTCGATTGATCAATTTCAATATGAGATGGATATTTTAACTAGTGATTATCCCTTATGAGAATCCTAGGACGATCTTGATGATTGAATGGAAAAATTTCAATCTTGATTGATGACTTGATTTAATTTTGGGGACAAAATTTCTTTTAAGGTGGGGAGGATGTGATAACCATGATTCTCTCTCTTTCATTTAATGTACACCTTGAATCCTTAAATGCAAGTATATATTCAACAACCTCCCTCACCCACTCCATGTTGATTTTAAGTCACTTTATGCTCAATTGATTAGTGGATTTGATTAAATGGCACTATACACCTATTAGTGACTCTAACCTGAGTGTTGAACCAAGTACCATGTTTTTTTGGCATAACTTATATGAAATAAAAAATTGAACCACTTTAATGAACTTTTCATTCCTTGAAAGGTACCTCATGTTGTAGATAATTCTTGTAGATTTCCAATGCACCTAACTTTGGTCAATTTGGAACTCATATGTGAGAGTTATGACCCTTTGAAGGCCCCTAGTTCCTAACTCTTTTTCCCCAAAATTTCTACCCTTTTTGGGGTCTTGGACCGACCATTTTAGGCCCAGACCCAGACGGCCCACGAGTTGAACTCGAGCGGTTCACACTGATCTGCCCCTTCTCTTTTTCCTAGATCCAGTGATCCGCGTACCACTTTTGGACCAATCAGGTTCTTTTGTTTTGGGATCATGAAATGTAAGCCATTAGATGAACTGACCATGGATCTGGCCCCTCATCCAATGGTCCTAATGTCATCTTTGACCTTCATACTGTTCATAAGTACATAGCACGCCAACGACTACCTACCCCCTCTTTTGGGCGCCATCTATTCCCGCCCCTAGAGGCAAAATCACCACTTTCTTTATCTATAAAGCTTCTCCCCGAATCTTTTCCCCCTATTTTCTTGGCCATTCACAAACCCTACCACCCTCCCAAAACTTCCCACACCACCAACCTTCTTTGTGCTGCCATGCTCCAATGACCTGCTGGGATTTCCACTTAATGCCCCACCATGATCCAAGCCCCCCTGAAGGTTCATATAGGATTTCTGCACCTCAACGGTGCGTGCTGGAGTAGCAACTCCCCCACAAAGCGAAGCTGGTCAGAGCCACGATGAGCTTGTGCAGGTAGCCTCCGTGTAGGGCAAGCCGAGTGAGGGCTCCTGTCTTGAGCGTTGGATGGAGATCAGCCCAGTGTGGACCTGGGATCAAGGGCCCCGATCTCCCTCTCTCCCTCCCTCATCCTCTCTCACCAAAGTTGACTGGTCAACTAGACCATGCCATGCCAATGATGGCTCACCACATCACGACGTGGACCCCCGCCCCTTCCCCTCTCACTTGGGCGACTACAAGTAGCATCCAGAGCCACTGGATCTAGGATCTACAAGCCCAAATGATCGCATGATAATGGTAACACACCCCACCTTCTTTCCTTAGTTTGTATTGCAAATGTTCCAAACATCATATCTTGCACATGATTTGGCCAAATAAGGCATTATTATATATGATTTTTGATCCTCTCGACGAGATCTATCTGATGGTGCTAGTTTCATGGACTGATTTTGTTCGTAGTTATACTGATATTCTAAGAATGATCCCTTTGATGTATTTCATATGTCACAACCTATTTAATGCATTACATATGATCTTTATTCTTTCATAGAGCCTGAAACAATAGACTTTAAGTCCCTATTTTTGCGAGTGAGGTCTTGGACCATCTAATGCATCATAATATTTCATCTTGTCCTTTCATGACTCTTTTGTGTAAGAATTTGATGCAACTTGTCTATATAGGAGGTTTTCACCTAACTTATCATCATACTGAGATTGGACTTCGAAATCCATAGATCCTAATATCATTTGTTCCATGCTTGACTAGTACTTATGCATCCTTGCCCTAAATATCTCTTGTGTACCTTGATATGCCCTAATTTGAACTATTTATGACTTATGTGTTTGGGATCCTATTGCTTGTACTAAAATGAATCCTTAATATTCAAATATGTATGTTCACTCCAAATCAGTCCAAAATGTTTTGTGACACTGAATGCTCCTATGGTTTGGGAAATGTACTTTGTTGCTTTGAAATTGATCTAATATGAGTTAATCACGATCTTGCATGTTAATCCATGATGATGTAATCTAAATATCATGCTTCTTTTACTCCAAATCAGAAATGATCTCATGTTTATATCTAATCTAGTGTGGATGATTCACTTCGATCTAGGACCTAATGTTGATTCTTTTACTAAGATTGAATAATAACATGCATGTTGGAAGTTTGGAACTAAGATTGAAATACTTGGAACCTAGATCTAGGGAATCATCCACATGACTCATATGGTGCTTATTTACTCAAACCCTAGTAAACTAAGACACAATGCTATATCTTTTCCTTGCGAGGTACCCTTGGTTTGGATAATCTCTAGGATCTTACTCAAGAATGCTGAACCTTGTACTCTATTCATAAGGTATGCTTACTCTATTGACCCTACTATGGTATTGGCTTGTTTGTATGTATGCTTGTATGAATGCTTGGCTAGTTAGTTACTTGTTTGAGCTACTTGTTCCCTATGATTAAAATGTTCATTTTGCTTGAAATATGGTGAACAAACCTCAAACATAATTAAACTTGTCCATTATACAAACCTCTTGTACCTGCCTATATTCTCGGGGTAAGGTCACATGGTTCAACGCCTTACTTGAGATGTTAAGATAAGGTGGACCGTGGCGATAAAAAGGGTTGGCTAATCTTGAGCAACCTTACAAACCCTTCCAATGGGAATCCGGTCAATGGCCATGATATGTTGTTAAGTATAATGGAGAATACACTTAAAACATACTTTGCATAAAAGATTGTTGTTAAATGTTCATGTCTTATTTCTACTTCTTTCTTACATGATGTTTCTAGCCATGAAAGTTTTATAGTAATCTTAAATTGTATACATGCCTTTTGTAGCGTACTTAATGATTTAGCATTAATATATTTTATTTATCAAATTTGTAGTTGCCAAATGAAGATCTGTTGCACTCAAGACTCTAAGCTCTGAAATGCAATACAAATGGGTATGCTTGAATCTAGAAATGGGTACATATCTCTTATATCCATGTTTAATATCTTGTTGTCTTGTTGTTATTGCCTTTTCATATATATTGCTTGTGTGAAACTATGTGTCATTCTATGAACCGACACCCAAAACCTTCTACCACTGACACTGTAGTCAGTGGGGATAGGATGAGGGTAACAAATAGTTCTATGAAAAATGGTATCGAAGCTATATACATAGGCCTCTATATATGTCTAAGGCATAACTCATCTTAAGAACCCAGGAAGGACTACGATCCTTTTCCTAAGTTTAGAGAGTCTTCTAGCATCTCATCTTTTCTTTAAGAACCACCTAAGCCACCCAAGTAGATGATGATTAGGTAGTTTCTCATCTTCTCATGTGATTCTTCCCTCATGACCATTAATCACATGGTTTCTCGATTTTGGGTAGCTTATGCATGGGAAAAGTAAAATTCACTTAAAACCATGAAAGTTGATTATGATGTTAATGCCATGATCTAACTTTAAATTGGAAAACCTATTTTATGTAAGGAAATACTCTCAAAAGAGTTGTACTCATGTGCAAAGTTTATGAAAAATCAATGTTACCCGTTTGGAAATACATGCTTTCCAAGTTTGAGGTAAATTCTTGATATGACGAAATAAGGTGGAACTCATGTTTTATACCTCTTGTTTGATGAGGTCCCTATTGAATATACCTATGTTGTCCCTATTTTGATCAGACCTCAAACATAGACAAGCAAAACTCACCCAACTGATATGCATCATGCCACATACTTTAGTACGACCATGTCTTTGAACTCCCAGATCATGATGTTATGAGTTGAATACAAGAGGTATTTTCCTATTGACTTGTATGCCTCTTTGTAAGCTCAATTTCAAACAAACATGATGGACATGAATAATACTCTAGCCCTATTATGTTGGAACCCACGAGTTCTCAATTTGACTTCTCGATTTCCAAAGTCTACCTTGACCTTGATCTTAAAAGAAAGGGAATTCTATTAAGACCTCAAACTCATCAACTTTTAGAGATCATCATCATCACATCAAGTTTAACTTCTATCCTTATATCTATTTTTTCCATCTTGATTGAAGATCATTAATTAAGGGATGTCTTCCCCATATTAAAACATTAATATCTCATCCTAGTATTTTTTTCAGTTATTGTAAGGTGCCTAAACACCCCTTTACTAATAATGTTAAATAAAAGATTAATGAATAATAGTGGAATAAAATAATGAAGATATTCAATTTTATAAAATGTACATCTTATTCACCCATAAGGGTATACAACACAAATGAATCTAAGATAGAGGAAAACTAAACTATATCAATCTTCCTCAAAACAACATCATCATGAGTTAGGTTCATGATGGAAGCCATGTATTTCTCGTCCTAAAGCTAGGTTGGATCTCCATGATCCCACTGCGCACTCTGATCCTAGACCTAGATGGTTGGGGTCATCAAATAAGAGGAGAAACAAAGTATGTGTCAAATGGGGATCACAAACAAGGTATAAATAACAAAAGTAAATAAGGGATAATGATTTAACTATGCTAAAAAGAGTCAAGAGTATGAGGCATTTAACAAATAAGAATTCTGCCAAGTTAAATAATAATAAAGTTGCATGCATGAATATTAATATGACTACAATAACTAAAGTAGGGCTGAGACACCTGCCTAACCTCAACCAATAGGCGAGGGAGAGTAACACATTCTCAAACACCTAATATATATATAAAAGTAGGGAGAATAAATACATTCCCTTGGGCGAAATAACACATGCCCGTCTATGGGTGGTTGTACATAAGTACACTACATTATCTATATAGTCAATAATTCATCATGCTAGAAAAAGAATCATATGGAAGATTAAATAAATAAAATATTGCATAGTGGTTCACAACCCAAGAATTAATTGAAATAAAGGAGCCAAAAAGACAATGATGAGATTTAAGGATAAATTATGCTTCATTGGGTATATTAGGGTTGAATTATAAATTGCCCAACTGAAGGGTGAAGGAATGTACATACTCACATATGCAAATCAACACTACACATACCTCATTTTAGAGTCCTAGTCATCACTTTCACCAACTAGCTTGTATTCAAGACAATTTTATCCTAATTACAAATTATATCTCACGTATTAGGGTTTTGTAAAACATAAAGTGTAAGAAACCTTAATTTTGGACTTTCTAAGAAAACCTTCAATTTAGGACTCAAAACCTAGATCATTCGACCAGTTAGATTCTCTTGATAAAGAAAACATATATATTTATTAAATTTGAAGCTAAAATGAATTAGTTACCAATTTTAGGTCTTTTTATATAAATAAAAATAGTGTTTCAAATAAATATCAAAACAGGGATGTAAGACATGAGTTGAAAACATTAAAATCATATTCCTTGAGAAAAAACTTCCAATGACTATTTATACGTATTTTTCTGATAAAGCATCGATTTATTATGAAATTTATAAAAATGGCGAATCACAAAATAAGAAAAAGCCACATGTATAGATCCAAACCCAGTGGCTTGGGGATGAGTTGGACCAATCAGGGTTGGACGACTTAGCAGGGAGACTCACTCCAGAGGTTCAACGATCAATGGGTAAGATCAGGCGAATAAAGATCAAATGCCCATGCTCGATTAATCAGGCGATTGAAGCCACAGGGGTGCCAAGGTCAAACTACGACCTGGCTTGTTCCTTCTCATGCCATGGCGAGGCACAGGAACTGGAGCTTAAAGCTTTGATGCTTCTATGCATACACCTGCAATATGCGAGCCTCTAGGCACGTGAAGAATAATCCTTTGGGTCTGGTGAAGCTAGAGGATCCAGCTCCAGAAGGCGAGGACCTCTGTGTCCCCAAAACCTAACGGAAAACCCTAAGAAATATGGGAGAAAGGATCGTGATAAAAGACACCGAAAACTAGGTGAGAAGCCTCAACCAGGGACCTCAAATTACTTAAGGAGGAAATGCGAGGTCTATAGATGAGTTTTAGTGATTGGAGAAGTGCCACAATGATGAGACGTTTAATCGCCAGTGAGGGCTCAAGGCTGAGCTATATGGTATGAAGAATGGGACGATAGTAGGGAAATCCAGTGATGGGAAAGCAAAGTAAAAATTACCAAGTATGTGTACCATTCTTGTAATTGAACAATGGTGATCGGGGTTATGCTTACTAGACCATCATTACTGGAGAGAAAAGCTGATTAGAAGGGGGAGTCTCAGGAAACTAGCAATGAAATTGGCTGAGGAGAAGCTAAGGTGGGAGTCTCAGGTTGCTGTTGAGTGGATTACATAGGAAGGGGGGGGGAACTACTGGGGCCTCTGAGACTAATGGCGGTGAGGAAGGTAACTTCCCTATTGGGCATTTCTTGGATTGGCCACAAGAGAAGGCAAATGATGGCTCATTGCATGACATCGCAAGGCGAAGTCACCGATGAAGGAATTTCACAAAATGGATGAGTAATGAGGAAGAACAAAATCAGGGATTAAAATGCAGAGGAATTGTGTCTGACTTGCACATTGACTGAGGAAGAGGACGACTTCCTTGTCATACGATCAGCACATGATTGAATGTTGATCTAATAACAGCCGTTGGATGGCGCACAAGAGAGGAAAATAAGTATATATAACATGTGACATAGTAAAAATAATAGAAACTTTAGGTTCAATGCGACGCATTGATGAAATCGATTTAAAACCTTAATTAAACTTAAATCAATTCTTTCAAAATCATTTGAAAGGGTCAAATATTGACCATTTAACTCCAAATTTGGACCACAACCTATTTAAAGTGTAGAATATTCCCATACCATTAGTTTTCAATTTTTTGACTGTTTTGGTTCATAACTCTAATATTGATAACTAATATATATTAATGTATGAACATGTGAATTACTATAAAAAATCTTTTTAAAATAAGCTTTTGAGTGAAAATTTGATATGGTCATCCTATATTAACTCAAGGGTCATAAATTACCTCAATCTCCTCTAATAAACTATTTTTCCATATACAACATGATTCTGCATCCAAGGTCCTTCTCTAGGTTAGGGGTCGGGCGCGCCCATGGCGGGGGATGCCTAGGGTGGAGTGGGATCCTCCACTCCGGCCTGCTCGAACATCCCTAACGGCTCGATAGAGAAGACGACGGCTTCAAGCGATGGGTCTAATCAAGAAGTTAGGTGGCATGACCCGAAGGCGGATGTCACAGTGGGAAGACCTTGGGTGGCTACTCTAGCAAAACTGATGGTAGTGACCAGGTCTTTCAAGCCCATCATCATGCCAGAAGATCCCAAAGCTCCAGTGTTCAAAGAGGGGGATGATAGGCCCTGGATGAGCTTCTCCAGGCATATTGTGAACGACTTAAAGGAATTCCATAACTGCTCAATTATCATCCAAGTTTTTGGGAAACCTGTTTCCATCGAGCAGTTCAGGGGATGGATGACTAACACCTGGAAACCCAAAGGCGAGTTTCAAATCTCTCTGTTAGTTGGTGGTCTTATCCTCGTCTGCTTTGCCTCAGCTAGTGACATGGCAGTCCTACCGACCAAGCTCCCTGGTTTATTGATAACCAGCTGGTTATCTCTAGGAAATGGACCCCAGAGTCTGATATTAGGAGGGCATCCTTGACCACGGCTCCCATATGGATCACCATGCCAGAAGTGGGTCAATACTAGACTCGAAGGGTGATCTCCATCATCGCTTGTGGTGTTGGTACGCCGAAATTCATTGATTTCCCTTCCAGGGGCAAGTATGCTGGGGCGGCTCACGTTTGTGTCGAGGTCAAGGCTAACAAAAAGTTACCACCCGTGGTTATGGTGGACATGCCTGAAGGTGAACCGCTGGAGATCAAAATCATTTATGATGCTCTCCCTGACAGGTGTGAGAACTGCAGAGTGTTTGGGCATCTGCAGGGACACTGTCCTGGTGAGCGTCGGACTCACAAGGAACCACCAATACTAAGGGGCAGGGAACCCAGTCGCAATATGAACAGGAGGAGGAATTTTAGTCAGAACAAGAGTCATCCTCTCTCAACGGCGGAAGCAACGTCGATCGCCTCTGCTGGGGCTGTCGACAATTCTACTACTGTGGGGAGTGGTGACAAAGATTCGACATCCTTAGCTACTACTGAATCGGAAAAGATTGCAGATACAAAGCCTATGAGTACTACAACTACATCGGCTAACAGTGGAGACAAGGTGCCTGCTGATATTGGCCAGTCAGAGAGGGGGGCGATAGAGGTAGGAGGCTTTTCGCCGGTGATGAACAATTACAAAGGGAGGGAAATTGCAAGGAAGAAAAGTGAGAAGGAACAAGAAATGATTGAGTACTGTTCCAATTCTTTTGCTATCCTGGATAGTGAGACAGTTGATGGCCACATAGTGATTGTACCATCTTCTTCATCTCGGCAAATAAGAAGAGGAGGGGCTGCCCCCGGAAGGGGTGGCCAAAAGAAAGGTTAATTATGTGTATACTCGCATGGAATGTGCAAGGTGCTTCTTGTCCAGAGAAGCAAAGGAGGTTGAAGGAAATTATAAGGGAGGCCAATGCAAATTTGGTTGTGTGTTTGGAGACTAAATCAGAAGGAATGTTGCTGATAGGATGAGTGGTTTATTCCCTACCGGTTGGAGACATGAGTCTAATCTTGATTAGATCGAGGGGGGTCGCATTTCTATAGGCTGGAACCCCCAAGTCTGGGATGTTCAAGTAATCTTTGCTATGGACCAGATGGTCACAACAAGCTGCATCAACCAAGGAGGTCTACACATTGTCGTATCTGCTGTGTATGGACATAACTCAAAAACTTGCAGAAGAAGGTTATGGGAGGTGATTGCTGTGGCTAATAAGAAAGATTTACCGCAGATGTTCGTTGGTGATTTCAACCACATTAGGAAATCTAGTGAGAAAAAAGGGGGTCTTCCCGTTCCAGACTCATGCATTGAGCGGTTCAATAACACTATTTATGCTACTAATCTCATGGAGTTGAACATGAATGGAGGGATTGTTACTTGGCAAAATAAAAGAGAAGTCTGAAGACGCATTGCGAGTCAACTTGACCGTGCTGTGGTGAACGAGGCTTGGTTGAATGTGTTTCCCTTATCTGTGGTAAAGCTGGGAGGTCTTATCAACAGTGACCATGCTTGGTTGGTTGTTCCAATGACTAGGCAGGTGGAGAAGGGGAAACCTTTCAGGTTCTTCAATGATTGGTTGGAGTGGCCTAGATGTAAGGAGATCATTATTGAGGCATGTAGAGAATGTGTGAGTGGAAATCCTATTCTCATTTTGATGGAGAAATTAAAGTATACAAAGCTTGCGTTGAAGAAGTGGGCCCTAGAGATAGCTGACTCAGACTCTTTGGTCAAGAATGCCAGAGAAACTCATGCTACTACTACTACTGATTTAAGACTGAATCCTCTTTTAGTGGATATTATGGAGAACGAGACTACTACTGCTGAGAAGCTGGCCCGGTTGGAGAAGGCTGAAGAGCTTAGACTTTGGAAGAGGAGTAGATTGAACTGGATACGCGATGGGGACAGGAATACTAGAATTTATCATGCTGCTATTAAAAAGAATGTGATGCACTATGCTATTCATACTCTTCTGAAAGTGGATGGAACTGAAGTGAATTTGCCTGAGGAGGTTGCAAAGGAAGCTGTTCTTTTCTTCAACAATCTCTACAATAAAGAGAACTGCGAGATACAACTATGTACTCTCCCCTCTCATTAGGTCATAGGTGAGATGAATGCTATGCTTTGTGGCCTGGTAATTGAGGAGGAGGTTAGGCTGGCTGTGTTTGACATCGGGGCCTCCAAAGGCCCCAGTCCGGATGGTTTTAATGCCCATTTTTTCCAACACATGTGGCATGAGATAAAGGAGGATATCTGTAGAGCTGTTAGATGGTTCCTTGTAGGTGGAAAGATGGTAAGGAAGGCCAACCATGCTTTCCTGAGGCTTATATCTAAGAAGATCATCATGGGGTCCATGCCTGATCTAAGACTGATTGCTTGTTGTTCCGTGGTCTATAAAATTATAGCCAAACTTCTTGCTACTAGATTGAAGAAGGTCTTTCTAGAGATAATATTGTCTGCTCAAGATGCTTTCATCGAAGGTAGATCAATTTCTGACTGCACCACCCTTTCCTCAAAATTTATGCAGGAATTCAAGGTCAAGAGAGGGGCTAGGAAAGTCTGTGTTAAGCTCGACTTGACTAAGGCTTATGATAATGTACATTGGGATGCCTTATGGAAGGTCACGGAAGCTCTGGGTTTCTCCAATAGATGGATTAACATCATGAAGGAATGTGTTTTCACCACATCCTTTTCTATCTTGGTGAATGGTGTGCCGCATGCCATGTTTACTGCCGCCAATGGTTTGCTGCAGGGAGATCCACTCTCCCTGCTTCTCTTCACCATGGTCATGGAGTTTCTTTCAACCATAGTGGAGGAATCCATGGAGGAAAAGAGAATGGATACTTTTAGTCAACGGGGATGTATAAGTTCTGCCACATATTATAGTTGCCAATGACATCCTATTCTTTATGTCGGGTAACTTGAAAACTATGAAAGGCTTCAACAGAGTGATAAAAGCTTTTGGTGATTGCACATGGCCATATCTCAGTATCATCAAATCGAGGGTCTTCTTTTCAAGATCTTGCGATACCAGGCGTGGGAGACTCAAAGCTACTTTGGGCATGGTTGAGGGGAAGCTACCTACGATGTACCTAGGTATTCCTTGAGTGGTGGAAGGGCAAGAGAAAGAGATTTCAATGTGTGTGTGGACTCCTTGAGGAATAAGGTGTCTAGATGGACATGCATTAATATGTCCATGGTAGGTAGACTCATTCTCATTCGATCGGTCCTGGCTGGTAAAATGAGCAACTGGTGTATGCAAGCGACTCTACCTACTTTCATCCTGGAGAAGATGCACAACATTACTAATTCTTTCTTGTGGGAAGGCAGCAACCATGCAATCGCGTGGGGGACTATCTCGAGATCTTTCGATGGTGGTGGGCTGAACATCCAAGACCCTGCTATTATTGCGATGGTGAGTATTTCCAAGAGAGTCGATCAATTTCTTAGGAAACTTGACTCTACTTGGAATCGCTGGTTTAGGGACAAATATGGTGGGGAGATTTTGATGGAAGGCAAGGGCAAGGTATCGAAAACTTGGTGTGCCATGTGCAAAATCTGGCCTAAAGTTGCTGAAGATTATGAGGTATGTAATGGTCTTTGGCAGCTAAAGCATGATCACCTCAAACCTTGGATGAGTTTCTGTTGCCTGCCCCAGGTTCCGTGGTCTCATGTCATTTGGGGTAAAAGCCATGTTCCCAACTGGAGCTGAACTTCTTACAGAGCAATTATGGACAGACTTCCCACTAAAGATTGGTTGATTAAGTGGGGCATCGGTGTTGAGAGATATTGTGTTTTATGTAAAAGCAATCCTGAAACCCATGAACACCTGCTGTTTAGATGCCCGTATTCCAGATACATCCTATCCACAATTTGGTTGAAGCTCGACTGGGGTGGCAACCCCCCCATAGGTGCTGGATGGGGCCATATATAGTATTTTGGAGATGTCAGACAACAACAGTTTGCGTAGCCTTGCTGGTATATGCTTATCAGCGGCCTGTCATTTTGTGTGGAAAGAATGTAATGACAGACTCCATGGCGGCGTGGAGTCTGATAATCTTGTTTTGTTTGATAGAATCGTGTGCCAACTTGGCTGGGCTGTTAGAATTAGACCAAAGTTGATGAACATGATTAATCCTTTGATCCTTAAATAGTGGGGTTTTTGTAGTTAGTCCCCCAATGTATAGTATACGAGGTTCTCCTCTATACTCCCTTTTTTGATAGTAATATTTTACCTGTTCCAAAAAAATACTATTTTTCCATATAGGAGGAGAGAGAAAATGAAAAGGGGATAACTATTCTTATTAGAAAATTTAAATCCACCTAATCTCTTATTCTTGTCCCAAATGGCCATAAAAGATTCTAAATTAATATAGTCTAATGATTAGATCATTCTAATGGTCATTTACATTTTAGACTCTATTGAAATTAATACTGAGGTATTTGTGCTTGGACCCAATCATTGGTTTAAATATGAACCAAGTTTACTTCCAAACCTCTAATAATTCCATAATTACATTATTGAGAATAAAGGGATAGAATAGATACAAAAATTTAGAAAAAAGACCAAAAAGGATATAAAGGAAAGGGAAAACTTGGAAAGAGGTTAAAATGAAAATATTCCCAAGTTTTGGTATTTTATAGTTTTTCTACTCGCATTTGCACACTTCTAGTGATGTCTAGGCAAGTTTTCTCTTTGTACTTTCAATTTGCATATGGTTTTGTATGCAAGTCTATCTATCTATATATATGAACATTTATAGAAAAAATCACACCACACCCCTCAATTTCCACTCTCCTATACACCACTACTAATAATGTAGAATGATGTTTTTTAACAATTCATCTGGGTCTACTTGTCGAATTACTATGATAGTTAAAAGCAAATTATAAGCAGTGATGAAATCACTATGTTTAATGTCGATGGGTTTCCTTGAGGTACATACAATATAGAAAATAGCTCATACCGAGGGGGAACTTGATTGTAGTAAATTCTTATGCATATAGGTCCCAAGGAAAATCACCACAAACTATAAATACCGTATTTTTCTCTAGAAAAGGAAGAGATTAGAAAGATGAAACTTTCCCTCTCTAATTATCTAGGTTAAATCAATGGTAACATAAATGGGGATCATTAACTATACCTAATCGGTAGTTGGATAGCCTGAGCTCGACGAACATGTGACATCAGACTGTTGTTAGTCAACATCATGCATAATATTCAGTAGAAGCTGGCCCATAAAAAATTCTCGCTTACCAGTTACCATCACCAATCTACACAGGTCCATTCTAATGGAGATTACGTTGAATTAAATCCCATAGGGATATACAACCCAGTTTGCATTCATTTAGGTTGGGCCTCTATTGTGTGTTCGTGAGTTTGAGAAAATTCCTTCCTTCCCATTTAGATACAATCCTTTCATAGCTTAGTAGCAGTCTTGTTAAAGCCACCAACTACCTTCTTTATCTTATAGTTGTAGTCCATATGTCTCCTCACAACTAGATTGGAATTGTCTGTATTTCAATCTCCAAAGTGTATGTGCATAAAGTAAGGAAACGCCATGCAAAATTTTTAGGCTCTTCTTATTACAGTAAAGAAATACCATGCAAAATTTCATTCAACGTTGCAATGTTTGTGTTCAGTATGGCTGAAATAGTAAAAATGCAAGCATAGGCCATGTTCGGGCAAACTATGTAAGAAATTAGAAAATTTCACCAACATGACAGTAACTAGGTTCATTATTTTCATCTTATAACATCAATTAACAACAAAGAGGGCTATAACTCTAAAATTTCCCTAGTTATATTAAAAAATCCCATAAAATGTCAACTTTAACTCATTTAACATGTGTTTAGTGTGACTAGTGGTTGCATGTAGAAATTGCACATCACATAGAATACTAAATAGATGCTAAATCACTTGCCTTGCTTGAATAACACAACCTCAAACAAGTACAAAAACCTAGCTCCCAAGAATATTCAACAACTTTGAAAACATCCTCTATTACAAGCCCTAGTTCCAACTATGCCAAAGGATGTGAAAGGAAGAGGTTTCAGAAGAAAATAATTTGTCTCCTCCAAAGTTATCCAAGGACCTCATCCAAGAATCTTGAAGAGAGAGGAAACACCAAAAAAGATGAGAAGAGATGGAAGAAATTACATGGGTTTGTGATAAACAAGGTGTTGAAGATGATTCTAGGCTTTGAACCTCTAAATTGAAGATATATCACTAACTTATCACTAACTTGCACCAACATGCACGAGATAAAATTCCAAGAACACTCTTCTTTAGCTCCACTACCGTTTTATTGCTTCAAAATGATAAAAATGAGCCCTAGGATTAACGTGATCACATTATAGGTGTAGATAGCATGAAATTGTATTTTAACCCATAAGCAACACACCTCGACATCCATATCACGGAACCCATTTTAGCCTCCCAAGGATTCACATTAGGCTCCAGCTCCACTCAAAGCATATGCTTTAAGCCACAAAAGTGCACATCAGGCTCCATGCTGCCACACACCGGGCATACAAAGACTTGAAGCTGTCATGCTTTGAGCCCCAAAAGTGCACATCAGGCTCCATACCACCACACACCAGGACGACAAAGACTAAAAGTAGTTGCTTTGGTTTGGCCTATCAACACAAAGGACCCACATCGACCTAGCCTCAGGGGCGCATCAGGTGTCCAACCAGACTGGTTGCAGTCGCATTGCCCTGATTTCATCTAAAACCGGTCCACCCACAATACACTCTATTAGCAAACACTAATCCCCTTACATATATCGATTACATTGATTGATGCAAGGAGTAAGGTATGTTTTTTAGGTCCACAATTATAATTTTTTCACATTAATAAAATTTAAACATATCATTTTCTCATCATTTGAATCCTATGGATGCATTATCAAATAATATAATTTTCCATCACTCTAAAGAAATCCATAACGATTCTAACAAATAACATAAACAAAGGCAAACAATGTAAGATCAAAGAAAAAATAAAGTTTGAAGTCTTTTAGAGTTAGTAGGTCACACTCTACTGAAACAAATTTTCAAATACCGATACTTATCAACAGAAAGATCTAAAAGCCAGCCATCAATAGGATTATACTAGTAAAGATGTTCAAAGAGGAGACATAAATAGTAGTCTATCTCTTATTCTTCACCTAAATTTTGAGAATGTGAGATATTTTGTATAATCACATATATGAGTAAATCAAACGGAAGTGCCAGATTCCTTCTACCTTTGTTATGTTGTTATAGGTGAACTCAGTTTACTTCCAAATATCAATAAATGCTGGTAGCAAGATTGTATGATGTTCATATCACTTTCATTTGTTTAACAACAAAAGGTGAATAATTAGTCTTCTCACTCTTGACTGGCTTAAACCTTGATTAATTGGTTTGTGTTGCGTCAGTGATTATGAATGGGTGTTGGCTGTTGGAATTAAATTGATTAACTAAATTTGGACATGAACCAATATTATTACTCAATAACAAACAATCATGTAACAATCATTTTATATTTGTATTAAGTATATGTATCAATGTGTATCGTTGCATAGCAGTGTGATTATTTTTTGTATAAATGTTAATTGTGGAAATATAGTGGTTATAAATTCAAAAAGTATGTGTCACCTTTTCTTACTGTTTTGCCTTTTATAAACGTATTGAATTTTTTTGTGCACAAAAAAGTACATACAATGTACATAATAGTACATAAGAATACATGTATCGATGCACAAAACACAAACTAAAACACAAACCCCCCCTAAGGTTTTGTGCGTTGTATCGAATTAAACCACATGCTCCACCGCTTGTGCGCCCCCCCGTCAATTCCTTTGAGTTTTGGTCTTGCGACTGTACTCCCCAGGTGGAGTCTTTCACGCGTTAGCTGGGCCCCTGATCTACGTTGACCAAGGGCGAAGACTCATCATTTACGGTTCTTAGGGGGTACAAGCTGTGATAGAACACATCTTGTTTATCTTGACGAAATGGGAGGGATATCTATCCCAATGCCAAAATTATTTATCCTGTTCAGTAGTTTTTCCATGGCTTCTCTTGCATTACCGGGAATGAGTGGTTTTGTTGCAGAATCAGTAGTATTCTTTAGAATAATTACGAGTCCAAAATATCTTTTAATGCCAAAAATACTATTCAAGCAACCTTTTCAGAAATCCAAGCGATCTTTTCGTAGGCTATTTGGTATTATAATAATAGTTGTCTGCCTATAAATACCAAATTTTCCGTCTCCCCCTTTCTTGTTGGTGGAATACTCTGCCAACAACCAACAATAAATTTCCTACTCCGGAGGAAATAGCTCTTCTCTGTACATGCGATGTTTTCTAGATTGTGCTTTGTTAGTTGTGAAATTTACTTTGTCATAACAATTGACATCATATGTTCCAAACTTCTTAACTTCTCCGTTCCACGTCAGCACTATATTGGAAACAAGAACTTATCATGAAACAAAATGAATGGCACAACCTGCATGGTCCTAACATACATGTTTAAATACTAACTGCACTATTAAAAATTAAGTAGACATGTCTAACTTCTGACATAGTGCATATCTAACACAACTTACATTATGTTCATGTCGTGGATTCTTGAAGTTAGATGGTAAGATAAAAAATACAGGTTCTATGAAAATTTAAAATGAGTAGTTGTATGGTGTATGTAGTTTCAGGATCTTTAATAATTTTCTAAATCCACCTAAATGTAGCTATTCAAGCATTGCCCTAAATGTGTATCCATAGCATTAATAGAAACCACCTTCAGCCTGAGCTTCATAAATGATGCCCCTTCATTTTTATTTTATGCATTCACTATTTTTATTTGTGTATGATTGGGAGTGGCACCTAGATCATAATTGCTTTCAGTTCTTTTTATCTCCCCATTGCACTTTCCAAAATCCCATTTTTCGCTCCCAACTATAATTGCACTTACCAAACAAGCATAAAGCAAGATGATAGAGTCGTCCCTATGTTGGACATTATCAAAACATTTCTCTGTTTGTAGGTACCCAATACTGTCTTATTTTCTAACAATGTAGTACTTTGACAACGACCAACATATTTATTTGTGTTTTGAATATGAGACAACCAAATTAAACAATTTACACTTTTCCATGAGATACAGAAACTATACAATGTTAAAAAAAGGCTTCTATCAATACAAAATGGATTTACAAAAAGAACCTACCTATGATGTTAGTCATCGTTCAATATATGTGTCAGCAGAAACTATAATATAAAGGAAATTGTAGCTCCAAACTCGATAGGTACTTGTAATTAAATAAGTTTTGTAAGATGCTTGCATTTATTGGGTGTAAAATACATGACATTTTCCCAAATGTTCTTATTTTTAATATTCATTGTGTTAAATGTTTATCTGGGATGCAACATATCCACTAGATGTATGGCGTGCGCCACAATTTTTTTTATTTCCATGTACAACTCTTCTATGGAAGTCTTAAAATCTTGATTTGTAAGTATTCAACTTTTACTTTAGTACTTATTTAGGTCATCCATATTATAAATTTAATTATTGTAAATCGAACTGTATCATGTACATTGTATCAGATGAGCTGCATCAAATAAAGACAATACAAGGACTTTGAAGCAAAGGAACATGAACATCCTTCAGAGGAACTCCTACCAATCACCTAGAAAATCCATGTTGCTCGATTTTGGGTTGTAAAAAAATTAGATATTTGTTAAAAACGTAGATGGTAGTAAAAGTATAGCATGTTATACACTTTTCTGATCTTAAGTATTCCAAAGTATTTCAAGTGACGTATGTATGTCAATATATTTCAGAATTGTTCAACTCACTCAAATATTTATTGGATTTTTTAGAAATGTTTTAATTACTCCTAAGCCTGTGCAACTCACGAACAAGCGGGAGAGGAGTAGCACGTCGACCCCCTCACAACAACATGAATATTGCAAATAAGAGAACAAGCGGGAGAGCATTTTGGTGGAGATGAACTGCGGAATGGGGTCGACGACACTATGGAGGCGTGGGTTCAGACTTCACTTTTTTCTTTTTGATATCTATACTATATATGAAAGCATGTTCAGGGTGTCCAATGTAATACTCACCAATATTTTTCAGATTTACATAGTAGTCCTTAGTTGTGTGTAGACTAAGAGATGTCCAATGAAATATTTACTAGAAGCAACTGTACTGAAAATCTAAAGTCAGCATGACATAAATTACCTACGACATGTCAATTTTTTTCGTGAAATGTGTTACTTTATCAAATGTATAGAGATGTTTGTATTCATGTTTATTTGTGGATGTACATATAATAATATCCAGTTAAATGGCCAAATCTCTATTTTAACATGTCAAAATTAAATTTATACCACCTATGTGATAGCACATCTTGATATCGAATTTTAATAGAAATAGCAAATAGAATATGAAATGAAGTGTATTTTGGATTCCTTTTTATAAAGAAGATCTTAATGAGTGGCTATAATAACACATCCGTCATTTCATTTTTGTTTACCTCCTATAATTTGAATTTTAGGTATATTGTTTGTAATGTCCACTATAAAATCATCTAAAATTCATTCCGACTATCCAATTTTTAACTGAATATTAGGTTATCTTGTACTTTTCCTTTATATATCAATAAAAATATTTTGTTACTAAACGTAAAATAAGGTTATAATTAGCTAACTATTTTGAACTTTTTTGTAATAGGTTGAAAGTTGGTTTCACTGATGGCAAGCTCATCTTCTCAAGGTTTGTATTTTTAAAACTTACATATTTTTGTTAGTACAAAAGTCATCCATGAAGCATGTCCAATAGTAGAAATTTTCAATTGATTTCTTATTATAGAATTTTCATATGTAAGTTAATAGTTTACTATAAATAACAAAAATAAATGTAATAAATATATTTACATTGGTTATAGGTGATTGTAATCATGAAAGAAGTAGGAAGCATTTACGGAGTTATCTATCAGATGCTAGGATTCCACAAATAGATCGAAGTAACTTCCATACAAATCTACATATACTAAAATAAAAGTAACATTTAATTATAAATGATGGGTTACACATATGCAAATTTCAAAGAATGACATTACTTACGATTTCCTTCATGTATTTGCATACATTGTGGTGCATATATGTGGTTTGAGGAAAGAGTTATAAACAAAGGTGATCAGATTCCACATTTACATTCATGTTGTTGGGATGGAAAGTTTAAATTACCAATGTTGCACTCTATCCCATCTTACCTTGATGCTTTACTAAAAGGAAGTTCTAAGGAAGACATTATCGCAAATACATTTGACAATACAATAATGCTTTTTCTTTCACATCGATGGGTGCATTGCAAGACACATCAATTATTGATGGTAGAGGTCCTTATAATTTTCAAATTCATGGACAAATTTATCACCTTATTGGTTCACTTTTACCTTCTAATGATAATCAACCTCTATATGCTCAACTTTATGTATATGGTACGGAACATGAAGGCATCAATAGGTGTAATGTGTTTTCAAATAATAAAGAACGCTTCAAAGTGAATACATCTATGATTATTAGATTACAAAAAACGATTAATGACATAAATCCTTATGCTATGATATTTTGTTCTATTAATCAGTGGATACAAAATAATTCTATCAATGTACTTTCATTACGTTTGATTGCTAGCAGAAACAATGTTAATGCTCAATATTCATTACCTACTGTGAATGAATTAGCAATGTTAGTTGTTGGTGGAGATGAAGGAATCTCTGAATGTAGAGACATTATTGTCTGTCTAAAGGATAACACATTAAAAATAATTAGCAAAAAATATCCTGCTTATATGCCATTGTAATATCCATTACTTTTCCCATATGGTGAGGATGGTCGGAGACCTGGGATTCAATGTAATCAAAGTGGAAGTAACCATAAATGGAAAATAGTCAGCATTCTAGAATTTTATTCATATCGATTGCATGATCGTGATGTTGAAAGAAATAATGCTTTACCTAGAAATGGACGGATTTTACAACAGTTTATAGTTGATGCTTATGCCTGCATTGAATATGATCATTTATCATGGCATAAAAACAATCAGGATAAATTCCGAGTAGATACATATGCCAATATCAAAGATTCATATATTCTTCTGGAATTAACAATGCAATGAGTATATGCAAACATATTATCTTTCCGACATCATTTACAGGAGGACCACGATATATGAAACAAAATTTTCATGATGCAATGACTTTATGTGCATGGGCAAGTCCACCTGATCTTTTCATAACATTCACATGTAATCTAAAATTGCCTAAAATACATGAATATATCCAACATTTTGGTGGAAAATCAAGTGAAGATCGACCAAATACTGTATCTAGAATCTTTAATATTAAGCAAAAACAATTAAAAGATGATATCATCAAGAAGCAGCTATTTGGAAAAGTAATTGCAGGTATACATATTTATAGTCATTATTTTACTTATATAACATAATAAATGGTTTTTTTTATTTAGATCTTTCATTTATAGAGTTCCATAAATGAGGACTACCACACATGCATTTATTGATCACTCTTGACCATCACAGTAAAATTAGATCTACTAAATATGTAGACCGCATTATTTCGACTGAGATACTTGATATTCATGTCGGCCCTTTGGCATATGAAACTATTTGCAGATGTATGGTTTATGGTCCTTGTGGTGTTTATAATGAAAACTCTCCTTGTATGTTTAAAAAAATATGTAGTAAATTCTATCCGAGAAAATTTAATGAAACAACTACTTTCGATTCAGATGGTTATATAATATACCAAAGAAGAAATAAAGGGAGATAATTCACTTTGAACTTAGCAAGTATAGATAACCGTTGGATTTTACCTCATAATATTCAGTTGTTAAATAAATATGATGCACATATAAATGTAGAAATATGTAATAAGGTACAAGCTATTAAGTATCTATACAAGTACTTACATAAAGGCCACGATAGGGCTACTACTGTTGTACAAAATGGGAATGACACAAGTGTTGATGAGATAGCTGCCTATCTAAATTGTCGATATATATCTGCTTCTAAAGCATCATGGAGAATATTTGATTTTCATATCCATAACCGTAGTCCTTCTGTCTTACGTTTAGATATACTATAACATCCCGAACCTAGGTTATGCCCTAACCCTAGAAGTTTTTGTTTAAGAAAGTTAATTATATCCTTGATTTTATCTTGTGTAAAGTAATTAAGGCTCAAGAGGAACTTATGTTTCAATTTTAGTCCCTTTCGAATAATATTGAAATAATGTTTTGCTTGTGTTGGACTAAAGTGCAAATTACCCAAGTTGAGGGGTTAAATTGCAAATGTTACATGATAAGATGTTCCTCATGTGTTGAAGCATCATGATAATGAATATGATGCAGAGGTATGGCTTGTGGTAGCCTGATTACCAAGAAAGAGCTGATAAAGCGATGTTTGTGCATTAAAACCTAGTTTTGGTGTAATGTGTAATTTACCCAAAACCTAGGGTTCAATATGCAAGATACCACTTCAAGAGAGTCAATAATGTTTTTTGGCATCATGTAGAGCAAATAAAATGAGAGGGACATCTCATTTGAATCACTTTGGAGGAGAGAGAATCTTGATATTAAAATAATCAAGATTTAAGCATAATTGGAACTTTACTTCAATTTAATGCAAAAATAAATATATTAATTGAAGTGCCCTTCAACCAAAATTGAAATGGTTGAAATCCATATATGTGGACGTCCTTTTTCCTTACAAAGGCAATGAAAATATCTTAAGGAGGTGAAGAACCCACTCACATTATTATAAGAAAAAGAAATATCCACTCACTTATGGATATTATTATAATATGATTTAAGGTGCTTAATTTGCTTTTCTTTAAATCATGGATAATTGAGAGTAATTAGAGGAAAAGGATATATCCTCATAACCAAGGAATGGAAGGGGGAAGTGGCAAGGAAATGGAGGAGATAATCCCTACTTTCTCTCTCATAAAATGAATTTTAATAAAAACGCATATATGCTCCTTTATCCATAGCTTGGATGGGTAATTCCGAATCCACCTTCACTTATTGCTTGCAAAAACGACCAAGGGATCTTGGAGCAATAGGAGGACGACCCAAAACCTGTTGGTAAGCTTCTTTACCTTCTTTCACCTTGATTCCATGGTGGAAATCGAAAATTAATGCATGATTTCTTCTTATCTCCATTCCATCTTCAATTCTAGCCATTCATTTTCACTCAAAGCTTAAGGACGAGCTTGGGATTGTGGAAGGTGTTGCTTTCACCATTAAAGATGTGTAGGTTGAATATTTTAAGCTCAATTTACGGCGGGTTATATAACTTGAACCCTTGAACTTTGTTATTGATTCCATATCTTTATCAATTGTTGATCCTTTCCTCATTCTCAAAATTTTATTTGATTGATTGATTAAATCACCATGAAAATCACAGAAAGCTTCATGGGTTTATAGATTGATGATTATGACATCATCATAAGCACACACCTCTACAAATATCTATTGCAAATGGTTTCATAATTTTGGTCCAATCGGTTTCACCAAACCGTTTGGAGACCAAACGGTTTACAAACCGTTCGGAGGTTTGGGTTCCAAACCGTTTGGAGTGGTTGACCAAATGGAGGGGGTTGACCATTTGAGGGGGGTTTCTGATGTTTTGAATAATTATCTAATAGATTTAATTGATTGGTTTCTAAAGGTTCCATGATTGGATAATCTACCAAGTAAAAACCCTAATCGGGTTGAGTGCTGAAATTCTCAATTGATTGATTTAATGTTTTGAGTTGACTAACCCAAACGGTCTCAAGACCATTTAGAGATCACCCAAACGGTCTCAAGACCATTTGGAGGTCAACCAAGACCGTTTGGAAGTCTATGATGAAGTATGATTGGATGGTTGAAGATCCAGTGATATCAAGTTGAAATACAATCAATAACTCAATTAATGATTGATTCAATGATGCAAACCCTAATTGAATTTCATAGATTTCAATGATGGTTTGAGTCAAACGGTCTCAAGACCATTTGGAGGTCATCCAAATGACCTCAAGACCATTTGAGGTCCGGTCATGTCATAGTTTGATGATGATCCAACTATTTCAATTGAATTAGTTCCACAATGTCAACCATTGATGGTTCCTCGATTTCAAAACCCTAATTGATGGTTTCTTGATTATAAACCCTAGTTCAATTGGGTTCAAAACCCTAATTGAAGGTCCAATTGAAGGGTGATTCAATGGTTCAATTGAAGAATAAATCAGTGGTTGAATTGTTAGATGGTTCAATGATTGAAACCCTGAATTGACTAAGTGATGGAAGACCTTTTTTGGTCTGTTCAGTTTTGAGAGAGTTTGGACCAAAAGGTCTTAAGACCGTTTGAGTCCAAACATTCTCAAGGCCATTTGGGATCAAACGGTCTCAAGAATGTTTGGGACCAAACGGTCTCAAACCATTTGGAGACCCAAGTTCATTCAGTTTCAAAATGTTTTGTCTAAATGATTTTATATGTCCAATCGATTTCAACTTAATTTGGCTAAATGGTTATAAGCACCAACCTTGCTAAACGTTTTTAAAACCATTTGAAATTAAGTGACCAAGACAGTTTGAGATCTATGTGACCAAGAACATTTGGGGTCTAAGTGACCAAGACCATTTGAGGTTCAATTGGTCAAACCATTTGGATACCTAATATGATTAAAGGTCAATTTGCTACTTGATTATTAATGATGTAGACCAAAGTTGATTATATAGGTTAACCCTAACTGTGTGTACTTAAATGAAGAGATGACCTAGATCAATCTTGAACTACTTAACATCCTAGAGAGCATGAGAGAGAGAAAGAGAGAGATGAATGCTTACATAATTAAGCCCTAATTATCTCATTATGAATAAAATATGTAATTATGTTTGATCCATAATAATGATATCATGAAACCTTAATTAAAAAGATTAATGAGCCTTGACCCTAATTTAGGGAAAAGCCATGTGAAACCCTAATTTAGGGCAAAGCTATGTGAAACCCTAATTTAGGGCAAAGCTATGTGAAGCCCTAATTGAGGGAGATGTCAAGTGAAATCCTAACTTCAGGTAATACTATGTGAAACACTGATATAGAAGGATGTTATGTGAAACTCTAATGAAGAGTGATATTAGGTGAAATCCATATATATGGGAGATGCTATGAGAACCTCAATTTATTAATATGGAAAATCCTATTCCTAATAATGGAGTAGTGATTAATATATTGACAAATGTAACACCTAGAGAGGTTGATAATGGATATCCTTATATCAATAGTTCCTAACTCAAAGACGAGTCCATATCATTGGCAATGGTTGTATATTCTAAATAAGTGACTTATGACCAATACATTACATGATAAATGTGATGAACTGGTGCATAATGTATTAGGATGAGGAATACCCTAATACAAGCTAAGTGGATGAACTCAAGTAAGATAAAGGTGATGAGAGAAGTGATACATCAACATATGATAGATATCACATCCAACACCTCAAGACTAATATACTTTGATGTGTTTTAAATTCAATATATTTGGATGAGTGACGCATGAAGTGTGTCATGTCAATTGTTACATTGAGATGTAATGCACTTTGATAAGTGTAGGCTAACATGCCTTGTAAAAAGGTTAATCCAAACTAATAAACTATGATGCAATCATATTCTGGTAAAGATGAGAGAGAAACTCATACTTTGTGTTGATAATTCATTTAATGATGAATGATGAGAATAAATAAGTATGATTGTATACTTATGTTATCAATATTGGCTCCTAACTGTGTGAAGCAATGAAATAGGGCTTGACCATTAATAATATGATCTTAAGAACCTAAGTGGTTATTTATGGAAAACCCTAATGGAGGGTGATGATATGCAAGAGAAATCCTAACCCTAAAAAGGAAATAATGGTATTACTTTGTGTTTAATGGTGCTGATATGAAAGAATTATAATTGTTATCATGAGTACTAATCATGCAGGTATGTTGAGATGATGAGCATAGCCAGGTATGGGCTATGATGCTCTGTATATTGAAAATGTTTTTTAGGCCTTATAAGCCTTCATATGCTTTGTTACTTAGTGAGAGGTAACCTAAAATTAATGAGCCATGTGTGTCATATGATGTTTTAATTATTGAAATTTTTTATGGGCTTCATAAGCCATAATATTCCTTGTTTCCTATTAAGGGGTAACAAGAGGTGATATGAACCTTGTGAACTTTGTGGAATGCTTGTGTAGCAAGAATCATGATTACCTTGGTCAGATGACCTGAAGGTATTAAGTTACCTATTAAGTGGTAAGAAGTATTATTTGATGGCCTAAGGGTTTGAAAACCCATATTCTATAATCATGATGATGAACTTGTTAAGAAATGGAAATGTACTTGATGAGATGAGGGATTAAGATCCAATACTTTGTTAAAAGAATATGGCTACAGGCCATGACTCCACAAAAACAATTCCAGGCATTAGCTATGTGATCTAAGCCTGAAGAGAGTATATGCTTCAGTTATAACTCTATAGTGAAGATGTCAATATACCCTGGCAAGCTAATTATAGTTTGACACATGATGTGTAAAATATAATCAACCATGTAGTGTATTTTCATAAAGTTGAAATACGAAAAACATTGGTTGATATTATCCTGCCTAGTATGGTGAATAAATGTTATACATGTTCTTCATATTCCTTAATGGATAAGTGACATGCTACTCTAACAGGTTATAGCTGTAATGCTTTAGATAAGAATATTGTTCTAATCTGTTAGACAATGAAGTAACTGCTATTAAAGAATAACGATTCTTCTGTTCAGATTTATCTTTCTAAACTGCAATAATAATGTTTTTGGCGGAGAGTTATATCTCTTGTTGGGAGAATTTACAATTATCTCACCCCCGTGGGAATCATATTTTTAGGTGGACGCAGACGAGGAGGTAGAAATCCTTTAATAGGTGAAGGACAACAACAACAACAATAGGGAAAATAGTGTATTCTCAGGTGGAGAGACTGGCTGATATGCCTTGTATAGATGTACATAGAGTCCTATGTGTCGTCTCTGTACTCTCTGGTCCTCGGAGTAGTAGTTAGTGCTTTTTAGATTTTGGCTCAGTGCCTCGGGATTTTATACTGCCTATGTTTAGTTTAACATGGCAGTTGATGCTTGTAATTCTCAGAAAAAGATGATACATGACATGTACTTGTAAAATAGTATGTATTTAAATTACATCAGTTCTTTGTGAAAGAGTTTTCCTATCTGTGGACCTCTCTGTAAAATGGTTTTAATTTTTAGTGGTTTTTGGTAATCCGCTGCTAACGAACGCTTTCACTTAAGTAAATCCTAGTTTGTGAGGTGTGTCATTACAATTTAGTGGTATCAGAGCTCTAGGTTCGCTGAGTCTACAGAGACATAGGACTAATATGTTGAGTCTGTGTTAGTGTCCTCTAATATACCCTATAGTGACTTCTGCTTATGCAGAGTAAAGGATAAAATTTATAAATGACTGGGGAACATGAGGAACACATTGCTAAGGGCAATGTTGTTGCACCAGGAGAGGGTGCAAGGGATCAGACAAGAGAAGAACAAGTGCCCGAGAATTCCCATCTTGACCTGATCAGGATAGAGAATCCTATGTTTATGCTTTTGAAGGGCAGGTTAAGACGACAATAATGCATATAGAAGACTGGATACTAGCATTACAACCTAGGTTACCAGTCCTTAATGTGGAAACTTTGGGCTTAGAAAGGGTTCCTAAATGACATAGTCATGTTGGAACGGCGGAAATGTGGGAAAGATTAACATATGGTGAGAAAGTAGACTCTACCATAAGTTTATACAGATAGTACATCTGTGATGGTAGTGCCCAAGGAGGGGCAATAAGCTAAGATTTAAGGTAAGGTCTCTATAATTTTAGAGACATTTGCCTAGTTGTTCTGAAAAGCTAAAGTTTTTGGTGACAATAGTGCAATAAATGCCTAGTGCACCAGGGCAGTAGCCACTAAGTAAAGGTAAAAGAAACAACATGAAACATCTAGACTCTATGTGTTGAGTCAACCTAAAGCGGTAGATGACCGCAAGGGGTAATAGTCAGATAGAGCTTTTTCATTTCGATATGCCTTATCTTGATGCTATCTGATAATCCTAAAAAGGATTGTTATTATGGATTTCCCTATTGATTGTCCTATGAGGACACAAGGAAGATGGGGATTTATATTTTGTTCATTATTCCTTAAAATGATTTATAATCTCTCTTATTTGTGTGATAAAAGATGAGATATAGAAGTGATGCCTGAAGAAAACCAGAAATGAAAAATCATGTGTGTATAATGATATGAAAAGTGAGGAACATGACAGTAAATAAAGTGCATACTACCTAATCTCAATACTTGTATACCCTGGCCAGGTATAGAATTATTGGAGATAGGGAAAGTATGGAACTCTTAGATTGTTATCTTTCTGATTACTCTGATCAAGTAGTCATTCTGAAACAATCTAGTGAGTATAATGAAATAACATATGAATTGCTAAGTGAACTTTCCCAATAACAATAGGGATTGCTGAGTGAACTTTCCCAAATAACATAGGGATTACTAAAGTGAACTTTCCCAATTATATAGAGATTGCTAAAGTGAACTTTCCTAATTATATAGGGATTTATAAGTGAACTTTCCCAATAACATAGGAATTGCTAAGTGGACTTTCCCAAATAACATAGGGATTGCTAAAGTGAACTTTCCCAATAACAATAGGGATTGCTGAGTGAACTTTCCCAAATAACATAGGGATTGCTAAAGTGAACTTTCCCAATTATATAGGGATTGCTAAAGTGAACTTTCCCAATTATATAGGGATTGCTAAGTGAACTTTCCCAATAACATAGGAATTGCTAAGTGAACTTTCCCAAATAACATAGGGATTGCTAAAGTGAACTTTCCCAATTACATAGGGATTGCTGAGTGGACTTTCCCAATTATATAGGGATTGCTAAAGTTAACTTTCCCAATTATATAGGGATTGCTAAGTGAACTTTCCCAATAACATAGGAATTGCTAAGTGAACTTTGCCAATAACATAGGGATTGCTGAGTGAACTTTCCCAAATAACATAGTGATTGCTAAAGTGAACTTTCCCAATTACATAGGAATTACTGAGTGAACTTTCCCAACTAATTAGGAATTGCTAAGTGAACTTTCCCAGCCACATAGGGTTTGCTAAGTGAACTTTCCCAAACAAATAAAGGATTGCTGAGTGGATTACCTCTGTTAAATATATATGTTTCCTCTTTGATGAACAACCTTGGGTAATGATGGGAGTATGTTCCTTTATGTTTCCTTCTTTCATTAACATGGCGATCAAGTAAGTATTATGACATTTGATGTACATGGATTAGAAATAATCTATTGATGGATACTTAGAAAAGTATCAGTTTGCTTTGGACTTTGGTTCCAAGATAATGATATATGGAACAAGCAATGTCCTAAAATAAAAGAAATACCTTGTGCATGTGTACCTTTGGTGGTAATAACCGAGAAATTAATATGATAAGGATGAGATGTGTTCTCAACACATATGATGAATACCAAAGTAAGGATTATGGTACCTGAGAAATAATAGATGATTTATGTTGGTTATCTATATTGGCCAACTGTGAAATCAATCTAGTTACATAAAATAATATGGACATCATATGTTAGGGGTTTATGCTCTGCATAAACATAAACATTGATAAGGTTGAACTAATGGAAGGAACAATTGTAATTCGTGGAAAAGTTTATCAAGCTAAAAATACTTCCTTAGAATAACCCTGTGTGGAAGAACTTTGTGTGGATTAAAGATCTATGGTATCTCCATGACATTAAGATGTTATGTGGAGACTTAATGGTATGATAAATGATTAAAATCTGTCTCTCATTTTCCTGGGATTTCGGGGATGAAATCCTTGTTATGGGTTTATAATTTGTAACATCCCTGACCTGGGTTATGCCCTAACCCTGGAAGTTTTTGTTTAAGCAAGTTAATTAGATCCTTCATTTTATCTTGTGTAAAGTAATTAAGGCTCAAGAGGAACTTATGTTTCAATTTTAGTCCCTTTCGAATAATGTTGAAATAATGTTTTGCTTGTGTTGGACTAAAGTGCAAATTACCCAAGTTGAGGGGTTAAATTGCAAATGTTACATGATAAGATGTTCCTCATGTGTTGAAGCATCATGAAATGAATATGATGCAGATGTATGGCTTGTGATAGCCTGAGTACCAAGAAAGAACTGATAAAGCAATGTTTGTGCATTAAAACCTAGTTTTGGAGTAATGTGTAATTTACCCAAAACATAGGGTTCAATATGCAAAATACCACATCGAGAAAGTCCCTGATGTTTCTTAGAATCATTTAGAGCAAAGAAAATTAGAGGGGCATCTCATTTGAATCACTTTGGAGGAGAGAGAATCTTGATATTAAAATAATCAAGATTTAAGCATAATTGGAACTTTACTTCAATTTAATGCAAAAATAAATATATGAATTGAAGTGCCCTTCAACCAAAATTGAAATGGTTGAAATTCATATATGTGGACGTCCGTGTGCCTTACAAAGGCAACGAAAATATCTTAAGGAGGTGAAGAACACACTCACATTATTATAAGAAAAAGAAATATCCACTCACTTATGGATATTATTATAATATGATTTAAGGTGCTTAATTTGCTTTTATTTAAATCATGGATAATTGAGAGGAATAAGAGGAAAAGGATATAGCCTTGTAACCAAGGAAGGGAATGGGGAAAGTGGTAAGGAAATGGAGGAGATAATCCTTACTTTCTCTCTCTTAAAATGAATTTTAATAAAAATGCATATATGCTCCTTTATCCATAGCTTGGATGGGTAATTCCGAATCCACCTTCACTTCTTGCTTGCAAAAATGACCAAGGGATCTTGGAGCAACAGGAGGACGACCCCCAACCTGGTGGTAAGCTTCTTGACCTTCTTTCACCTTGATTCCATGGTGGAAATCGAAAATCAATGCATGATTTTTTCTTATCCCCGTTCCATCTTCAATTCTAGCCATTCCTTTTCACTCAAAGCTTAATGACGAGCTTGGGATAGTGGAAGGTGTTGCTTTCACCATTAAAGACGTGGAGGTTGAAGCTTTGAAGCTCAATTGAAGGTGGGTTATATAACTTGAACCCTTGAACTTTGTTATTGATTCCATATCTTTATCAATTATTGATCCTTTCCTCATTCTCGAAATTTTATTTGATTGATTGATGAAATCACCATGAAAATCACAGAAATCTTCGTGGGTTTATAGCTTGATGATGATGACATCATCATAATCACACACCTCCACAAATATCTATTGCAAACGATTTCATAATTTTGGTCCAATCGGTTTCACCAAACCGTTTGGAGACCAAACGGTTTGCAAACCGTTTGGAGGTTTGGGTTCCAAACCGTTTGGAGTGGTTGACCGAATGGAGGGGGTTGACCATTTGAGGGGGGTTTCTGATGTGTTGAATAATGATCTAATAGATTTAATTGATTGGTTTCTAAAGGCTCCATGATTGGATAATCTACCAAGTGTAAACCCTAATCGGGTTGCGTGCTGAAATTCTCAATTGATTTATTTAATTTTTTGGGTTGACTAACCCAAATAGTCTCAAGTTTGTTTGGAGGTTACCCAAATGGTCTCAAGACTGTTTGGAAGTCTATGATGGAGTAGGATTGGATGGTTGAAGATCCAGTGATATCAAATTGAAATACAATCAATAGCTAAATTGATGATTGATTCAATGATGCAAACCCTAATTGAATTTCATAGATTTCAATGATGGTTTGAGTCAAACGGTCTCAAGACTGTTTGGAGGTCATCCAAACGACCTCAAGACCATTTGAGGTCAGGTCATGTCATAGTTTGATGATGATCCAATGATTTCAATTGAATTAGTTTCACAATGTCAACCATCGATGGTTCCTCGATTTCAAAACCCTAATTGATGGTTTCTTGATTATAAACCCTAGTTCAATTGGGTTCAAAACACTAATTGAAGGTCCAATTGATGGGTGATTCAATGGTTCAATTGAAGAATAAATCAATGGTTCAATTGATAGAGGGTTCAATGATTGAAACCCTGAATTGACTAAGTGATGGAAGACCTTTTTTGGTCCATTCAGTTTTGAGAGAGTTTGGACCAAACAGTCTTAAGACCGTTTGAGTCCAAAATGTTCTCAAGACCGTTTGGGATCAAACGGTCTCAAGAACATTTGGGACCAAATGGTCTCAAACCATTTGGATACCTAAGTTCATTAGGTTTCAAAATGTTTTGTCTAAACGATTTTATATGTCCAATCGGTTTCAACTTGATTTGGCTAAATAGTTTCAATTACCAACCTTGCTAAATGTTTTTAAAACCGTTTGAAATTAAGTGACCAAGACCCTTTGAGATATAAGTGACCAAGACCGTTTGGGGTCTAAGTGACCAAGACCATTTGAGGTTCAATTGGTCAAACCATTTGGATACCTAATATGATTAAAGGTCAATTTGCTACTTGATTATTAATGATGTAGACCAAAGTTGATTATAAAGGTTAACCCTAACTATGTGTACTTAAATGAAGAGCTGACCTAGATCGATCTTGAACTTCTTAACATCCTAGAGAGGATGACAGAGAGAGAAAGAGCGAGAGGAATGCTTACATAATTAAGCCCTAATTCTCTCATTATGAATAAAATATGTAATCAAGGTTTGATCCATAATAATGATATCATGAAACCTTAATTAAAAAGATTAATGAGCCTTGACCCTAATTTAGGGAAAAGCCATGTGAAACCCTAATTTAGGGCAAAGCTATGTGAAACCCTAATTTAGGGCAAAGCTATGTGAAACCCTAATTGAGGGAGATGTCAAGTGAAATCCTAATTTCAGGTAATACTATGTGAAACACTGATATAGAAGGATGTTATGTGAAACTCTAATGAAGAGTGATATTAGGTGAAATCCATATATATGGGAGATGCTATGGGAACCTCAATATATATATATGGAAAATCCTATTCCTAATAATGGAGTAGTGATTAATATATTGACAAATGTAACACCTAGAGAGGTTGATAATGGATATCCTTATATCAATAGTTCCTAACTCAAAGATGAGTCCATATCATTGGCAATGGTTGTATATTCTAAATAAGTGACTTATGACCAATACATTACATGATAAATGTGATGAACTGGTGCATAAAGTATTATGATGAGGAATACCCTAATACAAGCTAAGTGGATGAACTCAAGTAAGATAAAGGTGATGAGGGAAGTGATACATCAAGATATGATAGATATCACATCCAACACCTCAAGACTGATATACCTTGATGTGTTTTAAATCCAATATATTTGGATGAGTGATGCATGAAGTGTGTCATGTCAATTGTTACATTGAGATGTAATGCACTTTGATAAGTGTAGGCTAACATGCCTTATAAAAAGGTTAATCCAAACTAATAAACTATGATGCGATCATATTTTGGTAAAGATGAGAGAGAAACTCATACTTTGTGTTGATAATTCATTTAATGATGAATGATGAGAATAAATAAGTATGATTGAATACTTATGTTATCAATATTGGCTCCTAGCTGTGTGAAGTAATGAAATAGGGCTTGACCATTAATAATATGATCTTAAGAATCTAAGTGGTTATTTATGGAAAACCCTAATGGAGGGTGATGATATGCAAGAGAAATCCTAACCCTAAAAAGGGAATAATGGTATTACTTTGTGTTTAATGGTGCTGATATGAAAGCATTATAATTGTTATCATGAGTACTAATCATGCAGGTATGCTGAGATGATGAGCATAGCCAGGTATGGGCTATGATGCTATGTATATTGAAAATGTTTTATAGGCCTTATAAGCCTTCATATGCTTTGTTAGTTAGTGAGAGGTAACCTAAAATTAATGAGCCCTGTGTGCCATATGATATTTTAATTATTGAAATTTTTTATGGGCTTCATAAGCCATAATATGCCTTGTTGCCTATTAAGGGGTAACAAGAGGTGATATGAACCTTGTGAACTTTGTGGAATGCTTGTGTAACAAGAATCATGATTACCTTGGTCAGATGACCTGAAGGTATTAAGTTACCTATTAAGTGGTAACAAGTATTCCATGATGACCTAAGGGTTTGAAAATCCATATTCTATAATCATGATGATGAACTTGTTAAGAAATGGAAATGTACTTGATGAGATGAGGGATTAAGATCCCAATACTTTGTTAAAAGAATATGGCTACAGGCCATGACTCCACAAAAACAATGCCAGACATTAGCTATGTGATCTAAGCCTGAAGAGAGTATATGCTACGGTTATAACTCTATAGTGAAGATGTCAATATACCCTGGCAAGCTAATTACAGTTGGATACATGATGTGTAAAATATAATCAGCCATGTAGTGTATTTGTACAAAGTTGAAATACGAGAAACATTGGTTGATATTATCCTGCCTAGTATAGTGAATAAATGTTATACATGTTCTTCATATTCCTTAATGGATAAGTGACATGCTACTCTAACAGGTTATAGATGCAATGCTTTAGATAAGAATAATGTTCTAATATGTTAGACAATGAAGTAACTGCTATTAAACAATAATGATTCTTCTGTTCAAATTTATCTTTCTAAACTGCAATAATAATGTTTTTGGCAGAGAGTTATATGTCTCGCTGGGACAATTTACAATTGTCTCACCCCCATGGGAATCACATTTTTAGGTGGACGCAAATGAGGAGGCATAAATCTTTTAATAGGTGAAGGACAACAACAACAATAACAAGGACAACAGTGAATTCTCAGGTGGAGACACTGGCTGATATGACTTGTATAGATGTACATAGAGTACTGTGTCGTCTCTGTACTCTCAGGTCCTCAAAGTAGTAGTTAGTGCTTTTGAGATTTTTGCTCAGTGCCTCAAGATTTTATACTTCCTGTGTTTAGTTTTACATGGAAGTTGATGCTTGTAATTCTCAGAAAAAGATGATACATGACATGTACTTGTAAACTAGTATGTATTTAAACTACATCAGTTCTTTGTGAAAGAGTTTTCCTATGTGTGGACCTCTCTATAAAATGGTTTTAATTTTTAGTGATTTTTGGTAATCCGCTGCTAACGAACACTTTCTCTTAAGTAAATCCTGGTTTGTGAGGTGTGTCGTTACATATACACTTGCCTAATGAAAATCATGCAACCTTCATAGATGATGAACCAATTGAAAGCGTAATAAAATGACCATTTGTTGAAAAGACTATGTTGACTGAATGGTTCCAAATAAATACAAAAACAAATATTTTTAGAAATTTGACATTTGTAGAATTTCCACAACAATGGACATGGGATAGTAATAATTTTTTTTGGTCAATACGTAAATGTGCCTTTTCAATTGGCCGACTACACCATGTTAGTCCATGTGTTGGAGAATTGTATTACTTAAGATTATTACTGTGTAAAGTTCCTGGTGCAAAAAATTATACAAAATAAAAAATAGTGAATGGTCATCTATGTAATAATTTTAAAGAAGCATGTCATGAGATGTGTTTGCTATTAGATATATTTGAATGAGAATATGCTTTCATTGATGCTATTACATGGGCCATAGCTTGGCAACTACGCTATTTATTTTGTTCTCTACTACTATGCATTGAAATAAGCAATCCAAAAAGAATATTGAATGATTACTAGAAAAATTTAACTGATGATTTTAGAAATAAAATTGCTATAGATTCTAATATGCAAACCAAATAGATGATGAATCAGATTTGAAAAACAAAGGGTTACTACACATTGAAGAAATCTTGAACAAAAATAGAAGGTCTTTAAAATACTTTGTTGGGTTTCCATTTCCAATACTCTTAGATGAAAGATTATTAGATAATAGACTAATTCATGAAGAGTTGATGTATGATCGTATAAATTTATGTACTGAATTTAATGAAAGATATAAGAAATTAAATACAAAACAACTTCTAATTTTCAATGATATCATCCGATCATGCTACTCTCCTAACGGTTCATTTTTCTTTGTGAGTGGCAGTGGAGGTAGGGGAAAACATTTTTGTGGAATACATTGGCAACAAAATTGCGAAGTGATGGAAAAATAGGTTTGGTTGTTGTTTCGTCAGGAATTGCAACACTGTTATTTCCAGGTGGACGCACATCTCATTCTAGATTTAAAATTCTCTTAGAATTGGATGAAAACTCAACATGTGCTATACCATTGAAGTCAGATTTGGCTAAGTTGATTCAAAAAACAATATTGATAATTTGGGATGAAGCACCTATGATGAGTAGATATGCATTTGAAGCATTAGATAGAAGTTTAAAAGATATTATGCATCCTATAAAAGAAAATTCAAAAGATCATTCATTTGGAGGATTAAATGTTGTTTTAGGTGGTGATTTCAGACAAATTTAACCTATTATACCTAAAGGAGGACGATCTGATATTACCAATGCAACTATTAGTCAATCCAAACTTTGGAATGAATGTCATATTTATGCACTGTCAACAAATATGTGTGTTGAACATACAAGTACAAACTTTAATGATTATAGAAAAAAGTTTATTGAATGGTTACTAAAAGTAGGTGATGGTAACATTCCATATGTACATGTAAATGATGAATATCATGACAATGGATTGAATTACCTCAAGAACTATTACTAAATGAGCCAACCACTATACAAACTTTAATTGAAAATATTTATCCAAATTTTGATGTGAAGCATACAGATCCAAACTACTTCAAAATGCATGATATACTTGCACCTAGAAATGATGAAGTTGATGATTTAAATTGTTTGTTGTTAGACCGTTTACCATGCATTTCATCCTTATGTTATAGTTTTGATACTACAGAGACACTTGATAATAGCAAAACAACTGATCTTACTTTATATTCTGATGAATATTTACATTCTTTGAAATTTTCAAGTATTACAAATCACACTCTATCATTAAAGGTCGGAGCTCCAATTATGCTTATTCGAAATATAGATCAATCAATAGGACTCTACAATAGAGCTAGATTAATCATAAGAATGATTAGCCTTCATGTTTTAGATGCTAAAATTATTACATGAAGTCATATCGGTGATCGTGTTTATATCTCCTGTATTACTTTCATAGAAAAGAAAACTGGAGCACCATTTATTTTGAAAAGAAGACAATTTCCTATCAGATTAGCTTTTTCTATGACTATAAATAAAAGTCAAGGACAAACCTTACAATCTATTGGACTATATTTAAAAACACCTATTTTTTCTCATGGACAACTGTATGTTTCCATTTCTCGAGTTACATCAAGAGAATGTTTAAAAATTCTAATATGCAATTGCGATGGAATTCCAAAAAATCTTACAAAAAATATAGTCTACAAAGAAATATTACAAAGTGTTACAAATAGATATACAATTACATTAAGTTTATCCATAATATAATATAGGTAATCATATCATATTAAATTATATCCTTATTATTATTGATTATAATTTTTTTCTATATTGTCAAACTTTTGTCAGTCACACATCCAACTAAAAAGTTCCTTTTTAAATGTATTATTCTTATCTCTGCTTTTATTCTATCCATAGGAGATTGACATCAAAGTATGGATGATAAACACACTTTCAAAGTAGATCATGATACTTTAGAAGGTAAAAAATCTACGTTCATCATTCAAATTTTGGATTACTTACTTTTTTCTCTATATCATTCTAATCCCTACTTTTTTTTTCTCCACAGTTGATGAAATACAAACTATGAGTGATTTCAAAATCAAGTAATCAACTTATGATACTCCAAAAGGTAAGACAACACACAACATCAACAAAAAGCTAATGTCATATGATAAAAAATACAATCAATTCATTTTTACGAAAAAATTAGTTTGACAATACATTCTTGTATTTATATTATAAAACAATTTCTAGATGAACTCTTATCCATGCTTCTATTTTTCCTGGTATGTGTACATTAGGTGCAATTCAAGTTATTAACAAACAACTTGACAGTAAAAGTACTATAGAACATAAGTTCAATATTATTAACCTATACATAAATAGTATCAATCACATTGTATGCCAAAATAAAATCAAAGGAATCGTACATATTATTCATTTTTATCTACATTGTAAATAATTTTTTAAACAATAATTTACAGGTACAGAGAGTTCCAATCTCAAAGAAATCAGTCCCAAAACACCAACAAAAGAAATGGTTCTATCTAAAAGAATTGTAGAATTTCAAAGTGATAAAACAAGTGGAGATATTAAAAAATTGAAACTTCCATCTGATCAATCTTCTTCAACAACTTCAAAAAAGACTTCTATGCCTCCACAAGATGGTACAATATATTATCATCATTTTGGTTAGTTATTACAAATAAAATAATGATCTTATATGTAAATGATCTTACATATAAAAATTTATATAGAAGAGATGAAGAAATCATTACCTGTTGTTTTATAAGGACGCAAGCCATCTTTATTTCATATGATACATCCAAATCGACATGAAGTAGTATTTTTTGTTCATGTTGCAAACAAATGGAGACGTACAATTGACAAACCAACTGGAAAAATAGAGTCATTTGTCGTTACTCTCATAGATTCCTAGGTATTTTTTAATTTACTTTGCATTATGTTATTTTAACATTACCTATATATTTTATAAGAAAATGTGAATTTCTCTAGGGTGATGAAATGTAAGCAAAAATTGTTCATTCAAATCCAACTAAATGGGATCATTTGCTTACTATAGGTAATACTTTGGTGTTGAAATCTGTAAGCATTAGAAAACTCCAATTTGGTTTTCAGATTCTGCCTCATAATTTTATCGTATTCATCAATGACCGCTCAATAGGTGTTGAGGTGCAAGTTGATCAAACAATACCATATACTAAATACCACATCACACCATTAGATGAAATAAGCTCATTGAAACCTGAAAATCGAGCTTTAATTGGTAAGTTATTAAATTATAACATTATTTGATGCTTATTGTATACGAACTTAACTATTTTCTTTACTAGATGTGGTTGGAATTATCTAGAAATTAGAATCAAGAACTATGTCAAGCAACTCCCATATCAGTCTCCATATTGTAGATCAAAGGTGATTTATAATGATTACCTTAAATAAATATGTGTTTCTAATGTAAATAATGTGTATTCATTGTGACATAGTAATTGCTGCATCCGATTGACCGTGTGGAATGATGTTGAAAAAAAATATGATGATGACTTGGTCATTACTGCAAAGAATAATGCTGTTCTTCTTGCAACGAAAGTCAAAATTGATGCATACAATGGTACATAACAACATATAACTCTATTTTCATTCTAATAAATATATTCCTAATAAATTTCCCTTCATAGATGAGTACTGCATTGCAAGCACTGATTATTCAGATCTCTATATAGAACCAGCTGGCCTTAATGAAATTGAAAAATTGAAAAAGGGGTTAGTAATGGCTGATGATGTCAAACAAACACTCATATTTAAAAAAAAAGAACATAATAGAATTTATGGTGCCTTTATAATTATTTTACACATTGTAGGTTTTCTAAGGATAAATTGAAGAGCGATTTTTCAACATCAATCTGTATATATAGCAACAAACAAGCGGAGAGAAGCACTCAATTTGTGACTATTAGTGACGTTGTTCTCCATGCACAATCTATCATTGATAAGGTAATTATATAATTTAGTAAAATTGTTATTTTGAACTCCGATATTCATATTGTAGACTCATAGATTGAATTTATTTTTATTTTTTAATTACAACCTCTTTATTTCACAATAAAAGGCATAGTTCCATATGTATCTACTGAAGATGAAATATTTTATGATTCCTGCCAATCGTGCTCAAAGAAGTACAAGATGCTATCACTGTGGTGTTATTGATTGCATTCCAATAATAAGGTAATGTTGTTAATGTACACTCAATTGACATATAACGTTCTAACAAACACATATACTTATAAAAAATGTTTCCTATTAGGTTGAAAATAAAAGTCAAGATTCTTGATGAAAGTGGAGATGCATACATTACCCTATTTGGAGAAAATGCAAATTCGTTTCTATGTGTCACCACTGAAAGACTGTTGCAACTCTTCACTGAGGTTAATCGATAGTTTAGCATAATAACATCTACACAAGTAATTATTGTCAAACCTAGAGCTAAACCGAATAATATATGTTACTAATGAATATTTTGTTAGGATGAAAGCCAAAATGTTATTGACAAAATATTTGAGGAACCAGTTGGAAAAACATTTACTTTTCAATTACGATCGAGTAGAGAGAACCATCGCTACACAATGAATAAGGACTTTACAATCACTTCTTTTGATCAATGAAAAAACAAATGACACTCTCGTACAAGGTAAAACATGCTAAATAATTGCTTTTCAATTTATAAAATGCTCATTTTTAAAGAACAATTGACATGATGAAAGGTAAAACATATTCTCATATCATTATTGCTTTATTATGCAGGAATAATACTTTTTGAATGAAGTTACTTTCATAATGTACATATATGTACATATATATGCGTGCATATATAGCTATGGAAAAGCTCGTCCTACATGAAAATGTTATTTTTGGTCATCTAAAGCGAGCTCATATGAAAAAGATATTGTCTTTAGGTATGCTTTTTAATTTTAAAATTTTATTTCTATTGTTATAATCATTTTTATGCACTTTTTTTCTATATAATTGTCTTAGAAGATTGTATCTACAAAATATTCATTATTTTTTCAATTATTAAGTAGTCATTCTTTAAGCACAATTTTCAAACTTCATATGAGATATACATTCTAAAATTCATATACATTTTTTCTCCTTAATTTAGTTCTATCTAATTATCCAATCGCTGATACATGCTTTTCTTAAAAAAAACTCACAAAAATATCTACAAACAATCAACTAAAATTTTATTTAAATCTTCATACTTCCATTATCTTTTCAAAGTATCTCTTATTCCAAACTTGTAGTTCAAACATGATGAAAAACTTTATTTTTATCAGGAAGAATGGACACGGCTAATGCAACTAGCCACATTTAGTTTTTTGAAAACCAAATTATGTTTGCCCTATATACAATCCTAACTAATTTTCTTTCCTTAACAGTATTGTATTACAACTAGAGAATATTCATATCAATCCTTACAACCAACTAGCTTTGCTGAAATTTAAATGTTAAAGAGTTGGCAAGTAATGATGCCATACAAACACTCATACTAAGAAAATGAAAATATAACCTATTGCACAAAATTTGCATGTTTGTTATAGTTTCTCTAGCAATAAATGATGTTGGTTTTCATGAACATGTCTTAATTAAGAACATATTCCACAACACTTGACTTCCGTACTAAAGAGAACTCTATAAGAAGATGTATATGTTTTACAATAAATATTTCATCTTATGTCTTACATTAAGAATGTTACATTCATATGTAATGAAATGATAATGATTATTGATGTTTCACCTCCCTCCTTTATACTACTACTTCTCTCAAAAAAATTGTGGGAGGATAAAATAGAATCTTAAAACTCTTTATTATTCACCCCATCTTTTTCCTATATGCTAAAATGAAACCAATACAAATATACATCATTCTACTCACAACATTATCACCTTTCTGATTGTAGATCTTTTTTTTATATAAACATTTAAATGTAGATAAATTAATACTATAAACTTATAAAAAAAAATCTTTCTATTAAAGTATGTAGATTATCCATACATCACTAAGAACATAATACCAAAACATATACATCTATGACCTCAAACAAATGAATTTATCAAAAGCTATTGTTTAGAATCATAATGTTTAATATGAAAATCTCATAATAATGTATATATAACTTATAATTAACATTAATTTAACTTACAAATGATCTTCATTTTGATATTAAAGGAAAGACTCTATTTTGATAAGTTAATATAAGAGAGTCAAGCTACCTTTTGGAAGAAACCTACTGGAGTAAATTTTGTCTTGTACATGTTCTTTTTCCTATATCATTAAACATTGTAGTATATAGTATATATTCTATTTTTATGTTCAATTAAAATATCAACAAAGAAGTACATATTATGTTATCAACCAACACTCTACCACTAACTACGTTTTATGGTGACAAAGAGTTCATGATAGTTGCAATATGATTCGTTTTTATTTATTGCTTAGTCCTGTACTTTGTTACGTTTGGAGTTTCACTATGTTGCTAGTTAGTCATTCACGAGTTACAATAATATTTTTAGCATATAACAAACATGTACATGACTCTTCGATCAAATACCTTTTCACCATCTACAATGATTTCTTATATCACGCATCGAAAAGTTGCACATTACAAAAGACTCATGCTGGGGAATATGAAAATCATCATCACCAACTGTCTTGCTAAGCCTAAAACACAAAAGCTATAGTTTAAAATCATAATGTTTAATATGAAAAACTCAGAACAATATATATATAATTTATTATTAATATTAATTTAACTGACAAACGATCTTCATTTTTAGATCAAAGGCATGACTCTATTTTGATAAGTTAATATAGGAGAGTCAAGCTACCTTTCACAAAAAACCTACTGGAGTAAATTTTGTCTGGTACATATTCTTTTTCCTATATCATTAAACACTGTAGTATATAGTATATATTATTTTTTTATGTTTAGTTAAAATATCAATAAAGAAGCACATATTACATTACCAACCAATACTCTACCGCTAACTACATTTTATGGTGACAAAGAGTTCATGATAGTTGCAATACAATTTGTTTTTATTTATTTGTTAGTATGACAAGTTGAGAACCGGTCAAATGATAGAGTTGGGCAGAAGAAAAATGAAGAATATAAGGTAGTTTAGACGGGCTAATTTGCTAAGACGTAGTTGGATATAGTTTGGTGTAAAGAAAAACAATACGAGTATAACTATAACTTTTAAACTGCTCTGACTAAAACTAGGGGTGAGCATTCGGTTAATTCAGTCGGTTACGATTAATTCGGTTTGGTTAAATGGTTAATTTGTGGATTGAGATTTTAACCATTAACCTAACCGAATTGTGTCAGTTACTTTGGTTATTGTCCAATCAGTTAACGGTTAATTCGGTCGGTTAATTTGGTTAACCAAATAACACATGTGTAATAATGTTATTTGAAATACTCATTGAATTTTGAACAATTGTTATATTATAGTGGTATTTCTAGAAATATAATGTTGTATGGCTCGTGAAAACTTGATTACTATGCATATGGGGAAGTTTTTTGAAATAAAAGTACAACTATATATGTATATATATGTGTGTAGGATATTATTTAAGAATAAATTATAACTATTCAGTTAATTTGGTTAACCATACCAAAAATATCTTTAACCATGAAATTAACCATTTAAACGATTAACCGAATTAAATTAACCAAATTAACCGAATTAACCAAATAGTCTAAAAAAATTAACCATTCGAAATTAACCATTCGGTTAATCAGTTATTAACCAAATTCTGCTCACCCCTAACTAAAACATCTATTTATGACAATATTGTGTAAATATCCCAATTAGTTATTGGTGTTAACCAAAACAACATTTGATATCTAAATTACCAAGATTGGTAATGACCCGATCTCTAATTAGGCCTCATGTGATTCTAAACATGTTTGTCAGAATTTTGCATGCACAATATTGCATCTGGTATGTCATTTGAATATTGGAACATCTCGTAACATTATTTTTTGCTTGTGGACTCATTATTGAAACTTCGTATAAATGGCTTTATGACTTCAAAAACCCCCATAACATTTAAGTAAGATAGATAATAGTTAAGTAAGATAGATAATAGTTCACTGTCAGTATCGTATAATAATGATTATGTTGACAAACAATGATGGAATATAAGAAAATAGGTGGTTTACAAACTCTTACCTTAACAGTTAAGACTAGCGACCAAGGCCCAACACATTCACTACAAAAACACATGTGTCTAAATAAAATTCAATATGAAACTCTGCAAAATGAAACCAAAAAACATACAAAGGACGCAACAGTAACTCAAAACTTTGTCATTCCCATAAAGACAAACATCTAGATACATATAGATCATCATCGATTAATTAATAGTTGATATTTGATGCAACTATATATGTGTAAGATATCAATTTTAGATGCTGGAATTCGACACATGGTTCAATGAGGCTCCATTACAGACGCACAAATATGTTGTGATGGAGACAATACTCGGTCTATTGGATAGCAAAACTCTTTATTTTGTGCTAATATTCACTTTTATTTAGAGGGTACGCTGAGAATACATTGATAGAGGCCAAACGAATTGTCCTGATCGGTTAATTTCTAAAGAGAGTATTAGATTTGTCAATAAAGTATTGTGCCTCCAAGCACTTGGCGTTGCTAACGACTGATTTTTGCTAGGCTTATCACAAAACTCAGTCAACATGCATTTTCACACGAGAATTGAGGTTAAGGTTCTAGAGTAATGAAAATTAGGTTGCAGTATCCACTGTAACTGCACTTGGTGTATCACCTCACCCATGTTGGGTAGCAGAACATCATCATACTAAGGGTTCTCATGACATAAGAACTATGTTATAAAAAACATGACCATATCATGGGTCCCAATGACAAAAGAACTATTGGACAGGATAGCATGATCATAGAAACATGATGTGAAATTCTTTTAACTCAAATGTGCTTTGGATACTTGCAGCTGTTAGGCATTAAAGAAAGGGTCCCGATGACATAATAACTGATTTACTTAAAAGACACTCTTAATTAATATTTAAGTTGTAACCCAATAAAAATATGACTGATAAGACGATGCCAAGTTTTGATGTCTGGGTAAAACAACTGGCCTGACATTTGACTGACAAAAATTTGGAAATCATAGATCTTTATCAATCTCAGATCTTAATCATATATACAATTTTTACTGCCAATTGGCAGACAAATATTTGGTTCTGACAAATCCAAGAAATTGAAGGCTGAACACCAACTATCCATCATCATGTTTGATTTTTTTCTTTCTATTTTTGATTTCAGCATCCTCTCTGCTCTTTGTAGTAGAGCCATCTTGATGAGCTCTTTGTATAGTCTCAATCTGCTCTCATCAGTCAGCACCCAGTCTTCCAAACCTACGCACTTGACATACAACCTGGAGTACTCACGCCAAGGACTACTCTTTACAATTGCTCATCCTGCTCTTTTCTTGCCTCATTTCTTGAAGTGTTGCTGCCACCTGCTAGAGGTCCTTCACCGTTCCATAATAAATAACTTAATCTATATACAGATTGTAAAATTTTCTTCTATGAAATTCTCTGCCAGTATATGTCTCCAATCACCATAACTTTTTGGATATATGCACTCAAGACTCTTGGGAGGGGCTTCAAGTTCATTTTAAGGGAAAATGTATAAAGACGGGTAAGGAAAATTGATAAAATAGATTGTCATATGTAAGAAAAAATAACATCAGCTAAAAAAAGAAAAATTAGATAATAGCAAGCCACGACTCAATACGCTCCTTGCATCTCGATCTTCTTTCCTGCCTAAGCAATAATTTTATGTACGCGGTAGCTACTGTTATTACTCTGAACTTGGAGCAGAATCACCCATATCTAGAGACTCTCAATGCATAGCTCCAGCAGCTGCTATTATTCCTCACGCTGCTCCACTGCACAGTCGAACCGTCGACCTTCTTCAGTTGGTTCCATGGGATCATCTCCAAATGATAGAAGAGTTCCATCCACACACATCTTCATGCCCTTTCTTAAAACCATCACTTTAAATATTCTAAAATTTAAATATATCAAATTTATGTTGTTGTTTTCTAACAAATTTAGTACCGTTGGATCTGTACAGTTATTGCATTCAATTGTTTATTCTATGCTATGTATCTATATAGTTTTGGATATGTATTAGTCCATAACTTCATTTTCTTAGGATTTGACATTATGTAACTTTATCTTCTGACGCACATATGTTACTGATGTTTTTATTCTGATTTCTACATTTTCTGTTTTAGAAAAAAGAACTCAAGGATCATAACTCTTCAGTAATTTGGCAAACTTGTGACGTCTACACCAACAGATAACTATAGTCATGTCTTTTCTCAAAAAAAAAAAACTATAGTCATGTCTGTTTTTGTAAAGAAAAACTAAGAAAGACATGACAAGACAATCTCTTGAATCTGTTACAATCAATCAAAACAAGCCAGCAATAGCTGCTACTTATATTAGGCCCCACTGTATATAACAAGTGTTCCTTTTTGTTGTAAAGAAAGGCTCCTACAAAGCCATGTTACCTCACCTTGGGTTGTAAAAATAACTATGCTTAGTAATATATACATATACTATGCATATATAACTTGCGTCTTCTTTTGTTCATTTCAAACTTCCCGTTTTTACCATATGTTGCATGCTATCCGTATGTAATTTATTCTGAATTGAAAGCATACATTCAATTTTGTTATTCCTTTGCTTCTGTTTAAACTAAAATTTATGTGTGATTCTCCAGCCCATGCATAGCACATGTTTCTGCCTAGTGGGCTTGATGCAATTTTTCCATTATTTTTTAAAATTAAGTATTGGTCCTTGTGTGTACATCACACTTTTGTCAATTATTTTTTAAATTATATATTATATTAGGAGACACATCTATACTATATAGGAAAGTCCGTGGAGGGGGCTGAATGTAATTTTATTCATTATTTTTTGAAATTACGTATTGGTCCATGTGTGTATGAGAAGTCCTATTAATATATGTATTGTACATATATCTTTTTATTTTTATAAGTTAAATCTATAAATTTTTATTGTAGTCGTGACTTGAGGGACGTGCAATATACCATGACGCCTGAGATCAAGACCAGGAACTTTCTGAGCACCTACAGCAGCAATCGGCACAGCCTCGCCATTACCAAATCACTCCCAGCATAGTCAGAATGCACCCGTGCATAGCACGGGTTTATGCCTAGTATTCAGTAGAAGCTGGTCCATAGAAAATTCTCGCTTACCAGTTACCATCACCAACCTACACAGGTTCGTTCCACTGGAGATTGCATTGAATAAAATCCCACAGGGATTTACAACCCAGTTTGCATTCATTTGGGTTGGGCCTCTATTGCGTGTCCTTGAGTTTAAGAAAATTCCTTTTCCCATTTAGATGCAGTCCTTTTGTAGCTTAGTAGCAGTCTTCTTAAAGCCCATCAACTATCTTTTTTTCTCTTGCTGTCCATACGTCTCCTCGCAACTAGATCGGATCGTTTCTATTTCAATCTCCAAACCCGGCGTATGTTATAAAGTATTATGGGCCTAGACAGTTTTTGAAACATTTCTATCAACTACTAATGTCTCGAAGAAGAATGATATAGAACTCTATTTAGATTCAAAATTCAGATGCCTCAACTTAGCCCCTAACAATTTAAATATAACCCTTTAGATCCAAAACCTAGATGCCTGTTTGACCGAAGAGGACTTTAAGCCCCTTCACCGTTATGGAAATCTCAGAACCACTATCTTTTAACATAAGCTCTTAACACCAGTGCCCTCTAGGGAGATCGGAATGCCACTTAGATGTGGGTTCTTTCCATCTCTTTTACTGCCAACAACAAGGGGAACATATGAGGACATCTTAGGGAGGGTTCTGCAACATGCCCTTTACATAACAAGTTCATTCCTCAATTTCGGACAAAAATATAAAAATATAATCAACATATAGTCCTTTTATGTGGTATACTACTTAGGTTTTTGTTCTCATATTACTTTTGATTGCAATCCATCTAATGAACCCTACTGATTAAAAAAAAATCTGATGAACCCTGATAGCTAATCATAAGGTTACTTAAACATGTAACAAAACTTGAGTTGGAGAAATGAAATCACTGACAATTCCCACCTATCACTCCTTCATTTTGAATAAAAACTAAATTCTATAAAAGAAGTAAAAATGAAGAAAAAAGACTTGGGAGGGGAAAATGTGACATCTCATGAACAAAAAGTGTTGCATTACAAGATATATATTAGCTTGCATTATCAACTCACATGCAATAAGACATGCATATAATACACTAAGTTGTAGAAGCGTCTACAAGAAGTAGCATCCCACTCAAATATCTCTCTACAAGCTCCAAAGTCCCATGTCTACAAGGAGGGATACGCAACAACAAAACTAAAGTAGCATTAAATTATCTACATTAATGCACACATTAGAAAGGTAGGTTTGTTGTTGTTCCATACGACACAATCTATGCCCATACTCTAAAATATATAAACACCAAATAAACAACATAATATATCTATCTAGTGAGTGAGACAAATCTCAACATAGAGATATAGCATGACCCAAGACATAAAATTGAATACAAATCAATATATTAGTAATGATAATTGTAATACATCTATTTTAGTTCTGATAGTCATTTTTGGTAATAACTATAATTCATGTAAGTAGAATAACCATTAGATACTACATGAAAAAAAAAGAATAATTAATCATATAAATGCTTTACTCTAATCAAACAATGTTGTCTTAACTACTTTACTGTTATCTAATAATGTTGTCTTAAATATTATCAAGTTTCTAAAAATAAGTCATGATTAGACTTGGTCATGCCCACAAATTAGATCTGCGTAAATCAAAACCCTAAGTAACATGTCGTACAATCCTGAGGGTGCACCACATGCCAAAGACTCCTTGGTATCTTAATCTTCCATAAAGATGCTGAGTTTGATTCTACATGCCACTATATCCTACAATCTACTAACTACCCCCCATGTTTGAGGTACTCCATTAATTAATAAAATTAAAGAAATGATGTGGTACACCTCTTGAAATACCCCCATCAAATTCAAACCTGAAATTCATGAAACTATATATAACTAAATATGTGGGTCCAAATAAGATAAAAGGTTAAAATTGGTTGCAGAGTTAAATTTATTGATAATACTCACACAAGGGAGGCCCCTATAACTCTCCATGACCCACATCTCTAACCTAAAAGCTTGGATAATGCTTGAAGCTTATTCTCATCATGCTATCTAGATCCTCTACGAAAGGCTAACCTATTTCACTTCCCTAATATGGACCTCACAATAAGCTATAAGGTTCTTACATATGGAATCCCTATCTTTTCATTAACTTCACTATGCATATTATCTAATTACTATGATTTAGAATTAAAATAATAAACATGATATTATGAAATTTCATGCATTCCTAAATAGAGGTACATTTACATTAAAAAATGAGAAAAACATACTAATTAAACCAAATTGTGAAAATGTTGAGAGAATAGAAAACAAAATGAAAATGAGTCTAAAGAAAAAATAAATATAATAATACAAGTTGTGGTCTAAAATATTCTTTTTTTAATGTAAAATTAATATGTAATATAGTGTAGTGACTTTCATTGTGTTTCAGAACCATTTCCTAATTAGTGAATCATATTATTTCTCATTTATTTATCTTATAGATTGTGTTCACATGCATTTCATATATATATATATATACATACATACATACATACATACATACATACATACATACA